>CM062804.1:185602955-186252152 GCA_031772625.1 Pinus tabuliformis
CATAGAAGAGACCCTCGATTTCAAAGACCAAACAGAAGATGATGCCATTAGCAAATTTATTAGCCAAGCTGAATCCAGATCCCATATACAATGTCACATGATAGAAGCAGCGTTTGATAATGAATTAGAAGAAGATCCTCTTAAAGATACTCACGATCAAACAATACCTACTACCTCTGTCTCAAATAGAAAAATTGTAGAAATTGAGCCAAGAAAGACTTTAAACATTAATGCCAACTTGAGTTCCGAACAAGAAGAGAAGCTCATCCAACTACTAAGGAAATACAAATAAGCATTCGCATGTGACTATCTTGACATGAAAGGAATTGATCCCCAGTTATGGACACACCACATTTACATAGAAAAATATGCAAGCCCTGTTCGCCAACCACAAAGGAGACTTAACCCTCATCTAAAAGACATTGTAAAAGCTAAACTTCAAAAAAATTTAGATGTGAACTTCATCTATCCTATCTCCGATAGTAAATGGGTCTCTCCACTTGTTGTGGTGCCAAAGAAGAATGTAAAGTGGAGGATTTTTGTAGATTATAGAGAGCTAAATAAAGCAGCACAAAAAGACCACTTTCCCCTTCCATTCATTGACCAAGTATTAGACACATTGGCAGGAAAGAAATTATTTTATTTCTTAGATGGCTTCAGTGGATACAATTCAGATTTCCCCTGAAGACCAAGACAAAACTACTTTTACTTATCCTTGGGCAACATTTTCCTACAGAGTTCTACATTTTGGCCTATGCAATGCCCCTGCCACATTTCAAAGGGCTATTCTCAACATATTTTTAGACTTAATAAATGAAGGGCTCAAAGTATACATGGATGATTTTACACCATACGGAGATGATTTTGACCTAGCATTACCACTAGGCTTTGTTTGAGCCATGAAAAATGCTATATGATGATGACGGAAGGACTTATTTTAGGAAATTATATCTCAACAACTGGCATATAGGTAGACCCAGCCAAAATTCAAATAATTTTTCTAATTACCACTCCTACCACTCAAACAGGGGTACATAGTTTTCTTGGATTTTCTAGTTATTATAGAAGATTTATAAAACATTTTTCTCATATTGTTGCACCTCTATATGCACTGACAGGCAGTGTTGACTTTCTTTGGACAGAAAAAAGCGACCATGCTTTCCAAGATCTGAAAAATCTTGTGTCAATAGCTCCAGTCCTTAGAGGTCCAAATTGGGACCTGCCATTTCAAATTTCATCAGATGCTTCAGATACAACTATTGGAGCAATCCTTGGGCAGGAAGAAGATAAAAAGCCATATGCAATTGGTTATATTAGCAAGAATTTCTCTCCTACTGAATTGAATTATACCGTTACTAAAAAGGAATTTTTAGCTGTAATACATGATGTCAATAAATTCAGGCATTATATTACTCGATATCCTGTTATCTTGTATACAGATCACTCTGCCATAAAATAGTTAGCGAATAAACCCATCACAAATGGTAGAATAACCAAACGACTGATTTTATTGCAGGAATTCGATATCACAATCAAGGACTGACCTGGAAAATAAAATCTTGTAGCTGACTTTCTGAAGGAATGAGCTTGGAAGCTACGTTGGCTAAGAGGTCTGTGTTAGCATTTTGGAGTCTGGGAATTGATGAAATATTAAATGCTATAAAGTGTTCAGTCAAAACTTGAACTAAAGATTGGTAATGTTTTAAATACCCTGATAAATAGTGTATAGTATTACGTACCTGTTTGATTACAATTTTAGAATCTCCAAAAACTTGAAGGTATTTGACATCTAATCCGATTTCTTTGTATAACCCTTGGATTAAAGCCTCGTATTCTGTGGTATTGTTGGTGCAATCAAATTTGAGTCTGCATGTTAGTATAGTTTTATCTCCCTCTGGGTTTATTAACATGCATCCTGCTCCTGCTCCTTCGTTAGACTTAGAACCATTAAAAAATAACTTCCAAAACAAATATTTGTTTACAGAACTATCTATAAAATTAATACATTTAGAACTATCTGTTTGAGAGAAATTTTTGACTTGAGATAAAACAGACTGTTCTAAGTAAGGTGAAGTATGACCATTAAAATTTCCTAGGAAAGAATCTACTGAATAGTTGCCAATGATGTTATTGCTATATGCGACTGGTTCATTTTCTCCCTTTAATTCTATTACTATGTATTTCTGAGTTGTTCGCGCTCAACTTTTATTTGGTTCGGTTTACCATTATAGGGGAGCCACATGTGGGACCAGTCAGTTGCAAAGCATCCGTGAATTTTTTCTGACCAATCTCTGCTAAGGATTAAGCCATAAAAATCTGGAATATCAGCAACTAAAATGTCGATAACTTGACATACCTTTGGGTTGGATGACAACCTTATGGTAACCTGATTTAATTCTCCAATTACTTCAACTTGCGATCGATCTAATTGGACTATGTGCACAATAGATTTTTTGGGTTGAACATTCAATTTTGCACATATTGACTTTGGTAAGATATTTGATGAAGCTCCAAAATCCACTAAGCAATTACGCAAATTTTTATTGAAAATTTCATAAGTAAGGAGAAATGGGCAAGTATGAGATCTCGATGTTCCTCCAATTAAGGAGATATCGTTTGGATCAACCTTATTCATCGCATTAGTTGGAGGTCTTCCCATGTCATGGGAAGCTTGAGAGATTACAGCGGCAGGCAAAGGTGCAACTGGTACATCATGTAATTCTTTCAAAAGTACCTTTTGCTGGTGTTTTAACTTGCTCAATTTGTAAAAAGTGATATTGGCCCTAGTCTCTTTCATGTATTCTATGATATTATACTCCATTTCATCCAAAATGATCAGCGTTTTAGATGGAGTTGATGGGTCTGTTTGGACTGGGCTGGTTTGAGTCGCTTTAGATGTCATTTTCTTGGTTGCGACTTTATCCTTGGTCATTGAGCTTGCGCTCTTTGGCTTAGGTGTAGGTTGAGGGGGATCAAGTTGATTTCTACTACGAGTACTAACCGGGAATGCCTCTTGGTACTCCTCATCTGGGAGGATGAAATCCCACATACCTTGTAACTCTACAACTTCTTCTTCATCGGTATGTTCTTCAGTAGCGATCTCCTCTTCTTCTTCTTCTAATTCAACACTTGTAACTACATTAGGGGGTTTGGAATCAGTTGAAGGATTTCTTTTAAAAGGCCTGTATGGCTTTTTAGAAGAAGTTTCTGCCACTTGTTTCTTAATTTCGACCATCTTGTTAGACATGGTCTTCAAAACTTTTTGTAATCCTTCTAAATCGAATGGATCTTTCGATTGTTTTTTCTTGGGATCTTCTTTGAAAGATACCTTCTTAGGTTTTCATTCTTCTATTGCACTTTTCTTTTCTAGGGCCATAATATGTTTCGCTACTACTATTGCTTCTTTCATATTTTCAACTAAGGTTGTTTTGTAGCCCTATCAACAAAGATTGCTATGTTTGATGGTAAAGAAGTGATGTACCATTCACTTCGCACTTCTTTGCTAGGCTGGGAGCAGTAGGAATTTTGTTTAAGATTTTATTGAAATGTAAATTGAAATCTTTGATAGGTTCTCTTGACTCAGCCCTAAGGTTAGACAAGTCGTTGATCAGTGTCGTCGTAGACCTGTCATCCCCGAACTTGGTCAGGAATATTTCTTGGAAGATGTCCCAACCAGTAATAGATCCAGATGGTAATGAGAAATACCATGATCTGGCTATTCCTTGCAGAGTATAAGGAAAAAGTCAAACAACAATGTCTTCATTGGTAACTCCATTGAGATTTATGGATAACATAAAGTTATTTATATGTTCTTCCGCTAGCATGCCTGCCTCAGGATTAAACATAGGCAGCCATTTTTCAGGATGGGTTGGTAGCTGACTCAAGGGTGCAGGTATTAAGACTGCCCCTGGTTTATTCCATGGAGATTGGGCCATCATTGAACTACTAATAGAGGAAAGTGCAAAAGATGATCCCTGTGGTTGAGAAGATGAGGATATCACGACTCCAGATGGTTGAGAAGGAGTTGTGGAAGTTCCAGTGGCCTGATGGACAATGATCTGAAGTGGAGGAGTGGATGGTTGACTTCGCGGTGAAGAGGTTGAGATGGATGATGATGATGAAAGAGTCTCGCTATCAGACCCTTTAGGAGACTTCCTCGCTCTTTTCCCTGTAGGTAGAGGTAACTCGGTTGCCTGAACACCAAACTTTTCACTCTTTAATCTGGTAAGAGGATGAGTAGGGTTATATTATGAAGTCACACTGCCTTGAGATTTATCATATCTTTGAGGAGATATAGAAAATCGCTGAAGTTTGTCAATCAAAGATTCAACTTTAGGAGGTTCAATAGTAGATTTTTCTGAAATGTTAGGGTTTGTAGCAGTGGTTGTTGCTCTAGCGACTTCTGACTCTGGATTTAAAGATTCTAAATGCAATGGAGAAGTTGGTGGAGATGGTGAGGGTGATTTGCTCTCAGAATGGTATTTAGATTTAGATTTTCTTGCCATTCACAGTTCGGGCCCTCCTTCTAGCGCCAAATATGTTGAAGCCCTGAAAATCGGGTCTACAACAAGGGGGATACCCACCCGGCCCGGACCTTGGTTAGCAGCTCCTTTTCCGTTTGGTATAGTGGGTCCGACTGGGGATATGGGACCAGTTTCCCAATTTATGTCTGTGTGTGAAGGATTGATATTTCTCTTTTTAACAGTTTATAAATGGAATACTTTTATTCTAACTCTAATCTAATAATATGGAAATTGTATTCTAATAAGCAGAAATATCTAAGTCTACACTAACCCGAGGTGTAATTTTTCTGTTATGCGATCTAAAATGATTTCAAATAACACTGGTAATATAGATCATTCAACTGTTATAAGAAAAGAATTCAATAAGGATGAACTACTTCATATAAAAAGTTAGACGAAACAGTTGTGAAAAACATATCGCATAATAAGCTACTCATACATTAAGCATAAATAAATAGCTATCACCATACAAAAGTGCCAAATGATAACTCAGGCATTTACGCATCAATATATAAACAACTGAACATGAATATCACTTTAACACAAAGGCAGAAATAGTTAAGAGATAGAAGTACCATTTATAACTAGTCCTACTCATGAGCTTCAAGCGATAATGATTTATCTCTTCTTGATCTAACATCCACTAAGAGTACAAAAGTGCAACATCGGTAGTAGATATTAAATGCAAATATCAATAAATCCTATTCCATTCATTCATCAAAACCTCCTTAGAGGGTACGAAATTTCATGTTTTGGGATAAGTTTTTGACAAATTTTAGGACCCTTCTCTAAATGCATGAGAACGGTTTAAGTACTACTAACTAAATCTAAAAATAACTTATTAGAAAAATGTAGGATGTGGTTTAAATGACCGTCCTCATTTTAGGAAAAAATAAAACAAAATTAAAACCACTTCTGTATCTACTCCTTGAAATCGCACGCATTCAACATCTGTTTGAGAAGAGTCAGTTGGCCGACTTCCGATTTTAGCTTAGCTGAGAAAATAGAATCGGCAAGAGCTGGTGCCATCTTCTCGGCAGAATTGATGATACACTTGAGAGTCATCCACTGTCTATGTGGCTTTCCTACAACTTTTTTGGGCTTACAGGTGACTGAGCAATTAGAAGCTTTCCTTTTCAAGAAATTTTTCTCAGTGATGCATGATTAGCATTAGGAACTAATCGTGCATCGGAAACTGCCTCCGTTTCTTGATCCGGGCTTCCTTGGTGCATTTTTCTCCTTTTGTGCGTTTTCTTTTAGTGGATATAAAGTTCAAATTTTATGAAAATAATGAATTCGTAAGCTCTTGACCGTGAGTCTTAAACTGTCTATTTCTGATATAAACGTTGTCCAGTATCCATTTAACCATGTCCGTGTATGGGAGAACTTTGGGACTTGCCGCTATCCGGTGTAAGAATGAACAAGCTAGCTCTATGATGGATGCCTCAGAAGAACTATGTGAGCCCGCAGTAGCAGTAACTTCCATTACTCTGGGATTCTCCTCTTCAAGTGGATTATACATGCCTCCCCAAGTAGCAATACCAGCATCTCTATTACAAGCAGTGTCTCTATACAAGGGTGCCATTTATTTCTCTTCAGAGCTCGGACCTTTGCTTTTCTTTCCCATAATATCCTGCCTATTGCTTTGTATCGTTCTCTGTTCTCCGTTCTTGCAATTCATAAGTGAAGTGAAAATATTGATAAGGAAGGGTGATGGGAAAGTTTTAAATGCCGAAGACGTATAAAATATACCACCTTACATGAAATGACTTTTCGATAAGCATGAAACCATATTCCATTAATAACTGGCATCTAACTCATTGAGTAGCATTAAAGCGCATAACCAGGTGTCAGTTTATGGAAAATACTTTTTTGAACCACGAGCCTGAAAGATCTGCGATTTTGCGATTTGCTTCACAATATCGCAGATCGCAACATCGTGGAATCACAACATCACAAAGTTGATAGCTCGCTATATCGCATTATCGTATTGTCGCTTTATCAAAAAAATGCAATATCGTAGGAACGTCATATATGACGATCTTTGTTATTCTATTTTCTACGAAATGCGATTTGTGATATGCCTCATCACATATCGGAAATTTAAGGTGCTTCAATGTAAGTTGTCTTTGATGTATGCGATGTGATATTTTTTTATTATCGCGTATCGCGATCTCACAATGTTAGAATTCAGCTTGTAAGGAGGTATCCTGTTATCGTTTTGTGATGCGATATTTCGTAAGGAAATATTTTGTCTTACCTTATCATAGAACTTAGATTTTTAGATTTTTCAAGGGGGTATTCCTAAGTTTATGATGGTAAGTTTTATTAGGAAAGGAAATTCAAGCACTAACTTGATTTTTTTAATTTTTAACTAAGGGTCCCCACTTATTTAGTATTAGGAATAATACTAAATAAGAAGGGGTTGTTGCTGGCCACAATACGTCACACACTTCATTTCACTGAAATTTATCATACTTCCCTATGTATGTTTCTATAGTCAAAGACTAGCATTACCACTGACTGCTAGGAATCCTACTCCAAATAGTGTGAGGTCTAGTTGGGATGTCATATCGAGGAGATCCCATAAATATTGGTGGGTCCAACACCATCAACAGATGTGTTGCTATGTTTGTTGGTCATGTTCTACTGCTATCCACACTATGGTTATGATTATGGTTGTTTCTGCTTGTTGAGACATACCTATTGTCGAAGGGGAGTAGTAGTTATTAAACTATGCTTTCTTGTGTGAGATCAACCCTTTGTAGTTTATGTCAAAGGGGGAGAGAATGAAGTTTCTTTGGTTGACCCAACTGGGGTTGACATCAATGCCAAAGGTGAAGATTGTTGGCATTAGTGTTGTGATGTGTTGTTTGGTTAGAATTGATGTCAACCTAGTAGCATGGTGTTTGAGGATGCATTGGTGATGGTTGGCATTGATTTCCACCTAGTTGTATGTGATTATGCACATGCACGATAATGAGTTGGTACTTATATTTTTCATTGGTTGCAGACCTTAGCTTGATGGTTGCAGTTGTTAGTGTAGGTTGTTGTCTTATGTTTGGATGCCTTGGCAAGATGTGGAGATGCTACACCTAGTTGATAGTATTGGAGACTATCAAGTCATGAATATGGTACTAGGTGTGTGTATGGATGGATTTCATCTTGTATGACCAGTTGCAGGGTCTTTCATTGATGGTTGTAGATGTTGGAGTAGTTTTTATGAAGTTTGATGGCTTAAGTGTTGAAGTAGCTGATGGAGGTCATACAAGTCAACCTAGTTTTACTTTTGATGATGTTGGTGATATTACAATGACTTCATGAACTATTTCATAGGTTTCAAAGACTCCTAGAAGACCTACAAAGGCTTTTAAGGAGCTGGGAGAAGTTTTAGCAATTTTGTAGCTGAGTTGACTGACGTTTGAACCTGATCTTCCCCAGTCGCATGCTTGCTAAGTCATGGGAGCAGTTTTAGGTCCTTAGTCACATGGAGGTCGGCCTATGAGAGTGAATGGAGCTCTAGTATCATGTAGACTATTTTACGGGAGTGACTGGGTTGTTTCACAGTAATAGATTTGTATTCCTCATGCTCTTCAGGTGTTTAATTATTTTTTTGACATGTCTTGTTCAGGACTCTTTCATTTTTCTGACATGTCTTATTCAAGACTCTTTATGTAAAGGTCAAAAAAAATTTGTTGGACTTATAGAAAATCATCAAAAGGGAATATTCATGAGTAAATGAAGTTAGTGGATTGATTGATTCAAGAGGCATTAAACCAAACCACTTTTATTATATGGAAAGAGCTCCACTATAGGGTTGGAATTAATCAATTTAATCATTTTCAGAAACTACAAATATGTGGAGAAAGGTTGCTCATTTGGTTCGTTCACTTGAGTGAGAAATGTGTTAAAGTGTTTTGGAGAGCCATTGGTGAGGTGTGTGATTTGGTTGAAATAGAATGTGCATGGAGGTATGGATGTAGCAGAGACAAAAGTATGTAGGGCTGAAGACTATGCTTATGTGGGAGAGCTACAATGGGTTTACTAATGCATTTTTATTGCAAGGGCATAATTATTGTTTGAGTTCATATGATTGTGATAGATTGGTTGTAGTAGTGTCACATTTTTTTCATATGGCTATTATGTATTGCAATGTTGAGTTTTTGCATCTAGATTGTTTGTAGAAAAGGTATTGAGGTTAAGTGAATTGAGAATGGTGTATGAATGTGAGAGAGGAGTACAGTTTGAGATTGATTCAGTGATTGATAATTTGAGCTATGATGATATTACTGTTGTGATGTTCATGTTGGGCATCTATACTGTTCCAGTTTGAAAATGTATGAATGGTGAATCGCATAGGGAATTGGGGTTGGAGCTTTGACAATACAAGCATTGAGAACATATTTCTTCATAAGTCCTCCAGAGATTGGGCAATGCTTGTAAACCAGATAGAGTCTATAGAGTCTTGATTCCAATGGTGGTTGGGCAAGGCTTGTTAATCAGATAGAGTCTGTAGAGTCATGAGTCCAATGGTTTTTGGGAAAGTCTTCTTGATCATATAGGAGAGTGTAGAGTCATGAGATGGAGATCATAGTTCCTTTCAAATTTTTTCCATATTGTACTCTCGATGTAATGATTTTCTTTACATAAAAGAATATATATTGAGAAGCGCAACAAAAACGAGGGTGGTTTTTTTTCCTCGACGGGGGGTTTTCCACTAGAGATCCTTTGTCCCTATGTGATGTGATGATTATGTTTCATTATGGACATTTATTTCTTATGATTATGGCTCTCATGTGCTGATCCATTTGAAGTTGCATGCTTCAAATATAATTCTTATATGTTAAGAAATTAATGGATTAATATATTGGAGAAATACGGTAAAGTTGCATAATTCTTATCACTAATGATTCACACCCCTGTTCCCACCCCTCCTAGTAGTGGTCCTGGTTCCAAAAAAGGTGAGAGAGAGAGGGATGGGAGGGTGGGGGAGAGGGTAGGGTGGGAAGGCTATATAAAGAGATGGAGGAAGTTGGATATAGAAGTGGAGAGAATTTGGGAAGATATAGAGGGATGGAATGAAGGATATAATGGTAGAAATACACACACAAGGAAAGAGATTGAATGATAGATAGAGAGAAGGAGGAGGAAGTGAGAGGAGTGGAGGGAGAGAGAAAGAAAGAGAGATAGAGAGAGAGAGGAGGGAGGGAGGGAAAGAGGGGTAGAGTTGGAGTGGGGTTGTTCTGAAGGTGGAGAAAATCACTGTAATGAAAACCTAGAGGAAGAGGAAATTCTTCAACCTTTAAATAAAAGGGAATTTCTTCCTTTTTAATTCAACAAAATTCACTCTTTGATTTCTAGAATGTTCAATAAATATTATTTAAGTATTGATTTTCATAAATTATTCTCCTATATTTCCTGAAGGACTAGAATCCTTGAGTAAGAATATTTACCTAGGCCCAATTAGAGGTAGTTTTAATTATAGTCTAAGGTGAAAATCCTTAATAAATTCATGAAAATTCATGTATAGTTCCTATTTAACAATTTCATGGGAACCGTAATAATTTCTTGTAGGTTACCTTAAGATAGGCCTTAAGCAACATGCTACTATTGATTCTTGTGCCCATAAGAAACTCTTGTAGTAGCCTATGTGTGGTAGGTTTTGGGGTGTATGGAAATAATGGTGTTGCTTTTGATATTCACATTGTAGTAGTATGGCTATATGTGTAATCAACTTGCTTATAGGTATAAAATTGTATGTTATTCCTTCTAGTTCAAAATTATATTTGATTTTTTTCTTTATACTTGGGATTTTAGACTATTATTCCATTAGATTATAAGTCATGAATAATTTAAGTGATGTACCTTACATATATGTAGATATCTAATATATATCAATGTAATTTTATATTGGAAATAAGATTTTTGTATATTCATAGGAAAAGATATTAAAACAATCATTTTAATTGTAACTGGGATGGATATTATCAATTGGATGTATCTCTGGCGGATGGGATAAATATTACACTTGGGTTCAGTTCCTGCATGTAGGATGTTGATCTCATAATGGTTATATCCTTGTAACAAATTTGGGCCTCGTTGTGTAAGTCTGCCCTAAGGACCAAAAAATGTATATTCCTCATATGAAATATAAAGATATTTTTTGAGAGGATAATTTGCATTAGGTATTAATATACATATAAATATACTATTGGAAAGATGAAAGGTATTTTATATGTAAATGTCATTGGCTAAAGTACTTTAGGCATATATATTTTTATTGTAGTGCATGTAACACTCAATTTTTAATCCCTGTATTAGCAATGTATATTTGTAAATATGAAGAATTGATGAGGGCCAAGAAATGCAATATGTAACGTTTTACATTGAAAATAATAAAATCAAAATACATCGCCAACTTTATATGGATAAGGGAAGAGTCATGGGAGGCATTGATTCCATAAGAGAGGGGGCTAAAGAAGGGCCTTGAGAGAAATCCACATGCATAACACTCTCATGAAAATTTTCATAAATCATATTTTCATTAACTAATCATCCCATTTGAACTATTGTAATAAACCATTGAATGCATCTCTTGAGTTGCTAGAATAGTCATCTTTCCTAGTTATTGAACCACATGCTAACTAAATTTAGGACAATAATCGTATCATTTAATGCATGTAAGAGGTTAGTGAAAGAACCATATGACCAAATTAAGATAGCATAGGGAAACTACAATGATTTTGGAACAAATTTAGAGTCAACCATGCATGGGAGAAAAAGGGAATGAAACTCGACGCGAAGAGAAATAACTTCTTGTAGGCCTACGAAGAGAAAAAAAAAATACAATTTATGTTAGTAAATGGATGTAGCCATACTAGTATGTAAAAATTTGTTTGTTGGAGATATATTTTATGCTAAGAGGTAGGCTATTATGTGTAAAAAAACATTTCTGTTTAGAAACTACGAAAGTTCTTCTTCAAGGGCTACTAGGACCACTCCATTTACAACTAGATTTCATGGATCTCATAGCAAAGAGAATCATGCATAGTTTTTTTTGTATCCTTGTAGGGGATGTAGATTATCTAGGGGACTATGGTGCAGAGAATAAAATATCATCCCCTAGTTTGTACATATTGATGGGTAAGATATCTAAGTAGTTATAATTGTCATAGGAATCATTACATTATGTATTTTCTAGGTATTGGAATATTTGAATAAATTGTATCTAGCCATAGGAATGTGTTCCTCCTTTTGGAGCCACTGCTGAACTCAAGGGTAGCCTTTTGTAGAGATAATTTGTGTGATAGAGCCTATGGTTGGGTGCAATTTATGACAACTCTAGGAATTCATATAAAACAATTTCAAATATAAGCATTATTTTATTGGTTTTACTTAAATTTGTAATGCATCTCTTGAATGTCATGTTTAATGTGTTTGTGTGTTTAAATGTTGTTGAAAATTCTTATTTTGTATTCATTTATTCATTTATTTATTTATTGATAGTTGCATGAATTTTTGTTGTGTTGTGCATATTCCTAGTTTTGAATTAGTACCAGAAAGAGATTTCTAGCAATGTGACTTGTACTAGAAGTATGGGTATCTTACAAAGTAGTTTCAAAGTGAATGTTTGAACACTAGACCTATATGGCCTAGAGATCAAATTTGACTATATCACTATTGTAGAAATTTAATCTGCATTGGATCTTGGTAAATTAGTGAAATTGGAGAGAAATTCCTAATTTTTTAAGAAAATTTATGTTGAATGTGCACCCAAAATCATTGAAGAGATGATCGGTTGCATGGTTTAAAAGTTATAGATTTATATTTCACTTGGATGGCCAAACTTGGTGCTTTCATTGTGGCTGTAAAATTTGTTAAAATCAACAACCTAGATAACATTTGGTCTTGAGATCAATGGTCCAGATTGATTTGGAACGAGATAAAAATATTTAAGTCAAAGTGGGTTGTGGAAATTAAAATTATTTGGTTTCCAAAGAAATATTTTGATGTTTTCTTCTAAAAGAAATTTCATAGTTCATTGATAGATAATTAAATGAGTGCATTGATGGGGAAAAATGAATTTTTTCAAATAAATAAATAAATATTGATGACATAACAATTTCCTTAGTTTGACAATGTAACATATTTTTTTGTTTTAAAATGTTTTAGTTCAACATTATGGAATAATTCCATGATGGGCGATGCAACTGATTACTTAGATTGACAATGTAACAAATTCCTTAGTTTGGCAATGAGAGAAATTTCAAAAGCAATCAATGAGACAGAAAAATTTGAAATCCACTAAAGGATGAATTTTGAGGTATGCCATAGGATGAATTTTAGTTTCAACAAGGATTTATCATAAGAAAGGTAAATTCATTCATTCTGGGATGAATTTTAATTTCAACAAGGATTAATTTTATCATAAAAAGGTAAATTCATTCATTCTAGGTTGAATTTTAATTTCAACCAGGATTAATTTTATCAGAAAAAGGTAAATTCATTCATTATAGGAGAAAATGTTCGTATAATTCCTTTACTTGACGTAAATTGCGTCAAAATATGATTTTTTCATCTCCTCGAAGAATGAAGTTTGAAGGTTATCAATGATATTTTGAGCATACATAGAAATGAAAAAACAAATGGGAACATGGGAAGGTCAAGGAATGAATGGTGGAAATCAGTTCACATAATGGTATGCTTTCCAATTCACCATAACTACATAAATTTGAGTTACACTAGTTGCCACATTGTTGACATCTATGGCCTACTAGACTGATTATATACCGTTATGATATCTTGTTGCTTGTGTTGAAAACATCTCAACAAATTATCTTCCCCATTGTTGACATCTATGGCCTACTAGACTAATTATATACCCTTATGATATCTTGTTGCTTGTGTTGAAAATATCTCAACAAATTCTCTTCCCCACAAATTAAACAATTCAATGTCTTTTTATTTCTCTCATTTTATTTTGTTAGTTTTATTGGTTTATCCCAAATTTTGGTGGAAAATTTTTGTTGATACTCACTTCTAGTTCTTACAGTAAATTTAACACTCTTCTTGTACTACTTATAAAATTAGGATTTTGATCCTTTCTTATTGAGGTTGGATTCTTCTTCTTCTGCCACTCTGTCTGAGGTTGAATCTCTTTGTTATAGAAATTTTTGGGCACTGCAACCCCAATCATAAATGTACATAAACCAAGGGCTTTTAAGTCCCTAAAAGTGTTGTTCCAACCCCTAAAAGAACAAGGTCAGCTAATTACATCATCTCCCAGAACTTCTCCATGAAAAACTACTCAGAACTGGTCAAAACTGGACCATCTCACCTACTCCATGGTCAAAGTGCGTTGCATCCCACCTAAATGCACACGGGAGGTGCGATGCATTCTAAAAATCCCTTCTATGGGGTGCGATGGGCGAGAGTGGACAAATGGCAGGGTCAATTTGTGAGGTGGAGGATCATTGAATCTTCCAGAAACTTCTCCTGTGACACTTGCCTCTCTACATTCGCCTAGGGATGAGTAAGAGATCATCAATCTCCAAGTGGAATCAAGAACTATCAGAGAGAGGACACTAATCAAATCTCAAAAGCTGACTCAACCCCCCTTGCAAACATCTATATATGGATCCCTCATCCCAGAGATCCAGAGGCTGGAATTTTGTATCTTGTAAGGAAGTGTTGCTAGTTTCTTGGTGCAACATCATAGTGTTAGGTGATCTAAGCTTTTCATGAGGTGAAGAAGGGCTTTCTTGCTGAGAGGATGACGCTGGGTCAAAACAATTGGTTGTAATCCTCTTTGATATTCTTGATTATTAATAAAGCTATTCAAGCTTTCCTCCACATTCTTGTATGATTGATGATATATGCATTTGTGTGGTCAATATATATCTGGTCCTATATTGTTTATGATAGTAGATCTATGTTCTTGGATAGTATTATGCTTCTTTGATTCCACAGGTGCTCTTTGAAGTTGGGTAGACAAGGAAGTGGGTGGCAAAGATCTATCAGAAGGGAGAGGAATCCAGCAAGGAACCAAGCACAAGACATAGGTTGGTCTTCTTTATTCCCCTCTTATCTACTTGTCATAAAGGAAAACGAAAGTGGTTTTAGTTTGTTTGTTTCTAAGGTAGCTACTAGCCTTAGTGGGACTAGCAGCTCTGCATAGACACTAGATTTCCCGATAACAAAATGGCGACTCCGCTAGGGAACGAATAGATTGTTTGTTTGTCTATATTTTTTTGCTTTATAAACTTACAGACGGAGCCTGAAGTCAAGCCAGCGAGCCTTCGAAGTGAATTTGCTATGCAAGTGCAAAGTAGATCAATGCTGCTTCAGTATATCTCCAGGTTTTGTTTATAAAATAAACAACCGATTTACAAGCTCTCTAATTGCCCTTGTGGTGGCTCTAGTAACCTCCTTAGATCTACCCCTGTGATTTATTTACTGATTACCACTTGCTCGGCCAAAATCCATGAAATGTGATGCAAAATATGATCAAGAACTGGATCAAATGTCTCGCACTGTACCATCGCACCCTCTCTTCAAGGATATCAGTATGCATCGCACTTCCTGTGTGCTGTAGGTGGGATGCCTACTAGAATCCCTGTGTAACAGGTGTGCTGATAAGAAAGGGCTAGTTTTGCCTTCAGACTTTGGCTTTTTCACTCTTTTCAACTCTATTCAGGAGTTTTGCTGTCATTAGTCAGTATACCTCTATTGGAAACCCCCTTCTTTGCCATTATTCTGCCTCCATTGTGAAAATAACTGTAAATGTTTTTATGTATTGTGACCCATTTTCAGTTCTCTTTTACAAAGAAGTAGCATAATTGAACTGTCGTTTCTTGATTTCAAAGTGTCGCAAATTTTGTTTTCAGTCATATAAGAGAATCTGATTATTCTTGATAGTCGATTACACTGTTACTATTGTATTTGATTTTAATTAATAGTTTTTCAAGTGTCGAAAGCAAGTTTTCAATTCCAAATAACAAAGTGTCATCATTTTCTTCATTTTGTCTTGAAAGAAACTTGTTAGTAATGTCGCTTTGAAAAATAATTCAGATTTGCGCTTAGCTTTCTTTCTATCATTCACACATTAAGAAGGTTGAAAACAGATACATGCATGTGCATTTGCATTTAGACTGTTTGTTGGTTTGATTTAGGACAATGCATATAGTGTGTGCTCTCTGCTCTATGTTGAAAGAATATCGTATCTCTTTCCTTAGTAGCTAGGATTTTCATTTCAAAAAGAAGATTAAACGATTATTTATCATCTTAGATTGCATTTTAGGAATTGTATATCTACATCACGTGGTGAGCCTGAAAGGAAAATTTCTTAAGCAAGATCAACTGTAAAATAAATTTAATGAATCTAAAAATGCTTTGGAACCTAACGCACAACATCTAGAAGTCTAGGCTAGAGACGTATTCCGACGTCGTAAAGCCTGGTAACTATTGTTTGATTGCTGGTTAGGTGATTCCTCCACTATGAGATGATAAGTGCCAGTACGGACTTGCGCTTCCACGTACCGTCGAGTATATATTGGGAGACCACAATAGGCTTTAGCCTTTATCCATAGGAAGCCATGTCTACCGCCATATCGATCGCAATGCACTGAACATAGCATTCGGGAAGATTGACTGCCGTACCGTAAAAAGTATTCTACAATTTTGCGATTGGTTTGGTAATCCCTCTATTTAGATTTCCAGAGTAGTCTCTTTCGTTCCTTTTCAGACTCCTTAAAGGAAAAGGTCCATCTGAGCACTTGTCACTTCAAGTTCATTAAAAATCGAAGGCGACTAGAGTCATCTTTTGTTTTTTCTCGACTCTTAAAAATTGAAAAAACAAGTTGTGTCAAAGCGTCTAAAATTTATTTTAATCGGAATAAACATCAGCTTTCCTACATTGGTCTTAGGTTGAGAAAAATGGATTCCACCAACCAAGGATTTCCCCTTGGAGGGAATCCTAGTCCTTTCTCCTCTTGGGGAGATGTTGGTGCACCCCATATGGCCACATTGTCGCTTCCAGGATTGACAATCAGCTTGCCCGTATGGCTCTTCTCGACCTCTGTCATTCAAAACAACATGATTCCTGAACAATCAAGTCTGAAACTAAACGATACCAAAGTTACCCCCGAACCTTCTACTTCATCCAATTCTCGCTCTCCTCCTTCCTCTTCGCTTGATGAAGCTGGTAAAGCCAAAAATCAAGTAACTGAGAAGAATAAGGAGAAGAAGAAGAAAGAGAAGAAGAAGAAGGAGCCAAAGGTAAAAAAGGGAAACCAGGCATCGTTTAGCAAAAATCCACACACGGCACCGTCCAGGCCTAAATAACCATGTGTCATTTGCAAAGGAGACCACTATCATCGAGATTGTCCTTGCATCCCTCAGATCTTAAGAGACTGGTCTCCTCATTTGCACAATCCGGTGTCATCAACCTCTGACGATCATGTTGAGAATACACTGTCAACTAGTGAAAGTGAAGCCCCTGGACAAAAAGGAAAATGTAAATTTCCTTGTAAACTGTGTGAAGGCTATCACACCGTCCACCGTTGTCCCTTCTTAGATGAGGCTAAAAGAGTTTTGGATGACCGTTCGGTATCACCGTTACGGCTTCCTCCTGGATATAAGAAACTCTTGCCAAGTCCATCACTAGTTGAAAATCCGATTGACACACCATTGTGGTCGGCCGAAGCGTCTATCATTGAATATAAACCCTCTGAATCTACACCAGACGAAAGTCAAAAGGTCGAGGCGGCAGTTGACCCGGTCTTGCCTTCAGAAGGACCATCTTCAGATGATATAGTCACCAAAGAGAATAAGAATGACAACATTCAAATTCTCTTCGTAAGCACAAAATCCGATGAACATGGGGGCAGTCTACCCGTTCCTTTACCGTAGGAAGGAATTTCGTTAGAGTCATATCTGGTCGTCTATTCGGTCCCACCTCCAAGCAACATAGTTGTTTCCTTCGATTGGAATCTACCAGGCAGACCCCGTTTACCGGCTAGTGTACCATTTCGAATCATTGCTCAAATATATAGAATGGTTATGGCCGGTACCATCATAGATGAAGGGGCTTTTGTGAGTATCCTTTCCTCAACTTCTTGGAAAGCGCTTGGTTTGCCATCACTTTTTCATGAAATGAGAAATCTAACAGGCTTTGACAAAGGAACTAGTCGACCGTTAGGGATCCTTCCCAATGTGTCGATAACATTGAGAAGGAAAATTGTTCAAATGAATGTAATGGTAGTCCAAGGACCCCTGGATTATAATCTACTCCTTGGACGCGACTATATTTATTGCATGGGAGCCATTGTCTCCTCATTCTTTAGAGTAATGTGTTTTCCGCATGAAGGAAGAGTGGTCAAGCTCGTAGACCAGCTTTCATTCCCCGATTCACACATAGCAAATAGTCAAATACCATCCCCGAATGGTCTTTTCACGTAAGGAATGTCTCATCAATCCCCAGTTCGTCCACTTGATGAGAGCGAGTGATTCAGAGGACATGACAGAAACCCAGGGGGCATACACCTTGGTCTGTTTCGACAGGAAAACCTTGGGTATAGGGTAGGTTTCCGCGAAGGATATATGACTGGTTTATGAGATTAGACTGGAATAAGATTCCTTCATCAATGTTGTGTGAGTGGAGCCAGTTGCGCCACTTACCTTTGTTTATTTCGGTAGACATCGCTGAGGAAGTGTTTTGTCAGCAGTGCGGATAGAATAGTCTTTGGTAACTTGGAAATTTTTCGCTATACCCGGGGACAAGCAAACCTTTTGGTGTGCAATTGAAGAGTGACCATTTATTTTTAAATTTGTAGGTCCTCTAACCCTTTAAACTCATAGGATTGGTCGTTTCCTACCTTGCATAAAGAAAGGATGTGGGGCAAAGTTTTGAAAAAATGCCATTTTAAATGAGACATCCTTATTATATGACTGGATCGAGCAGTTTTAATGCGGAATTCAAGCTCGTTAAAAAATAAACATAAGCAATGAGAAAACGTTCCCCTAGAGTTTAAGCTCATTAAAAAATGAAACAATTTCTGGTAAATAACCATCATGAATGCATCATCATCAGCCTTTGAAGCCTTGGTCGTGTTCGCATCATCACCTCCACTCTGTATTGGCCAATCATTCACGTCCATTTGATTGTTTACACTTTTTGAGGAACAGCTACGAAGAGTGATCCTGTTAGCCATCCTTGTGACATTGCCGTGATTGGAAAATTCCAAACCTTACCAGGAATTAGCTGCTACCCGAATTTATCACTCGTTCCTCGAAAAACGAGTCTCCTTTAAGCTCTTTTCATCTGACTCATAAAATATGAAAATATTTCCGAGCAATTGGCCTCTCCAACTCGTTAAAGTGACCGGAAGTGGTAGCCCTCCTTTAGATTTTAATCTTTTTGGACCTGAGGGATTATTACACAAAAAGATCGAGCGCTTGTTTTGTTCGGCTTGTTAAAATTACCGAAAATTCATCCCTTTTGTATTATTTTATACTTTTTTGGACTTAAGGGATTATATGACGAAAAAGGATTGTTGGATTTTTCTTTACGTACCTTTTCAGACTCTCTAAAATTGAAAAGGACCGAGTTATCTTTGTCGTTAAACTCGTTAAAACCGAATAGCGACAAACTTGTCCATACAAACAAGAACGAGTTTCACTATCACTAGGCTCGTTAAAACATAGCGATGGGTTTGCCCGGAGGGAAAATTGTAGAACAAGCATATGTTATCCTCCTCAAGCTTGACAAAAATAAAGAGGTACTGGTCAGCAATGACTGGGGAAAAATTGGGAAGAAAACTTGAAGAAACTTTATTGGTAGCAAGTCGCTCTTGAACATGACACTTTCACTCTGCATCCAAGTCGGGTTGGGTTGTTCCATTCACTGGTCATATCACCATTGGTCCATCACACCATCCATATTTGGGGTTAACGCTACCAATCCATCATGCTAGTGTCGCTGGTATGTTCAAGAGAAGTTGCTTAGAGAATTCACCTGTGTCTCATCCACTGCAATACATTTACTCTCCATTCTTTCATGACCGCCACCCTGAACCTTATGTCATCAAATCGTTTTCACCTCCATTAAAATCATTTTCTCTGTTCCATGTCATTGATGTGGAATTCACTAACGCCCTCCTATGATGGATCACTTCTTGTCGATATCAGCTCATTATCGAGGAAGTCAATCTAGGAACAACCCTTTCAGTACTTTGAAGCTTGCATGCCTCAATGGCAAGTTTCTCACTTCCGATGATAGGTTTACATCAATGGCCTTCGACCAAAATATTTTGCGTGGTGTTTGACGCCAAGTCCCTTATTCACACCAAGTGAATTGTACTATAGTACCTTGAGGGTCATCATCATTATCGATGATTCCTCTCGCGCCTGTTAACAGCTTATAGCTGGTAATGATGCGATGTCTTTCCATGTTCAACTCTAGAACATCTCTCACATGGATCGACTTGTACTTTGAGTGAAGATAGAACGAGATTGAAGACCCTGGATCTAGTTTCATCCATCCGGGCTGCAATATATATTCAGGAAAAAAGAGACATCAAATGTACATCATTACTGCACAGATAATCATCTAATCCAAGGGATGATGGCTCTACCAAAATCATCAGTTTACACACAGACGATTGTTTGTCTTATGTACATGAAAATGAATTTATAAAGTTGAGCATGGGAATGCCCGCCTCAGCTAGATCATGAAAATGTTATGAAGATAATGTGTTGTATTGTATCTTATTATAGGTCGCCTTCCAACTCGAAAAAACTTCAGATCCTCATGATAAAGCATTTCACCTGACATCAAAAGATTAACGACCTCATGCTTTAGGGGGCAACTGTTATAGACATTTTTGGGCTTTGCAGCCACAATCATAAATGTCCATAAACCAAGGAGTTTTTTGTCCCTAAAAGTGTTGTTCCAACCCCTAAAAAAACAAGGTCAGCTGATTACATCATCTCCCAGAAGTTCTCCATGAAAAACTACTCAGAACTGGTCAAAACTAGACCATCTCACCTGCTCCATGGTCAAAGTGCGCTGCATCCCACCTAAATGCACACGGAGGTGCGATGCATTCTAAAAATCCCTTATATGGGGTGCGATGGGTGAGAGTGGACAAGTGGCAGGGTCAATCTGTGATGTGCAGGATCATGGAATCTTCCGGAAACTTCTCCTGTGACACTTGCCTCTCTGTATTCGCCCAGGGATGAGTAAGAGATCATCAATCTCCAAGTGGAATCAAGAACTATCAGAGAGAGGACACTAATAAAATATCAAAAGCTGACTCACCCCCCCTTGCAAACATCTATATATGGATCCATCATCCCAGAGATCCAGAGGCTGGAATTTTGTATCTTGTAAGGAAGTGCTGCTGGTTTCTTGGTGCAACATCATAGTGTTGTGTGATGTAAGCTTTTCATGAGGTGAAGAAGGGCTTTCTTACTGAGAGGATGACGCTGGGTCAAAACAATTGGTTGTAATCCTCTTTGCTATTCTTGATTATTAATAAATCTATTCAACTTTTCCTCCACATTCTTGTATGATTGATGATATATGCAGTTGTGTGGTCAATATATATCTGGTCCTATATTGTTTATGATAGTAGATCTCTGTTCTTGGATAGTATTATGCTGCTTTGATTCCACGGGTGCTCTTTGAAGCTGGGTAGACAAGGAAGCGCGTGGCAAAGATCTATCAAAATGGAGAGGAATCAAGCAAGGAACCAAGCGCAAGATAGAGGTTGGTCTCCTTTATTCCCCTCTTATCTACTTCTCATAAAGGAAAACAAAAGTTCTTTTAGTTTGTTTGTTTCTAAGGTAGCTACCAGCCTTAGTGGGACTAGCAGCTCTGCATAGACACTAGATTTCCCGATAAGACTCTTGTTCTAATTTCTCATAATAGTGAGTAGCCATTTTGTCAGTGTCCACAAATGTTATATTGGCTCATCAAAAATAAACACGTCCTTATAGGACTATTAGAATCCACTAAGAAAGTATTTTATTTTCCTTTTTTTCATTCTTGTTGTAAGGCATATATACTAATAAATATATAATATGTTGATGTATACATCCATGGTGTTCTAACCCATCTTGTGTTCATGAAATTCCTTAATTTCTCCACCGTAATGCCTTTGAGGCAAGTATTTATCCTCAGAGTATTTCTCAAATTTACTTCAAGTTAGCTTCTGTGGAATTCCCTGGACATTCCCGAGGTCTTCCCACTAGATTTTATATTTTCCTCTTAGTTAAATATGGCCACTTGGGAATCATATTATTAGAATAATTACATGCCCCGAAGAATTATTTTAAGTCTGATAACGTTATTGAATTATATTATTCATTCCTTGTAAGTTCTCAATCGAATATGGAAGGTTAGTCTTCTTTAAATCTTTAGGCAATAAAATATTTGCATCATTTTTCTTCCTATTCTTATGAAAACCTAGTCTACGTGTTCTGCTAGATAATTTTTCTACATTGTCAGTTTCAAATTTAGATGTTTTGGTCAATTCACCTTCACTTTCATATTCAGATGTTTGGGTCAATTCGCCTTCACTGCTTGTAGTCCTCTGGACTGACGTTGGTTGACCCATTTTGTTTTGTCATGTTGGTTGTTGTTTAATATTATTATATTTCAAATGGGATAAAAACATTTGTGGACTTTTTTATATTATTTCCAGTTGTTTCATGCTTTCTCTATCATTTTAAATATGATATTATTTATATCACTCTCATATTTACTTCCTCCTAATTTTATTTGGCCTTAATAACCCTTTCACCTTCTACCTTGCAGATCGTAAGTTCAATATTTAAACTTCTAAGTGTTTCCATCAAATAACAAGGGATGCACATTTATCTCATCTAACTCCTCTTATCTATTATGTGATATGATCTCTATCCTATACTTTAACATTCTATAGATCATTCCTTTTATTTTATGCTACTAGTAAGTCATCTTATATGTGGAAAAGAACACACCATTATTGGATTACAAGAATAATAAAATTTGAATATAAATAGTTTCCTTGTTGCTCAAGTCTTGGCCTATTCTAGTTTAAAACTGATGCTCTATTGTAGTTTCACATCACTCTCAGATATGACTTAGAGAAATTAAGTTTATCTTTATGAAACATTTTTACTATAGAAAAGCTTAAACTTTAACAACACCTAAGTCATTATTTCTCTCCTACTATTATATATTAAATAATAGAGTAATGGAACACATAAAATATTGTTAAACACAAACAAAGAAAAATCATGAAATAAGAGACTTAGATATACATGGTTCACCCAATCTAGGCTACATCCACGAAGAAACAACCAATCCTTCCTTTTATACTATCCATCAAACTAAATGATATAATCTACAACAAATTCGTTGTAACTCCCTCTTCTTTCTCATATAGTTTCATATGTTTTTATCTCACAAAATAATACATAGCTGCAATATAATTACCTCATATAAACCAAGGGTTTCCTTCTAGGGGAAAAATACCTAAATTAACATAAATTCTACATTTAGATATTCCGCTTAATAAATGACCCATATTGACTACAAAACTACAATATTTTACAAGGAAAATTTTCTCTAAATTTTGCTTCGGGGGTGCCCACCCCCCTCCTGGACCCTCTGGAAATGCTAGTAGGGGGGAATCCCCCTCACAACCCCCCTATAAAAAAATGGGATCCAAACGTGGTTGAAATAAGACCTCTAGATTAGGAATATAATCAAGATCCACACCTATCAATCTACTTGTATACTCATTATAACAACTCCACCATTTCTTCACTTGTTTGGCAATGCTTCCACTTGGACTTGATTGTTTCTCGTATTTACAAAGATACTTAAATACCAATTTAAATTGAGTAGAAAATTAATTTCTCCTTGGTTAGCACTTGTATTAACATATCTATAGGATTATGGCTAGTGTGTATCTTTTCCAGCTTCCACTATCCATCTTCCAAAGGTGACTGTATGAAATGGTACCTGAGTTCTATATTTTTATTCTTACAATGAAGTGTTGAATTGTTTGAAATATTAATAACACTCTGGTTTTCACTATATATCTTGTTAATCTATTGCTTCTTTCCCAACTCATCCATAAACCTTTGTAACCAAAATCATTTCTTTAGTAGCCTTTGTAGCAGCAACATAATCTGCTTCTATTGTTGAAAGTGCAAGAATGCTTTACATTTTAGAAACTCAACTGACTATTTTTCCACGTACATTAAACACATAACCTATGGTGGCCCTCCTATTATCTCTATCACCTTCCATTTCTACATCAACATATCCCTATAAAACAACTTTTGAACCTCCAAAAACATAATGCTTGATTAGTGGTATCTCTCAAATACTAGAGAATCCACTTCATTACCATCTAATACTCTTTTCATAGATTATTCATATAACTACACACAACTCCCACTGCATGTGTAATATCAAACGTTGTGCGCACCATTGCACACATTAAGCTTCTAAATGATGATGTGTATGGAACTTTAAGCATATAATTCATCTCTTCCCGAGTCTTGGGGTGCATATCCTTACTTAGTTTGAAATGACTAGCCAAAGGTGTACTAACAGGGTTTGAATTATGCATATTGAATATTCCCAACACCTTTTTTATGTACTCTGATAAAATTCTAGTTTGTGATTTTTCTTGTCTCTAGTTATTCTCATGACAAAGGTTTTCTTTGCTGCACCTAAATCCTGCACTGCAAATGAATTATCAAATTTTCCTTTGAGCACATTTATTTCTTGCATGTTAGAGGCTACCACAATCATGTCATCTACATACAACAACAATATAATATATTTTCCACCATTTTGTTTCTTAGGATAAACATAGTGTTCATAATGACATAGAGTATAACCAACTTGTTTAGAGGTAAACCTGTTAAATTTTAGATACCACTACCTTGGATATTGTTTTAAGCCATATAGGCTCTTCTTCAAATTTCACGCTAATTTCTCCTTCCCTTTGACCTCATACCCTTGGGTCTACTTGTAATATCCATCTACTATGATTTTATTTATTAATAAAAAAGAAAATCAATGAAACTTAAGTACTTGGAGGAGACACTCGAGAATCAGATTATTTGCCAAAAAGAAGAAAAAATATGGAAAATCTCATTGGTAAATGAGATTGGATAAATCCTTCATGATAACGATTCTAGTAAAATTATACATAAGGCTAAGAGATGGGAGAGAAAAAACCCTTAGAACTTCTTAACCGAGGAAAGATGCTAAGCTGGTTTCACTTAAAGCACCACAGGAGAAAAAGGAAGGCTTTTAAGGCAAAAGACTAGGAAAGTGGGTGAGAAATCCCACAAAAGTGGGATGATACTAAAAGGAAACAATATCATGAAGAAGGTTATAAAGTACCCATGGAAGGTATAAATGGGGGTTGTTCGTTGTCTGGAGAAAACAATCTTGGATCGGGGGGAACTAGAGGACAGTTCAAGGTTGGGTGTTCTGTGTCTTGCTCCAGTATAGGTTTTGTGTTGAACATGACTTTGGCTATCTAGTTGGACTTATGAAATTTTATAAATTCGTTATAATACAGATGGATTTGTAATCAAGCATGGTTGATTGAGTTGTTATGAATAATTAGTAGTATGGTCGAATGGAATAGTGTTATCAATAGAGAAAGATAAATGATTTAATTTGTTGTGTTGAGTAGGAAATGGTTACTTATCATAGACAAAATGATGCAGATCTAATAATGCAGAATGAGTTACTGGTTAAAATTAATTTCTCATGTAGTGATTATTTTGAAGGGACTATCCACTATTAGATGAGGAGTAACTTCGGTAATATGTACAAGGGAATAGCTAAAGATTGAAAAATATAACAATTATGTATTTATTAATTTGAATAGTTACAATTTGATTCTTAAAGCAGGAATATGGGTGATTCTAGCTTCTTAAATTTAGTAAGGGCACCTTGGCACATATTCTGGAGTCCAATTATCATTTTTAAAATTAAAAAAGATTTGGTGCACATAATACATATATATTTCCATGGCGATAGTGACATTAATAAGCTACGACAAATTATTACAAGAGAAATCTAGATGAATGACAACAAAAGATATTTTAGATTAGCTTGGAATTGGTCGGAGAAAGTTATATTTGGCAGTTTATCGTAAAAGTTATAGCTACGTGGGAGGATTTAATAATCACTCCACCAAATTCTAAGATAGGATTGGAACTGATTACCCACCCTGAAGATGTATATGGGTAGAATAATTAATTAGTAACTATTATCGAAGTTATGAACACCTGTAGCAGATTAGATTTATATCAAATAGGACACATTCCTTGTTATGAGTATAGCACCAATTTTATAAAAAATTATTTAACTTTGGGGAAGAAACCATATTACACAACCATTTTCATTCCTATACAAAAATCCATGTAACGCTGAGTAGAAAACATATTATACATCCGTTCTTATTTCAATGAAAAAAATCATCTAACATTAAAGAATAAAACATATTTTGTGGCAGTGATTATTTTCAGGAACACAAATATTTTCAAATATGCTATGAAGGGAAAACGATATAGTAACTGTACTCATAAAAAAATTAAAAATAAACTATACCGAGTGATTTAGAAAGTTATCATAAAAATAATAGCCATGAAGAATTTGAGTGAGAATGAACATCCATACATTCACCATGAACATTCTAATAGGATACATATCGTATCCTTCTATAGTCAACACAAGTGAAATGGTTAAAAAAATAAATATGAATTTATCCTCAAGGCGTATATACAATAAGTGCACAACAACACCAAGGCTTGATGGAACTATTCTTGCTAAGCCATCAAAGCAAGAACT
Source organism: Pinus tabuliformis (assembly GCA_031772625.1). Taxonomy (NCBI): domain Eukaryota; kingdom Viridiplantae; phylum Streptophyta; class Pinopsida; order Pinales; family Pinaceae; genus Pinus; species Pinus tabuliformis. Next base: position 185,629,353 of record CM062804.1, read on the forward strand.
AAATAGATTTAAATTCTTTACAGGAACAAAACTAGGGGGTGGAATATAGTTGTAACTAGTAATTAACTAACAGAGTCAAACCCGAACTTTGGGGATTCAATATGCGTAGGGTTGTGTTATATTCCTTCCACAACTACCCCACGTGTGGGGTGGTGATAGCGCCCCCTGTACGTTGCGTCGGGATATCACAGGGGGGCATAGCCCCCTTGAACGGGGTCTAGGGCAGCGCGCCAGGAATTGTTTTTCGACCCTATATTAGGTGGCGAACCTACCTATGGTTTTGTGCATGGATTTCACACATGGTTATGGGCATGATGTTTTTCTATCCATGTTAGTTTGTAGATCCGGTCAAGGGAACTACATTTATGTTCTAATCCAGGGTTAATGGATTGGGTTTTATGGATGTTTCAATATGTATAATATGTATTGTAACATTCAAAAGGAACATAGTAAAAAACCAATCTGGTAGTCACGGTTTTGGGATCTAGGGGAAAATCTCTGTGTATATCTATTTTATGTTTTATTGTGTCGCCATTGTTTATTTTTTGTTTTTAGAATTCGTATATAGGTAATTTTTGTACGAGTTTAAAACCTAGAATATGAAACTAAGACCATAGAAACCTTAATTGGAATAGGACGGTGATAATAACAACGTGCTCAAACCTGAAAGTTTACCTATATAACCATGGAATAATAATAGTATAAGAGATTGAGGTTTGGCTCTAACAACTAACTAGAACAAGGTAATTACTCGATTGGTTACCTCAGATAAACAATTATTTGTAAATGAGAAGGTAGAAGAAATATGTAATTTCACAGCAAGTAAGAGGTGAATAATACCTCAGGTACTATTGTAAGTACCCGAGTAGTAAGAAAGAAATAACCATTATTGAATCTAAGGGGGAATGCGTCCCCTCTTAAATACTAATTTCCAAAAAATAATAGTAGCAGGGAGTTGCAACCTCACAAATAAAGCATGGTTCAAACAAAAGAAACTTGAGACGACCCAAGAAATAAAAATTAAAGAAAATAAGAAAGACTCCTGAAGCAGGGGTAACCAAGTAATATGATAAGCAAGAAAAGCAATGGTGTTTTACCATTCCAGACATGGAGACACTGAGAAAGAATTGTCATACAAAATAAAAAATGATGCGGAGGTTTATACCAGTAAAAGATTTTATCAGGCATCTTCCCTGTCCTCAAATCCAAATGGAGAAAATAAATAAAAATAAAACCCAGAACAATGCATAAAATCCTACTTCTTATCTTCTTATGCCATTGTGATTAAAATGATATTGAATCTTACTTAGCTATGCATAGTGAAGGAATCTTATGTGGAAGGAAAGGGAATATTCCAATTCCACCCGAGGGGGAGACAGTGAAACCTATAAACGGAAAAAGATTAGTGCACCCCCAAAAAACCCTTGTGAGCATGATAACTTGGAATATTTTACGCTAGAAGCAAGAAACAATGCTAAAATGTAAAATCTAGAATTACCCCAAATAACATAGTTATCATTGAATCACGATAAATCATGCAACAGGAAATGATATAACACAACAAAAAAACATAAAGAGTAGATAAATTACAAATGCAGTAATAACTAGTGTTGATACCTCATCATGAGACCCTATGAAGATGTTTTAAGTGCCAAAGTGTTGTGTATCCCCCTCTCTAAGCACGCGGAAAACAAACAACATGAAAAAACCAAACAAATGGTTGAAAGGAAGGAGGATGGGTAGGTTAAGGGATGAAGCGAAGTTAGGGTTTGGAAGAATCAATCGCCACTGTCCATAGCCAATCCTATCATCCACACCGTTGAAAGAGAAGTCCAGCCAAGCCATGTGGTCATCATATGGGTAGTTGGTAGGTGAAATGATTTTTTTCTCGTCTAGTTCAAGGTAAGAAATTATCAAGTGGAGTACCATGTCAAAGGAAGGCTACATTAAACCTACAGTACCACATGTTTAAGCAATAGTTAATACCAAATAATTCCAAGAACGTATAGCTTATGAACATTAATTCAATATCTAGACATTCTGCACTAGGTTTAAATCATGATTTGGTTAATAAATTTTTTAAACAAGATTGTTATATAGGTAGCATAGGAAATATGTCACTAGGTGTTTTAAGAGGGTTGTTTCACAACCTGGAGTGAGGGATACCAATAAAATCACGATGATATTATAAGAAGGGTATGGGTTTATCGAATGTTGTAGCACTAGACCAACACTAACCTATTAATGGGATAAAAGCATTAGGGTGGTTGGTATATGGATGTCGTAGATTGATAAGTGTCATTTATGATTACATAACGGGGAAAAAATAAATTTATATGCTTGATTAATATAAGAAAATATAGGTGTATGAAAAAATGGTATCATAGACTAGAAACACCAATGGGTCAAAGGACCATCACATGTATAAAAGGAACAACAGTGTGTTAAAAAAAAACATAACAAAACTATATAGATTTGAACTGAATTGGAATTCTGTTTAATTGCAAGGTATGAGGAAAAAAAGATTCAACAAAATAGTTGAGGAGGCTCTAGCCAATACTAAAGGTACAGATATGTATGTTGAACTTGGAGAGGGTGTGACCCCAACAACTACCCAATTCATGCATGTGATTAAGAATTTGCAGCGGGAATTGACATACTTGTGGAGAAATAATGAACCATTGTTAAAAGCTAGTGAGGAACAAGAAAGAATGATCATAGGATTGATTGAAAAGTCTATCCATAAAAGAGTAGAACCTAAAATGGAAAAGGGAGTTAAAAGGGGCACAGAGTTTGAACAATCCGAAAGTGGGGGGGAGTCTGATAGCACATACCCCAAGAGTTATAAGAAAAATAAGCAAACTGAATCGCAAGGAGAATTTCAAAAGATTAAACCCTCTACTTTTGGCAGGGAAAGGGAAGATGATGCTGAGACATGGTTACTCAATATGACCAAATATTTCGAAGCGTACAAGTGCAAGAGAAACTTGAACACCAAATTTTCCATTTACCAATTGTAAGGTAAAACTTCTCTCTAGTGGGAAGAGGCCAAAAGTGTGCATATACTTGAAGAAAAGATCGTGTTATGGGAGGAGTTCCAGAAATGTTTTAAAAATTGGTATTTGATTGAACAATATTATGATGTCCATAACGAGTTTCATGAACTAATGTTGGGGCAACTCATGATGGATGAGTTTGTGGCAAATTTTACAAATTTGCTGTGATATCTACCCTACATTAAAGAAGAAAATGATAAGGTACAATGGTTTGTGAACTATCTACCGATAGTCTAAAAAGAGCGTATTGAATTTGAAAATCCAAATACAATGGAAGAGGCTATCAGAAAAGCCAGACTGTGTTACCAACAATTTAGAAGAAAGGGAGAAAATCCTAAATTTTGGAAAAATAAGGATAGAAATAAATATGTAATTAGCGTAAAATGGTAGAATCCAGGTTATCTAATTTTTTTAAATGATCATCAACGAAATTTCTTTAGCAAGGGGAATACCAACCAGCCGACACGACCTTAGGCTGGATCCAAAACCATGAATCTATTTGGGAAGAAGAATAGTGAAGAAAAAGAAAGATAAACATTAAAATGTTGGGGATGTGATGAACCTCATTTGCTAAGAGATTGTCCATATAATCCCATATCTGTTCACAATATTCAAGCTATGAAAGAAGCCACAACCATGAAAGATATTGCTAGGAATATTCCCAGGATAAGTGTTTCCTTACAAGACAGACAAGCGACACATCAATCAATTATGATTGAGATTGAAGGTACTCTCTCAAATTGACATGTTTATGTTTTAATTGATCCTAGGGCTAGTATAAGTTATATTAGAGCTCAGATGGTGGAAAATTGTGAACTTAAAATTGAAAGATATAAAATTACGTGGCTCGTAAAGCTAGCAACTGGCACCAAGAGAAGAGGAACCATCCAAGCAAGAAAATGTCAACTAAACTTAAATGGCTATTTGACAATAGTAAATCCAAATGTCCTTCCCATAGGATCATATGCCATATTAATAGGTATTGATTGGATTGAGAAACACAAAGCCATAGTAAATTGCCTAGTGAAAATAGTGAGTTGTGTGAATCTGCAAAGACAAACACAAACAATTCAAGGGGTGACAAAGCCCATATCAGTATGGAAAATTTTAGTTGTGCAAATAAAAAAGAGTGTCTAGAAAGCTATCAATTATTCATGATTCATGTAGAAGAGGGTAAACAATAAAGGGAGGAGCCAATCTGAGATACTCTACCCATTATTAAGGATTTACAAGATGTTTTTCCGAAGGAGATTCCCCATTTACTGCCACATAGGGACATAGAATTTACCATCAATTTGGTACCCGAGGTAGCCCCAGTATCCAGAGGACCTTACCAGATGAGTCCACCTAAGTTGGTGGAACTGAAAATAAAGCTACAAGAGTTGTTAGATAAAGGATGCAGGAGGCCTAGTGTGTCACCATGGGAGGCACCTCTGTTATTTGTTAAAAAATGGATGTCACATTCAGAATGTGCATCGATTAATGATAGTTAAACAAGTTAACCATAAAAAACAAGTACCCATTTCCCTGTATCGACGATTTGTTTTACCAAGTGAGGGGGTTAACCATTTTCTCAAAGATTGAATTGCTTACAGGATATAATTAATTAAGAATACAACAGGAGGATGTTCATAAAACAATGTTTAGGACCCGATATGGACACTGTGAATTTTTAGTGCTACCATTCGACCTTACTGGCGCTCCAACAAATTTTATGTGCTTAATGAAAAACATACTCAGAAAGTATTTGAATGAATTTGTGGTGATATTTACTGATGATATCTTAATATATTCCAAAATATGAGGTTGATCATAAGGAACACCTGGAATTGGTGCTACAAACATTAAGAGAGAATCACTTGTATGCCAAATTCAGCAAGTGTGAGTTCTACAAACCCAAAATACAATATCTTGGTCACATCATTTCTAAGGAAGGACTAGAAATTGATCCATAGATGGTGAAATCCATGGTAAAATGGCCTACACCAATGGATGTATCTGTTGTCTGGTCCTTTATGGGATTAGCAAGGTATTATCATAGATTTATAGAAGGGTCCTCTAAAATATCTCATCCCATTACATATTTACAAAGAAAAGGGGTAAACTTTGAATGGACTATAGAATGTCAATTTTTTTTATAAGATTAAACAATTACTTATGACAATTCTTATCCTGAAATTGGCAGATCCAAACAAGGAATTCATAGTTTGCACTGATTCTTGCATGGAAGGATTGGGGGGAGTTTTGGTGTAAGGTAATTTAGTAATAGCATATGAACCTAGGAAGTCAAAAACCCATGCAAAAAAGTATGTTGTATATGATATAGAACTAGTTGTTGTCATACATGCCTTAAAATTGTGGAGACATTATCTGTTATGGTTTTTTTTTTAATCTTGACAACAGATCATAACAACCTGAAATACCTTTTTAGTCAACTAGACTTAAATGCTAGACAAGCCACGTGGATGGCCTTTCTTAGTAAGTTTGAGTTTGACACAAAACACATAAAGGGGAAGGAAAAGAAGATAGCATATGCTTTGAGAAGCCATGCCTATAATCTAATGGAAGTGGTTGTTAGTAGTATTAACACAAATTTTCTAGAGTAGATCAGAAACTCTAGGGCTAGTGATCCAAAATATTTAGAAATCCAACAAAAATTACAGCAAATTGATGTTCCTGGTTATGCAGAAAATGTTGAAAAACTTATGATCTACAGAAAAAAATTGTATATACCTGACGTTCATCTTTTGAAACAAATTATGTTTTATTAATATCATAAGAAACCTTATGCAGGGCACCAAGGATACCATAAGATGGTCACATCATTAAGAAAAAACTTCTTCTGGCAAGGGATGAAGAAATAAGTTGCTTCTTATTTAACAAAGTGTTTGGAATGTCAATAGGTGAAGGTTGAGAATTAGCACCCAGCTCGGTTGCTGAATCCACTGCCTATTTCTAAATGGAAGTGGGAAATAATTTCCTTAGACTTTATTACAAGGCTACCTAGAAAAAAAATACAAGATGACTCCATCATGGTGGTGGTGGATACTTTAAGTAAAGAAGCTCATTTCTTGCCTGTGCATTCTAGTTTGGTACAACACAAATTGTTTAGATCTTCATGAAGGAAATTTTTTGACTTCATGGAATACCCAATATGATAGTATCATACAAGGATGCCAATTTTTCTTCAAATTTATGGAAGGCATTGTTTGGGGACATGGGCACCAAATTGAATTTTAGCACTGCATACCATCCTCAAATGGATGGCCTTAGTAAGAGAACTAATTAGGTTCTAGAAGATATGCTCAGAATGTATGTTATGGATAGGTCTACAAAATGGGAAGATTTTCCCCATTTGGCCGATTTTTCCTACAACAAAAACTAACAATCATCCATAAAAATGAGCACTTTTGAAGCTTTGTATGGCATCAAATGCCATACACCACTCAGATGGAGTCAACTAGAGGATAGGCTAATTATCTGACCAAATGCATTACAGGAAATGGAACAGACAATGTGAAGGATTCAACATAATATTAAAGCATCACAAGATCGACATAAAAGTTATGTAGACAAAAAGAGATCACAAAAAGAGTTTAAACTTAGGGACGATGTTTATTTAAGAGTAAAACCCAGAAAAAAGTACTTTAAGAATGGGCACATATCCAAAATTGGCACCTTGTTTTTTTGGGCCATTTGAGATTTAAGACTCCCAAAGGCCTCCCACCTATTCATGATCATGATAATTCTATTCATTTGATTCCAGGAAGTGTTCCTCCAAACATCAGGCCTTACAGATATCCCTATGCCCAAAAGAGTGAGATTGAACATATGGTTGCAGAAACGCTAGAGGCTAGTATAATTCAACCTAGTCAAAGTTCTTTCTCTGCTCTAGTAGCATTGATGCACAAGAAGGATGGGTCATGGTACATGTGTCCAGATTATAGAGAGCTCAAAAAACTCACTATTAAAGACAAATTTCCCATTCCTGTCATTGATGAATTATTGGATTAATTTCATGGATTAATTTACTTCACCAGGATGGATCTTCGTTCAGGATATCGTCAAATAAGAATGAAGGCTGAAGACATTCTTTAAACAACATTATTGAAGAAAGATGTATTTTCATGGAATCTAGAAGAAATGAAGGCCTTTGAACATCTTAAAGAGGCAATGTCCCAAGCACTGGTCTTAGCTATGCCAAACTTCACAAAAACCTTTATTGTGGAATATGATGCATCAGGAAATGGAATTGGTGATGTTTTAATGCAAGAAGAAAGACACATTTCTTTCGAAAGTCATCCAATGAAAGGAAAGTATTTACACAAAGATATTTATGAGAAGGAAATGTTGGAAATACTACATGCACTTAAGAAATGGTGACCTTACCTAATGAGAACATCCCAGTTCAGACTATATTGCTAGAACTTGACGAGGAAGGAAAAATCATATTGGAACCTGGAGCAGTCACATAAACAAGAACCCGACAACTACGAAATTGATCAATTTCAGAGTATCTCATCAAGTGGAAGAACTTACCGGATGAAGATTCTACATGGGAGGACAAGAATTTTATACAGAAGCATCCAGAACTACTTAAGCGTTGAGGACAACACTTTTTGAAGGAGAGGGGCATGTTAGGTCCCTATAGTACTAGTGTAATCGCTTATTGTTATTAGTGCAACCCCCTTATTATATTGTTCTGGCCATGTAGTCCCCATATTGTTATTATTGTGCCCCATAGAAGCCCACTATTTCTATTATTGTGCCCTTACATTATTATTGTTATGTCGACTCTGATTATATTATGACCGCTTAGACTCCTATATATAGAAAGGAGGTCTTTTCATTTATATCATCCAAGAATTGTTCATTTGTGTAATGTAAAGGAGGTTCCCCATCGAAAAGGCTTATTTTGAAGGCAGTTATCTATCTTTTTGTGAGATGGTTCATAACAGTGCGCACAATACATATATCTTTCCATGAGGATAGTCACATTAATAAGCTACAACAAACTATTATAAGATAAATCTAGATGCATGACAACATAAGATATTTCAGATTAGCTTGGAATTGGTCGGAGAAAGTTATAGTTGGCAATTTATCATAAAAGTTACAGTCACCTAGGAGGATTTAATAATCAATTCACCAAATTCTAAGGTAATATTGCAACTAATTACCCAAACTGAGGATGTATATGGGTAGAATAATTAATTAGTAACTATTATTGAAGTTATGAACACACGTAGAAGATTAGCTTTATATCAAATAGGACACATTCCTTGCTATCAGTATAGTACCAATTTGACAAAAGAATTTATTTAACATTGGGGAAGAAACCATATTACACAACCATGTTCATTCCTATAAAAAAATCCATTTAACACTGAGTAGAAAACATATTATGCATTCGTGCTTATTTCAGTGAAAATATTCATCTAACAATGAAGCAAAAACCATATTTTATGATTGTGATTATTTCTAGGCATAAAGCTCTTTTGGAATCAAGACAGAGGACATATATAGCATTAATGGAATTGGAATAATTACAAAAGATGTTATGAATGGAAAACAATATAGTAGTTGTACTCATAAATAAAAATAAAAATAAGCCATATTGAGTGATCTATAAAGCTACCTTAAAAATAATACCATGAATAATTTGAGTCAGAATGAACATCCATCCATCTTCCATAAATATTCTAATTGGATACATATCATATCCTTCTATAGTCAACACAAGTGAAATGGTTCAAAAAATAAATATGAATTTAGCCTCAGGGCGTATATACAATAAGTGCACAACAACACCAAGTCTTACTGGAGCTATTCTAGTTGAGCCATCAAAACGCGAACTAAATAGTTTAAGATTCTTGACAAGAATGAAACAAGGGGCTAGAATATAGATGCAACTAGTAATTAACTAACAGAATCAAAACCTCAATTTTGTTGATTAAATATGGAACTAAGACCATAACAACCTTAATTGGAGTAGGAAGGTCACAACAACAATGTGCTCAAACCTGAAAGTTTACCTATATATCCATGGCATAAATTATGTATAAGCAATTGAGGGCTGCCTCTAACAACTACCCGGAACAAGATAATTACTCAGTTGGTTACCTGAGATATTGATTCTTGGTAAGGGATAAGGAAAAATAAATCAGTAAATTCACAGCAAGAAAGAGAGGAATACTACCTCAGGTATTACTATGAGTACCTGAGTAGTAAAAAGGGAAAAAACTTTGTTGAAACTACTGGAGAATGCGTCCCCTCTTAAATATTGATTTCCAAAAACAAATAGTACCAGGGCATTGCAACCTCACAAATAAATCATGGTTTCAGAAAAATAAACTAGAGACGACCCATAAAACAAAAATAAAAGAAAATAAGAAAGACTCCTGAAGTAGGTGCAACCAAGTAGTATTATAAGCAAGAAAAGAAATGGCATTTTACCATGCCAGACATGGATACCCTGACCAAGAGTTTTCATAAGAAATAACAAAGGAAGTAGAGCGTTATGCCAGTAGAAGGGTTTACCAGGCATCTTTCTTGTTCTCAATTCCAACCAGAGAAAATACCTAAAAATCAAACTAGAACAATGCAAATATTGATACTTATTATCTTCTCGTGCCATTGTGATTAAAACGAGATTGAAGCTTACTTAGTTGTGCACATTGAAGGAAGCTTACCTAGAATTAAAGGGAATATTATAATTCTTCATTAGGGGGAACATTGAAAACCCAAAATTGTCAAAAGATCAGTGCGCCATAGAAAAACCTTTGTGAGCATGATAACCTGGAAAATTTTACATTGGAAGAAAGAAACATTGGAAAAAAGTTAAATCTAGGAAATGAATCCATCAAAGGATTTACCCCAAATAGCATAGTTACCATTTAATTAAGATAAAACAAGCAACAAAAAATTATATAACACAACAAAGAATCTTAACAAGAAGATAAATTATAGATGTAGTAATAGCTGGTGTTCATACGTCATCGTGAAACACCACGAAGATGTTCCAAGTGCCAAAGTGTTATGTATCCCCTCCTCCAGGTGTGCGACGAACCAACAACATTATAAAATTCAAACAAATGGCTCAAAGGTAGGAGGAAGGGTAGGTTAAGGGATGAAGTGAAGTCCAAGTGTGGAAAAATCAATCGCCACTGTCCATGGCCAATCCTTTCATCCACACCATCAAAAGAGCAATCCTTCCAAGCCATGTGGTCATCAGATGGGCAGTGGGTAGGTGTCAAAGATTTTTTGCTCTCCTAGTTTGAAGTGAGAAATTATCAAGTGGAGTGTTGAGCCTCCATTTTGTCTAGATTTTCATACTTTTTACTGAATAACTCTTATGCATGCACCTGGTGTTTATAGTCATTATTATCCTTTTTATGCACTGTTGGGCTATTATAGAGGCATTCAGAGGTAATGTGTTATTGTTATATGAATTCTCTTTGTTTTTATGATTTGAAGGGATTTGATGTGAAAATATCATTAATAGTAGGCTCTCCTTGTGGCAGGTGTATAGTTCTTGTTCTAACATCACAATTCATGTTCCAGCAATGCAAATCCTATTCTCACCTCCACAATTTTCATACATCGAGCTGTCATGATGGAAAATGAGCATATGGGTTTTGAAGAGCAGAGGGTCGATGTGCTGATGTGTTCCCTTGATCGCACCCAGGTCTTCCAGATAGCGCATAAAATGATGGTCAAAGTATGCAGTCAAATTATTTCTAGAAGCCATGAGGTTTAATAACAATGTGATATGCCCATGGACACAATGGCGAGGATTCCATGATTTGATACTAGTTTTTGTGCTTATATGGAACCTCAGATCAATGGAGATCTAGTTAGTAATCAAACTCCTTATTTTGGTTCTGAATCTATTTGTAGACTCTAAACTTATGCATTGTGTAACCATGGATCCAGGTAGTTAAGAGGCGTTGTTGTTATAAATATGAAGGTTGCATATTGTAGGAGGGGATATATTTGTGTTATGTAAATTTTATTTTGAGAGACAAAGGTTGATTTCATTGGGAAAGGAAGGGAGGAGTCTATGCCCAGTGGGATGATCCCTGAGGGGGACCACTGGAGCCAAGCTTTGCATTGTTCAATGCTTATGTAACAATATTTCGGTAGGGCATTCGATTTTGTGTTTTCATTTCTTCTGAATCTTTTGGGATTGTGATTTAGCCTTTACAAGGGCAATGAGTTGGGTGGTTTGGGCCCACCAACCAGTCTGTTGCCCCATACCTCTTAGGATTTTTTCTGCATTCTATTTTGACAAATGCATAGTGTGTAAGTGTGAATAACTCTTCTTTATGCTTTGATCATTTGAGATTTGTAATTTCATTCCACAGTTCTTTTTCATTGCTCTGATCATTTGAGTTTGATTAATGATGTCATTGTTTTCTTGGAATGTATTTCTATGAAGACTGAGACAAAGTATAGGTAATGAATGTTTTCTTACTGCATCTCTCATTTTTATTACAAGTTAAGTGTGATACTTGCCCTGATCTCATTTTCTGCATAACAAGGATACAATGGCTTATTAAGAGTTTTGGTTGATTTAACTCATCATGTAGCATTCATGACTACCTTAAAACCATTATTTTAGATATGAAATTGATCCTCGCACTCACTCCTGAAATCTTAATAATAAAATGCTAAGATTAGCATGAGGAGAGATTGTAATCTTGTTTTATTGGCAAAGTGAAGTGCTCACATAATTCTTAGAATGTCTTAAGGTTAAAAGTTGTGATTGATATTCCTTCATGTTGCTTTAAGAAATACACATATCTTGTAGAATATTTCTGTGTTGAAGAGAAAGTACTTAATGATTTTATAAGATTAGGGTGAGCTTGAAAGCAATAGGAAATGTATTTATCTTATTTGTTCCTATTTCACACTTTCCTTACAGTTGAGTACTGAATTGTCTCCAGAGAAGCAGTGTATATATAGTCTAGATTCCTTTTAAAGAATTCAATGGTTTTCTCAGATTAGTTGGAATGAAGTTGCTTTATGCTTCCTAGTTTTATTTCATGCTTTCCATTTTTGCAACTTAGCAAGTAATCCTTTGAGAGGTTTTGAAAACTGAATCGTATTCTTTATTTCCTTAACTTTTTGTCAGTTTGAGTGGAATCTACATTCACTTGTGCCTTGGACAACTAAGGTAGACTTGTTGCGGGAGTCACTCAACCCAGAAGAGGAGCCATAAGTAGATTCACAGTGTGTTTACTTTGCTTTGAAGAATCTTGTTCCTTTTTCTAAATGATGCCTTTGAATTGTTTTCAAGAGCTTTATTTTTATTCCACAGATCCATGAGGTCATATTCTGGCATTTACTATGATATACCTCTAAGTTTACCAACCTGGGTTGACAATTTAAATGTTGGTGAAAATATTGCATTTATATTGTTCAACATTTTGGCGTCATTGCCAGGGAGGCATTATAGGATAAGGCCTCAAAGATTTGTTATGCTTTTCCCTTTTATTTGCAAATGAATTTTTACATTAATGAGATTCCCTTGCTTGCTAGAGCATACTGGACGGTATTTCCAGAGTGGTCACAAGCCAAGATTTCTTTATTGAAAATGAGTTTTCTCTTTATTGCAAAGTGTTATGCCTGATTTGTTTCTTTTACTGCAATGGAGTTTTTAATACAATGTGTGATACTTGATTTAGTACAATTGAGTTTTTAAGAGTGACTTTTCTTACAATAAAGTATGATGTTGGGTTTTTTTCTTTACTACAATTAAGATTATTTGGTTTCCAAGGTGTGATTTTCTTGCTAGTTTGTTCAATCGATTGAACAGTAAAAAAATCGTAAAACACAAAAAGTGTTGTTCAATTAATTGAGCAACAAAAATCGTAAAAGGAAAAAAGTGTTCTTTAATTGATTGAACAACAATTTTTCAATCGATTGAACAAAAAAAATCACAAAACACAACAAGTGTTGCTCACTGTTCAATTGATTGAACAACAAAAATCATAAAACATAAAAAGTGATATTCAATTTATTGAATAGCGAAAACAAAAACATAGAAGTGTTGTTCAATTGATTGAACAAAAATTGTTCAATCAATTGAACAACAAAATAAAAAACGCAGAAGTGTTGTTCAATTGATTGAACAACACTATTTCAATCGATTGAACAAAAAAATTGAAATATGCAAAAAGTGTTGTTCAATTGATTGAAAAACAATCATTGAACCGATTGAACAACAAAACACACAAAGTGTTGTTCAATTGATTGAACAACAAAACAAACAAAGTGTTGTTCAATTGATTGAAAAACAATCGTTCAATCAATTGAACAACAATATAAACATAAAAATAAGTGTTGTTCAATTGATTTAATAACAATCATTCAATCGATTGAACATCAACACACACACAAATAAGTGTTGTTCAATTCATTGAACAACAATTTTTCAATCGATTGATAAACACTTATCAAACACCATAAACAAGAAAAATCCTCATATCTACATGGTGATTCATAATTGAATTGAAATCAATAAGAAAAAAGGATATATACATTATTTATAGTTAAATAAAACGATAATTTTATAAAAGAAAAGTTGCCAAGTCATCACTCCCTGTAGCTAGAATTTGCATAGTGGGGTCCTCGCGTACTTGTTGGAAAAAAGATTCCTTGGCAAGTGGTTTGTGATAGAAACACACTCGATGCCCATTCACCTTGCAATAATGGTCAGACCTGTCAATGGTAGTCAAAGTGAGAGTACTATTGTTATGTACTTCTTGAATTTCATAAGGGTCGAGCCATCTTATTTGTAACTTGCCTGGAAAGTCTTGGAATCTAGAGTCGTAGAGGATTGCCCAATCTCCTTTCTGAAACGTCTTCTTTTTTATAAGGATGTCATGCCACTTTTCCCTTTGTTGCTGGATAATTGCAATCTATTGCAGAGCAAGCAGTCAAGCCTCATCTAATTTGTTGATTTGTTGAATTCGCTTGGTTTGGTCTTCTATTGAATCCAATCCCACTTCCTGAGCCATTATTAGAGTCTTTATTTTGAATTCAATCAGAAAAATAGGTTATTTTCCAAACACAAGTTGGTAGGGAGAGTATCGAGTAGTATTCCTCCAAGTCGTGTGATAGGCCCACAAGGCCTCTTACAGTCTAGCAACTCAGTCTTGTCGATGTGTTGGGACTGTCTTGGTCATAATTGCTTCAATGACCTTATTAGTTCTTTCAACCTTCCCGTTCACCTGTGGGTGATACAGGGAAGTGATCATGTGTGTAATGTAATGGTTTCTGAGAGTGGTTGTAATCTTGTGTCCTACAAATTTCCCTCCCCCATTTTTTATCACTTCTTATGGTAAACCATACTGCACAAATAGCCCAAAAAGGAAGTTAATCAAAACTTCCTCTGTGGCTCTTGGCAAATCTACTATTTCCACCAATTTCATCACATAATTTGTAGCAACCAGTATGTAGGCCTTTGGATTTTATGGCAGATCAAATGGGCCAACAAATTCTAACACCCATCGTTTAAAGGGTTCTATGACCAGTTGAGGTTGCATCGACATTTCATCAGATTGGCCAAGTCAGCTCATCCTTTGGCATCTATCACCTGCCTGCCCATATTTCTTAGCATATTTAAAAATAGTGGATCAATAATAGCCCATCTGTAGTTCCTTATGCCCTGTCCTTCGATCTGTAAAGTTTCCCCCACAAGGCTCGTCATGGGAAGCATTCAGGATCTCATAAATCTCATCCTCATGAATGCATCTACGTATACACATATCAGGCCCCGTGTGAATAAGGTATTCGTAAATCCAAGAGAATCAGGCACTATGCTGGACAATGCATGGGAAGCTTGCCCACTTCCATATAGTTTGCTACATTTTCATACCATGGCATCTTGACTGCTACAACAAGAAAATGTTGATATGGAAATTGGTTGTCCATTTCCAGTGGATCATTTATCTTTGGTACCGGAGACAGAAAATCAGCGACTAGGTTTTCCTTCCCCATACAATCTTTGATAGACTATAATATCAAACTCCTGCAAAAGAAATAGCAAATGAGTCATTCGACCATTTGTGATAGGTTTGTTAGCTAAATAACTAATGACAGAGTGATCAATATACAAAAAAACTTGGTAGCCAGTTATATAGTGTCTAAATTTGTTTATGAATAAACGAGAACTAAGAATTCTTTGTCTGTTACTATATAATTAAGTTCTGCAGCAGTAAGATTTTTGCTAATATAATATATAGCATAAGGTTTTCTATCCTCCACCTGGTCGAGGACAGTGCCTATTGTTGCATCTGATGCGTCTGTGGATATGTGAAAAGGAAACTCCTAGTTTGGTCCATGTAATACTGGTACCATCGAGACTAGTTTCTTTAAACATTTAAAAGTTGTATCACAATTGTGAGACCATTTAAAATCAACATTTCTAGTTAAAGCATATAAAGACGCAACAATTTGTGAAAAGTTTTTGATAAACCCACAATAATAGTCTGCATATCCCAAGGAGCTACGTACCTACATCTAAGTACAAGGTGTAGGCAGTAAAAGAATTTCCCATATTTTTGTTGGATCTACCTGTATCCCTGTTGTAGAAATGTAATGTCTGAAGATTACACCTTCGATCATCATCATGTGACACTTGACATTGCTTAAACATAACCTGGTAGCAATTCATTGTTCTAAAATCTATCCTAATGTTTGAAGTGTTTGATCAAAATCATCCCCATATGGAATGAAGTCATCCATATAAACTTCATGTCCTTCGTTTATCATATCAAAAAAAATGTTGAGTATAGCTCTTTGAAATGTGGCTGGGGCATTACATAAGCCAAATGGTAACACTCTGTAAGAGAATGTACCCCAAGGGAAGGTGAAGTTTGTTTTGTCTTTGTCTTCAGGGGTGATTTGAATCTAATTGTAGCCACTAAAGCCATCTAGAAAGGAAAAGAACTACTTACTTGCGAAAGTATCAGGGACTTGATCCATAAACAGAAGAGGGAAGTGATATTTCTATGTTTCCTTGTTCAATTCTTGATAATCCACACAGATACGCCACTTCCCATTTTTCTTGGGGACAACCACCAATGGAGAGACTGATTTGCTATCCGAAATAGGATAAATGAAATTCAAGTCCACCAACATCTGTAATTCTTCTTTTACAATGTCCTTGAGATGTGGATTCAATCTCCGTTGAGGCTGCTAGATAGGCAGAGCATACATTTTAGTGTAGATGTGATGTGTACACAACTGATGGTCTATACCCTTCATGTCAGGATAAT
Source organism: Pinus tabuliformis (assembly GCA_031772625.1). NCBI lineage: Eukaryota > Viridiplantae > Streptophyta > Pinopsida > Pinales > Pinaceae > Pinus > Pinus tabuliformis. Next base: position 185,645,695 of record CM062804.1, read on the forward strand.
CCCAGGCAAAAGCCCCTTTATATTTTTGCGAGACCTGAATGAGATTTTACTGTTGATCACTGTCTCGACTATAATTAATGTTTAAAACCTTGCCTAGTTCAATTTATGTAGGGCTGTAACAAGGGTCTCTTTCACCTCTAGTTATGATACATTAATAAGTCAATCCGGCAACGCTTTGTTATTGCAAAGAGTAGCTCAATCCGAGGCTATTCGTCAGAGTAATGCTTCGTAGTACATTGTCTAGCAAATACAAGAGTAAATGGATGCTAAGCTATAACTAATTTTCTTTTAAAAGAAAGGAATCACACCAGGCAATTTATCAGTCAAGGGTGCGGAAGCAATAACCCATCCCTCTAGAAACTGATGGAAGAAAAATAGAGTATGGACCAAAGATCTGGGAGCTAAGCAGCGACTTGCTGACTCGCTACAGCTTTTGACCTCCTCTCACACCAAAACAATAAATGCAGGAAAATGGAACAGCAGAAAGCGAAATGGAACAACAAACGGAAAATGGAACAGCAAATCTGAAATGGAACAGCAGTAAATGGAACAGCAATAAATGGAACAGCAGTAAATGGAACAACAATAAATGGAACAGCAACTCAGTAAACTAGATCTCGCGAGTTAGAACCGAACTCTCATTCCGCAATCAAACAAAAATCGTCAAAAGCAATTCCAATGAACCTTATTTTATGAGGAGATATTCACAAATGAATTATGGAACAACATTTATCATATATACACAACACACTTATTATAGAAATCTGATGTTTCCAAAGATCATGACTTCTGTTTCCAAATGAAATAATATTACTTTCGGGTTCCCACGAATAAGAGTTCAAATGAATCCAATAGCAATATTTAATATGAAAACTCTGTAACAGAAATAATTGGCTTAAATAGTGAACATGCAATCAACTCTGAAGAGGTTCATTTACACGATACAGAGTTACTTACATAAATCTCCTGAATGAAACCATTAATGAAGTAGTCATAACAGAGCATAGAACAGCATATGACAAACACGTCAGATTACCAAATTATACAGAAAATCCACACAGAAACCAAATTATAATGATACAAAAGCAAGTGTCCTTCGGAGTCGAGCCCTTAGCTTCCAAGGATACACCGCCTTAGATTACTCCAGTCACAGAGATGAAATAAAGCACCAAGTCTTTCGTATTAATGCATCAACAAAAGTACAGCAAAACAAGTCTTAACGAGACTCGATGATAAAAGTTCAAACTGAGACTTAAATTTACATATATGAAAAAGGTCCCCGAGCTTAACACTGCTGCCCCTTTTTATAAGAGAATTGGCGGAGGTATCTAGATAGCAAAAATAAGCAAGACAGTGATCCCTCAGGATCAAAGATCCTGAGGGATTCGCCAAGCCGTTACTCCTTGATTTTCCTTTCCCTGCTTCGTCGACTCGATAATTCTTCTTTCTTTCCCGGGTCGTTCTGCTTCGATCCGCTTGATCTTGTTCGCATCTGGTTCCCTTCCAAAGGGACAACAATTACTCTTCCTTTGTCTTTTCCTCTTAAGCAGTAATCCTTCGTTTCCACCCTTTCCTGCATAGAAAAATAGCAATTATCAATGATTAAGATTTTCATACTAATTCTCACATATTCCACTAAAAATGCTTTATCTCTTTAAATTCATTATGCCGAAAGGGTTACAATTGCTACCAAAAAGTCACTAAATTGTTGGTCAAAAACATACCTTTCCAGAGCTCCACACACCCCCCTGCTTACCCTGTTTCATGCCCTCATGAAAACATTATAGTTGATATGCAGAGCAGTAAGAGAGTAGGCTGGAGAGGGAATCTCGTGTGGAGACCTACAACCGTGATGAGCAACCAAATCATCAAAAAACTGATTTGTTTGACCTTCAGGCATTTCATACAAGGCCTGGTATCCGGGTGCAGGGTGCCAAATGATTGGACTACGAAATCGATACCCTAACCAGGATGGCCCTGCTTGCAAAATTCGCTCGCCATAAAGGTTCAAACGGCTAGCTGCCAGCTCAAAATTTTCATATCTGAATGGTTCCCTGAGCTGGATGTTTGGGTTCGAAATCTGATATCGGAGTTTTGCAGCATCGGTAGCAAGGTCTTTAATAGTGAGAAAATATTCCAAATTTTGTCTGATTAAACCCTCATGCATAGGTCCTAATGTCTCCATAACACCCGGGGTTCTCATAAGGTTCCTATGTGCTCTCCATAACCGTACTGGGTCTCTAGGCTCGGCCCTCACCCACAAATCTAGGCTATTTTCCTGCCTCTGGAAAGTGGTATAAGCCCTGAGCTATTTTAGCTGATTAACCCCGAAGGAAACAAAGGCTTGCAATTGTATGTCCCCAACGAAAGGGCCAGGATTTAAATCAGTTTCCTGGTCTAGCACGAGGTTATGCAAGTAAAATTCACATAATAATCTTTGGACCTTACTTCCATAATGCTTGCAACAATCTATGAAATCATTAAGGGTATTGATTTGTATAGGGGCACCTGCCCTGACAGATTTTATCTTTAATCGTAAATATCGTTCAAGCAAAAATAAAGCATAGTTTTTAGCAGGGGCCCTACAGGCTAAAACGTCATTATACAAGGAACACACAGTGTCCATCTATCTAACAACAATATCTAATCGACGAGTTACCTTTGCAACCTTTTCCTGCTCTTTTTGCCAGCCTTCGAAGGCTTGGCTCTCGGACTGACTAATATTCCGAAGTTGCTGCTGCAACTCTTCATATCTCTTCCGGGGGACTGTTTGTTCCTTCAATCTTTCAGTTTCCTATTGAGCTTCCTTCATCATTTTATGCAAGGTCCTTGTTTTTGGATCCTTTTTCCATAAGGCCGTAGAGGCTGGGAGTTTTACCTGAACCTTTCTGTTATGCTGCTTATAGTTCCAAACCCGGATCACCCCTGAGGGCGGTGCCTCTGTTTGGATTTCCTTATTCTCCTTTTCTTTCTTGACATGAACAAAAGGTTGCTGTGGTTCCTCTGCTAATGGAACGACAGTCTGTTCTTCAGTAGCAATTGGAACAACAGCTTGTTCCTCATTATCAATTGGAACAACAGTCTGTCCCTTAGTGACCATTGGAACAACAATTTGTTCCTCAGCATCATTTGGAACAGCTGCAAGTCTTTTAATCGGGTTTCGACCAACAGTGCGAGTGTAAGTCCCTCGGCTTCTTGTTCGACGAGATTCTGCTGTAGCGGTCCTCTTCCTCTTCTGTGTGGTCCTTTGTATCCTCAGACTCACTTTCAGAATGTGAATTTTCTGTCGAAGTCGGGCTATAGTGCTCAGTAGCCTCTGCTGTTTAGTCTTCAATTTCCTGATTTCCCTTGTCTCGGCAGAGGGTTTGGACCTGGTCCTTAAATCTGCTCCTATGTCCAGCATTTCTTCTGGTGCTTCGGGAACAGATTGTTCCCGACTGGTATCCCTTGTTTCTTCCTCATGAACGGGTGGATTTTCTTCTCCTTGGTTCTCTACATGTGAATTCTCGGGTATCTCTTCCTCTGGCGGTCCATTGGGAGGACCTGCTGGGCTGGAGGGTTGGCCATATTCCCCCAAGCTGGCCAAGATTACGGCCAATTCTTCTTCGCCCACAGGGTCTCGCAGCGGACTACTTTCTGGCTGTCTTACTTCCTCCTCCCGATTATCTTGTTCAGTCACTGCCTTGGGGTGTTCAGCTTCAGAGTGCATTTCTCCTTCTTTTCCTTCTTCTCCGGCTTGTTCAGCCTCTTCCCCAGATTGTCCAACATTTTCATCAGAAGGTATTTCTTCTGGTTCTGGAGGTTCGTCTGTAATCTCAATTGGTTGGCTGGTGTTCCGAATCTTTTCCAGCCTCCCTCGTATTCGAGCTAGATGAACTGATGTCCTTGGTTTTTCTAGCTGTTCAGGTGTGTAGGCAATAGGTTTTTTTGCTATCACTTCTTTGCATTTTCTGGTCGCTCCGGTGTATCTGAAGAATGCTTCCGTTTCGAAGCGACACGTTTTCCGGCTGCCACTTCTCTACGTTTCTCTGTTTGTTCTGGCGTGCTGGAGGAGGTTTCAGGTTTTGGAGGTGGTGCAACCAATCCCCCTTCAATCACTGCAATGAGCTCCTCCCAGCTGCTCTGCTGTTGGGTGAGACTATGGCTTACTATCAATTGAATCAATCCATGGTGGCTAACAACTGCGTCTTCGTGCTGGGCCATTTTCAGGCTTCGGGCCGCATCATGCAATAGCGAATTTAAAAGTGCAGGAATATTTACAGAACATTTTTCTTTTAAAACAGCTAACAATTTAAGATGGCGAGGTCTTACCACGTCCTTCCTTCCTTCGCAAGTAATGTAGCTCTGTACTATCTTTGCTAGTTCGGTCCAGGGTTCTCCCAACGTAGCTGGCAGAACTCCCTTCCCTTTCATTGTCAGGCTTTGGCCTTCGTCCTGAAAAATCTCTATAATCTTCTGCAATCTTTCTTTCTTCAACGTCCAAACAGGTCCGGTGGCTGGTAGGCCTGAAACTTCGGCAATTACATCGTCAGTGACCAGTATCCGTCTTTCTCTTACTGTGGAGTAGTCTTCCTGCAAGTTTTGCAGAAATTCCAACGCCACTGTCTCGTTTGGTTCTTGTAAGCAATTGAAATAATTCAGCCATCCAGCCTTTTCCAGGATCTCCCGAGCAGTAGCAGAGGCTGTCAATTCCTGGGGCTCGCTTCGGACTGCCTTACCTCCCATGGTTCTAAAAAAAAAATTTAATGGAACAGGAACTGTCTGAGCTGTTTTGGGATGCAGAGAAGATGATCATCGCGAAAAAACAGAGCATGCAGCAAAAATGGATTGCGGATGGAAACTTTGCGTAAAATAGAACTATCATACCGTTAAACCATGCCATTCCTTCGTACACTATCTACCCCGAATGGTGTGGTGACACGTGCCCCGTGGAGTAATGAGATTACCTTCCCCCCCACGATGTGACAGGCTGCCCTAGCCGTCAAATGGAGGAGCAGCAGCCATCGTGTTACCAGTCATAAAGAACAACATATAAAATTACGCCATGTTTTGGATAGACAACTAAATACCGAAATCGAGGCAAAAAGGTGGATCGCGTTTTACATAAGAGCTTTCCTAATATGATGCGAGGCCAGGGGATGGGACGTCTGTCACTCGTACGAAGTCTCGAGGGGTCATTGTCAGTTCCTTTGCCATGATTGGTAGTAATGAGTATTCATGCGATATGTTAATCAGGAAATAAAATATGAATTATTCATAAGATAGAGGAAATAAAGAGGTATTAATATTATCCCTGTTGGTGTAACCATTTATGACTTCGATACCATTAACAGAGCTCTGCTGCCAACAGGTGTCCATAACCTTGGTAGAGTTGTTTATTTCGCCCCCGGAACCATGATCCTGTATGTGTATAAAAATATTTTGTCAAAATACAGGCCATTATGCTGGCTTGGTAACCAGGTAACCATAATGCCATTCACCAGGAAGGCGCGAAACATGGGCAGGCCGGCTCGTGATGAGACCCCCTGTTCCAAGGTCTACTTAGTTAATATACCTTTGGACCATTTCCCTGGTATGGTGGCCATGCTGGGAATGCCACTTCGCTTCCAACCTGATGATCATGGTAGGCTGGCTCTTGCTGAGACCCCCTATCCTGCATTTGACAATAAATCACATTCATCATCATTTTTTCCTTTTTTTTTCTTTTGTTTTTCCAGTACTTTTTCTTATATATTTACACATAAGGGTGGTTCAACACTCCTTAAGAGTGGGAATGGCGGAAGAAGTCTTATCATCCCAACAGGAAAATATAAATCCTCTGTTCTTATTCTTATGTAATAATTAGAAAAAAATTTCTTTAAAGGAAATCGCCATGATAAAGATAACCAACCAGTCAATGGGAATAGGTCAATGACAATGGGGATGAGAAGTAAATATGTCCCCCCTCTTGTCCTCTTATCAATACTAGGCTTTATAAAGATAGCGATTTTATGATATCCTGACTTCGGTGTGTTGTAATTGATATTCATTGCATAAGTGTATAGCTGAATCTTAGAGACTGGAAAGAGGATGGGTGAGAAAGCATCCTCAATATGAATCATCACTGAGACAAAGATATGACTTTGGTGTTCCTTTTGAAAGAGAAGAATCCATGCAAGCAGATAGTTGGGATGTCGTTCTCCTAAGATCATGAGTGCTGTCTAAAAAAATTGTCAACTGCTATTCCTTTTGGAAAGGAACAGCAAAAACTTGCAAATGTTGTCCCTTTTTGAAAAGGAACAGCAAAAACCACACTGCTGTTCCTTTGAAAAGGAACAGCAAAACTCAAAACGCTGTTCCTTTAAAAAGGAACAGCAAAAACTCAAAACAGCAAACCCAAAATGCTGTTCCTTTTGAAAAAGGAACAGCAAAAACACGAAGTGTTGTTCCTTTTGAAAAAGGAACAGCAAAAACACGAAGTGTTGTTCCTTTTGAAAAAGGAACAGCAAAAACACGAAGTGCTGTTCCTTTTGAAAAAGGAACAGCAAAGGCACGAAGCAAAACTCAAAACGCTGTTCCTTTAAAAAGGAACAGCAAAAACTCAAAACAGCAAACCCAAAATGCTGTTCCTTTTGAAAAAGGAACAGCAAAAACACGAAGTGCTGTTCCTTTTGAAAAAGGAACAGCGAAAACACGAAGTGTTGTTCCTTTTGAAAAAGGAACAGCAAAAACACGAAGTGCTGTTCCTTTTGAAAAAGGAACAGCAAAGACACGAAGTGTTGCTCCTTTTGAAAAAGGAACAACAAAAACACGAAGTGCTGTTCCTTTTGAAAAAGGAACAGTAAAAAAAGTGCTGTTCCTTTTGAAAAAGGAACAGCAAAAACACGACAATGCTAAAAACACGAAAACAAGCAACTGCTGTTCCTTTTTGAAAAGGAACAACAAAAATTCACACCTGCTGTTCTTTTTTGGAAAAAAAGGAACAACAAAGACACAAAAACAAACCACTGTTGTTCCTTCTGGAAAAGGAACAACAAAAACACACTAACTGTAAATAGAAATCTTAGGAAAGAGAGATCAAGAAAAATATTAAAAAAACGTATATACAAGAACTTATGTACAAGTCAACAGAATGAGTTCCTCACCGAATTGTAGGTGAGGAAGATTTTACTTCCTCTCCTAAAATTTTCATGTCAGTATCTTGACGTAGCTGATCACAGAAGGATTCCCGAGTGAGTGGCCTGCGATAGAGACGAACTCGATGGCCATTTACCTTGAATGCATATCCAGAACCATCGATTGTAATGAGAGTAAGGGTCCCATTATCATGTACTTTCTGAATTTCATATGGCCCCAGCCATCGAGTCTGCAGTTTGCCTGGGAAATCCTGAAACCGAGAGTCATATAACAGAGCCCAGTCCCCTTCATGAAAGACTTTGTTCTTGATAAGTGCATCATGCCATTTAGCTCGCTGCTGTTGAATAAGTGTTGTATTCTGTAATGCAGAGAGCCTTATTTCGTCCAATTCATTAATCTGCTGTAGTCGATTGATTTGTGCCTCACTTAAATCTAGGCCAACTTCCTGTGCAGTTCGTAGGGTTTGGATTTCGAATTCTATGGGGAAAATAGGTTGTTTCCCAAACACTAATTGATAGGGCGAATAACCAGTGGTACTTCTCTAGGTGGTTCTATAGGCCCAGAGTGCTTCAGGTAGTCGGGCGGCCCAGTCACGCCTATGTGAAGCAATGGTTTTTGTTAAAATTGATTCTATTACCTTATTGCTGCTCTCTACTTGCCCATTCGCCTATGGGTGATATAGGGTAGTAATTTTGTGCTGGACGTGATAGTTGTTAAGTGTTGCAGCTAATTTGTTTCCGGCAAATTGAGGTCCTCCATCTGTAATTATTTCTCTCGAAAGGCCATATCGTACAAACAAATGGAATAGGAACTGAACTACCGAATCTTCTGTAGCTCTAGGTAACGCTTCCGCTTCAACCCATTTAGTAACATATTCTGTGGCGACCAGGATATATGTTCTCTGATTTGATGATGGGTTGATGGGTCCAACGAAGTCAAGAACCCAGCGTTCAAACGGTTCAATAACCAATTGTGGTCTCAGAGGCATCTCGTCGGCTTGACCAGGTCGACCTGCTCGCTGGCAACTATCACAGGCTTGAACGAATTTCTTCGCATCCTTAAAAATTGTAGGCCAGTAATATCCTGTCTGCAGTACTTTATGTGCTGTTCTTTTTTCTGCAAAGTGTCCTCTGCAAGGTCCGTCATGACAGGCTTTTAGGATGTCAAAAATTTCATCTTCTCGAATACATCTCCTGATTTGCATGTCTGCCCCTGTGTGGAACAGATTGCCCCCAATCCACGAAAATCAAGTGCTCTTGTGAACAATCTGCTTACATTCATTAGGGGTTAAGTGCTTTGGTAGTTTACCTACTGCAAGGTAATTGGCAACATCAGCATACCAGGGTGTTTGAGCAACAACCGCAAACATGTGTTCTTCCGGAAATTGGTCTTCTACTGCTGCTACTTCAATTGGTTTTGGTATCCGTGAGAGAAAATCAGCTACAGGGTTCTCCTTGCCGGGTCTATCTTTGATTGTGATATCAAATTCCTGCAATAAGATCAACCATCTTGTGACTCTGGCATTTGTAACAGGCTTATTTGCTAAGTATTTAATAGCAGAATGATCTGTATATAAAACAACGGGATAGCCTGTGATATAATGTCTAAATTTATTGACAGCATGTATTACAGCAAGGAATTCTTTTTCGGTGACAGTGTAATTTAATTCAGCAGGGGTTAAATTTTTGCTGATGTAATAAATAGCATAAGGTTTTTTATCCTCCTCCTGTCTAAGGACTGCACCGATTGCTGTGTCTGAGGCATCCGATGAGATCTGGAATGGTAAATTCCAGTTTGGTCCTCGAAGGACTGGAGCTGTTGATACAAGCTTCTTTAACTCCTGGAAAGCGCGGTCACATTTTTCTGTCCACATGAAATCAACATTACCTGTTAGTGCATATAGAGGTGCAACAATGTGTGAATAATGTTCTATAAATCGTCTGTAATACCCAGAAAATCCAAGAAAGATGCGTACCTCCATCTGAGTAGTGGGGGTGGGAACGAGCAAAAGAATCTGAATTTTAGCCGGGTCTACCTAAATGCCGGTTGCTGAGACGTAGTGCCCCAGAATAAGCCCTTCTGTCATCATCATATAACACTTTTCGTGGCTTAAGCAAAGCCTGGTAGCAATGCAGCGCTGTAGGACTTTTTCTAGAGTGTCTAGAGCTGGATCAAAATCATCTCCATACGGTGTAAAGTCATCCATATAGACTTCAAGCCCATCATTTATTAAGTCTGCAAAGATGCTAAGAATGGCCCTTTGGAATGTGGCAGGGGCATTACATAAGCCAAAGGGTAGAACTCTATAAGCGTACATTCCCCAAGGACAAGTAAAGGTAGTTTTGTCCTGGTCTTCAGGGGCAATCTGAATCTGATTGTATCCACTGAAGCCATCTAGGAAAGAAAAGAATTTCTTTCCTGCTAACGTGTCCAGTACTTGGTCTATGAATGGGAGGGTAAAATGGTCTTTTTGTGTGGCTTTGTTTAGCTCCCTATAATCCACACAAATCCTCCATTTCCCATTCTTCTTGGGCACAACCACAAGTGGAGAGACCCACTTACTATCAGAAATAGGATAAATAAAATTAACATCTAAAAGCTTTTGAAGTTCTGCTTTCACAACATCTTTTAGATGGGGGTTGAGTCTTCTTTGCGGTTGTCGGACAGGTATTGCATCTTTTTCTATGTAAATATGGTGGGTGCACAATTGGGGATCAATCCCTTTCATATCAGGATAGTCCCATGCAAATGCTTCTTGGTATTTTCGTAACAAATGGATGAGTTTGATTTCTTGTTCTGGTGTAAGGTTGGCATTAATATTTAGTGTTTTTCCCGGTTCAATTTCCACTACTTTACTATTAGCAACAGAAGTAACAGGTATCGTTTGGTCATGTGTATCTTTCAAGGGTCTTCTTCCAGTTCATTCTCGAATGCAGCTTCTATCATAAAACACTGTGCATGAGGTCTAGATTCCATTTGACTAACGAAGTTGTTGATGGCATCATCTTCTGTTATATCTTTGAAGTCTAGAGCCTTCTGTATAGTCAATGGTGATCTGATATTGTCAGTAAGGTATGATACAGGGTGCTGGATAGTTTTTATTGTTGTAAGACTTGGCTGTGCTGGAGGATATAGGACTAGATTTTTGATATTTGGTCCTCTGGTTATTGTCATATTCCCATGCCGACAACCAATGTATGCATCGGCAGTGGCCAGCCAGGGTCTACCTAAAATTAAAGCGTGTCCATCTAGTCGGGTTTTTGGATTAATTACCAGGAAGTCAGTTGGGTATTCCCAAGAATCTACGAAAACCATGACATCGTATAGAGTTCCTTCTAGTCATACTACAGATTGGTCAGCCAATTATAACAAAGTAGAAGTGGGTTCTACCGATGTAATCCCAAGTTTTTGGCACGTAGAAGTTGTCAAAATATTAATTGCAGCTCCTAAATCAACTAAAGCATTAGTCAGAGTCTGTCCATAGATTTGAACAGTTACTATTGGGTTTCCCGGATCTTCATATTTAATGGGTATTCCTGATAAAAAGTCAGATAAAGTACCGACTACTTGGACTCTTGGGTTAGTGGTTGGATTCCTCCTTGATTTCTTTATGCACAATTCTTTTATAGTTTTTGCGTATATAGGGATGTCTTGAATGGCTTGGAGGAATGGAATTCTTATGTACAAATTTTGTAACTCCCCAGAATGTCGAAGTCTAGTTGCTGTACAGGTCGTGGTAAGACTAATCGTTCTGGGAAGGGAGGGGTGGGTTCATTTATTTGATGAGGAGTCGGCTCCTTATTTACGCTCTCTTGTTGTGACGGTTGTTCTATTGGTAACTGATCTTCAATGTGCATCGTTTTATCTCCCTCTATTTCTATTATTCGTCCAGATCTTAACTGAAGATCATTGCACTCCCTCAGTTTAGGTTCGATTTCTGTTGATTCTATGATTTGGAGAGACTGGACCGGCCTATTATTGGGATTAGGATTAGGTTGGGCTGGGAGTTGCGGTCTCAGATTAGACTGGGGATTTTGTTGCAAAGCTGACAGAGTCGGTTGAGGGAGTGGAATAGTTCCTGTTGGCTGATATGTCGATCTTGGCCAATTTGTCTGCTAGGGTGGACTTTGTGAAGTAGGGGGGGTCCATTGCGGAGGGTATGAGTTATTTTGCCAATATGGTGGAGTGTAAGGAAAATTTGGCCAACCAAATTGGCTTAGCTGATTCATCCATGGATTTGGAGAAGGAAATGGTTATGATGACCAGTTCGGAAATGGGGGTTGAGATTGATTTTGCCACATACTATATTGTGGAGGCTGAAAAGAAGAAGTCGGGTCTGAAAACATACCTGATTGTCTTGGTTGCCATTGGCGACGCTAGTTAACGAAGTATGCTGGTTCTGGTTCTTCTTCTACTTCCTTATATGCTGCTTTCAATCCAGGAAGTGAGGGGCAACTTTCAGTAAGGTGATCTTTTGCACAGATGGCACATGTTTGAACTGTACCCAGCGGACATTCCTTGTGGCTGTGCTTCTTTCTACATCGGGGGCAGAAGATTGCCAAATTCTGTTCTGCCTCAATCTGCTTTTGTTTAGCCTACACAATATCAAGTTGTGTAGTTAATGTCCCCAGAATATCAGTTTAGAATTTTTCTAATAAATTGCCAAGTTCTACATGTGTTACTCCTTCTGTTGGTGCTTTGTTATCTCTGACAAACCGATCATATTCTGCTGGTTTTATCCTTGTGCTGCCTCTCGAACTTCTGATACATAGATCAATGATGTCAGCAAAATTTTCTTGATAAATATCCCCTTTTCCCATGATATTTAATGTTTCGATCCACTGCTTTTTCATGCCTCTGATTAATGCAGTTTTTAACACATTATCAGGCAGTGGTAATGATGCATAAGGCAACCTTTGTAAATTATACTGAAAACGTTCTACATATTCTTCTAATGTTTCATTCGGTCTAGCTATCATTTGGAATATTTCATCTTTCAATTCTCTAGACCTACAGTAGTGTTGATATTTCTTTAGAAAAGATTCCTTCATCTGCTCCCAGTTATTTATAACCCCACCACCTAGACCCATAAACCATCTTAGGGCTGCTCCTTTCAAAGTGGAGGGGAACAACTTTAATTTCTGGGGGTCAGTGGTGTAATCATATCCCCTGCATAAGACATCAAATTCAAATAAGAATGCGTCTGGGTCTTCTGATGTCAGTCCATGAAATGTAGGAATGTGTTGAAGGGGAATTGCTTTCATAGGAGCATTTGCTGCGGAATCCACTATAGGATATTGTAATGTAGAAGTTTGGGTATAGGGCTGATTCTGCGCCATCGGATCGAATATGTGCTAATAACCTTCAGGGATTTCTAAAAGGGTATTCTTAGGCTGAGAAGGTACGGTTTTGGTTGTCTTAATAGCACTTCCTTTGTCCGGAATAATAGAAGCTCCTTCTACTTGAGGAGATTGAATTCCTTCAATGATTTTCACAGCGCTCCCTTTATCTAGATTTTCTAATGGATGGATTATCCTAGGAGATCTTGATTCTTCAACTTCTCCTGTTTCCCCTTCTCCTTCACAAAGATTGCTTAGATTCCCTTCCTGCAGTCGTTCTGGAATAGAATTTTCAATTTCTTGAAAGTCCTGTTCATCAGTCTGACTATGCACCTCAGCGAAGGCTACAGATGGTGACCCTGTGGCCTGAAGGGAACCAGTAGGCTGCTTGGAATTGGTTTTTCTGAAACCTACTGATGGCTGAGATTCAGTTTTCTTATAGATTTCGTCTATGAAGGTCGTTCGACCAAGGGTTACCAGCCCTTTGGATTTTTCGGGTTTGAATGGAGGTTTGATAATTTTCTCTGGCTTTTTCTGCTTAGTCATTCATTTTATAAACTACCAAATTCTATTCAACCCACAATTCTGCTAGGAAAGCGGACGGTAGAGCAGGGCTTTTACATGCTCCGTACGCAGGTTCTTACCTTCCGTTTTTAAAATCCAACTCTCCCCTAGCAGATTCGTACACTACTCTTTAAAAGACAAATGGCTGTACTCTTTCCCCGGCAACGGCGCCAAAATGTAGGGCTGTAACAAGGGTCTCTTTCACCTCTAGTTATGCTACATTAATAAGTCAATCCGGGAACGCTTTGTTATTGCAAAGAGTAGCTCAATCCGAGGCTATTCGTCAAAGTAATGCTTCGTAGTACAGTGTCTAGCAAATACAAGAGTAAATGGATGCTAAGCTATAACTAATTTTCTTTTAAAAGAAAGGAATCACAGTAGGCAATTTATCAGTCAAGGGTGCGGAAGCAATAACCCATCCCTCTAGAAACTGATGGAAGAAAAATAGAGTGTGGACCAAAGATCTGGGAGCTAAGCAGCGACTTGCTGACTCACTACAGCTTTCGACCTCCTCTCACACCAAAACAATAAATGCAGGAAAATGGAACAGCAGAAAGAGAAATGGAACAGCAAACGGAAAATGGAACAGCAAATCTGAAATGGAACAACAGTAAATGGAACAACAATAAATGGAACAGTAGTAAATGGAACAGCAATAAATGGAACAACAACTCAGTAAAATAGATCTCGCGAGTTAGAACCGAACTCTCATTCCGCAATCAAACAACAATCGTCAAAAGCAATTCCAATGAACCTTATTTTATGAGGTGATATTCACAAATGAATTATGGAACAGCATTTATCATATATACACAACACACTTATTATAGCAATCTGATGTTTCCAAAGAACATGACTTCTGTTTCCAAATGAAATAATATTACTTTCGGGTTCCCACGAATAAGAGTTCAAATGAATCCAATAGCAATATTTAATATGAAAACTCTGTAACAGAAATAATTGGCTTAAATAGTGAACATGCAATCAACTTTGAAGAGGTTCATTTACATGATACAGAGTTACTTACATAAATCTCCTGAATGAAACCATTAATGAAGTAGTCATAACAGAGCATAGAACAACATATGACAAACACGTCAGATTACCAAATTATACAGACAATCCACACAGAAACCAAATTATAATGATACAAAAGCAAGTGTCCTTCGGAGCCGGGCCCTTAGCTTCCAAGGATACACCGCCTTAGATTACTCCAGTCGCAGAGATGAAATAAAGCACCAACTCTTTCGTATTAATGCATCAACAAAAGTACAGCAAAACAAGTCTTAACGAGACTCGCTGATCAAAGTTCAAACTGAGACTTAAATTTACATATATGAAAAAGGTCCCCGAGCTTAACACTGCTGCCCCTTTTTATAAGAGAATTAGCGGAGGTATCTAGATAGCAAAAATAAGCAAGACAACGATCCCTCAGGATCAAAGATCCTGAGGGATTCGCCAAGCCGTTACTCCTTGATTTTCCTTTCCCTGCTTCGTCGACTCGATAATTCTTCTTTCTTTCCCGGGTCATTCTGCTTCGATCCGCTTGATCTTGTTCGCATCTGGTTCCCTTCCAAAGGGACAACAGTTACTCTTCCTTTGTCTTTTCCTCTTAAGCAGTAATCCTTCGTTTCCACCCTTTCCTGCATAGAAAAATAGCAATTATCAATGATTAAGCTTTTCATACTAATTCTCACATATTCCACTAAAAATGCTTTATCTCTTTAAATTCATTATGCCGAAAGGGTTACAATTGCTATCGAAAAGTCACTAAATTGTTGGTCAAAAACATACCTTTCCAGAGCTCCACAATTTCCATAGGCTTGATGTTATGAACAATAATCATCTAGATATGATGATCATCGGTATCCTTCAAAGGATCTTCCAAGGCTTCATTATCAAGGATTGCTTTTAACATTTGTCATTTTACATTGCTCACAAGCTGGCTTGTTGATAAAGTTGTTGATAACATCATCTTCAGTCTGATCCTTGAATTCAAGTGCCTCTACTACTATGAGTGGTGAATGAATCCTTTCTTCCAGGCATGCGAGTTTACATACTTTTACAACGGGTATACTTGGTTTGTGACGTAGGGTTACCCTGCTTTACCCAGAGTATGAATATAGACCTATGCATAAACCATTTTCCCCAGGAATTAATATGACCATCCGGTCAAAGCTTCATTATAACTGAACAATGGGTTAAGGCCCCCTTAATTAGAACTCATGCAGAAACATAATAATAGACTAACCCAAAGTCTAAACCCTTCCAATCCTTTCTATCGGCACTTTAATACATCATCATAAACCTTTGTAAGTCCTATGGCCGCACATATATGACTTCCCACTCTTTAACATTAGTTACATATCACTTATCGCATGAAACCCTTATATCCTTTGATAATGTTGGACTTACATATAATTTAACACATAAAACCCTTATTAGTGCTTAATTCCATTACAAACCATTTATAAAGAAATTAACCATGAAACATACCTTTTCCACCTTTATACGACCTTTGCACAGATACCGAGACTCCTATTATCGCTATCACATATCGCTCCTCCATGTGTTTCATTAACAAAGGCCTCTATCTCATCCGATATGCAATTAATGCAATATCAGATTTCAAAACATATACATCTACATCTATAATGATATCGGGTCTGCCCTTATTATTTTCTTCCACTGCGCCACCCCAATCTTCGAAGCCCTGATCGCCGATATCTCTGATCATCGATTGGTGCTTTATCGCTATCGGTGTAATGACCCCATCACACATCACTATTCTATTGTCGTTGTCCCTTGACCTTGCGATCTATGATTTGCGATTACATCATGACCGTTGATCTGGTCCTGATCCAACAGTCCACGATCAATCGGTAGTCACTCATCACAATTATCCAATGCCTGATTCCGATATCTCTATAGGATTTCCGTAGATGAAACTTAATCTTGGATGTTGATCATAAAGATCCAACCGCTACTGTTCGTTTATACTTCATTTCTTTGCTCGTCTTTTACTTGGGTTTTTCTATTATTTCTTCAATATTTCACTGTGGTTTCGGGTTTCTTCAATGATTCCGGGTCTTCTACTATTCCGCTATGACTCCCTCCTGACCTTAAACTCTATGAGCTCTTAAATCACTGTCATTCTAGAGAAATTTGATCCTTCGAATGGATCAATGGCCCATTATGAGCCTCTGTCTCACTCTCTTCCTCTCTGTGCATTCACTGAACTCCGCCTACATATATAGATTATGTAAATCTCTGATTCATTATATTTTATCATTCAATATTCAATCACACATTTATACAGGTTCGATATATATATATATATATATATATATATATATATATATATATACATACATACATACATACATACATACACATATATATAAACATATAACAATGATTACATATCTAGACTCTGTCTCTCTAGCTTGATTATTCTAATTAGTGGCCTCTTTCCACATTCTGCATGTAGGCTCACAACCACACTTTAGCTATCTATCTAGCCTATCTATAACATCTAGCCTCCGTCTTTGACTTTTAGGCTTACATTTATACAAAAGGACTCTAAAACCAATTCCTGGTTTAGATCCATAAATTCTTCAACAAAATCCTAAAATATCTTCCTCATCACTAAGGGTCCTCTCTAGTCCATAAAATCATGAAGTCACTCCTAATCTAAGATTTAAAATAGATTCTCAATCCTCTCATCACTCAACTATCATAAATCTCTCATGTTCTCCTACATTCGAGAACATTTACAATTATCCCTCACAATATTCAATTAATTCCTATTCTCATTCAAATCACTCAAAACATTAAATAATTAGATTAATTCAATACTTAGGAAACCAACTTCCTTGAAACACAAGACCCCCTATGTCTACTAGAATACAATAATGACATTGAGCTGAATGCTTCTGCATCAGACTCCCCAAGTAAGAAAATTTATGACCTCCTAGTCATAACTCTGTATAATTGATTCCTCCTATATCCCAGACTTTATTTTGTAATCTTTCTTTGCTTGTCAATTGTTCTATTACTGTTGTTGTTTGCTGTTGTTCTCCAGGTCTCCATACCTTGTGCTGCAATACTCCACTTTCCCTACTTTCATAGTCTGCTACTATCTTCCTCTTGTTGTTACTCCTTTCCTTTCTTGTTGTTGTCTTCTTCTGAGACACTTTCACCATTAACCTTCTTATCAACTTAATTTCTCTGTCTAGTATATCCTTTGTCTGCTGATTGTTATCAACTCTTAATTGTTGAACTCTCATTATTGCTTGTTCTTCACTTATTCTGATTGCCTCATTTTCATCCTCACCTTCTTATTTACTGTTATCTTGCACCTTTTCAGTTGCTGCTATATTGTCTTTCAAGAAAACTTCCTACTTATGTTTCCTGCACATGTCAACTTCTTCTTGATTATTATTTATGACAACTTCTTTGTCATTGTTCTTCAGCAATTTATCCTGAATATTTATCCTCTGCTCTTCTAACGTCCTCCTTTGAAAGTCTGATTCTCTATATAACTTAATGATTTTACTTGGAGTAAACTTTGGAAATTTTAGACAATCTCCTACTTCTTCATTTGCTATTGACCCATCATCACATGGTCCTTCTTCCTTTGCTAAATATTTATTAACATCCTTTAGTAGATGTTCTTCCTATTCTTCTTTCATTTGGTTGTCCTCCTGTGCCAAATATGTTCCATTTTCTACAACAAAATCTTCAATTATAAGACAATAATCATAATAAAAAATATAAGGCCTTTGTACCTCTTCTTCCTTTGGAAACACTTCAGTATGCTGCTAAGATCTCTCTTCTTCTGTTAGCATTTCAATATGCTGACTCAAACTCAAAGAACTCTTGAGACAGTTAGCTAGTCTATATTTCTCATCATCTATTTCAATGATTTCTTTCAGCGCTTGTCCACTGTGGTGAACTGATTCTTTTCCAGTCTCCTTGTCATATTCTGCTTCAAAACTTTCATCTTCTGGAAGCTTTTCTTCTACATTTTTGATAGCTTTAAAAGACTACCTATCTTCTTCCAAACCTGCAATCATACACAAATCATTAATTTTAAAAATACAAGACCATTCAGTCTCATTTGTTGCTTCACTCATCAAGTCTTCTGGCTACTTTGAATCATTCATATGATCCAACTCCTCTGGCCCTTCATCACTTTCGAAAAGTGATGGTCCATGTTTTGGTTCACATATTGAAACTTCACCATCTGTTGTAGCTCAAATCTTTTGAGGTTCTCTGTCTTCAACCTGACATCTATAATATGCTCAAATTCCCTCAACTCCTTTATTAACTGCATATTCACCTGTTGATTCCTCTTCTCTTGTAGCCTCTGCCACTTCACTTTCTTTCTCATACATAACCATACGTCTGGTCCATGTCATTCCTCTACAACATTTCATTTAATACTTCAAGCTGAATTGCTATCTCAGCCTTCTCCCTCTCATATTCTTCTTTACTTAACTGTCTCTATGTGCCATTTGCCTTGCCATCTCCTTTATTCTGTCCTTGGCTATGGTTTCTTTCAGAACCTCTATTATGACTATCACTAGTCATCATCGTATCCATCTCTATGAGTTCCTCAATCACTCACTATGAGCTACACTAAAGCCTCTTCAATAGCAAGTTTGCCCTGCTGCCACTTACCTCACCAAGCTTTCCTCTATACTTGGTCTTTTGGCAAGCAATTGGTTATCTATCTCTGGAACCTCCTTTGAGCAATTTTCGTTGCTCCTTCTAGGCTTCAACTCATCTGTACTTTCCAAGAACACAACTGTCCTCTTTATCCAATCTCTGTTGGAATTCCTCAACGTTCTACCACATTTCTACTTTCACTCAAAAACTCTTACTAGCTTCCTTTATCTCTTAGCAATTCTACCCACATCCTTTGTGGAATTGCCTTTGTGATCTTTGTCTGATCTTGTCCTCCCATTCACCTGTGCTTTTGAATGGACTATTCTTTCCACCAGCCTTCAGATGTATCTTCAAACTCTGTTACTTCAAAAACTTATAGAGTCCCTCTTACAGTTTAACTACTATAGTCCTACTCTAAAATTTCATTCATTCAATATTTGCTAATCATTAGGCAAATTTTCATACCTTCACCTACATTCAGGATCTCACCATTTAAGCAAATCTGTTTTAGCATATCTTCATGCTTCCACTGCACAAATTCTCAATATTCATCCACTGTCAATCAGATTTAGAGTCTGATTCTTTCTTCCAATCTTCTCGCTTTATCTTGGCAAAGCTTAGCTATCAACAACAATTTCTCCTTTGCTGAGTTTTTTTTCCACTCAGAAATCCTTAACAGTTTCCTTCATTACTGCTTCTTAAGGCTTGATCTTCTTTTGCTGAGATACTTCATTAGCTGCAACTATCAATCTTCAATCTATTTCTTTATCCAACAAAACTCAAATCAGAGTTAAATAAAACAATACCTGCATGGTTTCTCCACCCACTCTTCACATCCAAGTGAATCTCCATTCTTCAAAACATTGTTGTGGATTCTTTATGTTTCTGCAATCTCTTCTTAATTCTTACTCACCTGCCTCTAAGAACTTAACAATCTCCGAGCTTTACTCTAGTCGCTTAAGGGTCAGATTAGAATCTGATCTCCCTTGCCTACGTACACATATTTCAAAATATCTCTGTTCTAAATTCTTCCAAAGAAACTTTCACACATAATTTCTTTGTTCTGCTCTAATACCAAATGATGTAGGGTTACCCCTGCTTTACCACAGTATGCATATAGACCTATGCATAAACCATTTTCCCCAGGAGTTAATATGACCATCCGATCAAAGATTCATTATAACTAAACAATGTGTTAAGACCCCCTTAATTAGAACTCATGTAGAAACATATTAATAGACTAACCCAAAGTCTAAACCCTTCCAATCCTTTCTATCAGCGCTTTAATACAACCTCATAAACCTTTGTAAATCCTATGGCCGCACATATATCACTTCCCACTCTTTAACGTTAGTTACATAACACTTATTGCATGAAACCCTTATATCCTTTGATAATGCTGAACTTACATATAATTTAACACATAAACCCCTTATCCACTCTTAATTCCATTATAAACCATTTACAAAGTAATTAACCATGAAGCATACCTTTTTTCTGCCTTTATACGGCCTTTGCAAAGATACCGAGACTCCCTTTATCACTATCACATATCACTCCTCCATGGGTTTCATTAACAAAGGCATCTATCTCATCCGGTATGCGATTAAGATAATATTGGATTTCAAACATATACAACTACTCCTATAATGATATCAGGTTCACCCTTATTATTCACATCCACTGTGCCACTTCGATCTCCAAAGCCCTGATCGTCGATTGGTGCTTTATAGCTATCGGCGTATTGGCCCCATCGCACATCGCTATTCTATTATCACTATCCCTTGACCTTGTGATCTCCGATTTGCAATTAGATCACGACCATTGATCTGGTCCCAATCCAACGGTCCATGATCAGTTAGCAGTCGCTCATCACAACTTTCGAAGGCTTGATTCCGATATCTCCACAATATTTCTGCCGATGCGACTTAATCTTGGCCGTTGATCATAAATATCCAACGGCTACTATGCACTGATACTTCATTTCTTCGCTCCTCGCTTACTTGGGTTTTTCCATTATTTCTTCAATATTACACTCTGTTTTCAGGTTTCTTCAATGATTCCGGATCTTCTGCTATTCCGTTGTGACTCCCTCCTGAGCTTAAACTCTGTGAGCTCTTAAATCACTATCATTCTAGAGCATTAATTTGATCCTTCGAATGGATCAACAACCCATTACGGGCCTTTAGCTCACTCTCTTCCTCTCTTTGCATTCGCTGAACTTTTCCTGCATATATAGATTATGAAAATCTTTGATTCATTGTATTTTATCATTCGATATTCAATCCAACATTTATACAGGTTCGAATCAATCCTATATATATATAAACATATAAAAATTATTATATATTGAGACTCTATCTCTCTGGCCTGATTGTTATAATTAGTGGCCTCTTTCCACTTCTGCCCATAGGCTAACAACCACACCTTAGGTATCTATCTAGCCTATCTACAACATCTAACTTTCTAACATCTGTCTTTGCCTTTTAGGCTTACATTTACACAAAAGGACTCTAAAACCAATTCCTGGTTTAGATCCATAAATTCTTCAACAAAATCCTAAAATCTCTTCCTCATCCCTAAGGATCCTCTCTAGTCCATAAAATCATGAACTGACTCCTAATCTAAGATTTACAATCAATTCTCAATCCTCTCATCACTCAACTACCCTACATCTCTCGTGTTCTTTTACATTCGAGACAATTTATAATTATGCCTCACAATATTCAATTAATTCCTATTCTCATTAAAATCACTCAAAATATTAAATAGTTAAATTAATTCAATACTTAGGAAACCAACTTCCTTGAAGCACAAGACCCCCTATGTCTACTAGAATACAATAGTGATGTTGAGGTGAATTTTCCTGCATCAGTTTGACAAGAGGATATAAAACAATATTTTTATAGCATCCCCCTTAGTAATAGTCATGCTGCCCTCTCGAAAACCTATATAAGCATCAGTTTTCACGAATGAAGGTCAGCCCAAAATTAGAGGGTGCACATCCAATCAAATCTTTGGGTTTATAACAAGAAAATATACTGGATACTCGCATGAATCAACAAAAACCATAATATCCTCTGAAGCTTCTTCTGGCCTTACTACAAAATGACCAACAAGTTCTATTAGGGTGGTGGTTGGCTCCACAGCTATAATACCAAGTGCTTGACAGGTTTCTATTGTTAAGATGTTAATGGCTGCACCTAGATCCCCTAGTGTATTGGGAAAAGAACATCCATATACCTGAACAGTAACTATGGGGTTCCCAGGATCTTCATACTTTACTGGAGTTTCCCCCTCCAAGAGTAAATCAGATAAGGTTCCTACAACATGAATCATGGGTGAAGTTTTTTCTTTCCTCACAAGCTTCTTTACACATAGCTATTTAATTATTTTAACATAAATGGGAATATCTTGGATGGCCTGGAGGAGAGGAATTTTTATACGCATATTTTTTAGTTCCCCTATAAGATCAAAATTTGGATAAAATTTTGGTTTAGGTATATTGAACCTTTCGAGGAATGGGGGAGAAGTGACTATGAGTTTCTCAGGATCTTTATGCTGATCTATCTCTTCTCCTTGGTTTATTTCAATATCAATTACAGGTGGTGGTATATGTACAGGTTGGGTTTCGATCTCAATTAATGGTTGCTCCCTATTTTCCTCAGGGGTGATGATACATCCCGACCTCAATCTAAGTTCATTGCATTCTTTTTGTTCAATCTCATAATATGAGCATTCAATAATTTTCACCAACGAAACCGATTAGTTATTGGGATTCAGATTCAGTTGAGCTCACAATGAGGGTGCAGAAGAGACTGAGGATTTTGTTGTAATGGATAGGGAGATGATAATTCATGTTGAGGTTAAGGACCTATCCCAATAGGAGTATTGGATATTCCCAAAGGTCGTTGTCAATTTGTAGACCAATTCGGATTTTGAGAATTGGAGGCAGGCCACTAGGATGGATAGGGATTACCTTGCCAAACATTAGTAAAAGGAGAGTTTGGCCAGCCATTACCCAAAAAGGATTGAGTTGGCCATAGTGTCATAGGGAATGGTTGGGATTTCCAATTCGAGTAAGGTGATTGGCCTTGCCATGTTGCCCCAGGGTTTTGTTGTTGATTAAACGGTGAAGAAGGAAAGAAATGGGATGTGTCTTCTGACATACCTGTAGGTTTGGATTACCACTATTGATGCTGGTTCATTAGATACATTGGCTTTCTCTCGTCCTCTATTTCCTTGAAGACTTGTTTCAACAGTGGAAGTTATTGACATTGTTTAATGGTGTGATCCTTGGTACAAATAGTGCATGTCTAAACCATATACAATGGACACTCCTGTTGGTTGTGCTTCTTCTCGCAGCGTGGGCAAAAAACGACCAAGTTTTTTTTTGTTGAGGCTTGTTTTTGTTTAGCCTGTAGGATGTCCAGCCGTGTTGTGAGGGTGCCCAAAATGTCCATCTTGAAATATTCTAGGAGGTTACCGATTTCCATTCATGTTACGCCTCCACTATGAGGTTTGCATCCCCTACTGATGGGATCTTGGCTTCCTTCACTTGTGTGTGTGTTTCCTCATGAACAACTGATACACAAGAGAATGATTTAATCATAATATTCTTGAGAAATATCTCCTTTCCCCATTAAATTTATAGTTTCTATCCACTCTTCTTTCATTCCTTTAATTAAGATAGCTCTAAGGACTTGTTTTGGTAGGATAGTGTGTGGAGATCTCTACAAATTATAATGAAACCATTTGACATATCATTTTAGAGTTTCATTATCTTTTGCAACCATCTTAAATATTTCATATTTTAGATCTCTAGTGTTGCAAAAGCATGGATATCTTGTGAGGAAGGAAGTTTTCATATCATCCCAAGAGTTAATAGTACGTCCACCCAGACCCATGAACCATCTAAAAGATGCTCCTTTTATAGTAGAAGCGAAAATTTTAGCTATTGAGGGTCAATGGTGTAGTCATACCCTATGCAGAGGACATCAAACTCAAACAGGAAGGCATCTGGATCCTCCAACTTGGCTTTGAATCTTAGCATAGGCTACATATCATGAGCCTACTGCCTGAGGGATTACAATAGGGATTTTCCCAGATACAGTCTAGAATCCTACTGATGCTTGAGACTATTCTTTTCTTACGATTTTGTCTATGAAAGTTGTTCTCCCAAGGTTCACTTATCCCTTGGATTTTGTGGATTTAGGCAGGGGGTTCTGATCTTTTTCTATCTTTCTATTCCTAGTCATTCATAAAAAAACCTATTCTTATTTAACCTCTATGCTTTTGCTGAAAAGCGGGCTGGAGAGCAAGCAATTTACTTGTTGGATATGTAGGTTCTTACCTCCCATTTTTGAAAACAATTTCTTTTACAACAAGATGAAAGGAAATCACTTTGAAGCACTCTCCCCAGAAATGACACCAAAATGTTGGTGCATTAAGATGTCTTTTTACAAGCAATCTGAATTCCTACATTAATAATCCACCAAGGGAAAGTCTTTTTATTTCAAGAGTGTCAACACTATATATGCAGTGAATTCAAAGGTTAGCTGACAATGAAATAAATTGGAATTGTTGCAATAGCTAATGACTATCTCTTTTAAATCCAATCCCAACCACTCTGAAAGAAATAACTCTAAGAGAGATTCATAACACACTTTGCAATTCTACTTAATCTATTATGAAAGTAATTGAATCTGAATACAAATGAAAAGAATCACACTTGGAAATCTTAACTGGAATTGAAACTAACTTGCCTAATCATGAAAGAGAACTATCACAATTGAATAACAAATAGTAATTGAAATCCAAATGTTAAATGAATAGCAAGTAATAATTGAACAACAAATAACCATGTAAGCATCTCACGGAAGGAAATCAATTCTATCTTTGAAATCTATGATAACATTACCTGGAATGAACAACAATCTAATCATTACCAATTCAATCAAGAGCATCACACATATCTAACCTACAACTAAATCTGAATCTTGAATAAACAGCAAATGTGAATTAGAATAGTCAATCCTCATAGCAATCAAAAATGATATTAACTTAACAACAACAAATAATAAAGAATCAACAAAAAGAATTATAACACAGGTAAAGCAACAGATCTGGGCCAAAGGTCTCTAGAAGTCTCCGCTATTGGATACTTAGAAGATGATTATAAATTAAATGTAGTCTTCTTCATTAAAACAAGTAACGGAGGTACAACATCACCAATATGAAAATGTTATATGTCCAAAAGAATAATTACAATTTGTGTATTTCTAAACTAGCCCTACAGTTTGCCTTTTGACCTTATATATAACATTTAGAAAAGTAAATAGATAAAAGAAAATCCTCAAGATCAGGGGATCCTGAGGATTTCACAATACTTGATCTCATTTAGTCATAGAATAGCACCAGTATGCCTGGCCTTCCATTGTCCTAGTTTTCCTCTCAAGCTATCTCGTTCCTTTACGGGTTGTTGTTGTTCTGTCAATTGATAAACCCTTGCGTCTTCTACACATAAAGATAGTAAAAGTTGGATTTTCCTACTTAGATTCATCTAATTTGTTACTAATTTCTTTTACCCAACTTCAGTTGTTGTTTCCTCTACTTTTATCCATAAAATGAAGATATAGATATGAAGGTGGTAAAGCCATTTATGAGGAGAAAACGTACCTTTTTCTCATCCTAACAATTGGTACAACACAAGGGACCCCTTCACTAATCTAGTAGTCATTCCTTCCCTTTCTTGGTCTCTTATTTGCTAAATTAAGACCAATTATTCAAGTAATTATTTTATCTTGTAACTCATACTCGGGGATTTCACACTATTTTCCTATTAAATTTAATAAGTTCACAAACTCGAGATACTTTATTGTGACTTGGAGTGTTCTTTGTCTCCCTTAATTAGAGTCACACTTTTAGCCCCATGTGTGTTTAAATTTTCTTCTCATGTGTTCCACCCATTCACTAGAAAAAGATTCTCTATCTCTCTCTCACATGTGATGCCCCTCCACTAATTTTTATCCTCTACTCAAACACATGCACAATGCCAACATCAATATTCAGAGTCCCTCCTTGGGATACATTATGAATTAGAAGTATCTAGAATGGGGAAATATCCCATACTCCTGAAGAAATCGAGTACCACTCCTAATTCTTCTCATAGCTATTGGTAGTTGGATGGTTCAACTAACAAATTGGAAATCAAAGCATTTAATCATGTAATATAGGAAACTTTCCAAATCCCCCCTAGAACTTTCTCCTCATGCTTGGATATCCATTTTGGTTTCTTTCTTCTTTAGATTTAGAAATATAATTAATAAAATTAATATTTACATCAAATGAAGTTTTCCAAACTATCCATGCTATCAATTCTAACATCATTAGTCTTAATTATTGTTTACATAACTTCGGATTTGAAATGGGGTGTTGCACCATCCAAACAAATCTAAAATTAATCCATCTATATATCATTCTCCTTGAAGTGATTGTGGAACAACTAAAAGCAATCTTTTACATAAGATTATTCATAACGACTATCATCACTTATGTCAAACTAATACTGCTTCAATAAACCCTTAGTGTCTTCACTACTATCTAGCCCATGGCTATATATTATATAGATTGCTATGCTGATCTAAATTAGGTGATAATATTGGGATCTATATCACATTTTATAGTTTAAAGACGTTGTGCTCTACAAAATACACCACTTATAGTATAATAATAGTTGAAAACGTGTCTCAGAATAACAAAAAAAAAACGCTTGCCCTGCCATTGATACAAATGGACATACTACGCATATTGTTGGATCTTTTCGAAAAATTCCTCGATGAAGACCTGTACTCATGCTGGGTAAAACAACCATAAAAACATATCAATACAAATGGTTAAAATGTTAATATCCTAGCATCATATTGCAACATAAAAGAAAAGATAGTATTTAAATACTCATTACAAACATGGGAAGTGATCATATATACTATTTTCTAATAATTACCTCCCTTAACGTTGTAACATAAAAGAAAAGATAGTATTTAAATAATCATTACAAACATGGGAAGTGATCATATATACTATTTTTTATTAATTACCTCCCTTAACATTGTACGTGACAAATTTGAAACTTTGAACTTTGAAAGTTAACTTCATTCCTCCCCAGTTATAGTTATTGCTCACGCGGATGCACTTTCTCAATAATGTCATTTACGCTTTTGATCAAATGTACAAGCATCTTTCCTTGTACATAAGAGTTTCTAGATGATGTGAATAATAATATAACTAAGGATTCCCACACAAAGGTGTTATGCAATATATATATATATATGTTCTTGCTAACAACACATTCGTCCCCTCTCTCTATATATAAATGATAAATGTGGTGTTAGCACGAACATGTCTTATGAATGGTGTTTACTCTAAAATACCAAGACTTGTATTTATCAAAAACTCGTTTGCCCATGTTAAGTGAAAAATGTGCATTCCTAAATATCTCATATAATTTTATTTGTGTCATATCAAGAAATTGTTTGATGTGGGGTTCACGATCATTATAATTCCATCTTGATTTTATTGTAACATTTTCGCTATAAGATGTTCGAACGATCTCATGCTAGAAATTTTCCACTAACCCTTTAGCTACTCTCGTTAACTTCATATCATAATAAGGTAACCTACTAGTGAAGGGCCACAAATTTTTTTGATAACTTGTCTTGAAGCTATATTGTCTAATAAAATAATTTTGAATGGTTTTGACATTAATTTAATGAGATGGGAGGTGTGTTTTAGAAAATTGGGTTATTATCTTGTTAACAATGAAGTGTGGAAATACATGACGTGTTGCATTATGTTGGGATTAAGCTGTATTACTAATTTTTTTTGAAAAGCATCTGTAATTTTTTTGATGATATGATTACATGTTTATGTAGTTTTCACTATTTTAATGCTTATAGTTTTCCAACAACAATCAAATTGAGACAAAAATAATTAACATTTCTAATACATTATACTTTGGTTCAATAACAATGTTACTCAATTAACAAGAACTCTAACTTCAAAACAAGAAAATCTAACCCTAAAATCCTATATTTTTACAAAAAAAAACACCTTAACATTGAAAAGTGGTGACAAGTGTGACATTGCATCAACCTTTTTAGGATGAAAACATTTTTCATCCGTGTTATTAAAAATTAAAATCATGACCATGTAAAACCTTAAAATTCCATGACATTAAAGATCAAATAGCTTGACTTTAAAAAAACCTTAAAATCTTGTCATTTTTCAACCATGAATTAAAATCAAATGGCACGAGTTCAATTTCTTTTTTTAATTTCAACAATTTTCAACCATAGCAATATAAATCAAATATCACGAATTTAAAAAACCTTAAAAATAGCACATAACTACAAGAAAACCTCTTGGGTTCTATGACCTATCTTCCTATCTATAAACTAGGTCAAAATAAGGGGGATTTGAACCTGATCTCTTAGATTTCTTATGACACATATTACTTTTATCACTAATTGAGTTGTCGAGGACACACACATATAAACAAAGTAAAAAATTAAACTGATACATTAAAAATATTAAAAAATAAGAATTAAAGGAAAATAACACATAATTAATATTAATTAGGGAACTTGAAAGCCAAAAAAAATATTTATTCGAAAAAAAAAATTAATAATAATAATAAAGGAAAAAAAAATAGGAAAGAAACATAACCATGATGGGTGAGGGCAATATCAGTCATTTCCCCTTCACTTATGCAACTATAGCCATGTCTTTTATCCCGAATGTTTTTATACTAGCCAAATATATACAAAATCATCTACTAACCAAAATTCATTATACAATACATGATGCCATAATAGTTGTAAATTACATGCAAAGTAGAAAATCCATAAGTTAAGTGAAACCATCTACAGAGGGTGGAAATATCAATAATGCTTAAAATAGTTGAATTAATAGGAGGTAGATTATTTGGTTTGTTGTAGACTCCTCAATATTACTCAATCTTTCATATTGTTCGGCTTTAGTGGCATACTCACTTTTTAAAATATGGCATACTCACTTTTTAAAATTATTTTAGTTATTTTAATTGTTTTCTAGTTTTATTTTTTTATTTTTTTATTTCTTTATATTTTGAAGTTTTATTGGTATATTTTAAATTAAAATTTTTCATTTTCATGTTTTTTTTTCCTTTCTCTCCATCTCTTTTTTTAAATTTTCATTTTCGATTAATTTTTAAAAAATAGCATTTCTAAGTTTTTTTTAAGACAAAAAAGGGTGAATTTTAATTTACTTTTAATTGTGCCTTTTAAATTGTTTTTTTATATTTCAAAAAAGGAAGATAAGTAATTAATAATTAGATAAAAATTATGTAATGTCACATTTAAATTTATAGTTGAATTTATGATTTTTATTTTTGATGGTACCAATGATCAAGACCAATAAAAAAATAAACATTTAAAAGAAATGAAAAAAAAAAGTAGTTAAATTTTTATATGTTGATTTTTAAGGTTATTTGTAGTCAATCTATTTGGTTATCAACCTAATGGTTGAAAAATATTTGAATTTTAATGCTAAAAGATAATTGTGATTTTGCATGACCTCTTTTGCATTTCAACTTGTTTTTTCATCTCTAGTCTTCAATACCATGATTGAAAAATGTTTAAATTTTAACCCTAAAAAAATCTATGGCTCATAACAACTTTTGTATTTGGTAATGGTTTTTCATGTTTTTTGTAATTATTATATTTCGATTTTAATATCATAGTTGAAACATTGGAATTTTAACCTTGAAATTAAAAAAATGTGATGCTCCATCACCACCTTTTAAAATCACATAATGATTTGATACAACCTTCATAAAAGAAAAAAAGATAAGTTGTTAGCATTGTTCAAAGTATTCTTTTAAATTATAGGATTGGCAATGGATAGGTTAGTGAGATAGGTTACATTTAAGCGATGATAGACAAATCTAATCATTTTGAAGGAGATTTGGAGTTCATCTTTATAGAGTGTCCAATAGAAGTAGGGGTGATGAATCTATATGCACTGTTGACCTCTCTATTGCGAAGTTATATAATGGAAATGGACTAAATGTGCTTAATGATAGTTTCTTAAATGTAGCACTATGGAATAAGTGGTTGCGCCATAGGAACTCATCTCTCTAATTCCATTTATACTATAAGAAAATTCATCATCATCTAACCATCCACTACAATTTCTTCTAATGGAATGTTCATTGGAGGTGCATCTATTATGCTAGAATTTGTATTCTCCTTTTATAAATGTCTACATTTTTCCAAGCCTACCCTAGCCTTTTGTCTTGTTTCAATTATCATTTCTATGGTTCTTCACATTTAAATGGTCCGAAACTACAAGGATAAAACAACAGTCCTCCAATGACAAAAAAAAAGATAAAAATATTTTTCCAATTACAAAAATTGTCGTCCAATTTTACAACAAAATAAAAATTTCCTTCCAATTACTTAACAAGATAATAATTGTATTCAAATTATGTAATATTCTCTCCAATTACAAAAAAAAGTTGTGTTCTAGTTACAAAACAAGACATATTCTCAATAACACAAGTGTGAAAAATTGTTCTCTCTAATTACACGAAACATCATACCAAGTGTTTGTTCTCATTGATGTTTTATACTTGTTTTTTGAAATTTTGTTTGGATTTGAGTGAGTGGAAAGCATTAGTGTTGGTTGGAAATAACTCGTAGAAATGTGCATTCTTGCAAGACAAAATCAACTACATGAACACTCATCTATTATTTTGACTAACATCCATAATCATTAATGTCTTACCTATCTTCTCCCTTTTCATTTTTTGGTATACATTGGGAGGGATACACATGAATTGAAGAAGTATGCATGCTTTTGTGACATTACTTCTCCCTCTCTTTCTATCCCCTTCTCTCCTACTATCCTTAGTTTTGAAAATATTCACATGTATCCCTCTTCTATTTACATGGTAATTTCTTTTGGCACTAACCATTTGGAAACAAATAATATGGTCCAATAGCCATAATTTAAAAAAAATATTGTTTGATAATATAAGACCATTTTAGGTTGCACTAACATAATGTATCATCATTTCAAGGATATGATGAATTTCATAATTTAAAACATAAATTTCTCTCTCTCTCTCTCTCTCTCTCTCTCTACATATATCTTAGTTCATGACTCTTTGGACATAGTGCATCCCCAAACCTAGCATTCATATAAAATAATAGGATTGGCAAGAATCTCAAAGCAATATCTACCAACTTGTAATTGCTTTCAAAACCATAATAAGTTTTCCCTTGTCCATTTATCCTTTTCTCAATGCTATAATTAAATTTTACCTTATGATGGATATCTATTCCAAGATATTTGTAGGATAGAACTTCCTCCAACTTATTATTCTCATATAAGAAAGTATAATTGACATTTCTATATTTAATTAACATGACTTCTATTTTGTTAATATTTCAATCATGCCTATCTTCGAATAGAAATTCTAGAGGATTCTTAACCACTTCCATGGATTCCTAGCCAAAAAACAATATTACAATAAATAGAAAGAGCGATATAAGCCATCTTGCCATGAACACACCTTAATTCTTCTAATCACTCTTCTAACTTATCAATGTATATGCCAAAACTAGGCACCATTGTTTGACTCCTATGTTAAACTTAATTTCTTATGATCAACACTTGATAATAGTAAACACAATAAATTTTCAAAAAAACGTTCTAACTCAACTCAATAGTAACCGTGTTTCATAAAATAAAAAAAATCCGAGACCTTTAACTCTGTAACCATAACTTTATAACAATAGACCAATCCTTTTTTATTTAAATAATCTAAAACTTTTAATTAAATTAAATAATAAAAACGACACCAACCTAACCGAATTCATGTTGAATTAAATGGAAACCATATTTATAGTAATATCAATCCTAATGCAACTATAAAGCTTTATAACAACCAGAGACAAAATCCTATGAAAATTCTTATGAGGATGCGTGGCCTAAGCCCAAGCCTCTTGGTTGGATCTTATTCTAGTTATAGTCAACCTTTACGATATTTATGTGATCACCAATACCTACTCTGGTTTCGTATGTGGAGTCTCTATTTATTAAAGGTTTTATGTGACTTTACGTAACTTAAAATTTGTACTTGCGTTTAAGGCGTTTTCGAATTTACATGACGTTTAACGGCTGGCCGGAGATAAAGGAATAAACACAAAGTATACATATTTGGGTTTTGTCTATAAGGTAAAATTCAAAGACTTGACATACATGGCAACTGTTTGGATGCAAGCATTTCTGACCAAAGTTTTCAGTTTGCTATCAGTTTTCCGAATTCGGTTGCCTTTCGAATTGAAACTCTCAAGTACAACTTTTCAGCGTGAAAAAACATATAATATTCCGAAGAACGGAGGGACCAATCTGATATAATCGTGATCAGATATTTGAAAGAGTAGATCCAGTATACACCACATGAATATATACATTTTCTTTGCCTGTTGGAATGGATGATTAAGATGGAATATATTAACTATCAATAACTATTCAGAGTAATAAATGTTATATATAACGGAATATAATCTGTATTCAAATATGTCATATACAAAAAATATTAATCCGCAGCTTAGAGACACATGATATTTATATTTATTTCTCCACCGTTAATAGATACATACATTTACGGGAATAATACAGATACTGACAGAGCACTGAGCAGGGCAAAAGGGTTGTGTATTTTAGCCATGTGAGGTGATGCTTTCTATTTTGTCGCATCCCTCTATATTAGGTTGAAAAAGAGAGCCCAACTCCCTTCGCCTGCTCATTACGCCGCTCACACTGACAAGTCGCTCTCGGAAGTAAGTCTACGTTAGAAACAAAATTAGGGTTTTCAGTGCGTCTACGGAATATCCACCTAACCGTTTAAAAGCCTGATGGTAGGCACCGCACCGTTCGGAAGTAAGTGTACGTTAGAAACAAAATTAGGGTTTTCAGTGCATCTACGGAATATCCACCCAACCGTTTGAAAACTGATGCTAGGCACCGCACCGTTCGAAAGATGATGGTATAGACTAGACGCACCTAACCGTTGGAGATCCTATGGTTTAGAGAATACCCACCTAACGTTTTGAAAATTGATGGCATGGAGAAGACCTAGGGTTTACAAGCGATTGTGATGGCAAAATCACTGGAGTTACAAATGATGGCATAGAGAAGACCCAGGGTTTACAAATGATTGTGATGGAAAAATCACAAGACTTCCAGACTCGCT
The DNA here is from genome assembly GCA_031772625.1 of Pinus tabuliformis. Taxonomy (NCBI): domain Eukaryota; kingdom Viridiplantae; phylum Streptophyta; class Pinopsida; order Pinales; family Pinaceae; genus Pinus; species Pinus tabuliformis. The sequence continues at coordinate 185,678,689 of CM062804.1, forward strand.
AGCTTTATCTTTTGATTCCGCCACTTTAGTCAAATATGTATTAAATAATTTCGTCCTTTGGTACAACAGAGACGTGAGAGGTCACAGAAAAGAACAAGCTGTCAATTACTATTCGGCGTGTTTAGGACAGATCTAAAGAATTCTCATTGTCTATGATAGAACGCACATGTGTCACTTTAAGTTTTGATGGATTGCGCTGCCTTCATTAGAGCATCTCTTTAGTGTTTGATCCGTAAAAACACAAGCTTATAATGAGAAAAATAAGTAAAAGTCGTTGATTTGTAAAAGCGGAAAATCATATACATATATATTTTGTAATTATGAGATGAAGATGGATGTTATATAAAATTAGTGATCACTGTGGCATAGTATATTAAAGTAGCATAAAGTAGCATAAATGTTTATATTAGAGTGAAAAGTAGTATTTTAGAATTAGGTAAAGTGTGTATGAATAAACTAAATATCCATGATAATGAGATGCAAGTATTTTAGAATTAAAGGTGGAAATATTTATGATAAAGGTAATAATTTAAAGCTAGGTTGAAGATTCTAAAAAGATCGGATTAAATAGGTGTTTAAGTTTTTTATTTTTTTAATATAAAAATATGGATAATAAATAACTCGGGTTATTTTTATTTCTTTTAAACATTATATTATTTAAACTAATCTATAATTTTTATTATTATTTTTTTAATTGATTTAACCATATGAGCAATGCATATCTCATCTTGTTTTATATATTTATATATTATATTTAATTTTTATATACATAAATTTATGAAAAGCATTGGGTCATAATATATAATATCTTTAATTTATTTAAATATAAGTATTTTCAAATTTAAATAATTTTTTTTTTTTATGTTAATTAATGGTTTGTTTAGAACGAGTGACTTTTATATCTGTTGGGCATGGAATCCCCCGAAGGCATGTTTTGGGGCTTAAAGCCCAAGTTTAGACCAAGTCCTTTGTTAAGGCTCTACAATGTGTGGGCGTAGAGCGCGAAGTCATAATAGAGTCACAGAGTTGTCCGCCCTTGCTTTTGTAATTTAATGTCGGCTTGATAGATTGTATAAATAGAGTGTATAAATAGAGTGAGGCTCTAAGTGTAGAAGATATCGAATAGAAGAAATATAATAGAAGCATGATGAATCTAAGAGCTTGAGTCGAAGTATAAAGTTTGTGTTGGGTCGCAAAGTAGGAGAAGGCTCTGCAGCTGAGTGCACAAACTCCTGCAGCTGAGTGTGCAAGGCAAGACAAGTCTATAACTATTGGAAACATCAATAAAGAGAAGTTTTATCATAATTTTGTGTATCTTTTCTCATTTTATGTATTATTGGGTATGAATCACAAGTTTACTGTGTATTTTCTACGCGAACTCATATGAATGTGTTGTATAACTAAATATAACATAACACATTGATTTACGTAAAGATAAGCAATTGGTGTAGGAAGATAAGTAAGATCACAGGTGGAACTTAGGGAAATAGTGTAGAGTGCTGCTCCAGCAGCACGGAAGCCCCACAACCCCTAGTTATGGACGCGCAAAAGCGAGTATATCAGGGTGGGAAGGCCAGGGAAGTGCGCGAAGTAGCATGTGCAAAGTTGGACTAGTTCAACCTCTCAGACATCTCAAGGGTGCAGAAACTTGGTTCCACCACCCCCCCATATTACTTCGGGTGAGACCTTAGTCCGCGCTCCGCAGACTGTTGCCGAAAGGGCCAATAGTATAGGGATTTGTTTGGCTAACTAGCTTCGAACCTTGGTCAGGTCCCAACAAGCCAACAAATGGTTTCATTGCTGGGACTGAGATCTGCATTGAGATGTCTGATGTCGTATCGCTGGAATCCAACAAAGAAAGGAGTTGACGATTGGTTGGATAGGAATATTCATGAGTTCGCAACACACGAGAACGGGAATCCCCGACTATCAAAGGAAGAGTTCATAAGTTATTTCAGTCATTCATACTCTATCTTGTATCATAGACCTATAGGTTGCATTGATGCCAAGTGTTTGATAGAATGTTAGTCCCAAGTGGGGTTGCTCAACCCTAATCCTGAGGTTGATCATTTATTAGCATTTTCATCATGTCTTTGATGCATTCTGAAGGTTTTAACAAGATCTAAGTACAGGTCAGGATTTTGGGCTAGAACAATGGCTCAAATCTTGGGGGCATTGGCACAGGTATGCTGAAAAGTATCCAGGGACACTGACACATAGGCCCATGAGAGAAACTTTGGGTTCTAGATGTTATCATGCATATAGCATGAGAGCGACCATGAGCTAAAAGGATTAAAACATCAATAGGACTCAGGAATAGGATGTTTGAATGGCTAACGTATGTCATGAGGGTGTTTTTGTTGATGTGGATGGGTTTATTTGATATGCTTTATCAATTCCATTTTTGTAAGGTCACAAAGGAGGTTGAATCACTTATAGTGACCTCTCTCGTCACATGTTTACCCTCGTTGGTCGGTTGCTTGGGTGGACCTAGGAGGAGGGGGTGTTACAAATTGGTATCAGAGCAAAATTACGATCTCCTTGGGTGAATGTGTTGGTCATGCATTCATGTTAGTTTCATGTGTGTCTCTTACACCTACATTCCATGTGCTTATTGCATTGCAACATGTTGATCATCATTGTAGTAAGGTTTTCATGAGGAACTTGATGTTGATTTTGTGCGATGCGTCGCCAAGAGTATATGAATGGTTATATGATCATATGCAGCTTAATTACATCCATGTATGTTAGATTTCATTTTTGGTTGTTTGACTACATGTATCAGTATTGTAGGTTGGTTACAAGAATTGATCGCTTATGCTCGACTACATGCATTCATATGTATGTGTAGTTGATCAAGAATTACTTATGCATGTTGATAGTAGCATGTAGCAATGTGTACAATGGAGTAATGGTTTTTGTCATGCATGAGGTCATAGCATGCATTGTTGATATGGCCTTGCATTGATGAATGGACCCTAATTAGAATGATGTTTATGCGTTGATGCACTTATTCAATATACGTCTATACGTTGTTATGATTATGTTATACATGTATCACACTGATTTGATGATATTGTAGACAAGGTATCCTCCTATAATTATGCTAAGGTACATTGGTTTATTGTGATTTGGTTTAGCTGACATAATATGTGTTGCAAGAAAGAGATCGAATGGCTATAAAGGTGGTTGACGACATAGAATCTCCCTATGAATCAGATGGGTAGCATGGTGTGGGAAACTCTTGTGATTCAACAAACACATTAAGAAGCATGAAGGAAGAAATAAGGAATTCAAAAGAATACAATGACAAAATCATGCAGGCAGAAGATAAGCGAGCAGAGGTGAATGCTATACTTCTTCAGAGTTTGTCAGAATTGTAGTGACAAGGGCCAGTTCAAATCAGACATGAACATGAGGAAAAAAATAATGGGGCATATGGAGGTAGGTCTCCTAGTAGACCAAGGTCAGATAGATCTAACACAATTAGAGATGGCAGGTTTTTGGACACTCTCGATAGGAGAAGTGATCGACAAAGGTACTACTATAGCTCTGGCTTTGAGAGACGTCATGATCATCATCGTCATCATCCATATAGGAGAAGTTATAGCAGATACTTTCCATATGAGTTTAATAAGCGAAAGCCACATATCTTTGATGGAGATATGAAGAAATCATAGGATGAAAAGTCATGGTTTCTTGGTATGAAGAAATTCTTCTGATTGTATGATTATTCAAAAAACCTGAAAGCAAAGGTAGCCACTTTCAATCTCAGAAGTAAAGTGGATATTTGGTGGGAAGACGTGAAGAATTTCAAAGGTATAAATGAGGACGATTTGACTTGGCATGCATTTTAGAGGACGTTCAAGAAGAAGTACTTGTTGGAGAGGTACTATGATGACAAAACTAAGGCATTTTATGAGTTGCGGATCAGTTCTATGATAGAGGAGGAGTATACTAACATATTTTTGGAGTTGTTGAGATATGTGCCTTACCTGAGGGAGGAAAAGGCCAAGGTTCATAGATTCATAAATAGACTATTAGTAGAATACAGAGACTAGATTGAGTTAGATGAGACTAGATCATTGTAGGATTCCATCTAATAGTTGAAACTTGTTAAGAGTATTCAAAGCATAAAGTTGAGCCTAAACATGACTTGAGAAGAAATGAGAAAGCTAAAGGAAAATGGCCACCAAAGATAGGGAGACCTCAGGATGCAAGTGAGAAAGAAAATGTAGTTCCTTATAAGAGGTTCAATATAGCTGAGAATGGACATGGAGAGTAGAAAGCTAGAGGTGGTGGTAGGGAATCATTGCAGTGTTGAATATGTGGTAAGGATCATCATAAGAGGGATTGTTTGTAGCATTAGAGTTGTGGTAGACCCTAGATATATGGTACTCAAGAGGCGCATACAACTAGTGATGTTCGTTATAACATTCCTCGGATATATGCAGCAATGGACAACATGCAGGATGATCATCAAGCATCGATCATTGAGATGGACAGTAAGCTTTGTGATCAAGTTTTTTCTATTTTGATTGCTCCTAGATCTAGCCATAATTATATTAATCCTGGACTAATGGATAAGTGTGGTTTGAGAAAATAAGTGTATGAAAAATCTTGGTTGCTACAGTTGGCTATAGGTACAAAAAAACGAGTCCACCATTGAGTAAGAGCTTGTGCATTTGAGTTAAATGGTATGCATACAACAACACATTTGAATGTATTTCCATTGGGATCATATAGTATGATTTTGGGTATTCATTATGTATACCTTCACAGAACCAAAGTGGATTCATTCGATAAGGCCATTAGTGTGTGGATGATAGTGGAGAAAAGAGGAATTTGCAGGGAAAGAAGAATCCTATGTCAGTGAGGATGGTTACTGTTATGCAGGCTAAGCGTTGTTGTAGAAAATTTTATGTGATGTTTGCAGTGAACATTTCCAATGATAAAAGGAAGGAAGTCGAGGATGAAAATGTGTAAAGAAGGTACCCCATTTTGCAGCAGTTTTAGATGTATTCCCCGAGGACATTACAAAGTTGCCACCTCATAGGGAGGTAGGAATTTTTATTGAGTTAGTGTCAAGAGAAACTATAGCATCAAAAGAAGCTTAAAATATGAGCACACCTGATTTAGTTGAGTTAAAGTTGCAACTAAAGGAAATGTTGGACAAGGGGTACATTAGGCCAAGTGTATCACCTTGGGGAACACTAGTGTTGTTCATGTTGTACCTGTTTCCCATAGGTAGTCGTTGGCAGCAAAAACTATGTCAGGAAAGCAACTCAACCATCCTTTAGGTTCAAGCTATCCCTTGAACGAGAGGGGGCTCCCCCAGTTGTTACGAGGCTTTGTTTAACATTGTTCACCTGTCACTGAACAACAACCTTTGAAGCACAATGTCTAGATTTATGGTTTTAACGGGGATGGTTGGTGATCAATGATAATCCCTAATCACGATTAAAGGCCTCTCTCACAGGGTCCCTTCTGAAAGTGTCAGCTTCCAACCTGAGAGAATGACTTAGTTTTTTCAAGAATTATGATAGAAGAATGTAAGCGGATTCCTAATAATTGAGCAGTCACACTGACTACTTAACAACTAGGGAAATTTAGATGTGTGTAGAATATTTCTACAGCCCAACAAAAATATATTTAGAGATAACAAAAGGCCAACGTGAAACTGATTCTAAGAGGATCTATTTCAGACAGATAGTGTAATAAGCTAATCACTTTTAATGGCTATCAGAAAACATAAAGCAAAATCCAGTCAAAGAGGAGTTATCTTGGAAAAAAAACCAATAAGCTAATCTCTTTCTAAAGGTTATGATTTTGCAGGGAATTACAAGGAGATTAAGACTTAATATACCTTACCGATACCTTCCTACAATTGCTTTGAACACATGTAGAAACAAGTTATGAAAACACAAAAAAGACATTAGAAACAGAAAATTATATCATAATTGGAGCCGAAAGGCTTTCATGAGAATTCTACAAGATAAGCTATTACATAGTTTAAGAGCCTTGGCATCAAAATCCAACCCATATTACTTCAATTGATGAAGTATTTATACAATTTCCTCACAAAATATCTTGATAAAAATATCAAGAGCTATTACAAATATCTGAAAACTGTATTACAAAAATAGAACACAAATAAAGGTAACTAAAACTATTTGAAGAGTTCTTGTACTATCCTTGAGGATTTCTGTTGATAAAGAAGAGAAATTTGAATTTGATTGCAACTCATATTTGATGAGGTGGCCTCCAAGTCACTAACTATCTTTTTCCTCCCGAATTTTTTAAACATAGGGTCCAATCATCCCTTCAAAAATCTGAATTCGAGCTAGCTGTGTGAAAAATGAGAGAGGTTTTTGTAGTATAGTATGTTAGGAACAAAAATGTCCTCAAGTTTCACAATCTTCTTCTTTGTTTAGTCACAATATCCTCTGCAAAAGGGTGACTAAAACAGGAAATTTCTGGAAAACATGCCTTCGAAGATGCATTTGTATCTCCCAAACCATAATACCTGAAACAAAAATTTCTTTCAGTTTTTGACAATTCGTTCTCAAAAGTTTGTAAACCATGTTTTAATTTACTTTATTACATCATTTAATCATGTTTAAATGCATGATTAACTAAATCAACTAACTAATGAGAATTAAATTTAGATTTTGAGGGCGCATTTACTCTTGCTGACCCATTTATTATTTCTAATCTATTAAAACATATTATATCAATAAATTTAAATTATCAAAACTAATCATGTTACAACAGTTCATGAAGAAGAAGGATTGTACTCTTATATTGTGCATTGACTACAAGTAGTTGAACAAAGTGACCATCAAGAACAGGAACCCTTTTATGATAATTGATGATTTGTTCGATCATTTGAAGGGAGAAATAGTGTTATCTTAGATCAACTTCAGGTCAGGATACCATTAAGTATGCATCAAGGAATAAGATTTCTTCAATATTGCGTTCATGACAAGGTATGGGAATTATGATTTTGTTGTTGCTCAATTCAGTTTGACTATTGCACCATCTAAATTTATGTGTTTGATGAATAGTGTGTTGCATCCTTATCTGGACAAGTTTGTTATTATATTCATTGACGATATACTGGTGTATTATAAGAATGAGGAAGAACATGTCGAGCATTTAGCAGTAGTGTTGAAATTTCTAAGAGAGCATCAGTTATATTCTAATCTTAGCAAGTGTGACTTCTTTCAAATCGAGTACATTATCTGGGGCATGTTGTCTCCAAGGATGGCATAGCAGTGGATCCATAAAAGATAAGGGCTATCATGGAGTGAGTAGCTCCTAAGAATGTGGATTTGGTGAGATCATTCATGGGATTGGTAGGTTACTATAGGAGGTTCATCAAAAACTTCTCAGGCGTTGCATATCCTATCACATCATTGCAAAGGAAAGGTAAGAAGTTTGAATGGATAGAGAAGTGTGAGGCTAGTTTTGAGCAACTTAAGTAGTTTTCGACACAATCACTAGTACTAGAGATTGTGGATCTAGAAAAGGATTTTCTAGTGTGTATAGATGCTTGCAAGAGAGGAGTTGGAGGAGTTCTCATGTAAGAAGGACAAGCATTGTGCTATGAGTCACAAAAACTAAATGAGCAAAGGAAGAAATATCGAACTTATGATCTTGAGTTAGCAGCGTTTATACATGCATTGAAGATGTGGAGACACTATCTTCTAGGCAGGAGGTTTACATTGTTGAGTGATCATAGTGGGTTGAGGTATTTTTTTACTAGTCGAATCTAAATTCTAGGCAAGCCAGATAATTGGCCACCCTTAGTGAGTTCGACTTCGTGATAAGATACATCAAAGGGAAGGAGAACTAGGTTATATATTCTCTTAGTAGGAAGGTACAAGTAAATCGTATAGCAGCTATGAGCGCTTATGGGATAGAGTTACATGACAAGATCTTGTAGGCAGGACAGTAGGATGATAAGTACATGGAGATCATGCACAGATTACAAAAGATCACAGGTACAGGAATAGATAGAAATATAGGTATAGGTGTAGGTACAGGTGATTGAGATGCAGACTATCATCTCACGACATATGGTTTGGTGAGGTTTAGAGACAAACTCTATGTCGAATTGGAGTGAACTCAAGAAGCTTATCTTGAGGGAGTTTCACATCAAGCCACACTCGGGTCATCCACGATATCAGGTCAAGGTAGAATGTAAGCATCCAAGTGGTTTACTACAACCTATAGCGATTCCATAATGGAAATGGGATTTCATTTCCATGGATTTCATCATAGGTCTTCCGAGGATAGTGAGGTAACATGATTATATTATGGTCATCATTGATAGGATGAGAAAGGTAGCTCACTTCATTCCAGTAAAGGCTACATATTTAACAAGTGAGGTAGCATAGGTGTTCATCAGAGAGATAGTGAGATGACATGGTATTTTGAAGAATATTGTGTCTGATAGGGATTCAAAGTTCACTTCCATGTTTTTGAAGGAGATATTTGCAGGCTTGTGTACAGAGTCGGCCTTTAATACATCCTATGATCTGTAGAAAAATGGAAAGATAGAGATGGTCAACATGATTTTGGAGGATATGTTAAGGATGTATGAGATGCACCAACAGAGGAAATGGGAGGAGTATCTTCCATTGGTTGAGTTCACATAAAACATTGGTTATCAAGAGTCATTGAGGATGTGTCCTTTCGAGGCATTGTATGGATGAAGTTGTAACAATTCCATGAGTTGGAGTGGTCAAGTGAACATGGTACTTATTGGACTCGATATGTTGGTAGACATGGAGCAAGAAATGCAAGTTATTGATCTAGGGATCTTTTTCTTATATATGTATGAAAACAATCACATGTAGAAATCACAACTTAACACTGAAATTTTATTTGCACACATAAAATAAGAAGAAAAACACATAAAGGCACGAAAAGAAGACAACTAGGCTTGATAACGGAGTTCGTCCAACTCAGACTATGTCTCCAAACCCTGCTCGATCAATGGGGAGGCCTTCATATATTAAGTGGCATGAAAAGAAGAGAATTACATTCACCAGTTACATAAAAGAGGCTTATACCTCCATCTAGAAAATGGCTATGAAACGAAGACCTCAGATGGAGAAATAGACAACACTAATGTGTCTGTGGTGATGAAAGGGGCTGAAACATATAAGATTTGTCCAAATTAGACAAAATACACTATCTACCCTCTTGAAAACTCTCCTTCCTTAAACTACATGCTGAAAATCCTCTCCCCATGCTTTCATCATTCATCGGGCCTTATAGCACAAGGCCGCTTGCAAATCGGGGGTCTATTCATTTAGAATAGAAGCCGTTTAGGTAGAAGGGTTGGCAGGCACGACTAACCCTTAAAAATAGTCTTTTTTAGCTCAAGTGATATACACAAAAAGCATTGAAAAATACGAAAGGCCAAACCTCAAAATATATCAAATCAGACCTATAAATCCCTTGGGTCTGATTCCCCTATTGCAATTGGCATAACGCTGGTGCACTGGTCCTATTAATGGGGATTTACGACCTTCGATCACCGATATCAATGTCGGCCAATCACATCAGCATATGCAATGGCCCAGGGTCCTGGTATTTCATTCTTCTGATCGTTGATGCCAATCCCACCGATCCAATCACTCCCACTAATCCGATCACTAATCGTAGGTCTTAGTCCTGGTATTGCAATCGCTAATCGCTTGCGCCTGACTCTGATTTAATCAAATATCACTGATCTAGGGTTCCACTGCGCCTTCTTAAGTCGACCCCTTTGGATCCTCCGATTGTGATTTTTCCTTTTGAAAGGCTTAAAGCCATTTTTAGGGAAAAAGGCTCATTTTCCACAAGAATAAGGCAACCTTCTTTTTGCTACAACTTCATCATCAGGACTCAGATTGGAGTGCCATTTGCACCATTGGAATCAGGGCGACGAGCACTTTGATCTGATATCATGATAGCTGCTTTTCCACCACTTTTAATTTTGAGGTTTTCGATGCCATTGTATCTAAAGATCCACTTGGATCAATCCTCCCCATTGAGGAGCTTTTGGACTGCCAAAAGGTTTCATTTGACAGTTGGCAAGTGAGGGAATTATTCCCTCACCCTTTCCTTCTCTAGCCATTTGGCCTTGCTGGGGTGCACTCCCTTGAAACCTACTTGAAGGTATTCCACATCTCCTCATCATGAAGTCCTGGTTCTTCGATTTAGGATGATGTCTTCAGGTAACTCATCAAGATATTCTGGTGCAAAATCATCAACTGTAGGAACTGTGCCCACCTCATCAGTGTCCATGATCAATGGAGGTTCATACAGCTTTAGGTTCTCTACATTCACTACTGATTACATCTGCATATAAATTGGCAAATAAAGACTAAAGGCATTATTTCCAATCTTCTCCAATATGGTGAATGGACCATACCATATTGGTCTCAAATTCTTCCCTTCTCCCTTCATCCTGTCCTTGGTGATGAGGAACCACACTTTTTCACCCACTTGGAATTGGTGGTCGACTCGGTGTTTGTCATGTCGAGCCTTATAACGGGCTTGAATTTTCTCCAACTGCTCTTGTACTACTTGGTGAATCAATTGGGTTTGCTGAATGAACTGCTAAGCTTTATCCCTATCATTATGTCCACTGGAGCCATCTTCCCTTCCAAAGACCATATCAAAAGGGTCCTTTGGCAAGCAACCAAAGCATGTCTCAAATGGTTAACGTTGCGTGGATACTCAGTTGTTTGAATGTTGTACATATGGGAGATGCTCATTCCACAACTTGGGATGTTTCCCACAATAGCCTCGTAACAAGTTTACCACGATACAATTTACAACCTCTGTCTATCTGTCAGTCTACAGATGAAATGTTGTGCTTATTTTCAATTTGGTGTCCATCATCTTCCACAAGCTGGTTCAGAACTCTCCAAGAAAGCGAGAGTCCCGGTCTAACAAAATTGATGTGGGTAATCCAAAATGGACCCAAACATGCTGAAGGAAAAGAGAAGCAGTCTACTCTATAGTGATCTTCTTTTTACAAGGCATAAGAATACACATCTTGCTAAAATAGTCAACGATGACATAAAAATAGTCATGACTCTTCCTAGACAAAGGAAAAACTCTTACAAAGTCCATTGACACACTTTACCAGGGATGACTCGGAATAGGGAGTGGTCTGTAGAGCCCAAGTTTTCTATTAGAGGGCTTTGAAACATAACACATCACACAACCCTTTACATAATGAGCTAGAATGTTTTTCATATGAGGCCAAAAACCAAATATTTGTACATGACATAAAGTCTTTTTGACACCAAAGTGTCCAGACACAGGAGAGGTGTGGGCCTCTCGGATTACATGTACTCTTTCCCTGTGGGAAAACAAAATTTAGCAAGGTTGTAAAACAGTTCCCCCTGCAAGTGATAGTTGTCCACCTGTGAACCATGGGTTAGTTTTGCATAAATTTCCTTAAAGTCATCATCGTTAGCATACTGTTTAACATAACTCTCAAAAGACAATGAAGCATTATGCAAAATAACAGAAGCAAAAATAGGAGGACGAGATAGCATATCAACCACTTTATTGCTAGTACCCTTCTTATACTTTATTAGCAGATGGAATTGTTGAAGAAAACCCATCCACCTGAAATGATGAGATTCCCGCAACTTGGTTTGTGACTCAAGATATTGCAAGGGCTGATGATCTATATGAATGATGGTCTCCTTGTCGATCAGGTAGTGTTTCCACTTTTTGACACTCTACACCAAGGCGTAAAGCTCCTTTTCATAAGTGGGATAGTTTATCACAGTTTGAGAAAACTTCTCAAAATGGTAACAAATCGACTTCTTTTGCTGCATCAGTACAACTCCCATGGCATAACCACTGGCATTGGTTTCGATCTCGAATGGCTGTTGGAGGTCGGGTAAGGCTAAGACTGGTGCAGTGTTGATCTTTTCCTTCAATGTTTCGAAAGACTTCTGATGTATTGGAAGACATGTTTCGCACTTGTCAATGTCTGCAAAGGTGCTGCAATAATAGAGAAATTAGCAAAAAATCACCTCCCATATTGGACTGCACCTAAAACGCTATGGACCTTGGTTACACTAGTAAGCTTAGGCCAATTTACAATTGCTTCAACTTTAAAGGGATCAATTTTTAACTGACCATGACCAACAATATGACCAAGGTAGGCAAAAGCGGTTTTCCTGAACTCACACTTTGAAAATTTTACAAAGAGTTTTTCTTTGTTCAGTACATCCAGCACTTTCTTTACATGACACACATGTTCAACCCAACTCTTACTAAAGACAAGTATATCATCTAAATATACAAGAACAAATTCATCAATGAAAGGCCGAATGAGATCATTCATAACCCTCATAAAACTGGATGGAGCGTTGCAAAGTCCAAATGGCATCACCATCCATTCAAACAACCCTTGTTTGGTCTTGAAGGCAGTTTTCCACACGTCCTGCTCTACAATTCAGACCTGGTGATAACCACTGTGTAAATCCAGTTTGGTGAAATAAACAACATTCTTTAATTGATCTGATAAGTCATCAATGCATGGAAGAGGGTAGTGATTTTTCACTGTAATTTTGCTTAGTGTGCGGTAATTCACGCACATCCTCCATGTTCTTGTCTTTCTTTGGGCCTAAGACAATTGATGAGCCACATGGAGAAGTGCTCAGCTTGATGACTCCTTCGTCCAAAAATTCCTACACTTGTTTCTTGATTTCCTCCATCTCAATGGCTGACATCTTGTACATGCTAATATTTGGTAAAGGAGCGTCATGCTGCAAATGAATCTCATGTTGGATTTCCCTCTTTGATGGTAATCCCTTTGGTTCTTGAAACAGCTCATCATAATTAGAAATTAATTCAAATAATTCCTATTTATGTTCCTGATCACAGCCCTAGAAAGCATCAGTGAAGTCTGCCTCTTTTTCCCTTACAACCATAAGCATGCAACCCTTACTGGAATTCACCAGTCTTTTCATTTTTCCAACGCTTACAAGGCTGGCATTGATTTTATTTTGATGAACCCTTACTATATATTCTACCTGATCTTTTGTGATTTGGTATTTGTTTCCATGACGAAAGAAGAATGCCTTTCTATCATACAGATATGGGCTCTCTAACACCATGCCACAGATATCCAATGGTATTACATCCAGTTCTACTTCATCTACTACCTTGGAAGCAATTACAAATTTTACTTTACACTACTTGGTTACATTCAGTTTTGCTTTATCATGTATCCATCCAAGCAGGTAAGGTTTCGGTTGTGGTTTTGTTTCTAAGCCGAGTTTCTTTACCAGGGATTCTGCAATTAAATTTTCTTGGGATCCAGTATCAAACAGAGTTTCAACTTTAGTATGATTTACAACAACTCTAATATGAAATAGTTCAATTCTCTTTCAGTCATTAGGAAGAGACTCATTTATAGAAATGGTGCCTTCATGCTATTCAAAATTAACATGTGTAAGAGTACCTTTTGTTCCCATGGTTGTGATTAACACTTCATCTCTAGAATCTGATCCAAGGCCTTGCTGCACAGCTGCCACTGTCTTTTGGTTCCCTTTTCTGCCATACTTCTTTGGACGCTTTTCGGGGTACTATTTCCAACAGTGATCATCATCGTGGCCTTCCTTTTTGTAGTGATTACAATATGGCCTTTCTCCTTCTTTGGCTGGTGCCGTCTTCTTCTCCTTTCCTTTCCATTTCGTTTTGGATTTGTTGTTGGGAGGTTTGAACAGTGGTATTCTGGACTGATCATATCTTTCATTTTTTCTCGTGTTCTCGATATGAATTTCCTTTACACTGGCTGAGTCAATAGTGGTTGGTTCAAACAATAACAATGAATGCCTAATGTAGCTATGCAATGAGCCAATATACTTAGTTACAACTTTAGTTTTACCAAGTGAAATATCCAAATTCAGTGCTTGCTTTCTAAACTCCTCTGTAAAACTTTGAACATCCTGACCTTTGCCTTGCCTTAAATACTGCCAATTCATTAAAGCCTTTTCCTTGTATCCTAAAGGATAAAACTATTCCTTTAATCCAAATATAAAATTAGGCCATGAGGAAAAGAGGTTACCGACATTCTTACTGCACTGCAATTTGCTCTCCCACCAAATGAGAGCAGTGCTGCTTAGTCATAGAGAGGCCAGCTGAATCTTTGCCTCATCCTCCATGATCTGTTGAATCCTGCAGTAGACCTTAATCTACCTAATCCAATTATGAAGCTTCTCTGCATTACTTTCACCATTAAACATGGGAAGATCAAATTTAACATTTAATTTAAAGAAAGGTTTCTCAGATGCATCCTTTGAATTTCTATGATTATGGTGGTGAGAGGAAGGAGAACCTTCACTCACAGAAGAAGAAGGAGGGGGTTCTCCTCCACCGTTCCCATGTGGTGAACCTCGTTCTTTTGGGTTTCTCTCCTCTACTTTCTATAGCCTTAACCAGCTGACTGATATTCTCTACCATTGAATAGAAAGTCTTGTAGAAATTGTGCTCCTCTTCAAGATGAGCTTCGTCCTCTACCATGTTTCTCCTTCGATGTGCATGCCTTGCTTTGGGATCAAAAGGCTCTATTTCCCCTTAACCTCTTCGGAGACTATCTCTTGTTAGCATACAAACATGCAATTCACATCTAAAAAGCCCTGCTCTGATACCACTTGATCCAGGAATCTTTAGTTTATAGATGTATGAAAAGAATCACATGTAGAAATCATAGCTTAACACAGAAATCTAATGTTCAGACATAAACGAAGAAGAAAAATACATAAAGGCATGAGAAGGATGTTGGGTTGTGTTATATTCTTTCCATGACTAACCTACGTAGTGAACCAGGGGGTTAGAGGGGGGGCGAAGGCCCCCCTTCATTGTGACGATTGCGTAGTGGGGGGGCCATAGGGGGGTTTGACAGGGGTGGGTAGCCCCCCTCTATGGGGTCTAGGGTAGCACCCTGGGTAATTTTTTTTTTTGGACCCTATATTAGGTTGGAAAAATCTACCTATGGTTTTCAGTCCATGGTTTTGGACGCAATGGTTTTCGGTCCATGGTATTGGATGCTTCAGCATGTATAAATATGTATTGTAACATTGAAAGGAATACAATGAAAAATGAAGCTGGTAGTCCCAATTTTGGGATCCAGGGGAAAATCTTTTTTTATATGTGTTTAATGTGTTATTACTCACATTGTTTATATTCTATGTTTTAGAATTCATATGCAGGTAATTTCTGTACGGGGTTAAAACCTACACTTTGTATCACAGTAGTTTTAGCTTCAAGGGGACACCTTTATTGCTGAGGGGTTTCGCTCGGGCCTATGGTAGACCCTATTCAATGGGAGGTCTGGAAGATCGATTCTAGTGATGAAAGAAGATGGCAAGCAGTGGAAAGATAGAGATCGAGAAATTTAATGGTCATAGTTTTGAGTTGTGGAAACTCAAGATGGATGATCTGTTGGTGGATAAAGATCAGTGGATTGTGGTAGATCTAGGTACTAAACCAACAGGAGTGTCCAATGAAGAATGGAAGAAGTTGGATTGGAAGGCAAAGAGAACAATATGATTGTGTGTCTCAGATTCAGTATTGATGAATGTATCAGGGGAAGCTATGGCAAAGGCTTTGTGGGACAAGTTAGGGACTTTGTACCAATCTAAGTCTTTGGTGAATAAATTGTTCCTGCAAAAAAGCTGTATAACCTGAGAATGAAAGATGGAGACTTGGTGACGGAGCATCTGAACACAATTAATACTGTGGTAAGTCAATTAGCATCTCTTGATATTAAAATTTCAGATGAAGATAAGTGCATCAGTTTGTTGTGTTCTCTACTAGATTCGTGGGATAGTCTAGTTATTGCAATAGGCAGCAATGCAACTGCCTTGCAGTTTGATGAAATAGTCTCATCCTTGCTGACGGAGGAGATGAGATGGAAAAATATGGAGAGCTAGAGTGGTGGTGCCTTGTCTGTATGAGGAAGATCCCAGAGGAGAAACAAAACTAAGTCATCAAGTGGGAGATCTAAATCTAGAGGGAGATCTAAATCTCTAGGAAAACCTGTAAACATGGAAAATTCTAGGGGCAAATTTTCACCCTTTGGCGAAATTAAGGGGTTTTAAATTTTTAGTGGGCGAATATTTTGTATCATAGTACATTTTTACAAGTCGCCTCAAATAACCTACCTTATTTTAAGGGAGAGGGTAAAAAAGGTAAATTTAGACCTTGAAATTAGGAGTTACAACCTTCCATTCTCCCTAATTTTCAGGAATAGGTTTTATTTAAGTGAATCCTATGGGCCGAATACCATATTTATAAAAGATATATGGTAAATTAATAAAAATATAAATAAATGAGAGGTATGGTAAATAAATAAAACCTCTTTTTATATTTAGTCCATAACCCTCTTTCTATTTATTAAGGCTCAAAAAGAGGTTTTATTTAAGTGAATCCTATGGGTCAAATACCATATTTGTAAAAGAGTTACATGGTAAATTAATAAAAATATAAATAAACGAGAGATATGGTAAACAAATAGAACATTTTTTTTTATATTTACTCCATAAGTCACCTTATATTTACGAACACTCAAAAAATGCGTTATATTTAGGTGAAACGTATGGGCAAAATACTATGGGCCAAATACCATGGGCTAGATTATTATTAATACCATGAAAAAAACATTATTAACTCTAATATTAGTATTAATAAAAATAGAAATGGCACATGGTATTGACCCATGGTATTCACGCGGTATGTAGCCTATTTAAATGGGGGAATTAAACCAGCATAGATCCATCTTTACTTTGGATCTACTAAGCCATATCGTGATATGCAAACTAGCATAGAGTGAAAAAATATTTGATCCCTCTCGGGGCTTGGTGGATCAAGAGTAAAAATGGATGTTGTAATTCAATGTATGTTAAAAATTTTAACTTGGTTAAAATAAAAAATAAAATAAAAATCAATTATTAATTTTATTAATTTTTAGAAATTACTAATAGTAATTTTTATGCTCTAGGTTTATGATAACCCATGGTAATACCATGGTATTCATGTGAGCATAGATTATTTAAAGGGGCAATTCTATGATATTAGATCCATCTTAATTCTGGGTCTACCAAGTGCTCGGAGGGATAAATAGATTTCATCCCCCTAAGAGTGGTAGATGTGGAGTTAAGATGGATATAGATTGGTTTTTATGATAATAAAGATATTAAATAGACTTAGGAAATTATATTGTAAAAACATCTTAAGGTGAATGGTTAAAGCTACATTTAGTCACTTCACAAAATTTAGTAAAAAATACCAATATCTCCATTAATATTGGTTTTTAACTTTTTCTGATTTAACAAAAAAAAATCAAAACAATGAAACCTTATCACTATTTCTGCATCACCCTCGTAGAAGATTTCTCACCATTTTTTAAACATTCTCAATATGATATCTTCATGAAAAACTTTAGGTATTGATGTTGGATTAGTTGTTTGAAAAATAAGTTGGTTTGTACAACCTTTCATGTTCTGTGGTATTCTTAATTTGTCCTAATGATCTATAGGGGTTGGAGCCACTGCACCATATTTTCCTGAAAGGTGGAGATTGTTCACAAAAAAGGAAATTAATCTACATGTTACAAAGCTGTTAAAAAATGCGGGACCTATGAGGGTAGTGAATTATGCTAATAAGAAATTTAGATTGGGAGAGACGTAATTAAATTTTATTATTTAATTGAAGATTTCCAATTAAAATAATAATAAATATACATTTATATATTCATATATTGAATGGAAGGATTCTCACAATGGTAACTTCTTTCAATTAAATCCCCTTCAATCCCTTGGGATACCTAATACCTTCTTATATAATATAGTTGGGGCTTGCTACTTGTTGGCGTCTTGGGGTAAACAAACTTGATGTGTTTTTTTATCTCGCAGTTGGAGTCTATGGAATAAGAAATAAATTTGATAACATGAAAAAAGTGGTAGCTTGACAAAAGTTGTAGAGAAAATATTAATCTCTCCTACCTTGATAGAACTCGTTGTCAATATCAACACCTACAAGAACTTTGTTGTGGAATATTATTAAAACTAATAGAAGGATATGAAAGAGTGTATTGTAAGAACCTTGACAAACATGGCCACTAAAATTTGGAACATTGTTTGTAGGAAGAGAAAATTAGGTTTCTTTTTCCAAACATGTATGTTAGTATATTACAGTTTAATGAATACGTTTTCTTATTATCGTGTATGGTTTCATACTTCAACAAAACATTCGCCAAGAATTCACAATATTTTATTATTCAGTAAAAGATTTGCCAAGATCTTACAAGATTTTATAATTCAGTGAAAGATTCTCCATCACTGTGCAAGATAATATAATCTGGTGAGAGATTCAGCAAAAAAATTATATATACATATTATATTATTGATAAAATCGCCTCCCATTTTTCCTATGTATCATGGGGATTAGCCCATTTATTATACATATAAATTTAGGGTGGTTCTTAAAATATTCCCTTGCTATAAATGTGGTGTGATAGAAATGCAGAAAGGAAGTGCACTACAAAAGGGACTGTAAATATAAAGCTCCCGATAAAGGAAAGGAATATAATGATGCTCCTTCTGCAGAGGCGAAAACCACCTCAGATGAAGGTGGGGATGTGTACTTGGCTTCTTCAAGTACACATGTAGATCATGAGGCATGGTTGATTGACTCAGGTGCATTCTTTCACTTCACTCCCCATAGAGAGTGGTTATGCGAGTATGAGAAATATGATGGTGATGATGTCTTCTTAGGGGATGATAGGAAGGCTAGAATCATTGGTCGCGGAAAAATAAAGTTGAAGTTGAAAGGTGGAAGGGTTAGAACAATTGCGGGTGTTCTGCATATTCCTGCATTAGCTAGAAATCTGATTTCTATAAGCAAGCTCAATGATGCAGGTGTGAAAACAGTGTTCAAGAAGGATACCTGCAAAATGGTTCGAGGAGTACTGGTATTGATGCAGGGAGTTTGAATTAGAACTCTATACAAGCTGCACGGTAGCATTGTTATTGATGGGTGCAACAGTTTTGTGGTTCCTGAAAGTGGAGCAGAAAATCTAGTGGTCTATGGAGAGAAGACCATGTTGTGGCATCAAAGGCTTGGACATATTGGAGAGAAGGGTCTTTGAATACTTCATGGTAAAGGTATGGTAGAAGGTATGATTAATAGCTCTCTAGATTTTGAATTCTATGAAAATTGTGTATATAGGAAGTAGAATCAGGTGAGTTTCCCTCTGGTTGTAAGAGGGCGAAACTGATATTAGAGCTTGTTCACAGTGATGTGTTTGGACCTGTAAAGGTTCCATCACTGGGTAAGTTTGTGTACTATGTATCATTTATAGATGACTTCTCAAGGAATACATGGATATATTTCCTTAATAAGAAATATGAAGCCCTTGACAGGTTTAAAGAATTTACGGCTCTCGTGGAAAATCAGATAGAGAAGAAGATAAAAGTGCTGAGGACAAATAATTGTGGAGAGTTTTGTAGTAAGGAATTTGAAGAATTCTATAAGAAGTGTGGTATAGCACGATAGAAGACTAATCCATATACACCTTAGCAAAATGAAGTTATAGAAAGAATAAATAAGACGTTGATGGAAAGGGCAAGTAGCATGCTCGATGGTGCCAGGTTAGGACAAGAATTGTGGGCAGAGGCAGTGGATACTACATGTTACTTGGTCAACAGGTCACCTTCATTAGCGTTGAAGAAGACTCCAAAAGAGGTATGGACTGGTAACAAACCCTCTCTTTCACATCTGAGGGTATTTGGATGTGATGCATAAGTACATTTTCCAAAGGAGAAATGAACCAAGTTGGATAGTAAATCTGAAAAGTGCATCTTTATTGGGTATAAGGATGGTTTAAAGGATTATAAGCTTTGGAACCTAGCAACAAGGAAGGTTGTGTACAACTGAGATGTGGCATTCAGAGAGGTGAAAGATGTTATTAAACATGAAGTCAAATCAAAGGGACCTGAGAAGATAGAGTTTGAGCTAAAGGAGGAAGAATCAGACTCTACAATAGAGGAGGAATTAGAAGATGAGGAGCCACAAACTCTGGGTGTGAGAAGACCAATTCGAGAAAGAAGGCAACTAGAAAGGTATAGTCCATTTTCTTTCTGTTCAAATTTTTCTTTATCTATTACTGATGACGATCCCAAAACTATGAAGGAAGCAGTAGATTCAGAGGATGGAAAACTATGGAAAGAGGCCATGGTTGATGAAATGGCATCTTTGTACAAAAATGAGGCTTGGGATCTGGTGGAGTTTCCCGCTGGAAGGAAACCCATTGGCAGCAAATGGATGTTTAAGAAGAAGACAAATGCAGAAGGAAAGGTGGAGAAATACAAATCTCGGTTGGTAGAAAAAGGTTATTCCCAAGTGTCGGGAATTGATTTTGGTGATAATTTTTCTCCTGTTGCCAAGGTAACTTCTATTAGATTACTTTCATCTGTTACTATTTCTTTTGATTTTAAGGTAGAACAGATGGATGTGAAGACAAAATTTCTTCATGGGGATCTAGAAGAGGAGATCTACATGAAGCAACCTGAAGGCTTTGTGGTGAAGGGTAAGAAAGAACTGGTATGCAAGTTAAAGAAGTCTTTGTATGGGTTAAAAAAACCACCAAGGATGTGGTATCATAAATGTTATACATTTATACGGGGACTTGGCTTCACCAAAAGCAAAGCAGATCATTTTGTGTATTTTAAATTAATTGGTGATCATGTTATTTATTTGGTCTTGTATGTGGATGATATGTTGCTAGTTGGAAATGACAAATAAATTATCCAGGATTTAAAGACCCAATTGTCCTCCAAATTCGACATGAAAGATATTGGTGCTGCAAACTATGTTTTGGGCATGGAAATTAAAAGAGATCAGGTAAAGAGGAAGCTCTGGTTAAACCAGAGGAAGTATGTCGAGACAACACTACAGAGGTTTAATATGTAGGATAGTAAACCGGTGAAGGTTACTATTCCTATAGGCGTAAAGTTATCTGCTGAATATTGTCCCAAGACACAAGAAGAGGAAGAGGATATGTCTTGTGTTCCATATGCAAGTGTAGTCAGTAGCCTAATGTATGCAATGGTCTATACTAGAATAGACATTGCACATGCAGTGGGAGTATTGAGCATGTTTATGTCAAAACCAAGGAAGGAGCACTGGACAACAGTGAAGCAGGTTTTTAGGTATTTGCATGGCACTACCAATTATGGTTTGTGTTACCATGGAAGGCCAGGATTGGATAGAGTATTGGATATTCATGGCTTTGTTGATGTAGAATGGGCTGGAGATCTAGATCATAGAAGATCTACAAGAGGGTATGTGTTTAACTTGTTTGGTGGTGCAGTCAGTTGGATGAGTAAGAAACAATCTGTAGTGGCACTATCAAGTATAGATGTAGAATACACAGAAGCCACTCATGCAAGCAAGGAAGTTGTTTGGTTGCAGAGATTATGTTCAAGTATGGGGTTAGCACGGGGAGCTATAAGGATAGACTGTGACAGCCAAAGTGCAATTTTCATGGTAAAGAACCCTGCTTATCATTCAAAGGTAAAGCACATTGATGTTCAGTATCACTTTATGAGGGATATGATAGAAGACAAAAAGGTGTTGCTGGTAAAGGTGGACACTTTGAAGAATACTGCAGATGCATTGACAAAATCTGTGAGCTCTGAGAAGTTCTCCCGGTGTAGAGAAACAATGGGAGTTTCAGGGCTAGAAAAATGAGTAAGCTCTCCTGTGGCCCCCTATGGAAAGAAACAACAAGTGGGAGAATGTTGGGTTGTGTTATATTCTTTCCACAACTAACCTACGTATTTTTTGGACCCTATATTAGGTTGGGCAAACCTACCTATGGTTTTCTATCCATGGTATTGGATGCTTCGACATGTATAAATATGTATTGTAACTTTGAAAGGAATATAATAAAAAATCAAGCTGGCACTCTCGATTTTTGGGTTTCAGAGGAAAATCTTTGTGTATATGTGTTTTATGTATTATGTTCTCGCATTGCTTATTTTCTGTGTCTTAGAATTCGTATGCAGGTAATTTCTGTACGAGGTTAAAACCTACAGAGAAGACAACTAGACTTGATAACAGAGTTCGTCCAACTCGGACTACATTTCCGGCCCTGCTCGATCAATGGGGAGGCCTTCATATATTAAGTGGCATGAAAAGAAGAGAATTACATTCACCAGTTACATAAAAAGAGGCTTATACCTCCATTCTGGAAAATGGATATGAAATGGAGACCTCAGATGGAGAAATGGACAGCATCAATGCATCCATGGTGATGAAAGGGGCTGAAAACATATAAGATTTGTCCAAATCAGACAAAATACACTATCGACCCTCCTGAAAACTTTCCTGCCTCAAACTGCATGGTGAGAATCCTCTCCTCGTGCCTTCTTCATTCATCAGGATTTATAGCACAAATCTGCTTGCAAATCAAGGGTCTATTCATTCAGAATAGAAGTGATTTAGGTAGAAGGGCCGGTGGGCATAACTAACCCTTAAAAATAGCCTTTTTCTACTCAAGCGATATACACAAAAAAATTGAAAAACATTGAAAAATACAAAAGGACGGACCTCAAAATATATCAAATCAAACCTATAAATCCATCAGTTCGGATTCCCCTATCGCAATCGGAATATCGCTGGTGCACTGGTCCTATTAACGAGGCTTTGCGACCGCTGATCGCATCGGTATATGTAATGGCCCGGGGTCTTGGTCTCTCATTCTTCTGATCACTGATGTCGATCCTACTGATCTCATCGCTCCCACCGATTTGATCGCTAATCACAGGTCTTAGTCCCGATATGACAATCGCTAATCACTTTCCCCTGACTCTGATTTAATCTAAGATTGCTGATCGGGGGTTCCACTGTGCCTTCTTAAATCTGCCCCTTTGGATCTTCCGATTGCGATTTTTCCTTTTAAAAGGCTTAATGCCATTTTTAGGGAAAAAGCCTCATTTTCCATAGGAACAAGGTAACCTTCTTTCTGCCACAAATTCATCATCCAGACTCGGATTGGAGTGCCATTCACACTATTGGAATCATGGTGACGAGCACTTCGATCTGGTGTCAGGATAACTACTTTTCTGCCACTTTGAATATTGAGGTTTTCCATGCCATTGTATCTGAAGATCCACCTGGATCAGTTATAAAGAAGAATCTAAAGGTATCAAATCATATCTAGAAGAGTTATGCAAATCAGCACAAGGTGTTCAAGGATTTTCAGGTTGGAGAGCATGTGTATTTGTACATCAAGTCCAAGAAAATCACATTGAGGATTGGTTCATGTGCCAAGTTGGCACCACGGTATTGTGGTCCTTTCAAAATCCTTGAGAGTATTGGACCACGGGCATATTGAATTGCACTACCTCCAATAGTGAAATTCCATGATGCTTTCCATATTTCATTGCTTAACAAATACATAAAGGATGTTGATCATGTTATTGATTGGTATGTATTGTAGGTGGAGCAAGAAGGAGAGTTCTAGCTAAAGCCTCAGTGCATATTGGAGGAGAAACATCTCATGCTCATGAACATATCCATAGAGCAAGTTAAAATGTAGCGGAAGAACTTTGGGCCTAAAGAAGCTACATGGGAGATCGTGGATTAGATGTAGGCCCTCTATCCTTCATTTTTTTCTGGTTGAAGCAAAGTAGTTTTAGATTGATGTTGGTGTATGTTTGGAATATGTGTTGTTGATGTTTTAGTATATGTATATATATTTATATGGATGTAATTACTGCCATGAGCTGAGTTATAAATCTCCAATAAGAGGTATGGGTTTCATGTTATTATGGTTGTTATATTGTCATGATGTTTTTCTTTTGAGTAGATATTTCATTCAAAATAATACAACGAGCTAAGTTATACAGCTCCATGGGAAATATGTATTATTTTCATTGGTTTTACTAAAAACTTGGTCTGGTTTAACACCAAGGATGATGTTCCCCAATGGGGAGGGTTCTATAACAACCCTAGTGAAAATTCCATGTAAGAAAAGTTAATAAAAGAAAAATAACACCATGGGTAAGGGACACTTACTGCAAGCTAAATGTTGGGCAAAGATATCCTAGTGGGCATCACTGGATGTGTGTTTTAGCTTTAGGAAAATTAGAAAAGGGTAAGATAAAGGCATTAAAAGGTAAAAAATATTTTTGGCACACTTATTTATGAAAATGAAGGAAATTAAGAGAAAAGGAAGGTGAAAGGTTGCAGGTTGCATGTGAGGAGGAAAATGAAAGAAAATAATGGAAAATCAAGAAAATAGAGGCCTCGTTAATAAAAAGGCTTATAAGGATCACTTGGTAACCTTTTGATAGTTCAACTTTGGATCTCTCTCATTATTCTCTCTCTCTCTCACTCATGGTCACTTAGAGTTTCCTTGGACCATTCTAGCTTTGGAGAAAGAAAGGAAAATTAGGAAAAGGGAAAGGAATGGAAGCAAGGATCAAGGAAGGAAAAGTAGGATCAAGCAACTTCAATAGGAATACTTACAGGTAACCTTTTGCATATGTGAATTCCTAGCTAGTTTGGACACGCATGGATTTGCATGTTTGTGGATGGTTCAATTGTTGTTGGTGGCATGCTTTTACCAGGTTATGATAGTGGTTTTTAGGCTAGCCTTTCCTTTTTCCAGATGTCGTGATGTTGGGATGCTTATTTTTGTTTTTGAGCTTTGGTTTGTCAGATGGATTTTAGATTCTGGGGTAGAGGTGGTCTCAAGCTTCATTCCCAAAGGCCTGGGAATCCCTTGACTGATTTTTGTGGGATCGTGGTAAAGCCTAAGAGCTTGGTCTTAGTTTAGCATCTATTTATCGAGGATTGGATTGTGGTAAAGCTGGAGAGACAAGGAGAGAAAATATTCCTCAAGGATAGTGATGGATTTCAGATGGCATTCCAAGTTTAGTTCAGTTGTGGCTGGAGCACCAATTTTGGTGTTATCACGGTTTGAAGAGGGTGGAGGTGGTTTAACCTCTGGATTCCCTTGATTTTTCTTGTATTGGTTGTTCTATGAGATCCCACATTCATGCTTCGATTATGGCATGGGGGTGACTAGCTAAAAGAAAATTTTGGTTCAACCATGTCTATGGTCGGGTTGTATGTGGAAGTTCCAAACCTAGTTGAATTTGCCTATGATTAATAAGAGATAAGTTCTCTTACATTTGCACTTGTTATATGTGGATTTTATGGTTGTCATATCTCTAATATTTATATGGTTTTATGTTGGTTATAATCATGGTTATATAACTCGTTCATGTCATGGTTATTTCATATACTTACTTGTAATTGTTAAAATCATGGATGCAAGACCTAAATGATGTTATAATATTTCAATGGAGAAGGAGGTTATCCATCTGATTATGTTTCATAAGTTATTTTAGTCATTCATGCTCTGTCTTGTGTCCTATACATGTAGGTTCCATTGATGCCAAGTGTTTCATAGAATGTTAGGCTTGATTGGGGTTGACCAAGCGTAATCCTGAGGTTGACTTTAATTTATTAGCGTTATCATCGTTTCTTTGTTGGATTATGGAGGTTATAACAAGATCTGGGTAGATGCCGGGATTCTGAGCTAGAAAAGTGGCTCAAATATCAGGGACACTGACACAATTATGCTAAAAAGAGTCCAGAGATGCTAGCACATAGTCCTATGAGAGTAAATTTGGGTTTTGGATGTTGTCATGCTTATAGCATGAGAGAAACCAGGGGTTTCGAGGCTTAAAGCATTAGTGGGGCTCAGGAATAGGATGTATGAGTGGCTGACATGTCTCCTATGGGTGTTTTTTATGATGTGAAAGATTTATTTGATATGTTCACCAAGGAGGTTGAATCCCTTATAGTTACCTCTCTTGTCACATTTTTACCTTGGCTGGTTAGTTGCTTGGGTGGACCTGGGAGGAGGGGGTGTTACAAAACTTGAATGCATGGTATGTGGGAATATAACCCTATGTTTTGAAATTACTCACTGGCAACCAATAATGATAATACTGAGATGTATTAGTAGGGATTTAGAATGGCAATAAAACCACACACCTTGAGAAGTTTCAGTCACATGCCAAATATCCAGGTGTTTAAACTTATGTTTGATAACTTGGATGAGCAGAGCCATGTTATCATATAAACATACAATTCATTTGCCACCATACCTTTTTGGGTGGTATAAATTAAATATTTACACAAACATATAATTTTTCAATCAGGGTAACTAAACTTAGAGGCGTAGCACAATATATGACATAATACAACGCCATGGATTTGTCAAATAAAAGCCAAGATTTTTCAAGAAATTCAAAAGAACCATCATTTAGGAAAAAGGAACAAGACTTTTCAAAAGTAAAGTAAACACACTTTGCGAATCTACTTCTGGATCCTCTTATGGGTTGAGTTGACTCCTGCAGAAAGTCTTCCTGAGTTGTCTAGGGGACAGGGAAATGTAGGCCCCTTCAAAAGAAAGTGATTCAAGAAATAAAGAATGCAAAAATCTCTTAAAATATTAATGCTATGTTGCAAAGAAGAAAAACATGAAATTAAACTAGCAACTTCATTCCAACTAATTTGAATTATTTTAAAAGAATATAGATTGTATATGCATTGCTTCTCTAAAGACAAATCAATATTTTAGCTGTAAGAAAAGTGTGAAATAGAAGAGAATAAGATAAAGACATTTCTGTTGTTCACCATGATCTTATAAAATCATCAAATACTTTCTTTGCAACACTGAAATATTCTCTATGATATGTGCAAAATTCCATTATAATGAAGGAATTCTATGAGATTTCTCACTTTTCCAAATAGAATATTAGGTTTCAATTTCTCCTCAAGTTGATCCTAAAATTTAATTATGAAAATTTCAAGAATAAATGTTTCTCTTCATAGTGCAGGAATCAGTCTCACATCTCAAATAGTTTTAAGGTAGTCATGATTCTAATCAACCATAATTCTTAGTAAACCATAATATCATTGTTATGCAGCAAATACGATCACGGTATGAAAAACATTCATTGCCTATACTCTGTCTACATCATCTCAACTTTAATGAAAATGAATTCCAAGAGAGAAACATTATCATTGAACTTAAACAGCTAGAACAACAAAAAAGGAATCATGGAATGAAATTGAAAAGCAAATGATCAAATCATGAAGCATAACCATGAAATGAAATTGCAAAGATATCTTAAATTGCACTCACACCATCCAAAATAAAATGCAATAAAAGAAATCCTAAGAAGTTTGGGGTAATGGACTGGTTGGTGGGCCCAACCACCCAACTCGTTGCCCTTGCAACAATTAAATCATAATATTAGAATCACTCAGGAGAGATACAAACACATAATCGAATGTATGTTTATATTATTGTTGAATCTTGTTACATCATGGCTGGACAATGCAACATTGTGCTCCAGTGGTCCCCTCCAGGGATCATCCCACTGAGTGCCCAGGTTCCTTCCTTCCCCGCACTACGAAATTGATCCTCCTCTTCTACAAAAAGTGTGATCTACCAAATACAATGCTGGATCTCTACTATAGTATACAGTCTTCAAATTTATAACAATGCTGCCTCCCAGTGATTCGGATCCATAGTTACATAGCGTAGATAATTTTTAGAATCAAAAAATAATATTGAACCAAAAATAAGGAGACTTGATTGTTGAGTGGATTTGAATTCATCTACAATTTACCAAACAACAATGCCTCCTAGCTATTTGGATCGAAAGCTATCATCCCATATAAATTTAGAATTATGTAACAATTCAGAGCCAAGATACAGAGATTTGAATTGATATGTGGTTTGCAATAACTAATGTTGAGTCATGAAGTATTCACCTGAACAGTCGTAGGAAGAATACATTGTTAATAACCTTTGGATTCTAGAAACAACTTGACCCTATTCCTGGAACTTAGCTCCACACAATATATGGAAGACCTAGGTGTATCTTGACTCATGTGGAAGTGTTCAAACAACATTTTGAGCAAAAACCTCTTTCATATTTTCCCAGAAATCTGTCAGTATATGAAAGCCCCAAATTGGTGCAGGAATGTTGCTATACAACTGAATTGGTACATGAATGTTGTAAATGAATTGCTACACGAATATTGTAAAATCTGAATTGGTGCAGGAATTCGATGTGCGGTGCAGGAACATTGTATGATACAATACGGTGAATGCAACAACAAGGCTTGTTGGCTATGAGCAAGTAAATGGTAAGCACAATTTCTCCTAGGGAATGTCAAGGTCCATGCCAAGCTATCAAAGCCAACAACATTAATATCTCTTGTACTGCTGGTACAGGAACAATTGGTACAAGAACTGTTAGTACAGGAAATGTTAACACCTGGCTCAAAAGAGCTTAACATTAATGACATTTTCACATTAAATACCCTTCAAATTAAAAAAACATCATAGATCAAGAACTTTCAGCTCTAAATGTCCCTAAATAATAACTTAATAATGCGTAAAAATAATAATAATTATTATAGAAACTTAGTACAGGCATAAAATTATTCAGTAAAATCATCAAAATCTAGACAAAATGGAGGCTCGACACTCTCCCACGCTGACCTTCTTTCATGTCCTAATGCAAGCCAAATTATAAAATCATGGAAGAGGGCAGGGGAAATGTTTAAAGTTCAAACTATGCTCCACAACAAAAGTTTCAGCAAAAACATTAGGTAGGAAGTATTATTATATCATGTTATGTCCTCATTTTTAAAGCACTCATCAAGTCTGCAACATTACTATTATAGTGCCAACTAAAACCATGTTACAATGCTTATGAAAGTATCGAGTGCAGGAATGAGAAAATTGCAATGTAACAAGATCAGGTGCTAGAAAGCAATGCTTTCTACCATACATTATGGAAAAATAGTATTGCATCTTTATGATAGACATCACATACCTGTTTTTCTATTTCAAATGAACTCCCTGCTTCCCATAGATTTCAGAGCTCTTATTTATTCACAGAGTCTTATTAACATTCATGATTAAAAAAAATCAAATGTTTGCTGAAAAGGTGCAATTTCAAGAAGACTACCTCAAGATTCCTATACCTACTGTAACAATCCTATACCTAGGTCATGTTATCACCCCAAGAAACTCTCCTAGGTTGTAGCTCGGAGATGCTCGGGAACATTACAAACTCAACTTAATGTTGGAAATGGATGAATGGAAGGAATGATGCTTGTTGAAGCCAGATAAACACTTCTACTTTGCTTAACTCCAGACATGCATGAACACCCCCAGACTACAAGGATTTAGACCACCAATTACTCAAAGTTCAAAGATTGAGTGAATATGGAGAATACTGACCACACCAGAAGATGAATAAGACCTTGTGATGGTCGGCTGCAACCAGTGAAGAGATCTGCAAATCTAATTCCCTAGTGTACAGACAGGATGACAGCTCTCTGTCACTACATGAAAAGAAACCTGAATAACTCATTCACTGATACATACAAAACTTTAACACAAAGGTAGGATGACAGCTCCTCTATGCTAAACATCAAGAATTCAAGAAAATTTCATATCAGGCACAGCCTAGAATAGAATAGAAATGGAAAGTGAGAAATTAACAAAAAAAGAAGCTTATATTAGCTGCAAATGTAAATGAGACGCTGCAAGTATCAAAGTAGTTACAGTCTCTAAAAGTTGAACCTTACATCAAAACAACAACCATAAACCCTGATTACATCTTGTTTCTAGGTATATATAGAGTTTCATTACAAAGGCACTCATCCATTCTAAGTATGGAGGGGTCATAATTAACTACCAACCACTTTCACTACCTGATAGAGTCTGAGTGTGATTGCTTGCTGTAGTGGATGAATTTTATCTTCTTGGGTGCTCTGCTGTCCTCTCAGGTGGCTGGAGTGTCATATGGGATGAAGTCCCATAACTGTTAAATGCATTTGCATGTTCTATCTCTGTCCCTTTCCTTCTTGGCCATACTATCTATTAAATGTGGTTGTTGAGGAGGCAACGCACATAGTACTAGTAGTCTGGTCACCTTCATTGTTCGGAAGTATAGAACAGTTAAGAGACATAGACTGCATAGCAGGTGAACGAGTAGGAGGAAGGAGAAGGGTTGGTCATTAGATCAGGAGGATAGACGGTGGAGATGGCTTGGCGAGGGATATCAGAAGAAGCGAGAGCAGAATGAGTGTGGGTCATTGGATCTTAGCGGAGCTAATCGGACGACGGAGGGATGATCAGGCAAGTCCCTTTATCGGGCACATCAGGAGTCATCATATTGGGTTTTTTGGTAATTTTGGGCCTTTACGTATGGCGATGTGCGATCGTGATCAGATTGCATTGCAATATCGCATTAGCGGAAGCCGAGAAACACGACCTTCATACACACATGGATGTGATTGCGATCGGATCGCATCACAATATCGCATCAGTGGAAGCCAAGGGGCGTTGCTTTGATACATACACAGATGTTATTCGCGATAGCGATTAAACTGAACCTGATAAAAGGATTAATCGTTTTTTGGGACTGATGAAGGGAGAATGAGCGGTGCAAGGGAAGGATAAAATGACTATTGTGAGCTTCTTTTTAGCGAAACCAAGCGGACCAAGATCATCTCTGACTTTAGAAAATCATCGTTATACAACAGAGCTAACATTGGCTCCTTCTATAGATGAGATCCTCCCCGCGAGGTCTCAAGAATCGCAGACCGTTGCCTTCCCTGTGAAAACCAAATTAGAAAAATTTCCTAGTGTTCCGTTGGGCATGGAGTCTAATTAAATCTACACTAAAACTGATAAAATAACATATTTACAGACTTAAGACCAAAGACCTTAAATGCCATAAATTTTTAGAAAATTCCCATTAACTGGGCGTTCAAAAACTGCTTCTCCCTTCACGCTTTGCAGCATGAAAGTATTGTTCCCTTGGATCTAAGAAATGATAAAAGGCCCTGTCCATAGAGCATCGAACTTCCCATGGTTACCTTTTTTCTCTTTCAGTGCATCCCACTTGAGAACCAAGTCTCCAACCTGAAAATTATTTGTTTTTGTCCTTCTATCAAAAGCTTCCTCGATCTTCTTTTGATGTGTTACAGACCTTTCAACCAACTGTTCTCTCATTTGATGTACCTTTGCTAACTTAGTGATCCTTCTTGCCATGTCCTCTTCCTCATTCTGCTCTTCTTGCAAGAACTTTGCCATGAGGAGGCTTAACTGAATTGGGAATATGGCCTCAGTGCCATATACCAGCTTGAATGGAGAATTCCTTGTGGATTTCTTGGTGGTTACTCTGTCAGCCGATAGTGCATACTTGAGCTTAGAATCCCAATTCTTTTTGTTGTCTTCCAACAGATTTTTAATTATCCTTATCAGGCTCTTGTTGGAAGATTCTGCTGGGGAATTTCCTTGAGGGTAGTATGAGGTGGAATGAACCAGCTTAACGCCAATTGAGTCACACATGTCCACCAATTATTTTGCCCTGAATGTTGTTGCATTGTCTTTGACTAATAATGTGGACAAACAAATTAGGCAAAGATATTTTCTATCGAGAACCTCAAGACCGCATTATGATCAACCTTTCTGGTAGGGATGGCCTCAATCCATTTAGTGAAGTAATCTGTGGCTACTAAGATCCATCTGTGCTGGTCACTGGAATGTGGATTGATTTCTCCAATGAAATACAAGCCCCGCTGCTGAAAAGGTCCACTAGCATGTATGGGTTTTAAGGGCAGGGACTTCAATTGTTGTTTTGCTTCAAATCTTTGGCAGCTGTCACATGATTTAACAAATGAAAAGACATAAACAAACAAGGTGGGCCAATAGTATCCATCTCTGAGAATCTTGTGGACTATAGTTTTCCAACAATGATGTCCTCCACATATGCTAGAATGAAACTGCTGCATGACTTCCATGGATTGTTCTTTATCTAGACACCTTAGCAGAATTCTAGAGGGATCCCTCTAGTAGAGCAGATTTTCATGAATGCAATATTTGGCTGCCCTAAGTTTAACAGTTCTAGCTTGGCTTGAAGTAAGGCATGGAGGAATTTCTAGCTTTAGCAAAAATTGATCTATTGCAGAATACCAATCACAAGAAGCTAAATTTTCTGCCAATGATTGATTTTTCCCAAGTTCAGCTACTTCTTCCTCTGTCTGACCATTCTCTGAAATCGTGCTCATGAGATTCTTGTCCAGCGTTCTGCAATTTTCTTTTTCCATCAGTCTGGCAAGGCGTTGACTTCTAACAAGATTAGTGGGCTTCAATTCTATTTTAAATTCAATTAGTTTTGTAATCCATTTAGCCCTTCTTCCATTAGTGTTAGGCTACATTAGGACACATTTTATTGATGTAGACGGTACATGTGCAATTATCTTGGAATGCAGAATGTAAATTCTTAAAGCTTTCAAAGACTTGATAAGAGCATATGCCTGTTTCTCAATGATATCATACTTCAGCTCCGCATCCCTTAATGTTTTGCTAAAAAATGCCACTGGATGCTCTAAACCTTCTTCATCTGCTTGCAATAAAACTACTGTAAGGGTGTCTTTAGAGGCAAATTAAAATATATGGAACTCCTTGCTGTAATCTGGACTTCTTAAAGTGGGAGATTCCATAATAGCTTTCTTAATGGACTCAAAGGATCTTCGTGCTGCATCAATCCATTTGATCTCAGACCCCTTTCTCGACATGGAGGTAATATGCTTTACAAGTTCTGCAAAATTTGGGATAAACCTCCTTATAAAATTTATCTTGCCTCGGAAGGACTGGATATCTTTCTTTAATCTTGGGACAGACAAGGTTTGTATTTCTCTTACTCTTTCTGGGTCAATTTAGACACGGGCAGCAGAAACAACATCTCCTAACAACTTGCCTTCTTCTAAAGCAAACTGTGACTTTTTAGGATTGACTGAAATCCAAAACCTTCTACACTTTAGGAACACCCCTTTCAAATGTTGCAAATGGTCATGATGGCTACTGGAGTACACTGTTGTATCATCCAGGTAGATGAGGACAAACTTATCCTTCTCTCCCACAAATGCTATATCGATAGCTCTCTGAAAGGTGGCTCCAGCATTCATCAACCGAAAAGGCATCTTGGAATACATAAATGTGCCTCAAGGAGTGGTGAATGCAGTATTCTCTTTGTCATCTGGATGTACAACAACCTGATTATAACCTTAAAAATCCATCTAGGAAAGACATTACTTTGGCCCCTGAGACCTTCTATAGAAAATGTTCCATCTTGGGTAAAGGATAATTGTCTTTTTTAGAACATTTGTTTAAGTTTATGAAATCAACGCAGAGCCTGATTTCTCCACTTTTCTTCCTCACCACTACCAAATTGGCTACCCATTTTGAATATCTGAGAGGGACTATGATTTTGGCAGCCAGTAACTTCTTGGTTTCCTTTTCAATCAAAGGAAGGAGCAAAGGATTAATGGGCCTCAACTTCTGCTTAAAGGGATGGTGTCTTTCTCTAAAGGAATTTTATGCTGGATGATCTTTTTGTCATATGTTTTCAGGTCACTATATTCCCAGGCAAAGATATCAGCAAATTGCTTCATTAAATTGTAGTATTCACCACTCTAGGCAACAGATAGATGAGTGGACATATTTATATATCTTTGATGATCTGGACCCCCTATGTTATGCTTACAGACTGCAGATTGGTCTTCTTTGTGTAGCCTTATAAGGCACATCATTCTAGTCAAACAACTTTTCTAATGGAACCAGACCCTTAGGTATCTGATTGTCGGGTAGTTGGACAATGCTATCTTTACCAATTTTGTTTCTAAGCCAGGGTTGGGGAAATTCTTCCAAGGCTTCATTCTCTTGGTCAATTTTCATTTCAGAGAATTCATCAATGACTTGTAGAAACCTATTCACTTCGTCATCATCTTCAAATACTTTACAATGCTGGACATTATCAGGCAAGGATGGTTTGTATTTCATTTGAACTTCATAAACTAGTCTGGGAGGCATGGGAGGGATAAACATGCTAGCAGACACAGCAAGGGAATTGGCAAGCTAATTTTTTACTCTAGGGATATATGAGATACAAAAATTATCAAAAGAATCTTTAAGTCTCCATACCTCATCTCTGCATGCTTTCAGCCTTCGGTGCTTTGCTTGAAATGTTTTATTCGCTTGCTGAATGATAAGATCAGCATCTCCAAACAACTTTATGCTCCTGATTCCTCTGTCTTTAGCCACATTGAGACCCAATATCAGATCCTCATACTTTGCTATATTGTTTGTGACTTCAAAAGCCAGCTTAAAAGATAGATGTGTGCTTTCCTGTTCTGGAGATATCAGCACCACCCCCACTCCCGCGATCTCCCTAGAACATGCTCCATGAAAGAACATTTCCCAAACCTGACTTCCTTGCCCTCCATTGGCCTGAACTACTAGTTTCTTGAGCTACATTGAAGCCTTCTAAGATTCTTCTATTTGGAGGATACAAGCTCCAAAGTAAATGTCCATAGCATAAATGGGATGATTTGAAGGATTCTTCTCATCATTGATGATGTAGGCTAGCTGTGCTTCTCTATACAATCTCCTTCTTTCCCCTCCAAATACTAGGACAATGGAATAATATAAATCACTCTTTACTATCCCACCTAGTCACTTAATCCACCCTCTGGACAACAACATGCCAAACTTGGGAGGGACATCTACTACCACAATATCCATGATCATGCTCTTCATGGGCAATTGAGTGAGGGTAATGGCCAGGTCTTTGATTAATCCTGGCATTTTACCTTTCTTGAATCAAATGAGAATAAGTCATGATATGTTCTAGTGATATCAAGGCCTAACTCTTCCATGACAGCTTTAGGCATCAAATTGTGGCTGGCCCCTATGTCTAGCAGGCAATTGTGGAAGATTTTGTCAGGAATGGGCAAGGAGACATAAAATGATGGAGAATTATTATCACTAGGTATGATCATTGGGTTAAGCACAACTGTAGGCTTATCATCTTGCAAATTGACGTAGTCAGTGGGGTTTTGTGAGGCTTTCAACTCAAGGGCATCAAGGATAGACTTTCTAAAAACTTCACTCTTTACTAGTTCTATCAGAGGTATAGATATTTTTATTTTCTGGACTTCTGAATCAAAACTGAAAGGGGAAGGGGACTTATCAAGACCTCTTACCTCTTGATCTGGTGCTTTGAGGATGACTGGATCAGCTGCTGGTCTTTTCTTTCTGATATTCTGTTGCTCTGTTGGGACAACAGCTCTTTGGGCAGGGTTCTCCTTGACATTGTTTGCTTTTGATCTCAGATTATATATTTGCTGCTCACCAATCTACATAACAACCTCTCTGTCTGACTCTTGACTG
Source organism: Pinus tabuliformis (assembly GCA_031772625.1). Classification (NCBI taxonomy): domain Eukaryota; kingdom Viridiplantae; phylum Streptophyta; class Pinopsida; order Pinales; family Pinaceae; genus Pinus; species Pinus tabuliformis. The sequence continues at coordinate 185,714,072 of CM062804.1, forward strand.
GTTTGGTCTTGGAGCATTAATTCTTCATAGGCAGCCAATGTCAAGAAAGCCGCACTGCCCTTATCTTCCATGCAATGGATTTCATCGTCTTCTTCAACTTGATCCTCTTCCATGACTATGTTCTGGAAGGGAGCCTTCACTCCTTATTCTTCATGGGCCTCTTTACCCCTTTGAATGATTTGCAACTGTTTGTTTGCTCTTCTGAATCGATTTGGATGTCTTGGAGCAAATGTGTTTGGAAGCCTTGCTTTTCCAGAGCTTTGCTCAACTTTCAGCTTCGATATCTCAGCAGCCAATGACTATATCATTTCAGTCATCTTATCTAATATAGGTTTTGAAGATGAAGCAGAGGAAGAAGAAGCCTCACCTTTCTGCCTCCTTCTATCAGCATGACTTTTGAGCTTTTTTGTAGCCATGATATTAGATTCTACCTCTAGGGCTGCATCCTGCATTTGAACTAGAGTGGCACATCTTCTTTCTCTCAAAAGCAGGTAGAAATCAGAGTCAAAAGCATTGGCATAAGTGAGTTTCGTAGAGGTCGGGGTAGGCTTTACTTCAGCTGGTATATTACTATACATATGGTTAAATCTTTTATTAAAATCAGGCAATGGTTCCCCATTCTCCCTCTTCAGGTTTCCAAACTCTGTATGGTAATAGAGCAGATCTTTCCTATCCCCCCATTGCTTTAGGAATGCATCATCCAATGCTTCAATCTCTACTATGGACCTATGGGGCAATTCTCTGAACCACTTTATAGCCTCACCATCAAGGCTCTGGAAAAACACTCTCATCCACACATCATCTTCACTAATATCTAGGTTATTAGCATAGCTAGAAAAAGATTCAAGATGTTCTTCAGTGGTTACTCCCTCTGTACCAGTGAATTTGGGCATATATTTCTAATATTCTCCTATAGGCATGGCATTCAAAGGAACAGGAAATACCAGGGGTCCATACCTAGTAGCTATGATTCTTTCCATCTTCATGGGAGCTTGTTGACCTACCATGACTGGGATAGGTGGAAGGATACTGGCAGATCGAATGGTAGGAAGTAATGAAATAGATGACAAACATAAAGGAATATGATGGACTGTATGGGAGGCTTTTTTTGGACTGAGATCTAAAGGGGAACTAACTGAACAAGGAGCTTTAAGAATCTCTGAAGGTAGTTCTTCACTAAAAATTCGAGGCTCTATATCTTCAAACTGTATATTCTCAACTATAATATTTTCTTTCAGAGATGCATAAGATTTCTTAGGCTTGCCTGATCCTGATGCTCGTTTCTATGATGTTTTCCTTTCCTTATTAATCTTCTTAGGGTCAAGCACTGGGTTAGCTGGTGATTTCTGAGGGTTTCTCCCGGTATGCCTCACAAACTGAGCCAAAAATGTAACGTGGAGTTGCCACCAATTAGGTTCTCCATTAGAGTTGCCAGATAGATGATTACAACCAGAAATGTGTCCAGGCTTTGTCTATCAGCAAAGCTAGAACTGTGTTGTTCTCCCAGGGAAGCTGAGCTTCAATCTCCTCTCCCCAGAAATGGTGCCAATTATTGTTATCACCCCAAGAAACTATCCTAGGTTGTAGCTCGAGATGCTCGGGAAATTACAAAATCAACTTAATGTTGGAAATGGATGAATGGAAGGAATGATGCTTGTTCAAGCCAGATAACCACTTCTACTATGCTTAACTCCAGACATGTGTGAACACCCCTAGACTATAAGGCTTTAGACCACCAATTACTCACCGTTCAGAGATTGGGTGAATATGGAGAATACTGACCACACTAGCATATGCACAAGACCTTGTGATGGCTGGCTGCAACTAGTGAAGAGGTCTACAAATCTAATTCGCTAGTGTACAGATAGGATAATAGCTCTCTGTCACTAAGTGAAAAGAAACCTGAATAACTCATTCACTGATACATACAAGACTTTAACACAGAGGTAGGATGATAACTCCTCTATGCTAAACATCAAGAGTTCAGGAAAACTGCATATCAGGCACAACCTAGAACAAAATAGAAATGAAAAGTGAGAAATTAATAGCAAAAGAAGCTTGTATTAGCTGAAAATGTAGACGAGACACTGCAAGTATCAAAGTAGTTACAGTCTCCAGAATTTGAACCTTACATCAAAGAAACATCCATCAACTTTGATTACATCTTGTTTCTTGGTATATATAGAGTTTCATTACAAAGGCACTCGACCATTCTAAGTATGGAGGGGTCATAATTAACCACCAACTGCTTTAACTGCTTGATGGAGTCTGAGTGCGATTGCTTGTGTAGTGGATGAATTTGATCTTCTCGGGTGCTCTGTTATCCTCTTAGGTGGCTAGAGTGTCGTATGGGATGAAGTCCCATAACTACTAAATGCATTTGCCTGTTCGTGCTCTATCCCTTTCCTTCTTGGCCATACTGTCTGTTAAATGTGGTTGTTGAGGAGGCAACGCACATGGTACTGGTAGACTGGTCACCTTTGTCCTTCAGGAGTACGAAATAGTTAAGAGACACGGACTGCACAGCAGGTGAATGAGTAGGAGGAAGGAGAAGGGTCAGTCATTGGATTAGGAGGATAGACGGTGGATATGGCTTGGCGAGGGATATCAGAAGAAGCGGGAGTAGAATGAGTGTGGATCATTGGATCTTAGCAGAGCTGGTTGGATGGCGGAGGGACAATTGGGAAAGTCACTTTATCAGGCACGTCTGGAGTCGTTAGATCGGGTTTTTTGGTAATTTTGGGCCTTTACTTATGGTGATGTGCGATCATGATCAGATCGCATCAGCAGAAGCTGAGAAATGTGGCCTTGATACACATATGGATGCAATTGTGATCTGATCACATCACAATATTGCGTCGGCAGAAGCCAAGGGGTGCGGCTTTGATACATACACGGATGCGATTTGCGATAGTGATTAAACCGAACCTGATAAAGGAATTAATCATTTTTTGGGACTGATGAAGGGAGAATGAGCGGTGCAAGGGAAGGAGAAAATGACCGTTGTGAGCTTCTTTTTAGCAGAACTAAGTGGACCAAGATCATCGCTGACTTTAGAAAATCATCATTATACAATAGAGCTAACAAGTCATGTAGTGCTTATTTAGAGGCATCCATAATCAAAGAACGTTGTTGCCCATCAACACCTAGCTAGTAATCATCATTGAGCAATTCATCACTATAAATACCATAAAGAATTAAGGTGAGATATGATACCAGAAAAGGGAAATAAAAATAGAACAATATGACACCTTCCTAGACCAATCAACAACCTCTTCATTGAACACTCTAAATTTTGTTGTCATCTAGATGCAAAACTGAATTTCTTCTAAATCTAGTACAAAGAATTACCTCCACTAAGGGTACCACATCATTAAAGATTCCTAATTTTTGAAAGATAGAACTCAAAGCATCATGCTGAAATAATCTTAAAACCATTGTCTAAGAAGTAAAATGATGAGTTTTAGGGCAAGAGAAAGATAACTGAGTAAATCTTAATATGTAGTTAACTTTAATACCACAGACATGGCCCTATTGTCTGTAGGAGTCTATAGCCTCTGCAGGGATGTCTTTTAACCCAACGAAATCCATGTGTCCCACTTACTAGATATAGATTCAGATTTATCTTCTTTAATTTAAAATTTATATGAAGGCCACTATCCTAGCTTGGTAACCAGCTGATGGAAGTGCAGCTCACAACAAGTAGCATAGATGAATAGGCTGGCTTGTGATGAGACCTCATGTCTTCCAGGTTTTCAGCTGAAAGCCTTTACTCTGGCTTGGTGACTAGCACAGTAATGTCATGCATATTAGGTCCCATGATCGTGGTAGGTTGGCTCATCATGAGACCTCCTATCCTCCCCTAAATATTTTATAAATTCTGATTGTATTTAACTTGAAAGGTTACTTAATAAGTGGGGAGATAGATCTACTGCTTAAGAGTATGGGATGGCAGGAAATTTTTTTAATGACTTATCATTACTAGCTATCTCCTCTACCCTAAAGACTTTTTAAAAATATCCGAGATAATGACTGAAAGATTCTTTAAGTTAATAATTCTAGTGTTCTCATGAATAGCTTATTATGATCTTCACAAGAGTGGTCCACCATAGGGGCTCTCCAATAGTACCTTCTAAGGGAAACTGAAAATATATATCTTAGATGACAACTTCATTAGAGTGGTTAATCATGGTTAATTTTCCAAAACCTTGAGCTATTAGAGTGAATCATACTCAACACGGTTTTTCACCTTTGTGTGTGTTAACAATCGATGTAGATCAAAAGCAGTTTCAGTGGCTATGCTTTGAAAGTCAAAACCCCAATTCCATTGGTGTAACAACTTTATTCATGGAATTTCTTTATTATTCTACCCTAGTCTATCCTAAGAAGAGGAAGAATCCCTTTTAAGTATAGGAGGACTTCCAATGCAACCAAATGCACAACAAGGGGATAATCATATTCATGTTGAAATTTAGAAAGTATATGCAAGAAAATATTAGAACATGAGGTAGCAGTTGCATTAACTGATGTGATGCTACAAATTGTTGAATGATAAGGGAGGGATGAATACTAACAATCATCTAAAACTAATATTCTATGGGATCAATATACTCTTGGTCATTTTATTCATGGGCAACATCTCATGCAATATGAAAATCGTCCAATTTTCTTTGTTCATCCTCTACAATACAGGCTGGATCAGACTGGTGTTCTTCAATCTCTGCTTCTAATGGCTTCTCTTCATCAAGCATGATCCATAGCTTCTTGGTCTCCCTAGGAATATCTTTTGGTTCTTCATGGTTCTCTTCTTCCAGAGGAGTAGACCAATTTCTAATTGATGCGAAGATGTGTTCAATCGATGAAGCAAAGACCCTACCTTTTGCAAAAAATTGAGATAGTTATTTGAATATCATCACACTTCCTGGCATTTTCCTGTTAGTTGGAAAGTCTTTCCAACACCTGGATTGAGAGTGGGAGGTTCTTTTAGCACTTGAAAAACTCAAAATATCAATTGCAGTAGAAAGAACAAACTAAGATTGTAAGCTAAGGAAATCCCACTTGCAGAAATTAAATACCTCTATTGCAGAAAAAAGTAACACACTTTGTAGTAAAAGAAATTGCTCATAAAAAAATCAATTTTCGTAAATCAAGCATCACACTTTGCAGAAACAAAAATTACTCATAAAAACAAAATTGCAGTAAAGGAAATAAATCAGGCATCACACTTTGCAGAAAAGGAAATCATTCATTTGCAAAAAGGAAAACCTAGCTTGTGAGCTCTTTGGGAATGTCGTCCAGTATGCTTCAACAAGCAAGGGGAATCTTGTTAATCTAGAAATTCAATTGCGAAGGAAATGGAGAAGCATGGCAAATTGTTGAGGCCTTATCCTATGATGCCTCCTCAACAACGGTGCCAAAATGTCGGGCAGTATAAATGCAAGATTTACACCAATATTTAATTTTTCAATCTAGGTAAGTAAAATTAGAGTTGTAGCACAAGATATGCTATAATACAACCTCAGGGATCTATCAAATAAAAAGCAAGCTTTTGCAAGAAATTCAAAAGAAGCATCATTCAAGAAAAAGGAACAAAACTTTTCGAAATTGAAGTAGACACACTCCGAGAATCTAGTTCTCGCTCCTATTCTGGGTTAAGTTGACTCCTGCAATAAGTCTTCCTTAGCTGTCCAGGGGACAAAGGAATGTAGGCCCCATTCAAAAGAAAGCTATTCAAGAAATAAAGAATGCAAAAACCTCTTAAAATATTACTACTATGTTGCAAAGATATAAAGAATGAAATTAAAATAGAAACTTCATTCTAACTAATTTGAATGATTTTAAAATAATATAGACAATATATGCACTACTTGTCTAAGGACAAATCAATATTTTAGCTGTAAGGAAATTGTGCAATAGAAGCGAATAAGATAAAGACATTTTTGATGTTCACCCTGCTCTTATAAAATCATTAAATACTTTCTCTGCAACACCGAAACATTCTCTATGATATGTGCAATGTTGAATTATAATGAAGGAATTCTGTGAGCTTTCTCACCTTTCCAAATAGAATACGAGGTTGCAATTTCTCCTCAACTTTAGCCTGGAATTTAGTTATTAAAATGTCAAGAATAAATGTTTATCTTCATAGTGCAGGAATCAGTTTCGAATCTCAAATAGTTTTAAGGAAGTCATGAGTTTAATCAACCACAATTCTTAGTAAACCATAATATCCTTGTTATGAAACAAATAAGATTAGGGTATTAAAAACATTCACTTTTTGTACTCTATCTACATGAACTCAACCTTCATGAAAATACATTCCAAGAGAGCAATGATATCATTGAAATTAAATATCCAAAACAATGAAAAAGAAATCATGGAATGAAATTGAAAATCAAATGATCAAAGCATGAAGCATAACTGTGAAATGAAATTGCAAAGCTATCTTCAATCACACTCACACCATGCAAAATAACATGCAGCAAAAGAAATCCTAAGAAGTTAGGGGCAATGGATTGGCTGCTCGGCCTAACCACCCATCTCGTTGCCCTTGCAGCAATTAAATCATAATATCAAAATCATTCAGGAGAGATACAAAAACAAAATCGAATGAAAGTTTAGATTATTTTTGAATCCTATTACATCATGACTCAAAAATGTAGCTCTCGCCACTAGTGGTCCCCTCCAGGGATCATCCCACTGGACGTTCAAGCTCCTCCTTGCCCTGCACAATGAAATCGATCATCCACTTCTGCAAAAAATGTGATTTACCAAATATAATGTCAAATCTCTACTACAATATACAATCTTCACATTTAAAACAATGTTGCCTCCCAGTGATTCAGATCCACAGTTACATAGCACAGATAATTTTTAGAATCACAAACTAATCTTGAACAAAAAATAAGGATACTCAATTGCTGAGTGGATTCAAATTTATCTACAGTTTACCAAATAACAATGCGTCCAAGCTATTCATATCAAAAGTTATTAGCCCGTCTAAATTTAGAATTATGCAACAATTCTAAGTCAAAATAAAGAGATTCAAATTGATCTATGGTTTGCAACAAATGGTGCCGAGTCATGAATTATTCGCTAGAAATGTCGTAGGAAGAATACGTTGTTAACAACCTTTGGCTTCTAGAAACAGTTTGACAATATTCTTGGACCTTAGCCCCATGCATTATCTGGAAGATGTGGGTCTATCTTGACTCATGTGGAAGTGTTCAAACAACATTTTGAACAAAAACCTCTTTCATATTTTCCCATAAATGTGTTAATGTATGAAAGCCCCAAATTGGTGTAGGAATGTTGTTTTAGAACTGAATTGGTTCAGGAATGTTGTAAAATATGAATTGGTGCAGGAATGTTGTAAAATATGAATTAGAGCAGGAATTCAATGCGTCATGAAGGAATGTTGTATGATACAAGAAGTTGAATGTAGGACCAAGGCTTGTTGGCTACGAGAAAGTAAATGGTAAGCACGACTTCTACGAGGGAATGTTTAGGTCCATGCCAAGCTATAAAATCCAACAACATTAATATCTCTTGTACTGCTTGTACAGGAAAAACTGGTACAAGAACAGAGGAATTGTTAGCACATGCCACAAAAGAGCGTAACATTAATGACATTTTCACATTAAATAATCTTCAAATTAACAAAAAAAGAAGAGTTCATAGATCAACAAATGTCAGCTCTAAATGCCTCTAAATAATAACTTAATAATGTGTAAAAAGAATAATAATGATTATAGACACTTACTACAGGCATAAAATTATTCAGTAAAATCATGAAAATCTGGACAAAATGGAGGCTCAACAACCTTGGCACATATATTACATGACTTACTATTGTAAAGTATCAACTCTAGGAATTATAACCTATCCATCACACAAATGTATCGAGATTTACCCTATTAAAACTTTAATTATGAAAAGAATTAATGTACATAGTGTTACATTATACCACCTAAGGTTATAATAACAACAACCCAAAACATGAATATCAAGATCAATAGTGCTAGGTGGTGTTAAATAATTTAAGGCCGAACCCTTCTGATATAGTATGGAATATAAAAAGCATAGTTGCATATATATCATAATAAAGTCTAAAAATATAACTAAATCATTCATATTACAAAACCATATAGCATATAAAAGCACCATGTGATAGGTATAAATTCAATACATAATTAGGGTAAAGGAACTGTATAAAAGTAAATATTCAAAACACCAAGTTTATATGTGGACTTAACCTAATAGATCTGTAATGTTATCAAGTTTTCTCATAAAAAAATAAAAGGAATATGATGTTTATGACTGTGTGAGGATGTTGTTGGATTGTCCAAGCAACAAAAGACATGCATCAACCAATTTTTGTTAGAATTTAGGATCTGTCTTTAAGTTCCTTTAAGATAATCACTAGAATCATAGAGCCAATGAAAATAATACTGTGTTAAAGTTCAAAACAAACTAGCACATAAATAAAATCTCTGATCGAAAAATAGGAAGTCATAATTTTAGATCATTAAGACGAAGCAACAAAGATGAAATGAAAAAGAAACATAAAGGAAGGACCGATTTTATTCGAAAAGTGTAAGTGGAGTCTTGTAGGTGGAAAACAAGAGCATAATGGATAAACCAAACCATTTATGCCATAATATGAACAATAGACAATGATCCAAATAGAAACTTATATTACTTTCGAAATCCTTCATTACATCACAATTACCGTGGCTCATTAGCCTAATCCATCAAATTACAATGTGAAACCTTCATAGAATACCTACTCTAACCATAACCATAACACAACTTGACCTCACATAACATCATTACCTTAGTTATTTATAATTTTACATTAGGACACAAAGCCGACAAACAACATACTTTTACCATGGGAAATTACTAATATTATGGGTAAAAAATCCAAAAATAGGCTAACGGATTTCCTTCCTTTTTGTGTTTTGTGCAATGCTCCTTAGTCAACCCTTCTACATAATTCTCTTTTTCATGCATCCCAAATCATTAGTAAATTTCCGTGGATATTCCACTAGAAATTTCATCACAACATATTTAATAATATTTTATTAAAACTCTAAAAAATTATACACTATTATAGTTTATTAAACTTTAAGATCTGTGGATGTAATTGTAATTAGTGCATGCATGAAAGGAAATTATACAGAAAACTAGAGAAAGAAAAAATAATCACAGATGCACATAATACACTTGATATGCTACCTGGAAAACCCTTTTGGGAGAAAACCCAGATGGATGGTGAGGTCACTTCATTCTCTTTCTTTGTCTGGAAATATGGATGTAGGTACAATGAAGTAATGCATGTGGCCTATGGATGATAAAATGCACAAATATTCTATATTTCCTCTACCTCATATCTCTCTTAGTTATATATGCTGAGCTATGTAATAAAATTCCCTTGAAAGAATGGAATGCATGTTCTTCCTAGTGACCCAGTTATAACACAACTCGATAGCCTACTAGTGGTTAAGCTTGATTACATCAACTGATAACTAGAGTTGAAAAAGAGACTTTTCTAAAGTATTTTACATCAAAAACACATGGCTAGCCCCTTTTCCATGAATAATGGGGGTTGAAGTGGCATCCTCGCGAACTATGGGTGTGAAAATAGGAAGGTCAGCTTCTAAGTGGCATAACTTTTTCAAAAGGACTTTGGTTGATGTGCTTCTTGCATCATTTGGAAAGGTCTCAGTGTGTAGAATAACATGAAAATGTTATTGTATAAGAGACATTTTTTTATCCCCAACAAACGTCATTTGATGCCTCAAAATGCTCCCTGAAGGTTTTAGACCCCATTTCACCAAACTGGGTACTGCTAATAAAAACAATCCCATGAGTTGATTCCTCCACTTTTTCCACTAATAGTGCATCAATATGGATGATAAACAATTAATGATCCAATTCATATCACACCTCCCAATTTTGGGAGGCTTTTGGTCCCAAAAAGGTTTTACTAAATGAGGCGAGGAAATTTTTTTTCCACCTCTCTGGTGTACCATTTAGCTTTTCCTGGAAGTTGTCCTTTCAACCCAATCTTCCAAAGGTCATGCTACCCCTATTTTGTATTTAGGTATCTCTTCTGGAAAATTATATCCTCTATCAACTCTGCCATTGTGTCTAGTGTCAAATCCTTGACAGAAAGTAAGATTTGTTCCTCTTGTTGATCTAGCATGGAAGGCTCATAGAGTTTAAAATTCTCTACATTTTGAACTGAGTAAATTCACATATATGGTGGTAAATTGAGTTGATAGGAATTATGACCCACCTTTTCCAGTACCTCAAATGGATCATACATTAGAGCCTTGATTTTTTTACCAAGCCCCTGGAGCCTCTCCCTGTTTAACTGTATCCATACTTTGTGTCCCACCTTGAATGTTTTCTTTATTATTTGTTGATCATGCATGGCCTTATACTTCTATTATGACTTCTGCAGTGTTTCCTGTACCTATATATAGATCTACTTGATATTCTCTATAAATTTTTCAGCCCTCAAAGAATCTCCTATAAGATCTTCCCTCACTCCTCCTTACTTCCCATATGCAATTTCCGAAGGTGAAGGTAGTAAATATCCAAAACAAGTCTCAAATGGGGACTTTCCTATAGAAGTGTGGACTGCTATGTTATAATAATGTTTTATATATACCATATTTTTATCCCATGTCTTTATATGCTTCTGGTTATATTCCCTCAGAAGCTACACCAAAGTCTTGTTGACTACTTTTGTCTCAACATATGTCCGTGGATGGAATGTTGTAGATATCTTCAACTTTGTGTCCACCTTCTGCCATAATGTAGTCTAGAGTGCACTGATAAATATTGTGTCCCTGTTTGAAATGATGCTCCTTGGTATCCCAAAGTGCACTTAGACCTATCCAAAGAACAAGTTTGTTGCTTCTTGTCTGCTCATGGTATTTTTACAAGTCATCAAAACATACACCTTGCTAAACTTGTAAACTATTGCGAAGAGGTAGTCATATCCCTTCCTGGTTATTACTAAACCTCTCACAAATTCCATGGAAATGTTTTCCCAAGGAGTAGTAGGTATAGCTAAGGGATGATATAGACCATCTTTCCTATTGCTAGTCTTGCTGGTACAACAAAGCATGCATCCTCTTATGAACATAGCCACCTTCTCTTACATCTTGGACCAATACACATACCTCTGCAAGTTAGCCACAATATTCCATACACCAAAGTTCCCTACAACCTGTTGAGGGCCAAAAATGTATGCCTTAACATTAGGGAATAACCACCCGGTCTAGACTTTAAAGCTGCTCCTTTTCCGTTTGGAGTAGTGGCTCTCACCAATTTAACTAGGTCCAGTTACCTTTTCCCTATCACTATTGGTTGATGATAATATCTTTAACTACAAACATATAGGGATATCAGATCATTTCTTCTTGTTGATCGGGCAAGAGAATGACCCTTACACTGATTTGGGTTCAGCCAAGCCACAACTAAAATTTTGCCTCTTTGAGAACAGGGCTTAAAATAATGTATAAGTTAATCTAATGGCAAACTTATTCTATAATGCAAGCAAAAGAAACTAATACTAATCCTACCTCAATTACATAGATATAGATCTAACCCAACTAAGAGCAAGATAATTAAATGATAGGTATTTAAATATGTCTGTCTTTTAGTTAATATCAAGCTAATGAAGTAGTTTAATTAACTCACATTTGCAAATACCAAAACACATCCTATTGAGACCTCTTAACTGAAATAATAAACCAACAAAATTCAGGGAGTACTTCACAAAAATGATATTGATTGTCACATCAGTAAATCCAATAATTAAACAATAATATGCAGAAATAATTCACAGCACATCACTATTTAATAAATAAGTTTTATAAGTCAGATTTCTAAGTAAATAGTTACTCAGAAATCAATATTTAATCCATAAGAGCATAGATACATAATAACAACATTGAGACAAATTACCCATATCAACACAAGTGCAGAAACATGAATACATTGATACATTCTTGTTATCGTTAAAAATGAAACTAGTATTTGAAACAGTAGTATAAGAAATACCAATTTATTAACCATTTCTCTAACCCTAGTCTCCAACAATCCTTTACATTGCTTGCACTTATACTTTCAAAACTAAAGCTTCAATAGTGCAAACTTTGCCCATCATACATAGTCCAAGATTCAAAAGGAAAATCCTAAATAATCTTCAGATCTGAGATTTTCTCTCTTCCCTCCTACAACTCAAAATTCCTATTGCAGAAATTCTTTAGAAGTCCCAAATTGCGGAGGAGGGCAGCCCCTAATTACATTCTACAATCTTCCATTTATAATATTTCCAAAGGTATTTTTGAGAGGAAAGTTTGTTTAAGAAAAATCTGCCCAATCCAATTTTATTTGCTCAAAATTCCAATATTTTTTTTTTCTAATGCAAGAGTTGTGCCCTCTATTCAAAACAACCAAAAAGGATTAATTACATAAATTACAACCACCCCAAAGGAAACTGGGGACATAGAATTAACTTTCACCCCTAGGGTATGGGGCAACTAACCAAAGGCTCAACCATTGTGCCATGGGTACACTCCCCTAACAAAAGGTCCTTAACAAAACATATGCATTATAATCCGTAAGAACGGAGTGAAAGAAAAGCAAACAAGATGGAACTATAGCCGGGCCCGAAAAGGAATTAAACCCCCAACTATTTAGATTTCGGTTCCACAAAAGGAGAATAAACAATGTGAATGTGGCCCAGCTGAAATTCCTTGATGCCTGCCATAAAGCTAGATAAACACAGATGCTAACAGAGAGACATGCCTCAGACTCGGACCCACCAACTTGCATGATGTGTCTAGACCATTGATCCGCCGTCAAAATTCCAATCTTTAATTGTTGGAGCATTCTTTTTGATTGAAATCTTTTTCTCCATATCTCTTTTACTGTTTTCCTGTAAAAAGAAATCAAAATAAATTAAGATGCAAAATCTAGAATTTAAAACAAATCTAATCAAATTCAATTAAATAAATAATTGAAAATAAAATATAATCTTTCTGTTGATGTCTGGGATGGTTTAATTAGCCAAGGATATCATTGACGAATGGATCTTCATTCAGAAGAGGCTTGGACAAATGAAAATGAAAAAAATGAAACACAAAAAATTGATTCTATTTAAAAATTTAGAGTTTGATCTTCTTTCTACTTTTAGACCCAATAAATGACTAAATCTATTAGTGAAGCCTCCTTGGAAATTTTCTCCTTGATTTTATCTTTTCAATGAGCCATTCTGGGCATCATTTGGCCAAGTAAAACTCAATCTATGAGCTTCCAAAGTTGATGAGCCAAATCTAGCATGATTCTGGAAATTCTGTTGCTGGGCTAAAAATCAGAATTTTTAAAAAATCTAATCCTAACTTAGACTCTAATTATCTAATAATTAATTCTAATTTAATTGTTAATCATGAACTAAAATAATTATTTAATAAACTATTTATTAATTAATATTAATCTAATTAATAATTAATTTTAATTTAATTTAATTAATTATATTTTATATATTAATTAATTTAATTAATTTAAAATTTGATATTTAAAAATTAAATATTTAAACTAATATTAAATTACAACTACCTTACCACTCCACACTTCACTCATTCGTATGAGTGAGTTTGAAACTCAAACAAAACATAAAGCTTATAACGAGACTTTCGTTAATGCCCCATGCCATTTCTTAATTGGGAGCTCAGAGATCGAGAGGTGTCGAGGTTTTTTTAAATTTTTTGTGATTAAAAACTCCGATGTGATCTTCAAATCTCTTAATCAAAGCTTATAATGAGAGTTGGTTAATGAGAAATGCCATTTTAATTTTTTTAAATCTGGAGATCAGAGATTGGGAGGATGGATTCATCAAGCTCTTTTAAAAATGTTGCAATTAAAAAACTCTGATGCGATCTCCCAATAATGAATTTTATTATTCATATATTTTTGTTATATTGTTTTCTTTTTTTGGTTTTATTTAATGATGTCTAGTTAAGCTATCAATTTATCTAAAGCATAATTTGCCTATCTAAACTACAACCACTTTGACAAAAATAAAAAATAAACTACAACCAATTTGACATTTTGGATTTTCGAGATTAGTAATTTATTTGAAAATTGTAGTAAACTACTGAAATCTCGATGCTTCATGATTTGGATGTATAAGTAAAAATTGAAAAACGTTAGTAATAACTAGCTAGGGATTAATATTTAAAATAAATGCATTATTGAACTAACTTAATTACAAAAATGGAATATTGTACATTTTACGCATATTTAACCCAGGCGACATAAATGATTAGACTTCAAAGGAGTGCCATTTACAAAGCAGTTGACCAAATGAGGTAAAATAAGTATCAATGGAAAGCTTATAAAAAATCGATTTTAACAAAGCAATTAAAACAAAAATCTAAAGAAAATGAAAAACTAAGATAATCGTAGCGTAATAAAAGACCTAAAAAGCGTTTAACTAAATTTTTTATAGAAAGGGTCCCCATTATTTGGAGTGGACAAGTCAATTAATGGGGGGGTTTAGTTTTATCATAACACAACCTTGGAGGTGCGAGCCTCTCTAATTAGCTCTAAACATTCACCTTTAGGAATACATACCTTTCACAACCTGTAGAGTAACCCATCCTAGAGATGGTATTCAATGATGTTGTCTCCATCAAGCACATGACTCTGACTTTGTAACTATTGATAGACCTCCTTGAAGTCCTCATATTCTAAATATGCCTTTCTATATGCATCATGGGTGAATGGATCCATGTGCATAAGAGTCCCTAAAGCTATAATATTTGATGTGGGTGGCCTTGAAAGCATATCGGCCAGTTTTTTTGTGATGCCTTTCTTATACTTGATCACCAAATGAATCTGCGATAAAAACCCCATCCACTTGTAATGCCTTCTTTGTTGTAGCTTTCTCTGGGCCTGGAAGTACTATAACAACTGGTCATCTGTGTGGATTATTGTCTCATTTCCCACTAGATATTTCTTCCGCTTCTTCACAACTTGCACCATGGCATAGATCTCCTTATCATAAGTAAGGTAGTTAAGAACTGCCCCATGAAAGACTTCATATTGGTAGTAAACATGCCTTCCTCCTTGCATCAAGAGAGCTCCCATAGCATACCCACTCACATATGTCTCCACATCAAAGTGTCACTGCAAGTTTGGTACAACCAAAACTAGTGCTTGATGGATCTTCTTCTTTAGCTCCTTGAAAGCCTTCTGCTAACCCTTTCCCCATTGGAAAATCTTGCCACTTGTTGTCATAGCGTGGGGCACTAAGGCTATGAAATTCCTCTGGTACTTTGCTACCCTAATGAAACTTATAACCTTAGAAACATTAGTAGGCACTAACCATTTCTTGATGGCCTCCATCTTGGAAGGATATATCTTCAACTCTCATACACCAATCACATATCCCATATACACTAAATACTGCTGCACAAGCTCGAAGTTCTTAATATTTTCCAGCAGTTGGTGCTTTTTCAATGTTTCCAGCACCTGCATCAAATGTGACATATGATCCTCCTAGGTAGCACTATATACTAGTATATCATCCAAATTGACAACAACAAATGAATCTCTAAAAGGGTGCAGTACATCATTCATTAATCTCATTAATATAGTTGGTTCATTACATAGGCCAAATGGGATAACTAGCCCCTCATACAAACCTTGCCTGGTTTTGTAGGAAGTCTTCGGTGTATCTTATTCTTTGACTCCAACCTGACGATATATAGACTTCAAGTCTAGCTTGTTGAAGTACTTTGCTTTCTGCAACTGATCTAGTATATCATCTATCCTGGGAAGGGGGTATTTGTTCTTTGGCACAATGATTATGGGTGATCCACATGGTTATGTAGTCGGTCAAATGACACCCCGTAATAGAAACTGATGCAACTATTTCTTCACCTCACTTGCTTCTATAACAGTCTTCCTGTACAACCCGATATTTAGCAATGGGGAGTTTCATAATAGCTAGATCTTGTACTCCACCTCTCTCTTAGGTGGTAACCCTTGGCTATCAGAACACATCCTTGTATGCCTGTAACAACTTGTCCAATTATTGTGTCTATTTCTCAGTACATCCCTCCAGGGATGCCTTGTCTATTATTGATTCCTATTTAGACTGAATTCCTCTTAAAAATAATAGAACATCCTTATTATTGGAACTAATAAATTTCTAGGCTTGGTTGGCACTTATCGATGAAATTTTCAACTTTACTTTGTGTGTGTTGATGATGAACGATTTTCCATCCTTGATGATTCAGTACTAGTTATCTCTTGTCGTAAATATTGTATCACACATGTACATGTATGGACTCCCAGAAATGAATCCACATACATCAAGGGGAACCACATCCAAATCTACTTCATTAATAAAATCAACACTGATAGCAAATCTAATTTTGCACTGCCTTTTACCTTCACCTCTCCATCCTTATTTACCCATCCGAGTGGATATGGGTTTGGATGATCATGAAATTCCAGCCCTAACCTTTTGAAAAACTCTGTTGAAATGAGATTTTCCTGTGATCCTGAGTCAAACATAGCATCAACGTTTATCTTGTTGACCTGCATCTTTATATGGAAGAGTTTGGTCATTTATTTCTCTTCCTATTGCTAAAGGCTACTAAGACTCACATCCTTCTACACTAATGTACAAATGATATTTTTTTTGACGTCTGAGCTACTTTCAACTTCATTGCTCAATTCAGTGGCCATGAGATTATTCTTCTTATTATTTTTCTTCTTGTTCTTCAGGTTTAGCTCTAAATGTAACTTCCATCACTTCTCCTTTATATGGCCATCAATGTTGCAATTGTTTCTAGGATCTTTTCACTGTGTGTTGTGTTGTCGTCTTTTTATCTTTTCCCCCTTTTTTCTTCTTCTTCCCCTCCTTAGAAGCTTATTGTTTCTCCCACTTCTCTGATCCACTTGATTGTACTCTTTTCAGGCCTATGTTCTCTAGGTATTATGCCTATACAGAACCCTTGTCCAACAATTTGGTCTTGAACAACATTTCTTACTCACAAAGATCGTATTGTAGACCCCAAAATACTTTAGGAGTAAATCTGGGTTCTTTTCAGAGATACCTAATATTATTTCCATATTTCTTAATTATGTGGTGTACTCCTGCGTGCTTTGGCCTAGCTTTTGCCTAAAGTAATTCCACCAGATCCAATCGTACTCCACGCAACCAAGGGGATAAAGTTGTGACTTAATGAGGGTTTTAAACTCCTCCAACTTGGTCACTGGAGGTTCTCCCTCTAACCTCTTGGTTTCCATCTATCTCTCCCACCAAGTTAGTACATGGACCTCTAATTTCAGTTGTACGAACGAGATCTATTTCCCTTCCTCGATGCAATGGATGCTAAAATAATCGTCTAGTTGTTGCAACCAGTGGTTTAGATTCAGAGCATCGATCTTTCCATGGTATGACTTAATATAGACTTTTGCTTCCATTTTTAATAGGGATTGATTTATGACAATCAAATTGGGTTGATCATTTATGGGTTCATTCTGCGGTTGGTTCTCTGTGTCTTCTTGATTTCCCGATCCCCCTTTTGATTTTTCCTCTGCATTGAAACACCCGTCTTCTCCAAATATCCCCATATTGTTTCTTAGGGCTGCCATGAGGAGGTTTACATTTTGGTTTGTATCCGTGACTTGTTTTTCAAGTGCTGAAAACCTCACTTATACAGGATCACGAGGTTCATTTACAGATTTATCGACGACAATAAGGTTTTTACAATTGTCAACCCCACTAATTTAGATCCCCTATAAATATCGACAAATACCCAAAAGAAACCTACTCTGATACCCAATGATTCGTAAACTTCCATGGATATTCCACTGGATAGTTTGTCACAATAGATCTAATGATATTATATTAAAACTCTAAAAATTGTACATTATTACAGTTTATTAAACTTTAAGATCTATGGATTTAAATGTAATTAGTACATGCATAAAAGGAACTTATTTAGAAAAGTAGAGAACGAAAAAATAAGCACACACAAACATAAGACACTATATATTCTCTCTGGGAAACCCTTTCGGGAGAATACCCAACTAGAAGGAAAAATCCTCAAAAATCCTAAATAATCCTTAGATCTGAGATTTTCTCTCCTCCCTCCTACAACTCTAAATTCCTATTGTATTAATGCTTTTAGAAGTCCAAAATTGCATAGGAGAGCAGCCCCTAATTTCATTCTGCAATCTGCCATTTATAATATTTCCAAAAGTATTTTTGAGGGGAAAGTTTGTTGAAGAAAAATCTGTCCAATCCAATTTTATTTACTCGAAATTCCAATCTTTAATTTCTGGAGCATTCTCATTGATTGAGATCTTTTTCTCCATATCTCTTCTACTATTTTCTTGCTAAAAGAAATCAAAATAAATTAAGATGCAAAAATAAAATCAATATGCCAAATCTGGAATTTAAAACAAATCTAATCAAATTCAATTAGATAAATAATTGGAAATAAAATATAAGCTTTCTATTGATGCCTGAGATGGTTTAATTGGCCAAGGATATCGTTGACGATTGGATCTGCATTCAGAGGAGGCTTGGACAAATGAAAATGCAGAAAATAAAACTCAGAAAATTGATTTTGTTTAAAAATTCAGAGCTTGATCTTCTGCCTATTTTTAGACCCAATAAATGACTAAATCTGTTAGTGAAACCTACTCAACAATGTTCTCTTTGACTTTTGTCTTTCCAACAAGCCATCTTGGGCCTCATTTGGCCAATTAAAACTCAATCTATGAGCTTCCAACGTTGATGAGTCAAATCTGACATAATTCTAGAAATTGTGTTGTTAGGCTAAAAATCAAAATTTTAATTAGAAAATATAATCCTAAATTAGACTCTAATTATCTAATAATTAATTCTAATTTAATTGTTAATCATGAACTAAACTATTTATTAATTAATATTAATCTAAGTAACTAAAATATATAATTAACTATTTATAAACTGATTAATATTAATCTAATTAATAATTAATTATATTTTATATATTAATTAATTTAAAATTTGATATTTAAATATTAAATATTTAAACTAATATTAAATTACAACTACCTTACCACTCCATACTTCACTCATTCGTATAAGTGAGTTTGAAACTCAAACAAAACATAAAGCTTATAACGAGACTTTGGTTAATGCTCCATGCCTTTTCTTAATTGGGAGATCGAAGATGGGGAGGTGTCGAGTTTTTTTTTCAAATTTGTTGTGATTAAAAACTCCGAATCGATCTTCCGATCACGTAATCAAAGCTTATAATGAGATTTGGTTAATGAGACATGCCTTTTGATTTTTTTTAAAATCGGGAGATCCGAGATCGAGAGGATGGAGTCATCAAGGTTTTTTAAAAATGTTGCAATTAAAAAACTCTGATGCGATCTCCCGATAATGAATTTTATTATATATATATATATATATATATATATATATATATATTTGTTATATTATTTTATTTTTTGGTTTTCTTTTAATGATGTCTAGTTAAGTTATGAATTTATCTAAAGCATAATTTGCGTAACAAAATTATAGCCACTTTGACAAAAATAGAAAATAAACTACAACCACTTTGACATTTTCGGTTTTTGAGATTAGTAATTTATTTGAAAATTGTAGTAAACCACTGAAATCCTAATGCTCCATGATTTGGCTGTATAAGTAAAAAATGAAGAATGTTAGTAATAACTAACTAGGTGTTGATATTTAAAATGAATGCATTATTGAACTAAGTTAATTACAAAAATGGAATAATGTACATTTTATGCATTTTTAACCGAGGGGACATAAATGATTAGACTTCAAAGGAGTGTCATTTATAAACCAGTTGAGCAAATTAGGTAAACAAGTATCAATGGAAAGCTTATAAAGAATTGATTTTAACAAAGCAATCAAAACAAGAATGTAAAGAAAATGAAAAACTAAGATAATCGTATTGTAATAAAAGTCCTAAAAGGCATTTAACCAAAATTTTTATAGAAAGGGTCCCCATTATTTGAAGTGAACAAGTCAAAAAATGGGGGGGGGGGGGTTTGTTTTACCACAACAATGGTGACACACATGAGAAGAACTAGTTATCTCTATTTGATATGAATGAGATTTTCCTAAAATTAAAGTAAAAATAATTAAATGAGAGAAAATTATTTTTGGAATGTTTGACTAGGTTTATTAGTATGAATAAAAGAAATAATCATCTTAGTGTAATTTTTCTTAAAATTTCTTATAAATTAAAATATTTTAAAAGTTTATATCAGTCCTTAATTAGTTGTAGAGATAAAGCAAGGGTCACTTTACATCTTAGCTTTTAAAATATACTCATTTGTCACAGGTAGAACCACTACTTCTAGCAAACATCTATAGTCTCGACAGGGTTACCTTTTAATCATCAATGATTCAGAATCCCATCTATTTAAGAATTATCGACCTAGAGATAAATCCATTTATATATGTTTACTTTGTTTGTATTTGTTTTTTTTTTTTTAGTTTTTAAAATTCATTGTCCTGGTTTAGTAGCCAGATAGTTGACAATGCCATTTAATGGTTATAATTGGACTGAACAAGTTACCTCGTGATGAGACCCCTTATTTTGTAATTGTTTGCAATCATAAGCCACTACCCTGGTTTGCTTAGCAGTGTTGATAATGTCAGCTTATTTTTCCCCTATGATCATGGTAAGCAGGCTCATGATGAGACCTCTTATCTTTTAATTCTAGATATATTTTTGGATTACAATCTAGAAAAATAAGACATTTTGGGATAGGGAGAATCATTGACTCCTTAGGCATTAAGAATTACAATTTCAAAGTTGAAGGTGCTTTGCTGTAAAGTGTCTTTACTTGTTTAAAAATAACTTTTCTTGACTAATATTATAATTTTGAAAGATCTTAATAAAATATTGAATTCTCAAAATAATTACAATTTTGATGAAAAAAGAAATTTCTTAGATCTTATGATATTTTGTCAACTTCTCTTGTTTTGTAACCTCTTCCTTAAGTATGTCTACCTTTATAATAAGAAAAACAAACTTTATTAAGAGATTTTAAGAAAAAGCTAATAGTAGACTATTAACAATTTTTCCTTATGTATGTTGACCATTATTAGGTAATAATAAGGTCTTCCATATAATTCATGTCAGAGTCACCAAAATTAAAACTGAACACAAAAGGAAAAGAATTTTTTAGCTAAAGTGAGAAAAGAAATCAGCAAACAAAAATAAAAATGAAGAAATTTAAGAGTGGAAAGGAAAATCCAAGTTTTGAAAGATAAACTCTAACAAGAATGTTTATGCCAATGTCTCAACAAAATGAAGTTAAGGAAAATAATCATGTAATCATTCCTTCTTATGTCGAGATTTAGATAAATTATAGCTTGGAAGGTTGTAAATGTTTTAGGCTTTAGATAGCAGTGATGATAAAATTCAGCCACAATGAAAACTTTCTGTCTGATGTCAATCTTCTTGTTTCAAAGCATCATATTAATCATTTTATAATAAAAGGAATGTTTAAAGAAACAAAATAAAGGTTAAAAAACTTCCTAGTGTAGTTGTTTCAACGAAGATTATCGCTGCTTCTTGAAATAAAACCAGGAAAAGAGTATAGCACTTCAAAATATGATCTGGCGGAGGATTGAAAGCTTTTGTGAAGAGATAGAAAACAGATTTATATATCAATGGAATTTAAAAACAAAATTGAAACTAAGTAACGAAATGGAAATTAATGAGAATGGGTACATGAATCTTACCATTGGATAATTCCATTTGATCTTACTTGAGAGGTATCAGTTTCTCCAATACTAACTAACTTCTTCTTTTAGTTAACATTAAACATGAAGAATTCACACTAACCAAAATATTATAACCCAAAATCATATTTATTTTATTTAAACTAAAGTAAGCAGTAAAATGTAAAAAAGGGAATGCTTTGTGTTCAACGGAATCAAAATTAAAACAAATGCATCAGAAATGAGAATGAGAATATGCAGTGATGAATGTTCTCAAAATATTATAAGTTTCATATAAATTGTCCATAATTAATACCAAATCCAAGATAATGAAATTTAAGTGTGAAGATAGAGCGATCTTGAATTTCATATTAATTATAGAATTATTTAAAACTGAAACATATGAGAAATCGAAATGATTTAAATATGTTGCAAATTTGTTATCAATTGCTTTATTACCATAGTGGTTACCCAAGATTGATTTAAAATATTCCATACAACACAATGCCTTATCGGATGATTTGCATTGCATGATTCTTCACCATGCTTAAAGTATAATCTGCAAAATTTCCCCTTTGTTGATATGCCAGATATCGATTTAAATGTTAATGGCATAGAGGCATGCATTGGAGTCTATCACATTGGAAAATTTTAAGATAAGATTTCATTTTAATTTTGTGATGTGATATATTTGTTGCAATGGCAAATTTGCGATATGAGAACATGCGATGAGAATATGTGTGAGGAAAATATATGCGATGAGATGGAGCGATCACAATATTGAAGAAATGTTATATCAAGGATAGGGGGATATTCATGTCATGCTATGTACTTCTCACATCGCACATCATACATCGCATATTGAAAATTCAAAATTGTGATATGAGCATCAATAAAAATGCGATGAACTGATTGTGATATCGGCATATCAGAATATTGGAAGATAGTCATGTGGGAAATGTAATACAATATGATTCTTGCGATAGCGAGAATGTGATGGATGACATGGCTATTATGTGGGACCATCTTTGGATATCAAAAGAAATCAGTTATCGACAAACTTAAGTATAGGATGTACTATTTTTTATACTCCGATATGTGATGAATGACGGGGTTCTTAGGTGGGACCAACTTTGGACCTCAAAATAAATCGGCGATAGGCAAAATTAAGTACAGGATGTAATATTCTTGATATGCTGATATGTGATGAAGAATGGACCCGATAGATTTATTATGAGAATTTAATATCATATCAGATCCGAGAAGTTGGTACTTTTAAAATTATGTCCCTACCATTATTGTGATTGAATGGATGCAATATTTCTTATGAACTTGATTTAAATTTCATATCGGGTCCAAAATTATGTGAACATGACAATATTGTTAAAGTCGTTTTACCAGAGAATGAACAAAAAGGAACATCGAAGATGTATAGATTTTGTAGTATCGGCGATATGAAATGTTTAAATATGAATCTCCCGATATTGTTTTAAATGTCTATTGGGTTTTCTAATGAATGAAAGCAAAGTTAAAGAATGCTCAAATTCTAATGAATCATATAAAATTTCCCTGAACTTCTTGCAAATTTGAAATCGGTTTGTTTCTTTCTTCAAGTTCCGAAAATAAATGGAAACCTGCAAATGAAACAGAACAAGAATCAGAAATAAACTAAGGAAAATATAAACTAAATGAAAATGAACTTGTAAATACATACATGGAATGAAATTGTATATAAATTTTACCTCGTAAATATTCAAATTCTTCCTTGGAATTATCAAAATTCTAACTTTGTTCAAAATCATCTCATTATTTATTCTAAATTAGAGTGGGCAATCAAGCTAAAGGAAATCAATCATTCATGTTCAAAAAATTTGAATTTCATAGAATTCATCACAAACGTAAATGAGAATATGCTCCCTTTTGAATTGCAACAAAAATTTATTACCTCTACTCATTATGAATTAACTTGAGAAGAAGTATTGATATAGTGACTTTTCAATAATGCCTTTAGTAAATAAATATGACGCATATTGCAACATCAGATAATAAACTAAAGATCAGAATAGAATAAAGCCAGTCATTGTGAAAGAATATAATTATAGATTCAAATGTGTTCACATAATAGCATGGACACCCTTAAGGTGGTTTTAACCAATTTCAAGAAAATAACGTAAACTTCATGTGATTATAGTGAAAATTTAGACTGATTGATAATAATCAAATTGGTATTAAGCTTTTGAGCTCAAACAGTTATATTTTTCACGGGATAACGATGTCAAGAAGCTTTGTATCATTGAAACCTTCGATATATAAATTTCAAAAGAAAATATTAGAAGGAAATCTCGAAATGAAGAAAAGTGGATTTGAGGTGATCGGTGCCGAGTGAAAACTCAATTGAATTTAGTCAAGACATTATTGAAAATAGGCAGAGATATAGTCATGAGTAGAGGCATTGTTGTAATAGATTTTGATTTTAAAATGGGAAGCAAGAATTAAAAAGTTTCCGATGAGAAGAAAATGTTTTACTGAACATGTATGAGAAGGGTTGATTGCTTTGCTTTATTTTTTTAATCTGCAGAACAATTAAGAATAAATTAACTACATAAAACAAACTAACTAAATTAATTCTACTGTTATTCTAAATATATACATGAAAATGACTAAGTATAGTCATATTTCCAGTGTAACCATTCTCTTATTTCAATTCCTTCAAATATATACAGATCAAATATTAGTAATAAAAGTACAAATCTAATTGAACTAAGAAAAATAAATCTGCAAGTATAATTCACAATTATTGTTAGCAACTCAATTAAAATCTTTTTCTCTTGAAATTTCCTTTCCAATTGAATACCAATTGGATCATAGAAATTTGAATGGATTTCTATTAATGATTGGAAAGGTTTGAAAAGGGAAGATAATAGGCTAGATTGTGGAGTTGAACTTTTAGATCCAAAGGCCTGAAAAAAACTGTTAGTGTTAGTTACAAATGTTAAACTACTAACAATCTCCCTTGAAGAAAAACCTGCCAAATAGTTTTCGAATAGGCCAAAAAATGGATGAAAATATGCTAAATAGAATGGAAATTATTAATTGGATTATATTGATGGTCAGGTCATGAAAATGCACTCTCTTGTTGACACTGCCCTTGAGAAGAAAGACGCAATTTATAAGAGATGAACATCAATTGAAATTGAAATATTAATAGCTTTTTATGTTCATGGTTATAATATGAAACTTTGATTTCCCAATCGGGCAATGCATAATTTGAGTGTTCACTATTAAAGTGTTCAATATGTCACTGTAAAGTGTCAAAATTTTGAAAAATAAAATCAGATATATATATATATATATATATATATATATATATATATATATATATATATTGTAAGCTTACGTATATCCTCTTCTTTTTATAATAAACAAGCTGAATACACTTACTATCCATAGGTGACCTCAGCTTGCCCAATGGGAAGCCAAGCATTTTGGCCATCTATACATAACATATGCCATCCAAAATTGATAAGCTGGAAGTCTTTCTAACCATGCTGTGTAAACAAAACTATTGAGAATACAGTTTTTATCTACTATTCCAATACCCATGCAACTATATAAAGAAACCTGCCGCTAAAAAACAATAATGTTCTGAGAACAAAAGCTCAGTCTACTCATCCGAGTCATCTTGATCTGGTTCAACCATAGCTGGGTTGTTTTTGAGCCATCATGCATAGGAGTCCTGTTCTCTATACTAGGGATGTGTCTCTTTATGCGATCCATTCACATATCTTGTTCGCAGAGTTGAAATTGAATAGTCTGTAAGTATTTTTTATAATCAAGCATATCCCTGGTTATTACGACCACACCCATTGAGACATGCTCAATTGCCTTGCAGATCAAGTGCTTCATGAGCCAATATAAGTGCAGAGTCTACTTGAACTGAGACATCCTACGTCTTGTTTTGCCAGGGTATGATACCAGATCCTGCCACTCTTCCATCTCCTCCTTAGACTCTTCTTCCTTCATGTTCTCTTCTATTTCGTCAATTATTTTCCTGCTGCCTTAATCTGTGTCCCTCATATATGCTTTGGTAGCTTTGTGTATTGTCTCGTCCATTGAGCGACGACCTCTTCTTCTATCAGGGGTGTTACTGCCCTGAGGCCCCAGTATATTGTGTATCTATCCTCTACAACTCCGGGCACGACCACGTCCATGACCGCGGCTTGAATTTGCCATATCCCTACTCCCCTCTATCTTTTCACAAGACAAACAGTAATTGTTTAGATGAAAATCATCTTCCGTCCAAATACCCATCCACTCAGGAGTTTGTTGTTTGTGGCTGCACTTTCCTATTCCCAGGTCTCCTGGGGGGTTATTCCCTCCCTTCTCCCTATTCCCCCTTGCCTTCTTCTTGCTCATATTTTTGGTACCAGGCTCACCGTCACCTGCACAGTCCCCCGCTATAGTTCTGAATTCCTCTGCTTCGGAGTTCCTTAGCATGGTACAGCCATTTGTCAGAATATTAGAAATCTCTCCACTCCTCCCATGCACTCTAGCTTCTCTCTCATTCCCATCAGAGATCTCCTCTTGGGATGGTTTTGGCAGCTTTCTAAGGTTCTCTTTCAGTTCATCCTCTCAGCCCCTCTTTCTTTCTCGACCCGAGTTTTCATCCCCTACCTGGCCTCTTTGCCTGGTTACTCTACCTAGACTCGCCACCTGCACATTCTCTTTGCTCCTCGCTAGGTCCCTTTATTTCCAAAGCTTTAGGCTCCTCCTTCCCCTTACTGTAAAAAAATATGCCCTTACCCTTCTCCTGCCTCGAAGCTGAACTTTGAGGCCCTGCCTAGCCTTGGGACCCAAACTTAGGACATAACTAAATTCCTACGTCTGGACCTTCCTTCTCCCCCCTACCCCTGGTTCTAGCCCCTCCCAACATTCTATAGATGGAAAATCAAATTACTGAGAGGCGGCACTTTACATACCCGATGAAATGCTTCCTAAACGTTGGTTGAATGCTTGGCACCCTCATCCCACTCCTGCTTTCTCTCCCTCTCCTTCTATCCTTCCTATCCACCCTACTCCCCCTTACATACTTTCGCTTTCCACCATGTTGTTGTCCCATCCTACATTCCTCACCATCCTTCCCACCTCTCTTCTCCCAGGCATTCCATATGGCACTTCTCCTAACCGATCGACGGTACCTCTCCATGTACCTTCTTGCTCTCATGTGAACTGCTATGAGCTATCCTCGCTCCATCCTACTTTTAACATCGCCATTATGGTGTTTTACACCCTCCATCACCCTGATCGGGGGAAAATAAATCTAAATTTAAACAAAATGAATGTACATGAAAAAATAAAATGAAATCACTATTGGTACAACTAATTTTACAACACAATTAGGATTGTTTTGAAATAATTTCTTTTTCAAAAGGGTTGATCTTCTATCTATTTTTAGACACAATAAATTACTAAATCTGTTAGAGAAGCCTCCTCAAAAATTTTCTCATTGATTTTATCTTTCCAATGAGTCATCATGGGCCTCATTTGGCCAAGTAAAACTCAATCTATGAGCTCCCAAAGTTGATGAGTCAAATCTGGCACAATTTTGGAAATTTTGTGGCTGGGCTAAAAATCAAAATTTTAATTAAAAAATCTAATCCTAAATTAGACTTTAAGTATCTAATAAATAATTCTAATTTAATTGTTAATCATGAACTAAACTAATTATTTAATAAACTATTTATTAATTAATATTAATCTAAGTAACTAAAATATATAATTAACTATTTGTAAATTGATTAATATTAATCTAATTAATAATTAAGTTTAATTTAATTTAATTAATTATATTTTATATGTTAATTAATTTAAAATTTGATATCTAAATATTAAATATTTAAACTAATATTAAATTATAACTACCTTACCACTCAATACTTCACTCATTGGTATGAGTGAGCTTGAAACTCAAACAAAACATAAAGCTTATAATGAGACTTTCGTTAATGCCCCATGCCTTTTCTTAATTGGGAGATTGGGTATTGGGATGTGTTGATGTTTTTTTGAATTTGTTGTGATTAAAAACTCCGATGCAATCTTCTGATCTTGTAATCAAAGCTTATAATGAGAGTTGGTTAATGAGATATGCCTTTCGAATTTTTTTAATCAAGAGATCAGAGACGGGGAGGGTGGATTCGTCAAGGTCTTTTAAAAATGTTTCAATTAAAAAATTCCGATGTGATTGTTGGGTTGTGTTATATTTTTTCCACTTAGTTAATAGGGGTTCGATGGGCACCCGTAACCCGACTTTATGGGGTCCAGGGCACTGCCTCGGAAAATTTGGTTTTGGACACTATGTTAGGTTGGGTAGACCCACCTATGGTTTTGTGCATGATTTTCGCACATGTTTTTTGGACACAATGATTTTTGGTCCATGTTATTGGACGTGATGGTTTTTGGTACATGGTATTGGATGCTTCGATGTGTATAAATATGTATTATAACATTGAAAGGAACATAATGAAAAATCAAGCTAGTAGTCTCGGTTTTGGGATCTAGTGGGAAAATATCTATGTATATGTGTTTTATCTGTTATGCTCTCGCATTGCCTATTTTTCTATGTTTTAGAATTAGTATGCAGGTAATTTTTTTACAGGGTTAAAAACCTACATTTGGTATTAGAGTAGATTTGGCTTGAAGGGGATGTCCTTGTTGCTGAGAGGTTTCACTCGGGCCTGTGGTAGACCCTATTTAGTGGGAGATCTGCGAGATCGATTCTGGTGGTGAGAGAAGATGGCGAGCAGTGAAAAGATAGAGATCGAGAAATTTAATGGTCAAAGTTTTGAGTTACGGAAACTTAAGATGGAGGATCTGTTGGTGGATAAAGATCAGTGGATCAAAGTAGATCCAGGAATTGAACCAACGGGAGTGTCCGATGAAGAATGGAAGAAGTTGGATCGGAAGACAAAGAGCACAATACGATTGTGTGTATTAGATTCAGTATTGCTGAATGTATCAGGGGAAGCTACAACAAAGGCTTTGTGGTACAAGTTAGGGACTTTGTACCAATCTAAGTCTTTGGTGAATAAATTGTTCTTGCGGAAAAAGCTATATAACCTGAGGATGAAAGATGGAGACTCAGTGACAGAGCATTTGAATGCATTTAATACTATGGTAAGTCAGTTAGCATCTATTGATATTAAAATTTTAGATGAAGATAAGTGCATCAGTTTGTTGTGTTCTCTACCAGATTTATGGGATAGTCTAGTTATTGCAATAGGTAGCAATGCAACTACCTTGCAGTTTGATGAAATAGTCTCAACCTCGCTGACGGAGGAGATGAGACGGAAAAATATGGAGAGACAAAACGGTGATGCCTTGTCTATATAAGGACGGTGCCAGAACAAAAACAAAAATAAGTCATCGAGTGGGAGATCTAAATCTAGAGGGAGATCTAAATCTCCAGAAAAACCTGTAAAGGTGGTGCACTAGAAATGCGGAAAGTAGGGAAAATTTTAAGAGCCCCCCCTAAATTTATAAATATAATAAATGGGCGAATCTCCATGGTATATAGGAAAAATGGAAGGCGATTTTATCAATAATATAATATGTATATATAATTTTTTGGCGAATCTCTCACCAGGCATGGCGAATATTTTACTCAATTATAAAATCTTGTAAGATCTTGGCGAGTCTTTCACTAAATAATAAAACTTTGTAAAGTCCTAATGAATCTTAGCATAGGCTACATGCTGGTTTAATTCGCCCATTTAAATAGGCTACATTCCAGGTGAATACCATGGGTCAATACCATGTTCCATTTTGGTGAATACCATGGGTCAATACCATGTGCCATTTTGGTGAATACCATGGGTCAATACCATGTGTCATTTTTATTTTTATTAATTCTAATATTAGGGTTAATAATGGTTTTTTGGATGGTATTAATAACAATCTAGTCCATGGTATTTGTCCCATAGTATTTTGGCCATAGGTTTCACCTAAATATAACCCATTTTTTGAGTGTTCATAAATATAAGGTGACTTATGGAGTAAATATAAAAAAATGTTTTATTTGTTTACCATACCTCTGGTTTATTTATATTTTTATTAATTTACCATACCTCTTTTACAAATATGGTATTTGGCCCATAGGATTCACTTAAATAAAACCTCTTTCTTGAGCCTTCATAAATAGAACAAGGGTTATGGACTAAAAATAAAAAGAGGTTTTATTTATTTACGATATGTATAGTTTATTTATATTTTTATTTATTTACCATACCTTTTGAGTAAGTATAAAAAGACGTTTTATTTATTTACCATACCTCCACTTTACTTATATTTTTATTTGTTTACACCCTTACATGTATATAAGGTGACTTATGGAGTAAATATAAAAAATGTTTTATTTATTTACCATACCTCTCATTTATTTATATTTTTATTAATTTACATACCTCTTTTATAAATATGGTATTTGACCCATAGGATTCACTTAAATAAAACCTATTCTTGAAAATGGGTGAATGGAAGGTTGTAAGTCCTAATTTCAAGGGCTAAATTTACCTTTTTTACCCTCTCCCTTAAAATAAGGTGGGCTATTTGAAGTGATTTGTAAAACTGTACTATGATACAAAATATTCGCCCACTAAAAATTTAAAATCCCTTAATTTGGCCAAAGGGCGAACATTCGCCCCTAAAATTATCCTTGGCGGAAAGGAAGGCCACTTCAAAAGGGACTGTAAATCTAAAGCTCCTGACAAAGGAAAGGGATCTGATGAGGCTCCTTCTACATAGGCGAAAGCCACCTCAGATGAAGGTGGGGATGTGTACTTGGCTTCTTCATGTACACATGTAGATCATGAGGCATGGTTGATTGAATCAAGTGCATCCTTTCAGTTCACTCCCCATAGAGATTGCTTTTCTTAGTATGAGAAATATGATGGTGGTGATGTCTTCTTGGGGGATGACAGGAAGGCTAGAATCTTTGATCGTGTAAAAGTAAAGTTGAAGCTGTAAGGTGGAAGGGTTAGAACACTTCCCGATGTTTTGCATATTCCCGCATTAGCCAGAAATCTGATTTCTGTTAGTAAGCTGGATGATGCAGGTGTAAAAATAATGTTCGAGAAGGATACCTGCAAGATGGTCGAGGAGCACTAGTATTGATGCAGGGAGTTCGGATTGGAACTATGTACAAGCTACAAGGTAGCACTGTTGTTGATGGGTGCAACAATTCTGTGGTTCCTAAAAGTGGAGTAGAAAATCTAGTGGTCTCTGGAAAGAAGACCATGTTGTGGCATCAAAGGCTTGAACATATTGGAGAGAAGGGCCTTCGAATACTTCATGGTAAAGGTATGGTAGAAGGTATGAGTAATAGCCCTCTGGATTTTGATTTCTATGCAAATTGTGTATACAGGAAGTAGAATCGGGTTAGTTTCCCCTCTGGTGGTAAGATGGTAGAACATATTTAGAGCTTGTGCACAATGATGTGTTTGGACCTATGAAGGTTCCATCACTGGGTAAGTCTGTGTACTATGTATCATTTATAGATGACTTCTCAAGGAATACATGGACATATTTCCTTAAGAAGAAATCTAAATTCTTTGATAGGTTTAGAGAATTTAAGGCTCTTGTGGAAAACCAGAAGGATAAGAAGATAAAGGTGCTGAGGATAGATAATGGTGGAGAGTTTTGCAATGAGGAATTTGAAGAATTCTACAAGAAGTGTTGTATAGCATGGCAGAAGACTACTCCATATACACCTCAGCAAAATGGAGGTCCAAAAAGAATGAACAAGACGTTGATGGAAAGGGCAAGAAGCATGCTTAGTGATGACAGGTTAGGACAGGAATTCTGGGCAGAGGCCGTGGATATTGCATGTTACCTGGTCAATAGATCACCTTCATCGGCATTGGAGCATAAGACTCCACAAGAGGTATGGACTAGTAAGAAACCATCTCTTCCACATCTGAGGGTATTTGGATGTGATGCATATGTACATGTTCGAAAGGAGAAAAGAACAAAATTGGATAGTAAATCTGAAAAGTGCATCTTTATTGGGTATAAAGATGGTTTAAAGGGTTATAAGCTTTGGATCCCAGTAATAAGGAAGGTTGTGTACAATGGAGATGTGGTGGTCAGAGAGGTGAAAGATGTTATTAAACATGAAGTCCAATCAAAGGAACCTAAGAAGATATAGTCTGAGCTAAAGGAGGAAGAATCACACTCTACAGCAGAGGAGGAATTAGAAGATGAAGAGCCACAAACTCCGGCTGGGAGAAGATCAGTTCGAGAAAGAAGGCAACTAGAAAGGTATAGTCCATCTGCTTTCGATTAAAATTTTGCTTTCTCTGTTACTGATGATGATCCCAGAACTGTGAAGGAAGCAGTGGATTCAGAGGATGGAAAACCCTGGAAAGAGGCCATGGTTGACGAAATGGCATCTTTGCACAAAAATGAGGCTTGGGATCTGGTGGAGTTGTCGGCTAGAAGGAAACCCATTGGAAGCAAATGGGTGCTCACAAAGAAGACAAATGCAGATGGAAAAATGGAGAAATACAAAGCTCGGTTGGTAGCAAAAGGTTATTCCCAGGTGCCGGGAATTGATTTTGGTGATATTTTTTCTCTTGTTGCGAAGGTAACTTCTATTAGATTACTTTTATCTGTTGTTGTTGCTTTTGAATTTGAGGTAGAATAGATGGATGTGAAGACAACATTTCTTCACGAGGATCTGTAAGAGGAGATCTACATGAAGCAACGTGAAGGATTTGCGGTGAAGGGTAAGAAAGAACTGGTATGTAAGTTAAAGAAGTCTCTATATGGGTTAAAACAGTCACCAAGGATGTGGTATTAGAAATTTGATACATTTATACGGGGACTTGGCTTCACCAGAAGAAAAGCATATCACTGTTTGTATTTTAAATTAATTGGTGACCGTGTTATTTATCTGGTCTTATATGTGGATGATATGTTGTTGGTTGGCAATGACAAATAAGTTATCCAGGATTTGAAGACCCAATTGTCCTCCAAATTTGACATGAAAGATCTTGGTGCTGTAAACTATATTTTAGGCATGGAAATTAAGAGAGATCAGGCAAAGAGGAAGCTCTGGTTAAAGTAGAGGAAGTATGTTGAGACAATATTGTAGAGGTTTAATATGCAAGATAGTAGACCGGTGAAGGTTCCTATTCCTGTAGGTGTGAGGTTATCTACTGAACAGTGTCCCAAGACACAAGAAGAGGAAGAGGACATGTTTTGTGTTACATATGCAAGTGCAGTTGGTAGCCTGATGTATACAATGGTCTATACTAGACCAGACATTGCACATGCAGTTGGAGCATTGAGCAGGTTTATGTCAAAACCAAGGAAGGAGCATTGGGTAGCAGTGAAGCGGGTTTTCAGGTATTTGCGTGGCACTAGTGATTATGGTTTGTGCTACCAAGAAAGACCAGGATTAGACAGAGTATTGAATATTCATGTGTTTGTTGATGTAGACTAGGATGGAGATCTGGATCAGAGAAGATCTACAAGTGGGTATGTGTTTAACCTATTTGAAGGTGTAGTCAGTTGGATGAGTAAGAAACAATCTATAGTGGCACTGTCAACTACAGAGGCAGAATACATGGCAGCCACTGATGCAAGTAAAGAATTAGTTTGGTTGTAGAGATTGCGTTCAAGTATGGGGTTAGTACAGGAAGCTATAAGGATAGACTATGACAACCAAAGTGCAATCTTCTTGGCAAAGAACCCCACATATCATTCAAGGACAAAGCACATTGATGTTCAGTATCACTTTATGACAGATATGATAGAAGACAAAGGTGTTGCTGGTAAAGGTGGACACATTAAAGAATAATGTAGATGCATTAACAAAATCTATGAACTCTGAGTTCTCTTGGTGTAGAGAGACAATGGGCATTTCAGGGTTGGAAAAATGCCTAAGCTCTCTTGTGGCCCCCTGTGGAAAGAAAACAACAAGTGGTAGAATGTTGGGTTGTGTTATATTCTTTCCACATAGTTAACAGGGGGTTCAAGGGGCACTTGTAATCCCACTTTATGGGGTTCGGGGCAGTGCCCCATAAAATTTTGGTTTTGGACCCTACGTTAGGTTAGGTAGACCCACTTATGGTTTTGTGCATGATTTTCTCACATGTTTTTTGAACGCAATGGATTTCAGTCCATGGTATTGGACATGATGGTTTTTGGTCCATGGCATTGGATGCTTCGACATGTATGGATATTTATTATAACATTGAAAGGAACATAATGAAAAATCAAGCTGGTAGTCCTGGTTTTTGGATCCAGTGGGAAAATCTCAGTGTATATGTGTTTTATGTGTTATGCTATCGCATTGTTTAGTTTTCTATGTTTTATAATTATTATGCAAGTAATTTCTGTACGGGGTTAAAACCTACAGTGATCTCCCAATAATGAATTTTATTATTTATGTATTTTTTGTTATATTATTTTATTTTTTTGGTTTTATTTTAATGATGTCAAGTTATGAATTTATCTAAAGCATAATTTGCCTATATAAACTACAACCACTTTGACATTTTGGGTTTTCAAGATTAGTAATTTATTTGAAAATTGTAGTAAACTACTAAAATCCCGATGCTTCATGATTTGGATGTATAAGTAAAAAATTAAAACTGTTAGTAATAACTAACTAGGGGTTAATATTTAAAATAAATGCATTATTGAACTAATTTAAATACCAAAATGGAATATTGTACATTTTACGCATTTTTAACCCAGGCGACATAAATTATTAGATTTCAAAGGAGTGCCATCTACAAACCAGTTGAGCAAATGAGGTAAAACAAGTATCAATGGAAGGCTTATAAAAAATGATTTTAACAAAGCAATCAAAACAAGAATCTAAAGAAAATTAAAAATTAAGATAATCGTAGGGTAATAAAAGTCCTAAAAGGCATTTAACCAAAATTTTTATAGAAAGGGTCCCCACTATTTGGAGTGAACAAGTCAAAAAATGGGGGGGTTGTGTTTTACCACAACACAACCTTGGAGGTGTGAGCCTCTCTAATCAACTCTAAACATTCACCTTTAGGAATACATACCTTACACAACCTATAGAGTAAACCATCTTAGAGATGGTATTCAACAATGTCTCCACCAAGCACATGACTCTGACTTTTCAACTATTGATAGACCTCCTTGAAGTGCTCATATTCTAAATATGGCTCTCTGTATGCATCATGGGTGAATGGATCCATGTGCATAAGAGTCCCTAAGGCTGTAATATATGATGTGGGTAGCCTTGAAAGCATATCAGCCAAATTTTTTGTGATGCCTTTCTTATACTTGATCACCAAATGAATCTACTATAAAAACACCATCCACTTGTAATGCCTTGTTTGTTGTAGCTTTCTCTAGGCCTGGAAGTACTATAACACCTGATCATCTATGTGGATTATTGTCTCATTTCCCATTAGATATTTCTTCCGCTTCTTCACAACTTGCACCATGGCATAAAGCTCCTTATCGTAGGTAAGGTAGTTAGGAACTTCCCCGTGAAAGACTTCATAATGGTAGCAAACATGCCTTCCTCCTTGCATCAAGAGAGCTCCCATGGCATACACACTTGCATCTATCTCCAAGGCCACTGCAATTTTGGTACAACCAAAACTAGTGCTTGACTGATCGTCTTCTTTAGCTCCTTGAAAGCCTTTTGCTGACCATTTCCCCATTAGAAAATCTTGCCACTTGTCATTATAGCATGGAGCACTGAGGCTATGAAATTCCTCAAGTACTTTGCTACCCTAATGAAACTGGCACATTTCATGATGGCCTCCATTTCAGAAGGATCTATCTTCATCACTCATCCACCGATCACATATCCCATATACGCCAAATACTACTGCATAAACTTGCACTTCTTAAGATTTTCCAGCAGCTGGTGCTTCTTCAATGTTTCTAGCACCTATGCCAAATGCGACATATGATCCTCCCAGGTAGCACTATATACTATTATATCATCCAAATTGACTATAACAAATGAATCTATAAAAGAGTGCAGTACATCATTCATTAATCTTATTAATGTAATTGGTGCCTTACATAGGCAAAATGGGATAACTAGCCACTCATACAAACCTTGCCTAGTTCTGTAGGAAGTCTTCCATGTATCTTATTCTTTGACTCCAACCTAACAATATATAGACTTCAAGTCCATCTTGGTGAAGTACTTTGCTTTCTACAACTAATCTAGTGGACCGTTTATCCTGGGCAGGGGGTATCTGTTCTTGAGCGTGATTTTATTCAACGCCCTGTAATATATTAAAGTCTGCCAAGTCCCATCCTTCTTTGGCACAATGATGATGGGTGATCCACATGGTGATGTACTCGGTCAAATGACACCTGTTATAGTAGTTGATTCAACTATTTCTTCACCAATATTTAGCAATGGGGAGTTTCACAATAGATAGATCTTGTACTCCACTTCTCTCTTAGGTGGTAAGCCTTTAGGCTATCAAAACACATCCTTGTATGCCTATAACAACTTGTCCAATTATTGTGTCTATTTCTCAGTACATCCCTCTAGGGATTCCTTGCCTCTTATTGACTCATCTTTAGACTAACTTCCTCTTAAAAATAATAGAACACCCTTATTATTGGAACTGATAAATTTCTAGGCTTGGTCGGCACTTAACAATGAAATTTTCAACTTTCCTTTGTGTGTGTTGATGATGAATGATTTTTCATCCTTGATGATTCAGTACTGGTTATCTCTCCTCATAAATAATGCATCACGCATGTACATGTATGGACTCCAAAACATGACTCCACATACATCAAGGGGAACCACATCCAGATCTAAATCATTAATAAAATTAACACTGATAGCAAATCTAATTTTTCATTTCATTTTACCTTCAGCACTGCACCCTTATTTACCCATCCCAGTGGATATAGGTTTGGATGATCATGAAATTCCAGCCCCAACCTCTTGACAAACTCTGCTGCAATGAGATTTTCCTGCGATCTTGAGTCAAACATAGCATCAATGTTTATCTTGTTGACCTACATATTTATATGGATGAGTTTGGTCATTTATTTCTCTTCATGTTGCTAAAGGCTACTAAGATTCACATCCTTCAACATTGATGTACAGATGCTAGTTTTGTCCATGTCCGAGCTGCTTTCAACTTCGTTCCTCAAATCAGTGGCCATGAGATTATTCTTCTTATTATTTTTCTTCTTGTTCTTCAAGTTTAGCTCTGAATCTAAATTCCATCACTTCTCCTTTGTATGGCCATCAATGTTGCAATGGTTTCTAGGGACTTTTCACTATGTGCTATGTTGTCTCATTTTTATCTTTTCCCCCTTTTTGCTTCTTCTTCCCCTCCTTAGAAGCTTATTGTTTCTCCTTTTTCTCTGATCCACTTGATTGTACTCTTTTCAGGCCTATGTTCTCTAGGTATTGTGCCTATATAGAACCCCTGTCCAATTATTTGGTCTTGAACAACATTGCTTACTCACAAAGATGGCAGTGTAGACCCCCAAAATACTTTAGGAGTACATATACCCAATATTATTTCCATATTTCTTATTTATGTGGTGTACTCCTGCATGCTCTGGCCTGACTTTTGCCTAAAGTAATTCCACCAGATCCAATTGTACTCCACACACCTAAGGGGATAAAATTGTGACTTAATGAGGGTTCTAAAATCCTCCCACTTGGTCACTGGAGGTTCTCCCTCTATCCTCGAGGTCTCCATCTATCTCTCCCACCTAGTTTGTGCATCTAGCTCTAATTTTAGTCGTATGAATGAGATCTATTTCCCTTCCTCAATCTAATGGATGCTAAAATAAGCGTCTAGTTGCTGCAACTTGTGCTTTAGCTTCAGTGCATCAATATTTCCATGGTATGGCTTAATTTATACTCCTTCTTCCATTTTTAATAGGGATTGATTCATGACAATCGAACTGGGTTTATCTTTTCTGGGTTCATTCTGTGGTTGGCTCTCCATGTCTTCCTGATCTCCCGATCCCCCTTTTGATTTTTCCTCTCCTTTGAAACACCCGTCTTCTCCAAATATCCCTATATTGTTTCTTAGGGCTGCCATGAGGAGGTTTACATTGTGGTTTGTATCTACGACTTATTTTTTAAGTTGTGAAAACCTCACCTTTACAGGATCACAAGGTTCATTTATAGATTTGTCGACCACAATAAGTTTTTTATGATTTTCAACTACACTGACTTAGATCCCCTATAAATATCAAAAAATACCCTAAAGAAACATGCTCTGATACCAAATGATTCATAAACTTCCATGGTTATTCCACTAGATAGTTCTTCACAGCAGATCTAATGATATTATATTAAAACTCTAAAAATTGTACACTATTACAGTTTATTAAACTTTAAGATCTATGGATTTAAATGTAATTAGTACATGCATAAAAGGAAGTTATTTAGAAAATTAAAGAATGAAAAAATAAGCACAAACAAACATAAGACACATGATATTCTCTCTGGGAAACCCTTTCAGGAGAATACCCAACTAGAAGGTGAGGTTGCTTCACTCTCTTTCTTTATCTGGAAATGTGGTTGCAAGTACCAAGAATTGATGCCTATGGCCCGTGGGCTCCTACAGGGAACAAATCCTCTCTGTGTGCTCTACCTCCTATCTCTCTTGGATATCCTTACTCAACTATGGAACAAAATGCTATCGAAAGAATAGAATGCATCTTCCTCCTTGTGTCCTGTTTATAACACAACCCAATAGCCTACTAGTGGTTAAGTTTGACTACATCAACTCTTAAATAGAGTTACAAAATAAACTCTTCTAGATTATTTAAATCACAAAAATGTGCCTATCCCCTCCTCCATGAATATTAAGGCCTAACACAGCATCCTCCTGAACTATAGGTGTGAAAACAGGAAGGTCAACATTTGAGTGGTGTAACTTTTGCATACAGACTCTGATTGATGTGATACTTGCATTGCTGGAAAGGTCTATGTGTGTAGAATAGCATGAGAGGGTTCAACGCAAAAGAAGTAAAGTTTTACCCCCAAAAAACATAGTTTAATGCCTCAAAATTCTCCTAGAAAGTTTCATACCTCATTTCACCAAAGTGGGTCCCACTGGTAAAAATGATCTCGTGAGATGATTCCTCCACTTTTCCACTTTAAATTTAGGGAGGCTTTTGGTCCCTAAAATCTTTTACTGAATGAGGTGAGGAAATTTTTCCTCCACCTTCTCTCTAGTGTACCATTTAGCTTTGACTGGAAGTTGTTGTTACAGGGAAAAGTGTCTATTTAGAACCGCTCTATCCCACTAAGGTGTGACAGCTGCCTTAGAAACAAACAAAGAAAAGCTACTTATGTTTTTCCTTTATAAATTATAGATAGAGAGGAATAGAAAGACCAACCTCTGTCTTGTGCTAATCCTTTGATTCGATCCCTCTCTTCTTTGATAGTCCCCAGCTACCTGCTCCCTTGCACGCCCAGCTTCACAAAGTACCTGTAAGATCATAGAAGCATAGCACTATACAAAGACATGGATCTATATTCATAAACAATCTAGGATCAGATGTAAATTTACCATACAAATGTAACAAGCATCAATGATACAAAAGCATGGAGGAAAACTCAAATAGCTTTTATTGATAAACAAGAAAAGGTCCAGGAGGAGTTACAACTAGTTGTTATGACCCAACATCAACCTCCCAGCAAAGAAGCCCCTCTTCACCTCAAACAAAGCATAGATCACCCAACAATCTAATATTTGTCTCTAGAAACCAATAGCAATTCCTTACAATATGCAAAATTCTAGCCTCCAACCTCTGGATCTCTGGGATGAGAGATCTATATATAGATATTTGCAGAGGTGTGAGTCAGCTCTGGGTTTTTGATTAGTGTCTTCTCTCTGATAGTTCTTGATGCCACTTGGAGATCTCATTGGTCTCTTACTCATCCTTGGGCGATTCTCAGAGGCAAGTGTCCCAGGAGAAGTTTCTGGAAGATTCCATGATCATCCACCTCGCAAAATGTCTCTGCCACTTGTCTTTTCTCATCCATCTCACCCCATAGAAGGGCTTTTTTAAATGAAATGCACTTCCCGTGTGTACAAGGTGCAATGCATCACACTCTGGCCATCGAGCAAGTGCAATGATCCAGTTTTGACTAGTTCTGAGTAGTTTTTCATGGAGAACTTCTGGGAGAAGCTGTAATTTGTTGACCTTGTTCTTTTAGGGGTTAGAACAACACTTTTAGGGACTTACAAGCCCTTGGTTTATGGACATTTCATGCTTGGGGTTGTAGGGCCCAAAAATGTCTATAACAGTTGCCCCCTAAAGTATGACGCCGTTAATCTTTTGGTGTAGGGTGAAATGCTTTATTATGAGGATCCAAAGTTCTTTCAATGCTGGGAGGAGACCTGTAATGAGATACAATACAATACATTATCTTCATACTATTTTCATGATCTAGCTGAGGCGGGAATTCCCACGCTCAGCTTTATAAATTCATTTTCATGTACATAGGACAGACAATCGTCTGAGTGTAGACTGATGATTCTGATAGTGCCATCATCCTTTTGAGTGGATGATTATCTGTGCAGCAATGATGTACATTTAATGTCTTTATTTCCCTGAATATATATCGCAGCCCGGATGGATGAAACTAGATCCGGGGTCTTCAATCTCGTCCGATCTTCACTCAAAGTACAAGTCGGTGCATGTGAGAAATGTTCTGAAGTCGAACATGGAAAGACATCGCTTGATTACCAGTCAATGATGTAAACTGTTAACAAGCGCGAGAGGAATCACCGATAATGACAATGACCCTCAAGGTACGGCAGTACAATTCACATGGTGTGAATAAAGGACTTGGTGTCGAACACCACGCAAAATCTTTCGGTCTAAGGCCATTGATGTAAACCTGTCGCCGGAAGTGAGAAACTTGCCATTGAGGCGTGCAAGCTTCAAAGTACTGAATGGGGTGTTCCTAGATCAACTTCTTGGATAATGAGCTGATGTCGACAAGAAGTGATCCGTCACAGGAGGGCCTTAATGAATCCCACATCAATGACACGGAACGTAACAAATGATTTTAAATGGAGGTGAAAACGATCTGGTGATATAAGGTTCAGGGTGGCGGTCATGAAAGAATGGAGTATAATGTATGGTAGTGGGTGAGACACAGGTGAATTCTTTGAATGACTTCTCTTGAACATATCAGCGACACTAATGTGATGGATTGGTAGAATTAACCCCAAATGTGGATGGTATGGCATGACCATGGTGATGTGACCGGTGAATGAAACAACCCAACCCGACTCGGACATGGAGTGGAAGTGTCATGTTCAAGAGCGACTTGCTACCAACAAAGTTTCTTCAAGTTTTCTTCCCAATTTTCCCCAGTCATTGCTGACCAGTACCTCTTTATTTTTGTGAAGCTTGAGGAGGATAACATATGCTTGTTCTATAATTTTCCCTTCAAGCAAACCCATCGCTATGTTTTAATGAGCCTAGCGATAGTGAAACTCGTTCTCGTCTAAAGACAAGTTTGTCTCTATTAATCTTTTTAACAAGTTTAACAACAAAGATAACTCAGTCCTTTTCAATTTTAGAGAGTCTGAAAAGGAACGTAAAGGTAACTCCAAAATTCCTTTTTCGTCATCTAATCCCTTAAGTCTGAAAAAGTATAAAACAATACAGAAGGGATGAATTTTCGATACCTTTAACGAGCTGAACAAAACAAACGCTCGATATTTTTGTGTAATAATCCCTCAGGTCCAAAAAGATTAAAATCTAGAGGAGGGATAACACTTCCTGTCCCTTTAACGAGCTGGAGAGGCCAATGGCTCGGCAATCTTTTCATATTTTACGAGGCAGTTGAAAAGAGCTTAAAGGAGACTCGTCTTTTGAGGAACGAGTGATAAAATGGGTAGCAACTGATTCCAGGTAAGGTTTGGAATTTTCCAATCATGGCAGTGTCATAAGGAGGGCTAGTGAAATCACTCTTTGCAGTTGTTCCTCAAAATGGGTAAACAATCAAATGGAGGGGAATGATCGGCCAATGAAAAAGTGGAGGTGACGGTGCAAACACGACCAAGGCTTTAATGGCTAAAGTACTACATTCATGATGGTTATTTACCGAGGAATAGTTCATTTTTTAACGAGATTAAACGCGGGTGGAAACATTTGCTCATGTCTTATGTTTATTTTTTAACGAGCTTCAACTATGTGCTAAAACTCCTCGATGCGGGTTTATTTTTTAATGAGCTTGAACCCTGCAGTAACACTGCTCATGGCGGGTTTATTTTTTAACGAGCTTGAACCCTGCAGTAACAATGCTCATGATAAGTTTGCATGCCCCCAGCATAATAATGCAAATCAAGGTGCATGCCCCCCAAGCTTCATTGCATTCAACTCGGTGGTTGGAATGAAGGTTTACCTTTGAGATTTGGAAAGGGGATTTGTTTCATTTTTTAATGAGGTTGACACAGTAAAAGAACTATCCTCCTGATTCCTTGTTTCATTTTTTAACGAGGTCGACACAAGATAAGAACCGTCATCAGAATCCACTGTATTTACAGTATTTGATAGAAAATCAAAAATGATGGATGATTAAGGTTGCTGGAATAATCTTCGTGGTAATCCGGAAGATGGGAGCGATGGTGGTAAATTCCCATGGTGCCTCTCCTATCATCATTGTTTGAATGATTCCTTCGTCTGTAGAATGTACATGTGACAAAGGATCTGAAGAGGTGCCATATTCCTTAGACCTATCTATCCAAACACTCGATGAGTGGTGATTTGGGTTTTCCCCCCAAGCCAAGAAAATTGATTGCTACAATATTTCTAAAATGGTGATGATCCATGCTGACAAAATGTTTAGGAATCTTCCGAATCCATTAGATATAGAAGATTTCATATTGTAGGTTTCCACTGTGGCCACTTCCACCAAATTACTCGGACGCGGTAGGGAAAACGAACCCATTAAGGCAAGGTCTTTTAGGAGACCTACTCCAATATTTTGAAGCGAATGATTGCTTCCATGGATCATTGGAATGCTTCCCGTAACTTTTGAACTGTTGGGGAGAAATGTCTATTGGTCGACGATTGCAATTCCTCCTTGGAAGGGAAATGCAATCTTCCTAACGTAGGTCAACAAAATTGTGGCCATGGCATATATCCATGGCCTTCCCAGTAGGATGTTGTAATCGAGGTTTCCGTCGATTACTTCAACATCAATTTCTACTGTTTTTCCCCCTAGTTCAACTTGAAAGTTATTTAAAATCCTGTATGGAGTGTCTGATCGTCCATCAAATGCTTTTAACATTGTTGACGATCTCGACAAGGGTGGTGAGCCTAAATTTTTCCAGCAACTCATCGACATAATACATGTAGATGCCCCCTCATCAATAATTGTTCGATGAACAGTTTTGTTGAGGGATTTCACTTGAATAAGGAAAGCTAGTTGAGCTGGTAACTGAGGGTCATATCCTTTATGATCAAAGGCCACAAGATTGGAATCCATTAGGCCAATCCCACCTATCACTGATAATAAAGCTTGCTTTTGGGAGGGGCAATTTTGCGGTACCTCAAGTTTTGACATAGCGGACGACAATTGGGCCAGGTCCTCTACTATATTATAATTCTGTGCTATTTTGGCACGAGGATTAAATGTCGATATGTGTACTACTCCCTTTGGCGGCTTTATCATTGCTTCAGGAATGATGGGTGGCACAACTTCGGTCAAAGTTGTTGTCGAACTACTAGGTTGTTCATTACCCTTGTAATTCGACAGCTGTGGATTCTCGTAATCTTTATTCCTTGTCAAAGCATCATTTTGTTGCTTTGAGATAGACAACATAAGCACTTGGGATCGGGAAGCATTTTGATTAGCAACCAGTTTGGTTCCCGGGTTTGGAAACGGATCAGTCAATACCGCTGAGGTTTTTGAACTCTTAAAGAGTTTCTTAACTTCAGCTTTATGTGGACAATCTCACGTCTGATGATCCTCATCGCATATATGACACCCTGTAGGGGGTTTCCTTTTCCCAGAAGGGTTTGTAGAAGGTTTTTCAGGAGATGACTCATCTTGCTTCTTTTTTCTCCCTTTCTTTTTCTTCTTGCCCCCTTGTTGTTTCAGTTGTTTGCCCTTGTTGATCGACACGACATTCACTTTTGAGGCAAGAAGTTCCTCATTTGCATTTTGACTAGAAATCTTACGAGCCTTTTTAGATGTAGCCTTTGTCGATCTCGTGTCTGTTGTGCCAATCACACCATCGCTGACATGAGAGTCATTGTTTGATTTAGGAGGAGGGACTGAGAATTCTGGTCTAGGAGCGTCAGGTATTTTATCGTAGAGCGTGCCAGACTGAGTGTAAATCAAGTCCAAATATTGCGCACAAGCGATAACTTGCTCTTTTGTGACGACTCCCCCTTTTGCCACATCTTCTGTGATGGAAGGTAGTAATGACTTGATAAACCATTCAGCTAAAAGCTGAATGGGAACATATGTTTTTACCATTCTACGACGACGTCGCCACTCATGTATATGATCAGATATGTGAGTGGTCGTTGTTTGTTTGAAATTGGTAA
Organism: Pinus tabuliformis; assembly: GCA_031772625.1. Classification (NCBI taxonomy): domain Eukaryota; kingdom Viridiplantae; phylum Streptophyta; class Pinopsida; order Pinales; family Pinaceae; genus Pinus; species Pinus tabuliformis. Next base: position 185,758,458 of record CM062804.1, read on the forward strand.
GAAGTTCCGTTCCCGTTTCGTACCTTATCGGTAATTGAAAATGGGTTAAAAAGGTTGTGGCTAGGGTACTAAAGTTGTCAAATGAAGCTCTGGGCAATTCGATATACCATTTTGCTGCCGGACCAATTAACGTCCTCTAAAAAAGGCGAAGCCTAGTCGAATCATCGTTTAGGGTGTTTGATGAACACCACAGATGAAAAGTCATCACATGATTCGACGGATCTTCACCCAGATTTCCATTAAATTTAGGAATATCTGACGGAAGTTTATGCGGAATCGCCGGCCACCAAGGGGCATAAGCAATTGGATCATTCGTCAGCCGGTTTAGATCTGGTAATTATAGAGTTGCTACAAAGGGAAACTATTGATTCAGGTCAGGCGAAGCATACCCAGGATAAGATGGAATCGCCTGAGTAGTGGGTCTTTGCATACCGGCATAATGTATTTGATGTTGGCAACTTTGACAAGGTTGATGGGCATAACCATTATAATATGGTTGTTGATAACTGCTTTGGAAATGCGGTTGCCCATTACTTACAAAGACTTGTTGCTCAGGTCCTTGATATGATTGCTGGAATTGCGGTTGTTGAGATTGAACCAGCCCTGGTTGTTGGACAATTTGCTATTGTCCAATACTGGATGATTGACCAAGATGAGGAGTCATAGTACTTGTTTGAGCTTGAGTTTCTCTAGATAAGGAGGCACTAACCTGAGGCTGTGATTGAGTCGTTGAGACAAGAGGCTGTTGTATTGCAACCTGAGAAATTTCGGGTTGACATACAACTGGTAGCGCTTGTACTCGCGACGCAGTCACCATAGCAGGTATAGTGGGAATATTCGACACAGAATGGACTGGTTGAATTGAATATACAACCCTTGGTTTCTGAGGCAGTATTTGTACCCAACCGCTGGATGTAATTCCAGTTTGACCTGAATTTTGTTGTAAACTCCCATATGGTTGTTCTGTGGGAGGGAACAATGAAAAGGCATACTGCCCTCCATATGGTGGAAATCCAGTACTTAAAGGGTAGATTGGCCTTTGAAGACACATTGGATCAATTTGTTGAGTTTCAACATAAGAAATACCAGATGATAATCCGGATGAAGACATAGGAACAGACCATGTCGTCGAAACAATCCCTGATTGGACTCCGGCTTGTTGTTGATAACTTGCCGGGACAGATGGTATACTGACGAACATTGTTGGAGTAGCAGCAGGAGGTTCTGCTGCTGCTGTGTCGGATGACACAGTCCTAGATGTCGACAGTTGTTCAGACATATCTAGTCTATCCAAAAGATTTCCTAGCGATTCTACAAGAACTTGCGATGAAGGAAGACTAATTTCAAAGAACAACGAGGGAAAGGTGATGACTATTCCGTTTAAAATAAATTTTAGACACTTTGACACATCTTGTTTTTTCAATTTTAAAGAGTCGAGAAAAAACAAAAGATGACTCTAGTCGCCTTCGATTTTTAATGAGCCTGAAGTGACAAGTGCTCAGATGGACCTTTTTTGTTAAGGAGTCTGAAAAGGAACGAAAGGGACTGCTTTGGAAATCTAGGTAGAGGGATTACCAAACAAATCCCAAAACTGCAGAATACTTTTTACGGTACGGCAGTCAATCTTCCAGAATGCTGTGTTCAGTTCATTGCGATCGATAGGGTGGCAGACACGGCTTCCTATGGATAAAGGATTAAGCCTATTGGGGTCTCCCAAAATATACTCGACGGTACGTGGGAGCACAAGTCCGTACTGGCACTTATCGTCTCAAAGTGGAGGAATCACCCAACCATCAGTGGGAACAATAGTTACCAGGCTTTACGATGCCGGAATAAGTCTCTAGCCTAGACTTCTAAATGTTGTGCGTTAAGTTCCAAAGTGTTGTTAGATTTATTGAATTTATTTTAAGTTGATCTTCTTTATGAAGTTTGCCTTTTGGGTTCACCACGAGATGTAGATGTAATTTCTAAAATGAAATCTAAGATGATAAACAAACTTTTTATCTCCTTTATGCAATGAAAATCCTAGCTACTAGGGAAAAGAAAGACAGAATCTTTTCACAAAGAGCAAAGAGCACACTCTAAAATGAACTTTCTTAAATCAAGCCAATCAGACTGTCTATATGCAAATGCACATGCATGTATTTTTTTTCGACTTTCTTAGTATATGAATGCTAAAAAGAAATTTGATGCACAAATCTGAATTTCTTTTCAAGCGACAAATATCTACAAGTTTCTTTTCGAAATCAAAAAATGGAGATGATCACAACACTTTACGATTTTGAACTGAATACTTGTTCTCGACACTAGAAAGTTACAAATTCAGACCAAAAGCAATAGTAACAGGATAATCAACCATCAACAGCACTCAAACTCTTTCCTATGATTGAAATCGACACTTGCGACAGTTTCAAATCAAAGGACGACAGTATGATTATGCTACTTTTGCAAAGGAGAGCTGTAAATGACTCAACAAACACAAAAAAACATCTATAGTTCTTTTGTACAAAGGAGGCAGAATAACAGTAAGGAAAAGGGGTTTCAAACGGACATATACTGATCATAGGTAACAAAATTCAGGAATAGAACTGGAAAGAATGAACCACAGAAGCCACAACTGCACAAATTTAGTCTGATCAGCGCACCTGTAACACAAAGAATCTGAAATGCAGCGCAGGTTGTTCACTCGAGAAGTGCGCTGAAATTCAGAATCTCTGAACAGTACCTGCGCTGGGCCGGAAACGAGACTCTGTTCGGGTTCCGGGTCACAGTTTGCAGTTCAGTTCTTGGGTTTTGGCCGAGCAAAAAGCAATCAGTGATGCAACAATCAGGGGTAGATCTAAGGAGGATCTAAGAGCTATCACAAGGGCAATCAGATAGTTTGTCAATCAGTTGTTTAAATCATAAACAGATCCAGTGGATGGATTGAAGCAGCAGTTATCTACTTTGCATTTGTTATGGCAAATGCAGTTCGAATGCTACTTGTAAGTTTATGAAACAAACAAGAAAGAATGATACACAAACAAACTAATTAGCTCCCCAGCGGAGTTGCCATTTTGTTACAGGGAAAAGTGTCTATTTAGAACTGCTCTATCCCACTAAGGTGTGACAGCTGCCTTAGAAACAAACAGAGAAAAGCTACTTATGTTTTTCATTTATAAATTATAGATAGAGAGGAATAGAAAGACCAACCTCTGTCTTGCGCTAATCCTTTGATTCGATCCCTCTCTTCTTTGATAGTCCCCAGCTACCTGCTCCCTTGCATGCCCAGTTACACAAAGTACCTGTAAGATCACAGAAACATAGTGTTGGAAATAATACTGAGAGGGGGGGTGAATCAGTATTATCTAGCAATTTAATATATCTTCCTTATTTGATCTTTGAATTATTTTTTCATGTTAGTACCATAAAATAATGAGCATGAACAAAGACAACAGATAGTCACACCAAAGAACACAAGATGTAAGGTGGAAACCCAATGTGGGTGAAAACCACCTGCTGCAATATGTCTCTATCTTCTTTCAAATTAGAAACTCCTTTTACAATGATTTTGTACTGGTGCAGTCCTTTACCACTACGCAGGCTGCAACCTGCAGAGAGCTACAACTCTCTCTCGTTTTCCAGTCTTCTCCTGGAAGGGAGCTACAACCCCCTACTTCTTTTCATAAAGCATCAAATGATCATCAAGTACATAACAGTTACAGTCCACTACAGTTATCAGATCAGTAATAACAGAACTAACCCAGAACACCTTATCAACAGAGAAATTCAATCAACAGAACATCTTAAAATAGAGACGCATTTTTCCCTTCTGTGGCCTGCGACCAGACACAACTAACCTTCTGCTCCCCTGCGTCCACACGCAGAGATCCTTCTGCTGCGCTGCGTGCCCACGCACTGTTCCTTCAACTGCACTGCGTCCTGTTGCTGCAGGGACGCACCCAGAAATAATATCGCGCCGCGTCTTTTTGCTCAGAGACGCACCTGATCCTTATTATGCTCCGTGTCCCCACGCAGTGCGCCTGTTACTGTACTACATCCCGGACGCACCTGAATCTTACTCTGCCCCGCGTCCCCACGCAGGTCTCTTCTTACTGCACTGCGTCCCGGCGCACTTTCCTTTTACTGAACCTGCGTACCTTCAGGTATGAATGATTTCAAGACTTTAAGAGTAACCCAAACAGTCAGATCTACAGATCTGATCATGTGCCAAAGAGATCTCAGTCTTTCAGAAGATTCACCTTTTTAGATCTAGACCAGATCTAGCCTCATAAGATATTCAACCAAAGACATACTCAAACCAAATGATCTCCTTTGCTTTATATAGGCAAGCTCCTCCTCAAATCATGGAACAATACCATGAGCCGACACCATAATAACACAATACCGTCAGCTAGATACCAAGAGTAAAACACAAGAAATCCCCACGTGAGCTTTTCTCTACCTTGAAATGTGTGCACTGGGTGGACGCACCTCCTGAATGGCTGGCCCGCGTCTCTGGACGCGGTCCCTGCAAGGTGTACCTGCGGGTATGCACCTTCTGAACTGATTTCCTGCGTCCTTCTTATTTTTCAATAAATTGAGAGCCTTGTCATGGGAGTTGCCATCAAGTACAACATCTGTAACATATAGCCATACCAGAGAACATAATGCCAACAATCTCCCCCTTTGGACTTGATGGCAACCTTACAATCTTCAGCTTCATTCTCCCCCTTTGACATCAAGGTCAAACGGGTATGCTCCCCCTAAGATCATGCTCCCCCTGAAAAAGAACCAGATCTGTAACAAAGAACCATAATCCACCATGAAAGAGATAGAGACATATTGCAGCTATTTCCAAGATCTCCTTCTGACCATCCTCCATAATGCCAACAAAGCATTATATGCTCCCCCTGAACATGTACCATCAATCAGAAAAGATTCAACAATAAGATGATGCATCAACAACCCCCAGCTTTTGCCTGAGGTATTCAAAAGTGTCCCTGGGCAATGGTTTGGTGAGAATATCAGCAACTTGTTCCTTAGAAGGAACATACTCCAACTTGACCTTCTGTTCAAGCACTTGTTCCCGGAGGAAATGATACTTGATTGGTATGTGCTTGGTTTTTGAATGCATAACTGGATTCTTTGAGATGCTGATTGCACTTGTGTTATCACATAAGATGGGGATAGGTGGTGTACAAGTGATTTGAAAACCCTGCAAAGTCTGCATCATCCAAAGGAGTTGGGTGCAGCAAGATGCAGCAGCAACATATTCTGCTTCAGCTGTAGACAAGGCAATCGAACTCTGTTTCTTGCTGAACCAAGATACCAATATGGAACCCATAAAGAACGCACCACCACTTGTGCTTTTCCTGTCATCCATGCTTCCGGCCCAATCTGCATCTGTATAAGCATGAAGTGTAAGATCTGTATCTCTAGGATACCATAAGCCATAATTTTGAGTCCCTTGAAGATATTTGAAAATTCTCTTTACTGCCTGAAGATGAGTCTCCTTCGGATTTTCCTGAAATCTTCCAACTATTCCAACTGCATGCATGATATCCGGTCGGGTACCTGTCAAATAAAGTAAACTTCCAATCATAGATCTGTAGGTTGGTTGATGTACTGCTGCAGATTCATCATTTGCACTGAGGCTACATCCTGTGACCATAGGGGTACATACTGGTTTTGCATCTTCCATACCATATTTCTTCAAAATCTGTTTGAGATACTTGGTTTGAGATAAAAAGATTCCTCCTTCTTTTTGTTGGATTTGCAAACCAAGGAAATATGTCAGTTCTCCTAGAAAAGACATTTCAAATTCTTTCTGCATGATCGAGGCAAAGCTTTGAATCATAGCTTCTTCATTGCTGCCAAAAATAATGTCATCTACATACACAACAAGTATTAGCAATTTGTCATTTTCAACTTTTATATAAAGATTGCTATCTGCTGAACCTTTTGAAAAACCTTGTTGATGAAGATATTTGTCCAAGCGGTAGTACCAAGCCCTTGGAGCTTGTTTGAGACCATAGAGGGCCTTTTTCAATCTGCATACAAGGTTTGGATCATTTCCAAGAATGAACCCATCTTGTTGTTCAATGTATACTTCTTCTTCCAAGTCTCCATTCAGAAAGGCTGATTTCACGTCCATTTGAAATACTTTGAAGTTTTGAAAACTTGAGAGAGCAAGAAACATTCGGATGGCCTCAAGTCTTGCAACAGGAGCAAAGGTTTCTTCAAAGTCTATTCCTTCTTGCTGCGCATACGCTTTACAAACAAGTCTGGCTTTATTTCTAATTACTTCTCCATTTTCATTCAATTTGTTTTTGAAGACCCATTTTGTCCCGATAACATTCTTATCTTTTGGTCTAGGAACCAGCTCCCAAGTGTTGTTCTTTTCGATCTGCTCAAGTTCTTCATCCATTGCTTTCACCCAACATTCATCTTTGCATGCCTCTTTCACATTTTGTGGTTCAGTTGAGGAGAGTAATGCTAAATAGCTTGAAGCTTATGAAATTGTTCTTCGAGTTTGTACACCTGCTTCTTTCTGTCCCATAATTTGAGATTCTGGATGGTTCTTCTAAACATATCTGGATGGAGTCTTTTCTTCTATTCTTGTTTGCTCCTCTGGTTCTTCTTGAGGTTCTTCTTGAGATTCTTCTTCTTCATCATTCTGTCTTTGAGGGTAGCCTTCATCTTCTTCGATGTCTTCACGATGTACTTGCCTAGGAATGTATCCCTTCTCATCAACCACTACATCAATGCTGTCAACAATTCTGCCAAGTCTTTTATTGTAGCATTTGTATGCTTTGCTATATGGAGAATAACCAAGAAGAATGCCTTCATCTGCTCTAGGTTCAAGTTTGCCAAGCTGCTCATCAGTATTCTTGATATAGCATTTGCTCCCAAAGATTTTGAAGTGCTTTACCGAAGGAGTCCTACCATTCCAAAGCTCATGAGGAGTTTGAGTGCTGTTCACCCGGACATTCATTTTGTTGAGAATAACAACCGCAGCATGTGCAGCTTCACCCCAGAAAGTAGCGGGAGTTCCTGATTCATCAAGCATAGCACGAGCCATTTGTTGGATTGTTCTGTTCATTCTTTCCACAACTCCATTTTGCTGGGGAGTTCTTGCTGTAGAGAATTCTCTTCTTATCCCATGTTCTTCACAGAAATTGAAAAATTCATTTGACGTAAATTCCCCACCTCTGTCGGATCTGAGGCACTTAATTTTGTGACCTGATTCATTTTCCACCAAGGCTTTGAAGGATTTGAATTTTTCGAATGCTTCATCTTTGTGCTTCATAAGTCCTAACCAGACAAACCTGGAGAAATCGTCAATGAATAATATCAAGTATTCTTCTCCTCGAGGTGTTCTTTTCCTAAAGGGACCGCATGTATCTGTGTGTACTAGCTCAAGAGGCATGCTAGCTAATCCTTCTTTCTCTGGAAAGTTAGTTCTGGTTTGTTTTCCAAACTGACATGATTTTCATATGGTGTTGTCAGGAATTTTGATATCTGGAAGATCGGGAACTGCTTGATATTTGCACGCTTTCCTTATTTGTGAGAAGATTAGATGTCCCAACCTTCGATGCCATAACCAGTGCTCTTCATCCTTGCTCAGATAGCATTGTTGTTGTCCTTCTTCAAATATGTACAGATTATTTGGAGTTCTTTTGCCTTTGAGCACTGTTTTACCTGTATCAAGATCACGAACAAGACATCCATTCGATCTGAATATAACCTCGGTTCTTTGATCACACATCTGGCTGACACTTAGAAGATTATGCTTCAATCCATCTACATACAAAACATTTCCAGCCTTGACCTTTTCTTTTAACTGAGCAATGCCTTTTCCTTTTATAGTTGCAGGAGTATCATTTCCAAAAGAGACTTTCTTTCCCTTTTCTAGAGCAGAATAAGATTCAAGTTTTTCTTTATCACCTGTCATATGCTTCGAACATCCACTGTCAATGTACCATAGATTTTCCTGTCCCTCTGCATAAAAAGCTATCCCGCATCTTTCTGTTTGAGGTTCCTTTATTTTCAATGTTTTGGTGCTTGAGGCTTGTTCCTTTTTCTGCTGAAACCTGCTCCTGCATTCAGAGTCTTCATGCCCAAAATTATTGCAAATAGAACATTCAACTTCATTTTCAAGAACCGAAAAGTTGTTATAGGTCCTTTTTGTAATCCCTGTCATACTTCTTTGTTTTTGAGCTTCCCTAGTCATGATTGTTTTATATGCAACACATTGAGCTGCTTTGTGACCAAAGTTATGACAAGAAAAGCATTGTCCATTGAAGAAACTTCTGCGGTTATCGAATCTACCAGCCAACTGATTGTACTTTCTATTTTCATCTATTCTTGAACCAAATTGAGAAGATTTTACCTGTGGCTGGTTCACCCTTAAGATGGATTGCACCTGATAGTTTCTGTTTGTAATTCGTCCCTGCTTTACCTGATGATCTTCATTGTTCTTTTGCTCATTTCTTCTTGCTGCATCAAGATAACTCTTAGAGGTGGATGCTTGAGAGGTTTCTCCATTGTAGCCCAGACCAGTCTTGTTTAGAGGAGACCGCTGCACATTGATAATCTTATCCAAAGTTTCAGATCCTTTGACAAACTTAAGATTAATAGTTTTTGTTTTCTCAATCTCTTTTCTAAGACCAACAATTTCTCCTTCTAGTTTTTCAAGATGTTTTTCCTTTTCATCAATTTGAAATTGTAAAGTATCAATGATCACATTCTTTTCTTCTATACATCTCTTGAGTCTAGTAATTTTATCATAAAGGTTATCCACATCTATAGCATCCATATAATCATCATCTTCAAATGCCATTAACAACTTATATTCATTGCCTCGTTCATCTTCATCACTGTTCGATAGACCATCACTATCTTCGTGGGTGTAGTAGCTTTTCTTATTTGCACTTTGTTTCTTGTTCCATCTAGCAGGTTCCTTTCCTTTATCCTTATAAGGACATTTTGCAGCATAATGGCCTACTCTTCCACAAGCAAAGCATTTAAAAGGTAACTTACCTCTGAATCTTCCAGAACCTCTTTGAAGTTTTCTGACAAAATTTGATTCTTCTTCCTCTTCTTCTGGGACGTGGATTGCTTCATAATAATCTTCTTTACCTGATGCCTTGAAAGCAGCTTCTCTTCTGTCTGATGGACCTCCCTTTCTCATTTCATAAGCAGTTAGAATTCCATGTAGCTGAGACATAGTGAGAATTCGTAGATTTTCCTTTTCTTCTATAGCAGATACTTTAGATTCAAACTTGGGGGACAATGATCTTAGAACCTTTTCAACCACTATAGCCTCTCTTATTTCTTCACCCAAATTTTTCATACAATTAACAATCTCATCTACCCAAAGAAAATAGTTAGCCACACTTTCATCATTATACATCTTGAGAGTCTCATAGTGAATCCTGAGAGTTTGAAGTTTAGCACGCTTTACCTGTTCATCTCCTTCATAGCTTGTGACAATTTTGTCCCATATCTCTTTTGCGGATTTTTAGTGCATTACCTTCATGAATTCCGTTTGGGATATACATCCTAACAGAGTACTGACTGCTTTTGCATTTGTTTCATACTTCTTTTTCTCAGCTGGATCTGTAGGAGTAGCTGAAGGAAAAGCGTAGCCTGTTTCAACAATGTCCCAAACTTCTGTACCAAGAGATTGAAGATATGAAGTAACTCTTACCTTCCAATAATTGAAGTTTGTCCCATCAAAAACCGGTGGCCTGATTGATGCTTCTCTCTCGTAGTTGCTCATGATGAACGATCTACCTTCAAGCGATCAAGCTTCTCTGAAGGACCTGCTCTGATACCAATTGTTGGAAATAATACTGAGAGGGGGGGTGAATCAGTATTATCTAGCAATTTAATAAATCTTCCTTATTTGATCTTTGAATTATTTTTGCATGTCAATACCATAAAATAATGAGCATGAACAAAGACAACAGATAGTCACACCAAAGAACACAAGATGTAAGGTGGAAACCCAATGTGGGTGAAAACAACCTGCTGCAATATGTCTCTATCTTCTTTCAAATTAGAAACTCCTTTTACAATGATTTTGTACTGGTGCAGTCCTTTACCAGTACGCAGGCTGCAACCTGCAGAGAGCTACAACTCTCTCTCGTTTTCCAGTCTTCTCCTGGAAGGGAGCTACAACCCCCTACTTCTTTTCATAAAGCATCAAATGATCATCAAGTACATAACAGTTACAGTCCACTACAGTTATCAGATCAGTAATAACAGAACTAACCCAGAACACCTTATCAACAGAGAAATTCAATCAACAGAACATCTTAAGACAGAGACGCATTTTTCCCTTCTATGGCCTGCGACCAGACGCAGCTGACCTTCTGCTCCCCTGCGTCCACACGCAGAGATCCTTCTGCTGCACTGCGTGCCCACGCACTGTTCCTTCAACTGCACTGTGTCCTATTGCTGCAGGGACGCACCCAGAAATAATATCGCGCCGCGTCTTTTTGCTCAGAGACGCACCTGATCCTTATTATGCTCCGCGTCCCCACGCAGTGCGCCTGTTACTGTACTGCGTCCCGGACGCACCTGAATATTACTCTGCCCCGCGTCCCCAAGCAGGTCTCTTCTTACTGCACTGCGTCCCGGCGCACTTGCCTTTTACTGAACCTGTGTACCTTCGGGTATGAATGATTTCAAGACTTTAAGAGTAACCCAAACAGTCAGATCTACAGATCTGATCATGCGCCAAAGAGATCTCAGTCTTTCAGAAGATTCGCCTTTTTAGATCTAGACCAGATCTAGCCTCATAAGATATTCAACCAAAGACATACTCAAACCAAATGATCTCCTTTGCTTTATATAGGTAAGCTCCTCCTCAAATCATGGAACAATACCACGAGCCGACACCATAATAACACAATACCGTCGGCTAGATACCAAGAGTAAAACACAAGAAATCCCCACGTGAGCTTTTCTCTGCCTTGAAATGTGTGCATTGGGTGGACGCACCTCCTGAATGGCTGGCCTGCGTCTCTGGACGCGGTCCCTGCAAGGTGTACCTGCGGGTATGCACCTTCTGAACTGATTTCCTGTGTCCTTCTTATTTTTCAATAAATTGATAGCCTTGTCATGGGAGTTGCCATCAAGTACAACATCTATAACATATAGCCATACCAGAGAACATAATGCCAACACATAGCACTATAAAAAGACATGGATCTATATTCATAAACAATCTAGGATCAGATGTAAATTGACCATACAAATGTAACAAGCATCAATGATACAAAAGCATGGAGGAAAACTCAAATAGCTTTTATTGATAAACAAGAAAAGATCCAGGAGGAGTTACAACCAGTTGTTTTGACCCAGCATCAACCTCCCAGCAAAGAAGCCCCTCTTCACCTCAAACAAAGCATAGATCACCCAACAATCTAATATTTGTCTCTAGAAACCAACAACGATTCCTTACAATATGCAAAATTCGAGCCTCCAACCTCTGGATCTCTAGGATGAGAGATCTATATATAGATATTTGTAGAGGTGTGAGTCAGCTCTGGGTTTTTGATTAGTGTCTTCTCTCTGATAGTTCTTTATGCCACTTGAATATCTCATTGGTCTCTTACTCATCCTTGGGCGATTCTGAGAGGCAAGTGTCCTAGGAGAAGTTTCTGGAAGATTCCATGATCATCCGCCTCGCAAAATGTCTCTGCCACTTGTCGTTTATCGTCCATCGCACCCCATAGAAGGGATTTTTGAAATGCAACGCACTTCCTGTGTGTTCAAGGTGCAATGCATCGCACTCTGGCCATGGAGCAAGTGCAATGATCTAGTTTTGACCAGTTCTGAGTAGTTTTTCATGGAGAACTTCTGGGAGAAGCTGTAATTTGTTGACCTTGTTCTTTTAGGGGTTAGAACAAAACTTTTAGGGACTTAGGAGCCCTTGGTTTATGGACATTTCATGCTTGGGGTTGTAGGGCCCAAAAATGTCTATAACAGTTGTCCCTTCAACCCAATCTGCCATAGCTCATGCTACCCCTACCTTGTAGTGATAGACCTCTTCTACAAAACTATATCCTCTATCAACTCTCCTTAAGCATTTGGTATCAAATCGTCCACAAAATGTAGAACATGTTCCTCTTCCTGATCTAGCATGGAAGGCTCATAGAGTTTCAAATTCTCTACGTTCGAAACTAAGTAAATGTGCATATATAGTCGTAAATTGAGTCGATATGCATTATCACCCACCTGTTCTAGTATCTCAAAGGGAACATACCTTAGAGCCTTGATTTTCTTACTAGGCCCCTGTAACCTCTCCTTATTCAACTATAGAAATACTTTTTTTCCCACCTTGAATGATATCTCTATTATGTGCTAATCAGACATGACCTTATATTTCTCCTATGACTTATGTAGTGATTCCTATACATGTAGATAGATCTTCCTGATCTTCTCTATAAAATTTTCGACCCTCAAAGCATCTCCTGTAAGATATTCCCTCACTCCTCCTTGCTACCCATATGCCAAACAAAGGTGAAGGTGGAAAACATTGGAAACAAGTCTCAAATGGGGACTTTCCTATAGGAGTGTGGGCTGTTCTATTATAATAATGTTGTATATACACCAAATTTTCATCTCAGGTCTTCGGATGCTTTTAGTTGTATCTCGTCAAAAGCTGCACCAAATTATTGTTGACTACTTCTATCTACCCATCTTTCTGTGGATGGAATAAAGAAGAGATCTTAAACATTATGTCCATCTTCACCCACAATGTAGTCCAGAAGGCACTAAGAAATCTTATATCCCTTTTGAAATGATATTCCTTGGTATCCCAAAGTGCACCCATACCCTTCCGAAGAACATGTTTGTTGCGTCTTGTCTGCTAATGGTATTTTTACAGGGAATCAAAATACATCTTTTTGAACATGCCAACTACCATGAATAGGTAGTCATGTCCATTCCTGGTTGTCACTAAACATTCTACAAAGTCCATCAAAATCCTTTCCAAGGGATGAGTAGGTATAGGTAATGTATGATATAAACCATATTTCCTATTGCTAGGCTTGCTCGTACAAGAAAGCATGCATCTGCTTGTGAACCTAGCTACCCGCTCTTGCATCTTGGGCCAATACACATACCTCTTCAAGTTAGCCACGATATTCCTTAAACCAAAGTTCCCTACAACCTTTGAGGTCTAAGCCTCTCTAATAAATTACAAACACTCACCTTAATCAATACATAGCTTATCCTACCTATAGAGTAACCCATCCTGGAGATGGTAGTCAACGGCGTTGTCACCATTGTCCACATGAGTCTGACTCTGAAACTGTTGATACACCTCCTTGAAGTCCCCATATTCCGAATATGCCTCTCTGTATGGATCATGGGTGAATTGCTCCATGTGGATAAGAGTCCCCAAATCTCGAATCTTTGATGTGAGTGCCCTTGAAAGCATATCGGCCAATTTTTCTGTGATGCCCTCCTTATACTTGATCACCAAATGGAACTGCTATAAAAACCCCATCCACTTGTAATTCCTGGTATATTGTAGCTTACTCTAGGCCTATATGTACTATAACAACTAGTGATCTATGTGCATTATTGTCTCCTTTACCATCAAATAGTGCTTCCACTTCTTCATATATTGCACCATTGCATAGAGCTCCTTATCATAGGTAGGGTAGTGTTACACTAAAATTTGTCACCATGACTATTTGCAGTCAGTATGGCTCCATCAGTTGTCATACTGTCCTCCTTGTCCAGTCTTATACCTCTGCTCCTCATGTCAAACTCCAAGAAAGAGAGAAAGTCTTTAAAAAGTCAATATAACTCTGGTTACACAATTTCTCTTACCATTACCTGCGTGTATGCACCTCAAGTTCATAATACCTGCGTACTTGTACGCTCTTTCTGTAAAGGGGTGGGCGCGTACTCCTGTAAAGGTCAAAAGGCGCAAGTTTTACTTCAAAAAAGTTACTTGTGGTCGAATCTAGAGCATTCTAGAAGATGGTTTGACGTGGATTGAGCGCCTCCAGATGGTTCATGCATCCCAAAGAAAGAGGAACTTATCCCATGAAGAGGGGAGCTATCCCTTTGAAAGAGGGGCTTATCCCATTCATGGTGGACCTGATTAACTTCCTCCAAAGCACTATAAATACATGCATTGGGCCAGAGGGAGGGGGGGTTGAAAGCTGAACATTCCTAAGGGTAGATGGTGCTAAAATTAGGACTCCCTTATAGAGCTTGAGAGGAGAGATTCCCATCCTTTCTTAGCTTCATTTGGAAGTGGGTGAGTTGATCAAAGTAAAGGAGAACTCTTGCTGGACCCTGGGAGGGACCTGCACAACACCAAGGCACTGGTTGTAATGGTTTCTTTTGTTTCCAATTAATACAATTAAGTTCATTTTTCTCAACAAGTTGTTATATATAATTTGTTTCATAAACTCCTTGGTCTTTATGATGAATATGTTTTATTATATGAGTTATTTAGGTGCTATGTAATCGTTTGCTTGTTAGTGAATGCAGGCTTCAAGGAGAAGGAGGAGCTCATCTGGATCGGAGAGGCTTGGCTGCTACAAACTGCGTTGGACTAAAGGTAAGACTTGAACACCTAGTTGCTTTTATTTTAAATGCATATTTAGGGAAAGATAGTGCTTGATTGTTTTGTTTGTCACTAGAAAGCCTTAGCTTCTATGGAGGTCGGTTTTGTCCGCAAAATTGACTCTTTCTGCATGACAAAATGGCGACCATACTGGGGAATCCATGGATTTGATTGATTTCTCTTTTGATTGATACTTTGATTTGAGAAAAGTTGATTTCTTTCTAGTTTTTGACTGATTGGCTGTGAATTTGGGTGGAATAGCTTAGGGTTGAGTTAGTTTTTATTTTTCTTGATTTTGAGAGCACTACGCACCCTCTGCGTTAAGCACAGTGCATACATGTACGCACTTCTGCTTTGTACATAGAGCGTGGCCACACCTGTGCAAACAGGCTGCCTACGTACCCTGTCAAAAGTTTAGAAAATTTCAATTTTTTCCTTTTACCTATTAGATTTTGTTTATAGTTTGTTTCTTGCTGCCTAGATCCACTGGTTACCTGTCAAAACTTTTCATCTAAGCTTGTTTCATTAGCATCGAGGGTTTTAGTGAAGTTCATAGAGATTCTAGCCCTAGGTTTGATTTTTGTATTGGTCTTGTAGTGACTTTGGCTTTAGAAGTTGTAAAAACCTTGGATATCCCTGGTCTTTTCAGTCTTCTTAGGAGTCGGACCTTTCGTAAAATCCACCTTTGTGAGAAACCTACCTTTGTGTTGTCTCTTTGCGGAATTTCGAGAAGGCTTGTTGGTTAAGCTGTGAATTTCATTCTTAAGAAAAAGAACAAAAGCTTTTTATTTTTGTTTTTGACTGGTTAATGATTCTGCATGAATTAGTCCTTGGTTGAATTGTAACCGAGTAAAACATCCTGGAATTATGTTTTGTAGGCTTTTACCTCATTAGATTTGCTTTTAGGTAAATTTCTCTTAGATTTTCTTTGAGATAAACTTCTTTTAGATTTTCATAGATTTTAGAGTTGATTTTCGTTAAGTAGTTTTTTATGCTTTTTTAAAATAGAAAAAATACAAAATCTCTTTTGAAAAAAAAGTTTGCTTTTAGTAGCGTTTGAAGTCTTTGAAAAGAGAAAGGAAGTTTTCGTGAAATAATTAGTGGTCATGTGTTGTGTGCTTTGGAAAGGATAAAGAGAATGTTTCTTTGATTTTCATTGCCGAGAAAGTTGTCTTTATAAATTTTGCATTCTCCAACTCTCTTAGCTAGGGAATTCATTGAAAAGGAAAGATAGTTTAAATCATCTTAGGTGCATCTTTTTAGTGGATTTGAGTCGAGTCTACACACCATCAGTTTCATCTCCGCTACCTTTTGTCCTAAAGAAAAGCCATAAAAATTAACGCTTAAAGTAAAATTAACTTAGTAACTTTTATTTACTAGGGCTCTGAAGCACCAACATAGATCAAGCTAGTGCCTTGGAGTAGGAGAGTAATTAACTCTCCAAGACAGTAAAAACAAACAAGTAGCTTATCTTGCGGTAGGATAAATCCAGTTGTTACGTTTATGCCCTGGGAAAGCTCCTCTTAAAGGAGAAGCATGAGAACGTGTCTGAACCAGTGAGGGGATCAATCCTCCTTCATTGGGAACGACGCCAGATATGCACGTACTACAAACGGTAAACTTCGGATTAACCATTATCGAGGAGCTTGGGGTCACTTGTCGGTAAACCTTGGATTATTGTCAAGGAGCCGGCAAGGGGATTGAGCTTGTTACTCTGCCCTTGCGTGCTATCGGATCGTAGACTATTCCCCCAGGTATATTTGTTACTGTTGGTGACGTTAGTGACTATTATCTTTAGGGTTCTACCCAAGGTGACGGTGGAGGGAAGATCCCACTGTACTTGGAGCAGACGTCGGCTAGACTCACTTGGATTTTCTGGGGGGTTCACTTCACTCGAGACGGTTAAAGTGGAGGAACTTGTGCCAGTCTATTCATTAAGCAGGTTGTCGGGGTAACTGTTCCACCCGCCACTTCTGTACTGAATTCTGTGATGTTGGATTTCATCACCAACTAGTGTTTTCGGTCCGGAAGGTTACTGTTTGTGTGTGGTTTGACGCCCTAGATTCTTTAGGCGTGCTTTAGAGACTTTAGGCGGTTTTCTTTGAGATTTTACTTTGTTTGCGTGTGCAGTAATTAAAATTTTTAACTATGGATGAATTACCGAGACAATCCCGTAGACTTCGGGGCCAGTCTCCTGAGGTTGTAACCGTGGCCGATTTGTTGAGGAAGTCTCGTAGACTTCGGGGCCAACCTCTTGAAGACGTCCTGGGTCATTACGAAGGTTTGAAAGTCCTCGTAACTCCTAGTGGTAGTAAAGTAGGCTCACTTGAGGAAGAAGAGTCTTCGTTGGTTGTTCATCCTGATTACCAAACTTTAGAAACAGGTTATAATCCTGAAGCTATTTCGATTTCCGAACTTGCTGGTAGCTTTTCATCTACTAGTGATATAGGCGAAGAACCTGAGATATTTGAACCTGTTACTCGAACATCGGGGTTGGTCTCTCCAACTTCTAGTGCTCCTAATTCACCTAGGGTAGAAAGAGTCATCACCGACAATCTTCCTTCTGGTTTGATAACTATTGAAGGACTTACTCCAGAAGAAGAAATAGGCATCCCTATCCCTGAAAATCAACCTGTTATTGATCTAAGGGAGCATGAATCCATTTTTTACAGTCCACCTAGAAGTACTACTTGGTATCTTTCTTTAACTAATTATTTGGACAACTCAGGGTTAAGTTTTTCTCCACCTCGTGCTCCTTATCCACCTAGAGGTCTTTATACTCCTGTAAATATGTCTGGTCAGTCGTCCATGTTTACTCAATCGCCTGAATCTTTTTTGTAAGGCGGTCCTTCTATTCCCTCTGGGTATCAGTCACTTTCTGGTACTTTTGCGGGAGCATCTCCTCAACCCATTGAACATGGGTTGTTAACTGGAAACAATGGTAATAAACCGTTGATCATAGAAAACATTCTTATGATGTCAGGTTCTATTCCCAATTCTCAACCTTAGGGTGGTCAATTACCGCCTGGGGGGCAGCCTCAATTAACGCCTGGGGGGCAACCTCAAGGTACACAAATTGTGTCTGGGGGGCAGCCTCAAGGACAGTATGTACCCATGGTGCAGTACATTCCTCAAGGTCAACCCCAGCCTCAATATGTACCCCAAGGTCAACCTCAGCACCAATTTTTACCTCAAGGTCAACCCCAGTATCAGTACATGCCTCAAGGGTATCTACCCCAAGGTCAGTACTCGAATCAAGGTTTCCAACCACCCCAAGGTCAATCTTATGTTCAAGGTACGGGAAATGTACCTTTCAATTATCAATCCTACCCTCATTCCGATTATGGATCTCAATATCCTCAATCTGTTATGGGTCAATACCCCGGAATGAGCATAGTGTGGGATCCATCCCAAATTCAACAGGTGTTGCAGCCAAGTGTACATTTGTCATCTCAAACTGGACAACCTTTAGTTTCTGGTTCACCCCAGCAACCAGCCCAGTCTAATATTCAAACTTCTGTACCTTTGGTAGTTTCTCAGTCTGGGCCTATTTCGCCTCGTACTCCATCTCAAACGACTGATGCAACTGCTGCGACATCTGTTCAATCTACCCCACTTACTTCTGGAGTATCGACAGCTCCAGTTTCTACTGTTTCTGTATCTACTCCTCAGACATCTTTACCATCGTCTGGATCCACGATTCAAACTATGGTTCAGATGCCTGTAGTACAACCTTGTTTAAGTACGGTTGTCACAAGTTAACCACAATTCACTTATCAACTGTACCAGGCACAGTACCAATTCGGTCCTACTATCCAGCAGCCAGTTTACCAGTATCAACTGTATCCTGGGTACACTTATCAACAACCACAGCAACCCCAGTACGGTCTGATTAATCGTGGTTTTCCAAGAGGATACAATATCTCGAACGTGATTCCCATTCCTAGTTATCCTGGATATCCTCCTCCTGGGACTGGTCTCGTGACCCAGAGTTTTAGGGATCCTAATGGGCAGTTACCATTTATCGCAACTTTGGACTTACCAGACTTGTCGCGCCTAACGAACGATCCAATTAATTATCTTCCGTTTTGACCGCCAATGCTGAATAAGTTGACCAGTGACATTCCCAAGTTCGAGGGTAAGTCTGGAGAGGACCCGTCGAATCATGTGATGACTTACCACCTCTGGTGTGCCTCTAATTCCATCTCGGATGATTCGATCCGCTTACGTCTTTTCCAGCGTACTCTCATTGGTCTTGCGGCCAAGTGGTACATTGAGTTACCACGGGCCTCTTTTTATAATCTTAGTCAGTTAGCTACCTCGTTTTTAACTCATTTTCAGTTGCCGGTTAGATATGATAATCGCACGGAGTTACTAACTTTGTTAAAAAAATCGACGTCCACTTATATTTCTGATCATATTCATGAATGGAGACGTCGAAGGCGGTTAGTGAAGGTTTTTATCCCGGACCAGATCTTAGCTGAATGGTTTGTTAAATCATTGTTACCGAAGATTACTGAAGACGTAGCTAAGGCCGGAGTAGTTACTGAGGAGCAAGTGATTGCTCAAGCGTAGTACCTTGACTTAGTTTATACTCAGTCAGGTACGTTACATGAAAAGATCCCTGATCTTCCCAAGTCAAATCAAATCGCTGCAGCTCCTTCGGGGTCTCATGTTGCTGATGGCATGATTGGTACGGTGAACACTAAAAGCAAGAAGAAATCCTCAAAGAATTCTTCTCCTATTATAACCTTACCAGACTCCCCGACAGGAGATTATTCTGCTGAGGTTTCCGCCGATATTCACGCTGTAGAGTCATCTACGGCTAAATCAAAATCTGGTGGAAAGAAGAAAGGGAAGAAAAAGAATAAAGTAGACAAAACTCCAAAGGCGAAAACTGAAAAGTGAGAAACCAATGACGAAAAGTGCAAGCCTCGTTATCCATGTCTTATTTGTGAAGAAGAACACTTTACAAGAGACTGCCCTCATCGAGCAGAGGTTGCAAAGATTGTCAAAGGTCCCAAACTCCTGCTGTTTTGAAAGATCCATTTCCAAAACAGGATAGTAAGATGATAGGTTCTTCCTCGAGTGCCAGTGAAGAACCCATATTGATGATGTCTCATGTAAGGATTGCGACTCAATCACAAGATTATGGTAGTAAAAGTCCTGTTGATGGCAAAGAAGCAGAATCTTCTCATTCTAATCCATCAACCTCAGCTCCCGGTTCCGATCCACTACAGATCGAGAAGCCTAACCCAGACTTAGTAATCAAACCGCCCGCCAAGGGTGTACTTCGAAGGTCTGCTTTCAATTCACATGCGAGAGCGGCCCAGGATTATAACATTGTTGAGGACTTAGCTATTTCACCCTCAGCAATGTCGGCTTTGGAAGTGCTGCAATCATGCCCAGCACAACGCAAATTACTTTTGTCGACTATAGGAGCTGTTGATGTTCAGGACCCGAACCTAATAATCTTTGATCTAGAAAATAGTACACCACGTTTACCTCATCAAATGGCTTTCCAGATCCCAGTGATAGTAAAAAATAGGCCTATTCATCAGACTGTAATTGATGAGGGAGCTTGCACGTGTATTATGTCGATACAGTGTTGGAGATCGCTTGGTTTTCCTTCACTGAATCAATCCCCGACAATTCTTAAGGCCTTTGATGGCCGTGGGTTTCATCCTTTTGGCATTCTACAGGATTTGCCTATAGGGGTTGAAGGAAAAACTGTTTGTCTAGATGTGGAAGTGGTTGATGCCCCTCTAGACTACAACCTTCTCTTGAGTCAAAGTTGGTCTTACGCTATGACAGCGGTCGTTTCATCGGTCTTTCGAGTAATAAAGTTTCCACATAATGGAAAGATCATAACAATAGACTAGCTGGCTTACTTTTCATCCGATCCAGCCTCTTCAGAGAGTATTCAGCATGTCGGTAAAACAACTATCACATACAAGGATCTTGGAGTAGGATTAGTTAAAGATGCCGGTTTATTTGGAACTTTTCCTTTTCCTCCTATCAACGCATTGTCTTCGTTTGCATCCATTCATATGATTACATCAGATACCATTGTTTATGACGATCCTTGGATCATTCCTTCTGAATCTGAAATAGACTCATTTGGTGATGCTATGCCTTTGAGTCCATATGAAATTTCCTATGAAGCCATGCAGTCTTTTACCGACCCGCGTTCAACCAAAATCGACCAAATGAATGTGGTCCGTGAGGAATCACTTTTCACATCAACCTCGGAGTTAATAGCGTTTCCTGAACTTGTTTCATCTGACGAGAAACTTCGTGAAGTCCTGTGTGTACAGGATTTACCATGGGAAGATCTCCATCACAGATCTTCGTTTATACCTGAGGATGATCATTTTGAAAATGATTTCTCATCAATATTTACAACTGAATATGTCAAAGAAGCTCAGAATCCAATGAAACATCCTGATTCAGAGCTGAATTTGGGAAACATCTCTCGAACTATTCCCATTGACATTTCAGTCAAGCCTGGAATTGTTGAGAACATTCATATAGGTGCCTCGTGTACAGATGACGAAATTAAGACATACAAGGCCCTATTTCAAGAATTCCACGACGTGTTTGCCTGGTCCTATGAGGAAATGCTAGGAATTGATCCCGCGATTATTGTTCACGAGATCAAAACTTACCCGGATGCTAAACCCGTCCGACAACGTTTGCATCAGATTCACCCACGAAAAGCGGCTGCAATTAAAGCAGAAGTTGAAAAACTATTGAAAGCAGGTTTCATTTATCCGATCTCGTTAACGGATTGGGTATCGAATATTGTTCCGGTTAACAAAAAACAAGGAACGATAAGAATATGCATCGATTATAGGGACATTAATCGAGCTTGTCCAAAGGACAACTACCCAACACCCTATATCGATCAAATAATTGATGATTGTGCCGGGAGTGAAATATTTTCCTTTATGGACGGTTTTTCCGGTTACAATCAAATCAATATTCTACCTGCCGATCAACCAAAAACGGCTGTCATTTGTCCATGGGGGACATTTGCTTATTTCAAATTACCTTTTGGGCTTAAGAATGCCGGAGCAACTTTTCAAAGGGTGATTTCTTATGCGTTTCATGACATCAAACACATTGTGCAACCGTATCTCGATGATTTGCCCGCTCATTCATTACATCGAGCTGACCACTTTGTCCATTTACAAGCAATCTTCATGAGGTGTAGGCATTATCGTATTCGGTTGAACCCACACAAATGTGTCTTCTATATAGAAGTGGGTCGATTACTGGGATTTGTAGTTTCGAAAGCCGGAATTCGCGTCGATCCCTCGAAGGTAGAAGCTATCATCAAATTGCCTCCTCCTTCGAGTCTTCGCCAACTCCAAAGTTTGCAGGGGAAAGCAAACTTTTTACGACGATTCATTCCTAACTACACCAAGGTTACAAAAGGTTTTACACGATTGTTGAAACAGAACGCTCAATTCTCTTGGGATGAGATAGCTCAGAAATATTTTGATGCACTCAAGCACGCGTTGACCCATGCACCGTTGCTGCATCCTCCCAACTACAAACAGGGTTACTTTTTGTGCCTCATCGCCTCCCATTCCACCATTGGAATGGTCTTAGTTCAGGAAGATGAATTCGGAACTGAACATGTGATATATTACCTTAGTCGGACGTTAAATCCAACTGAGCTAAAATATTCACATGTGGAGAAATTGGCCTTGGCAGCCGTTCAAGCTATCTAACGTTTTCGTCACTACATTCTACTCCATAAAATTACAGTCATTTCGGATTGAAACCCTATGATCTACATTTTGACTAAACAATTGCTAGGGGGCAAGTACTCTAAATGGATTATTATCCTGCAGGAGTTCGACTTGGAGTTTGAGAAATCTAAGTCTAAGAAATCTTTAGTTTTTGCAGAGTTAATGTGTGACTTCCCGCGTCCTGACACGGAAACTGTGGCAGAGGATCCCATTGTGGACGAATCTTTGTTTCTAATCAGCACTTTAGATCCGTCGTATGGGGATATCATCGTCTATCTCCAGGCCCAATCCTTTCGGCCCGAAGTTTCAAAGTCGGAACGTCGGAAAATTCAATTCCAGTCCCAACAATACAAAATTATTGGAGATACTCTTTATCGTCGTGGGGCGGACTCTATTTTTCAACGTTGCTTAACTCATGAAGAAGCTAAAAGGGTTCTGAATGACTGTCACTCTGGAGCGTGTGGCGGTCATATGTCTGGGTATGCCACAGCCCAAAAGATATTGCGCGCTGGCTACTTCTGGCCGTCCTTGTTTAAAGATTGTATTACTGCGGTCCGAAAATGCCACAACTGTCAAGTGTTTGATCGAAAGATGCACGCTCCACCTGCTCCTCTCCACCCTATAATTGCCGTTGGTCCTTTTTCCAAATGGGGTATCGATTTTATTACATGTGACCCTCACTCGGCCGGGGGGCATGCGTATATCATCCTTGTGGTAGATTATTTTACTAAGTGGGCCGAGGCGATGCCTACATTCGAGGCAGACGGCAAGACAACTGCAATTTTCGTGTTCAATCACATAATTGCTAGGTTTGGTGTCCCACAAGCGATAATCACTGACCATGGGTGCCATTTTCGAAACATTATGATGACAGAACTTACAGGGTAGCTTGGTTTTCATCATGATAGTTCAACTCCTTATTATCCACAAGCGAATGGTATGGTTGAGTCCATCAACAAAGTTTTAGTTATCATGATCCGACGAATCATTGCTATTCATCGGTCGAATTGGCACAACATGTTATTTTCAGTGCTTTGGGCGTACCGAACCTCAGTGAAAACATCAACAGGGTTCACTCCTTTCCAACTAGTTTATGGTTTGGAAGTTGTGCTACCCATTGAATGCGAAATCCCCTCACTGAAAATGGCCATCGAGTTACTTCCAGCTACTTCCGAAGAGGAGAAGTGTTTATTATACTTAGCTCAATTAGATGAGAATCCACGTGATGCTGCATTGGCGATCGAGACTCACGCAAAACGTATGAAAGCTCAGTATGATAGAAATGTGACCCCTTGAAATTTTTCGGAAGGAGACCTAGTGTTATTATATGATCAAGCTAATGATAAATTAGGTGCTGGAAAATTCGTTCCTATGTGGCATGGGCCCTATATTGTCAAGCGAAAGCTAGCAAAAAGGGCCTATGAGTTGGTAGACTTTGACAGGGACTCTTTGGGTAAACCCAGAAATGGACTTTACCTAAAGAGGTATTATGCTTAAAAGAATGGGTATGGAGATTTTTAGTTAGGTTAGTTTTTCTTTCTAGCTGGTGTGTTTGTTAGTTTAGACAGTGTGCTTAGCTTAGAGAGTGTGTTTTTTGTCGTTATTCTGGCTTATCTTGGTTTTACTCTTGATGATGCAGATGTCGATGCCTCTGCAAACATACATTGGATTTGCTGATGGTGCTTGTCGTAGTACACGGAATATCTCTTCCGCAGCTTGGGTTATCTATTCGCCCTCTGACGAGTTAGTATCTTTGCATGAGGTGAGCCTCGGTCAAACAACAAACAACATTGCCGAATACAGTGCAGTGATTGAGTTATTGTTTGAATCTATTTCATTTGGGATTCGGAGTTTGATAGTGAGGTTAGATTATGAACTCATTGTATTACAGCTTAATAGAGTGTATGCCATTAGAAATCCAGTGTTATTAAGGTTATTTTTGAGAGTGCGTCTCTTGGAACGTGAGTTTGATTACATTGAATATCAGCATATTCCAAGGTCTTTAAATACATTAGCAGATGCAATTGCTTCTCAAATGTTAAATAGACATTTGCAATAATCATACATGTAAATTTAAAAACATTTAATCACACATGTTTAACAAGATAAGCTGGTAATAATGATATATATATATAGGAGTGTGTCAAAAAATACATCGTCTTCGATCATAGGTTAAAAAACACCTTATGATCGGCAAAAATGATAAGTAAAAAAAACCAAAATGTCACATGTGTCTACAAAACGACCATCCAATCACTGGTGATGATCTCTATATGACATCACTGCACGGGCTACCCTACACAAGAACCTCCTAAAAGGTCTTGGGACCCCGACTACATAGCACTGAAGCCTTATAGGAATATCATTTATGGTAGTCTCTGGTATATCTAGTGTAAGATGCTCTAGGTCATGTTCCAACTCAGCTAAAGTCTCTGTGGCCTCATCCTATGGGGCCGGTGCCGCTGCAACTGGTAGTCTCCTCTCGAAAGGCCGGAGATTGGCTGGACGTCGTGGGCCTACATCTGCATTTTGAAAATTATTACTATCAGTTTTGAGACGATATATAAAAAAAAAAAAAAAAATAGATAGTTTAAAAAACTTGTGGAAAATGAAGTTACCTGTATCATCCCATTGTTCTCCCGGTTGAAGAACCATGTTCGGATCTCCACGAAAATCAACTCCGGCATAAGGAAAATCCTGTATAGAAAAGACCTGGTCCTCTAACCAGTGAAAGTACTCCGTAGTAAATTGAACAACCTCCGTCCCCTCATCAGGATGACGGGCCATAACCGCAACCCATCGCATCAATTTGGGCTCTCGAGGAAGCCCAACACCAATAGTGAGCTGCTGTGGGATCAACATCGGAACCCTCTCTAAGCCAAAACTCACAACTAAAGGCCCATAACCAAAAGTCTTCAGCTGTCCGTTTTTGGCTCTAGTCAGTTGGCCTTTTATATTGGCCAACACAACATTACATCAGTTGAAAATGGTACCTCGATAGCAATCAATCGCCATCCGCATCTGGGATCCAGTGGCAATGTGTAAAGCAGCAGCCCCACAAAGTCTGGTAACTGTAAAGGCAATCACCATAAGTTCAGGTCGGGATATAGTTTTGATCTCTATCCCCTTCTCTTGAGTCTGAGTGTTACACCACTCTAGTCGGAGACTAGCGATGGACTGGCCACAAGGCCTAGTCCTAAACAGAGTCAAGTGTTCGCCTCTCTTGGGAAAACCAGTGAGAAAGTAGATATCTATGGGCTACATCTCAAGCTGGTGCCCTCCAATATAAAAACACTGGTCCTGAACGTTCCATCTTTCTACCAGCCACTCTAGGAAGCGCACTTGGGCCGTCATGCCAGGTATGGCCTAGTATTTATAAAGGCCACATGCCTTCAAAGCATCAATTGACGGTTGATGATTAATGGCGGCCAAATCAACATCTTCGTGCTCTCTCTCGAACCAATCAAGCATGGTGATCAATCTACACACCAGAAAACATCCATTAGATTCCATGAAATCAAAAAATTTTGGTCCATTTTGGAGAATTTGGGGTTTGAAAACTCGTTCCGCGGAGTACGCACCCCACCTTTAGGAACAGAGCGTGGGTACGCAGGGTCCCTTAAGGCAAGGTGCGTACGCCCGACATTTTCCCAACTGAGAAAATGTCGGGGTACGCAGGTCCCTAGTGTGGCACCTGCGTACCCCGAAAGGCGGTTCTTGAAACCTCAAAGCCTCCAAAAAATGAAATCTAGGGCCTAAAAAGAATTCTAAATGGATGAAAATGAAGAGGAGGATGTTCAAAATTACTTGAAATAGACGGCGTTCGATTTCGACGGTCGGATTCTCCGCAATGTCCACGGGAAGTTTCTTGCCAAAAGCCCTTTTTCTCTCCTGAACAGTAAAATGGTAAAAATGAATTGGTAAAAGCCCTTTTTATAGGTTTTTTGGGTAAATAAATGGTAAATTTGTTTATTTTTCACCATGAAAAGGTATTTTTCAAATTATTTTTATCTATCTTCAACATGTATGAGTAATGTGTTGGTTTTTGTGTAGGATAAAGGATTTTCAGGGAAAATTGTCATTTTTTACAAACAAAAACATCAGAGTCATCTTTAAGCCCTTTTCTGACTCCTAAAACATGAAAATATTGCTGAGCGTTTCTTTTACACTCGTTAAAACGGAATTAAAATACTGTCCTCTTATAGCCCTTTTCTGACCGTAAAAACATGAAAAGATTGCCGGATTTTTGTCGTTTCAAATTCGATATTGGAAATAAAATGACGTGTCCTTGATCACTTTTTACTTTTCAGGTCAGAGACACTAATCATGAAAGTACTCCTTGGTCGTAAAGATCAAGCGGTTCTCTCAAGTATTATTTTATACTTTTTCGGGCTTGGGAGACACAAATTTACGAAAAAGGTCAACCCTGGAGTCTTCTTAAGTTTTTTCAGACTCTCTAAAATTGAAAAACGCCGAGTTTCTCCTATACTGGACTCGTTAAAATTTCACAGTAAAGGACCTGTTCAATTACAAACAGGAACGGACCACTCCTTCTTAGGGTTCGAATCTAAACTAAGTTGGACTCATCCGAAGGATGAGCTTATAATCAAGCAAATGTTATCCTCCTCAAGCTTGTAAAAAAATAAAGAGGTACTTGCCAGAAATGGTGGGGGAAAAGAGAGAAAAATGAGCCTATTTGTTATCCTTTGTGTCAGAAAAACCTTATCACCACTCTTGAACACGACACTTTTCATTCACTTGGGTTGGGAAATCCTTTGCCTAATAGTTGATCAAACCAAATTGAAAATATTTAGCCGGATTCTGGGTATTAACTTTGGGTCAATTGTCACCAAACCCATCTGTTGTGTCGTTATGTGTTCAAGAGGTCACTACAAATAAACCATTCATCTGCAAAATACCTATCATCCATCTTGACCATCCCTGAGTCAGTCCTTACAGCTACATTTCTTCAAATTGATCTATGATTTTGTGTTGTGGGCTTGCCTGCAACGCGTCACTTTCTATCGACATCAGCACATTATCTAGAAAGATGACCTAGAAATCGTCAGTACCTTGAGATCTGCATGCCTCAATGGCAGGTTTCTCGCCTTTGACGACGGTTTACATCATTGACTTTCGATCGAAGGATTCCGTGACATGTTCAACATCAACACATTTACTCACATCTCATGGATTGTACTGGGTACTTTGAGAACCATTGACATCACTGGTGGTCTCTCTCACACTTGTTAACAGTTTACATCATCGACTGGTAATCAAGTGGTTTCTACCATGTTCGACATCAACTCATTTATTCGCATGGATAGAATCGTACTATTTCGGGAAGTAGAAATGAAGACCCTGGATCTAGTTTCCACCATCCAGGCTGCGAGGAGTTTTGTATTCATTATACAGTAGACTAATCATAAATAGATGGCTGCATCCATACTGTGTCTACATGAGTCTATGAGTATGATGTACTGCGAAATCATTCCTATATCAGAGCAGTAGTTAGTTTGTTAGTTAAAGTTTTCAATCTGAGTATGGGAATGCCTACCTCAGCGATGATATGATCTTATATATGTATTTTGTGTTGAATATTTGCAGGTTCCGACTGGGCTCTCCACAAGATAATCCTTGAAATGATAAAGTGCTTCACCCTTCCTAGATGATATGAAACCCTAATCTACTACAGGCTTCGCACTTTAGGGGGCAATCTGTTACACTAAAATTTGTCACCATGACTATTTGCAGTGAGTATGGCTCCATCAATTGTCATGTTGTCCTCCTTGGCAAGTCTTATACCTCTGCTCCTCATGTCAAACTCCAAGAAAGAGAGAAAGTCTTTAAAAAGTCAATATAACTCTGGTTACGCAGTTTCTCTTACGATTACCTGCGTGTACGCACCTCAAGTTCATAATACCTGCGTACTTGTATGCTCTGTCTGTAAAGGGGTGGGTGCGTACTCCTGTAAAGGTCACAAGGCGTAAGTTTTACTTCAAAAAATTTACTTGTCGTCGAATCTAGAGCATTCTAGAAGATGGTTTGACGTGGATTGAGCGCCTCCAGATGGTTCATGCATCCCAAAGAAAGAGGAACTTATGGGTGGGTACGTACTCCTATAAAGGTCAAAAGGCGCAAGTTTTACTTCAAAAAAGTTACTTGTGGTCGAATCTAGAGCATTCTAGAAGATGGTTTGACGTGGATTGAGCGCCTCCAGATGGTTCATGCATCCCAAAGAAAGAGGAACTTATCCCATGAAGAGGGGAGCTATCCCTTTGAAAGAGGGGCTTATCCCATTCATGGTGGACCTGATTAACTTCCTTCAAAGCACTATAAATACAGGCATTGGGCCAGAGGGAGGGGGGGTTGAAAGCTGAACATTCCTAAGGGCAGATGCTGCTGAAATTAGGACTCCCTTATAGAGCTTGAGAGGAGAGATTCCCATCCTTATAGAGCTTGGAAGTGGGTGAGCTGATCAAAGTAAAGGAGAACTCTTGCTGGACCCTGGGAGGGACCTGCACAACACCAAGGCACTAGTTGTAATGGTTTCTTTTGTTTCCAATTAATACAATTAAGTTCATTTTTCTCAACAAGCTGTTATATATAATTTGTTTCATAAACTCCTTGGTCTTTATGATGAATATGTTTTATTATATGAGTTATTCAGGTGCTACGTAATCGTTTGCTTGTTAGTGAATGCATGCTTCAAGGAGAAGGAGGAGCTCATCTGGATCGGAGAGGCTTGGCTGCTACGAACAGCGTTGGACTAAAGGTAAGACTTGAACAACTGGTTGCTTTTATTTTAAATGCATATTTAGGGAAAGATAGTGCTTGATTGTTTTGTTTGTCACTAGAAAGCCTTAGCTTCTAGGGAGGTCGGTTTTATCTGCAAAATTGACTCTTTCCGCATGACAGGTAGTTATGAACTACCCCATGAAAGACTTTAGAATGGTAGCAAACAAGCCTTCCTCCATGGATCAAGACAAATCCCATAGCATACCCACTCATATTTTTCTCCACTTCAAATGGTCATTGCAATTTTGGTAACTCCAGAACTAGTGCTTGACTGATCTTCTTCTTTATCTCTTCGAAAGCCTTTTGCAGACCTTTTCTGGAGTGGCAAATCTTGCTGCTTGTTATGATGGCATGGAGTAGCGAGGTTATGAACTTCCTCAGGTATTGTGTTTCCCCAATGAAACTCCTGACCTCATTAAAATTTGTAGGCACTAGCCATTTCATGATGACCTCCATCTTTGAAGGATCTATATTCAATTCTCCTCCACCAATCACATACCGCAAATAAACCAAATACTGCTACACAAACTTGCACTTCTTGATATTTTCTAGCAATTGGTTCTTCTTCAATGTTTGCAGCACCTATGTCAAATGTGACATATGGTTCTCCTAGGTAGCACTATATACTAGTATATCATCCAAATAGACAATAACAAATAAATCTATAAAATGGTGCACTGCATCATATCAATCTCATAAATGTAGCTAGTATATTACATAGGCGAAATGGCATAGCTAACCACTCATAGAAATATTTCCTAGTTTTGAAGGCAGTCTTCAATGTATCTTCTTCTTTGATGTGAACCTAGTGATAAATAGACTTCAAGCCCAACTTGGTGAAGTACTTTTCTTGCTGCAACTGATCTAGCAAATCATCTATCTTGGGTAGGGGGTATCTATTCTTGAGCATGATTTTATTGAACTCCATGTAATCTATACACATCTTCCAAGTCCTATCCTTCATTAGCA
Source organism: Pinus tabuliformis (assembly GCA_031772625.1). Taxonomy (NCBI): domain Eukaryota; kingdom Viridiplantae; phylum Streptophyta; class Pinopsida; order Pinales; family Pinaceae; genus Pinus; species Pinus tabuliformis. The sequence continues at coordinate 185,788,569 of CM062804.1, forward strand.
TAATGATAATTGGTGATACACATGGTGATGTAGTCAGTCAAATCACAACTTGTTCCAGTAACAGCTACAAATTGTTCTTTACCTCAGTTTCTTCTATAACAAACTTCCTATACAACCCAATATTTTGCAATGGGGAGTCTGGTAATAACTACATCTCATGCTCCAATTCTCTCTTAGGTGGTAACCATTTAGGTTCTCAGAACACACCCTTGTATGCCTGTAACAACTCCTCCAATTATTCTTTCTATTCCTTAGTACACCCCTCTATGGATGCCTTCCCTCTTATTGACTCCTCTTTAGATTGACTTTATCTTGAAAACAATAAAACATACTTCCTTCTAGAACTGATCAATTTCTTGGCTTTGTTGGCACTTAGCAGTGAAATTTTTTACTTTCCTTTCTGCATGTTGATGATGAATGATTTTCCATCCTTGATGAGAAAATACTCGTTAGCTCTACTCATAAATATTGCCTCATGCATGTACATGTATGGACTCCAAACATGACTCCACATACATCAAGGGGAACCACATCCAGATCCACTTCTTCAATAAAATTAGCATTGATATAAAATCTAATTTTGCACTGCTTTGTTGCTTTCAAATATTCATCCTTATTTACCCATCCTAGTGGATATGGGTTTGGATGATCATGAACTTCTAGCCCTAACTTCTTAACCAACTCTACTGCAATGAGATTTTTCTATGATCTTAAGTCAAATAGAGAATGAAATATTTGTCTTCTTGACCTGTATCTTTATTTGGAAGATTTGGTCATTTATTTATCTTCCTATTGCTGAAGGCTACTCAGATTCACCTCCTTCTACACTGATGTGCATATGATATTCTCATCCACATCTGAGTTGCTTTCAACTTGGTTGCTCAAATCAGTGGCCATGAGATTCTTCTTCTTTTTATCTTTCTTCATTTTCTTCGAGTTTATCTCTAGATGCAACTTCCAACACTTCTCCTCTTTATGGTCATCAATTTTGCACTAGTTACTAGGAACTTTGCCCTGATGCATTGTGCCTATCATCTTTTTATCTTTTCCCCCTTTTTAATTCTTATTCCCCTCCTTAGAAGCTTCATGTTGCCCCTTTTGCTTCGATCCACTTCATTACACTCTTTTTAGGCATATGTTCTCTAGGTACTCTGCCTGTACACAAGCCTCGTTCACCAATTTGGGCTTGAAAAACATTGTTTTCTCAGATAGATGAAGGTGCAGACCTTGAAAATACTTGAGGAGTGCATTTGGGTTCTTTGGAGAGATACCCGACATTATAGCCATATTTTTGAATTCTGTGGTGTACTCTTGCACGCTTTCGCCCGATTTTTTCTTAAGGTAATGCCACTAGATCGATTGGTTCTCCATGTACCCAATGGGATAAAACTATGACTTAATTAGCGTTTTCAAATCCTCCCACTTAATCACTGGAGGTTCTCCCTCCAACCTCAGGGTTTATCTGTGGCTCTTCCACCAAATTAATGCATGGCCCTTGAATTTTAGTGATGCGAATGAGTTCTTTTTCCCTTCTGTTAGTGTAAGTCTTTACAGTCTTCCTCTAGTGATCAAACATGCTCTTACAAAGTGATTTTAAGGTGTCAAGGTAAAATTTTGTCATTTCAGTGAGTCTTCAAGCAAAATTTGGTCACTAGGCATTAGGTATAGGGTTTGATTTTACCCTTGTCAAAGTTGTCCAAATGTTAGTCCATGTTGCTGTTTAGCTAAGTGTACCATCATTCAGAGAGTTTTCATTATCATGTCAAGTCCCACTGGGTCATTTTACACCTTGTTCATGCTTTAGTTGCGCCTAGGTAAGGTCATTTCCCTCTCCTAGGGTTTTGAACGCTATTTCTCTTGGACGATCATATCATCGGCAAAAATTGTATCCTAATGTTCATACGCCTTCCCCTATCCTTAAATTACCTTATAAAACACTTCCCATCACTGAGATCCCCCAAATTCCTCATTTTCGCACAAACCCTAGTTTCTTGCTACAACTTGGCAATTTTCTAGGTTGGGCTTGTGTTTTGCCTTTTTAGGCCCCTTCCCCTCACTCAATTTCTGAGATTCCACTTTCCCCTACTTCCTAACATCCCTCCATACTTCCCAAAATTTCCTCAAAAATTTAGAATCTCCCTATCCCCTTCATTTCGCTTCATTTCAACAAATCTCTTGTTCCACACATCAGGGTAGGTTTCACTCAAATTATGTTTCTAAGCAAGGAGAGATGAATTTGGAAAAACTGAGAGAGGTTTTTGTCCAAAAAAGACTAAGGAAGAAAAAAGTCCTTCACTTTTTACATAGGTGCCATGCTTTTAGAGAAATGGAAAAAATACAATTGCCTCGGGAGAATTGATGCACCTCTGAAGTGACCTTGGGAAAATCAAGTTTTCTCCTAGCTCAATTGGCCAAATGACTTTCTTGATGAGTCAAATGATAACTATACAAAAATATCATTCCAATTAGCTATCATGATCTCAATTTGGGGTTGAGGAAGGCATTCAAAAGTTGACTGCAATAGCATTCTCCCTTGAGGCAGCCTCATTTGGCACATTTTGACCAGTCTTGGGAGATTTGATTTTTGATAGTGCTAATGAACTCCAAATTGAAGAATTCTAGATGGGTTGGAAAGTAGACTCAAATACCTTTCCAAAAAACTATCCTACGCCCAATTTTGACACTGGAAAGGCCTCCAAAAGTCTTCTAGAAAATGTGCGACGCACAGGAGGAGGAGCGCAGCGCACATAGAGAGCGCGACACACTGGGAGGAATTGCACAGTGTTAATTTGAACGGGCGTGACGCACATGGAGAGCGCAGCTCACTGGGTTCTTAGCATGGTGCATATAGCCTCAAGCCCCAAAATTTCTGGAAACTGCACCAAATTGCTCATACTTTGTGTAGATTTGCTAGGGTCCAAGCCTACATCAGCAGAACAGGGATCACCATCACAGCATAAGGCACGTTTGCAAGATGAGGAGCAATTCCGTCTTTACACTGATATAGTAAACTTGAATGTTTTTTTTTAACCACATGGTAATCGGTAACTGCTAGGCCTAATCTATGGGAGACCCAGGATCAAACCTCATAGCATAAGATAGTAGATTAGCATAAGAATGTTAATGAATAGCATAAGATAGTAGATTAGGTCATCATGGAGAAAGATGCTAAGATCAAAGAGCTTAGGGACAATTTTTTTAAGGCCAATTTCATGGTTTGATTCCCAGAGTAGGATAATGAGAATTTGAAGGTAAATCAACTACTCTTGAATAAGCATAAGGTTGATCTTAGCAAAGAAGATGTAAAGGGAAAATAATTAGTTGACACAGATGATTCAGATGAGCATCAAGAGCAAGTGACAAGGAAGAGTCTAAAGACTAGAGGACTCAAAAGGGAACTTCAACAACAAAGGGAGCAGATGTCTTCAGTTGACCTAATTGCGGGAGAAATCAATGAAAATAGGGAGTTTTGGCTTGACAAAGTAAATTTCCATTTAAGCAATCTTCTTAAGAGGGTAAAAAGAGACAAAAAATTTCAAAGACACATGGCTACTCATTGCTACACAAGGAATCAGGTCTCCAAAGTCAAAATCAAGCAGTTGAAGAAAATACTCCAGGAAACCCTAATCAGGCAAAAAGAGATGGTTAAGTTGGATTTGCTTGCTGATGCTTCCCTCAGAGAAATAGAGGACAAGGACAAGAAATCCTATCCATGACGAGAGGCCATCAGGTGAAACAGGAGGCTGATTTCATCCTCATTCAGGATGGTGATGCAGATGTGGAGAGCGCCTGACTTAGGATGACTATTCAGGAGCATAACATGGAGATCCAAGACTTGTCACTCAATGTGGAGAGGGCCAAATGGATCATCAAGTATTTGGGACAGAGAAACAAGTAGTTTGAGGACTAGCATGAGATCATGGAGCTGCAAAACATCTGTGAGAATCGACAAGCTGCCCAACAAAGGAGGATCGAGCTGACTACCTTGGAGCAAGAAATCAACAATGACCGTGAGTTCTAGCTAGAGCAGATCAACATCCACCTAGAGAGGCTGCTTGACAAGGCCGATCAGGACCTTACCTTTCTGAGACACATAGATTATCATTACAGGACACGAAACATGAGCGCAAGGGCCCAGATAAGGAGTTTGAAGGCGAAATTGAGGAAAGCGACAAGAAAGGCAAAAGAGGCAAAAGAGCAATATCAACTTCAAATCCTGGCTGAGGCTTCCTTGGCCCATCATAGCACCCCATAGGGAACCTCCAGCCCAAATTTGAAGAAATTTGGAGAAGTTTTGGTCACATGACAAATTTTTGGGCAAAACACAGGGTTTTTCTCCCAGTGGCACGACGCTAAAATTCTAGAGCTCCAAATGACAAATGGTTTGCATTTTTGGATTCGTCATGGAAAATCATGACTACTGGTGCCTGGAAAAGTAATTTTGGCAAGATATGAGTCTCCAAACACCCAAAAATGGCCTCTCTGCTCCTTTTTTGATACACAGGAAGCAGTCTTGGGAGAATGAAGATTTGGAGGAGAAAATGAGCACCAAATTCAAAAATTCCAGTGGTGTTAGAAATTAGACAGGACAGGATTTCCAACAAGCCCACTTGGGCACATTTTGGACACTTGAAAGTGCCCAAAAATATGCCCCAAAGTAGCGCGGTGCACAAAGAAAATGGCGCGGCACACAAAGGAAAAATTGCCAAATTTGCTTCCGTTTCATGAAATTTCGGTTTGCGACTTCTCCAAGTGGGCCTGCTCATCTACGCTTTGGTTTTTTGGCACCAAAGGCAGAATTTAAAGTATTTTTTCTCCATATTGGCTTCTATCCAAGTGGCGAAGGAAGGCAAACGGTCACCCAAGCCAAATGTCATGTTTGTAGCGCTGCACCTGTAGCTGATGGTTGGCTCTTCATCTCCATTTTGTAATGATTTGAGTAACTCCCCAACCCTTGGGCATTCTATCTCTTCCTTGCACATTCCATATATTGTATGCAAGCTACTTGCAAAGGGTTGGTTGGCTTGTAACTTCTAGGAGACTTGTGGGAAAGAAACTCTGTTTCTTCATTGTGTAATTTTGACAGAGAATTAATGAAAGGTAGCGGCTCTGTTTCATGAGATTCTTGTGGTTGTGAGTGTAGCAAATGTGTCTCTTATGTTTTCATATGTATTTTGTTATGTTTCATAATTCAATTCATGTTCATTTCCAGTGAAATTTTCTGAGTGAGATTAGGTAGAATTCAATTTTATTGCTCTGCCTGTGGGAAAATTTCATGTTCAGTGTTTTTCTTCTGTTGAAAAGGAGTCATGTAACTATGCCCTTTTCACTTTCTTTAGAAATATATTCATTCTGAATTACCTCAAACTAAATTGCTACATTTTCTGCCTACCTTGCCTCATGGAATAATCTATGCCTTTGTATTAAATTCTTTGTTCTTTGCTGAGCATTGGTCCCATACCATCCCAGAAGCTCGGTCATTCATACAAATTGTTTCTTGCATCCATATTCACTTTCTAGCCTAAGATAAATATTTCATTGTAAGTCATCTCAGACCATTTTTTTCTTACCTATTTATTGAGCGTGACTCGGAGAGAACCCTCTCCTGTTCTGGTAGGGCTAGCTACTAGACTGAGCGTGGTTTGTGGTTACCCTAATTTTTGCCTTCCTTCAGCCTAAGGAAAATTTAGGTGCTAACACCTTCCTTGATCTGATGGACACTGAAATAAACTTCCAACTGTTGCAACTACTAGTTCAGCTTTAGAGTGTCAATGTCACCATGGCACGAACTGATATCGATTTTTTCTTCCATTTTGAATAAGGATTTATTCACAACACTTGAAATGGGTTAATATTGTTCGGGTTCTTTCTTCGGTTGGTTCTCCATTTCTTCCTGATCTCCCAACCCCCCTTTTGATTTTTCCTCAGCATTCGAACCCTTATCTTCTGCAAATATCCCCAACTTATTTCTTAGGGTCACCATGAGGAGATTTATATTGCATTTATATCCGTGAATTTCTGTTCAAGCTGCGAAAACCTCACCTCGGTAGGATCATGAGGTTCATTTACATATTCATCGACCATGATTAGGATTTTACCATTTTCAACCATGCCGACCTAGATCCCCTGCAAGTATCCACAAATACCCAAAGAAAATTTCTATGATACCAAATGATCCATAAACTATTGTGTATATTCCATTGGATAGTTCGTCAGAACAAATCTAATAATATTATATTAAAACCCTGAAAATTATACACTATTATAGTTTACTTAAATCTAAGATCTGTGGATATAATTGTAATTAGTGCATGCATGAAATGAAATTATGTGGAAAAGTAGAGAACTAAAAAATAAGCACACAAGCACATAAGGCACAAGATATGCTCTCTCGGAAACCCTTTTGCGAGAAAACCCAACTGGAAGGTGAGGTCGCTTGGCTCTGTTTCTCTATCTATAAATATGTTGCAGGTACAAAGAAATAATGCTTGTGGCCCATGGACTACTACAGTGCACAGATCTTCTATGTGTGATCTACCTGTTATCTCTCTTGGCTATCTTTTCTTAGCTATGGAACAAAATGCTCTCGAAAGAATGGAATGCCTCTTCCTCTTAGTGGCTCAGTTATGGCAAAGCCCCAATAGCCTTTTAGTGGATAAGTTTGACTACATTAACTCTTAACTAGAGTTACAAAATATAATTTTATAGAGTCTTTTACATCACAAACATGTGGCTAGCTCCTATAAAAGAATAATGGGGGCTGATGCGACATCCTCTAGAGCTATAGGTGTGAAAACATGAAGGTCAACTTCTCAGTGGCATAAATTTTGCATACAAATTCTGATTGATGCACTTCTGCACCATTGGAAAGGTCTATGTGTTTAGAATAACATGAAAATGTGTGATGCTAAAGAGGAGTAATTTTACCCCTAAACAATTTCATTTGATGCCTTAAAACACTCCCAAAATGTTTCAGACCTTGTTTTGCCAAACTAGGTCCCGGTAGTAAAAACAATACTGTGTACTGATTCCTGCACTTTTTCCACTCCAGATGAATCGATATGGGTGAAAAAAAAGATAATGATCCAATTCGGATAACCAAAATCCTTCTCAAAACTACTGCATCAAACAAATTTTCTTTCTTAGTCTTCATCTCATGTTTTGGGGGAATGCCATGAAATTCATGCATTGCCAATTTATCAACTTCCCTCATTTCTTCAATAATGGAAAATTTCTCATTAAATATTAAGGAGAGTGACCTTAACACCTTTTATACTATCATTGATTATTGAACCTTTCCACTAAGTCTTATGATGGTGTGGACGATTTATCCAGAGAAAGGAGATGGGCTATAGAATTTTATTTATCTTTCATTTTCAAACTCTCAAAATTATTTCTGTAAGGTTCTAGTTTTTATTTCTTAACTATGTCATTGCCTTCATAGATAGTTTGATGTTTCACCAAATTTATTCCACTAATTCACAATGAATCACCTTATAAAACTTTTATTTTGATAGTCCACACAAGATCAAATTAATGGCTTTTGCATTAGGTTCACTAGCCTTGATTCTGGATTGATCCATTAGCTTAGTTGTTGGAGTTTTCTAACTATTCACAACATATTTCCAAATGTCAAAGCCAATAACCATTAGATAATTTTATGTGCCTATGCTCTAGAAAACATAGGTTTTACCATTGAACAATGGATCTTTTTTTTTGTGGACAAACCTTCTTGACTAGCCATATGTGTTTCTAAGATCTGTTCTGGTGGTTATACTATGAAGGAATCCACTATCATAATAATTTTTGAGAAGACACTTATATTGGGCACTGGGGGGAGAGAATTAGTGTAAGTGAATCAATATAAGAAAATTTTTACTTACTTAAATATTAATGGACCATAAGAAAACAATGAGATGTGATATCTACCGAATGTAGAACTTGGAACAAAACATTTACTTGGAAAACCTTTTGGGAGAAAGAAAAATATATTTTAAAATAATTCTTTGGAGGAACTATTAGTATCCAATATTTCCATAAACATGAATATACTGGAGATGAAAATATCCATTACTAAGCACCAACTTAGCAATAGTTAGCAATCTATTTGTTTGTGAGGCACCAACCTACATATAACCTTTTAAAAAATTATATGCTTAACAAAGCACCAGATATTCTTACTTCTTCTTCATATCTTCCCACAACTTCACCAATTTTGATGTGCCAAGTGAAATTTATACCAACTTTCTAGACTTGTTTTTTCTTGTATCCTCTGAAGAGAAAAGTTATATAGTGTGCCACGTATCTCATTCTTTATATCTAACTCTAAATTTTTTAACCTTGTCTCTTTTTTATGTCTCCATATATCTTTGAATATTTCATAGTATAAAGTGTCCCAAAAGAAAATTTAGATCAAAACTTCCATTTTCACTCTTTGAAAGTGATTTTAGAACCATTCACAAACTCTAGCTTCCATAGGATATATATCCAATATTATAGTGAACTAAAAAACGAAATTATTACTAGAATTACCATGAGTTATTTTATCAATATGATCAAAATTTCCTGGTCTAATTCTTCATTGAAGAAAATTATAGAAAAGCTTCTAATATCACTCATTTAAAGTTGATTTTGGGACCATTCAAAATCCCTAACTTCCAAAGCGATTATATCAAAATTATATAAAACTATAGCCTAAATTGTTTAGTACACATGTTTTGTAGTTGTTACAACCGCCCTCCAAAATTTTGCATATGCCTTGATTTTGGAGCCTAACTTTTCTTCTTAAGAACCTATTTTACAGTATCATCAAGTATTACTTTTGATTGTGAATACCTATATTTGCATGAAATGCTTGTGTTGACTTGATTAACTTGTCTTGATCATGACTAAATCTTATCAATGATAACTAAGAAATTTCTAATGCATGCCATCTCCTGCCCTAATATTACATTCATTGTTGGTCTTCCCTCTTGGAACTATGCAATCAACTATCTCTGGAAACTTTTCTAGGCCTTGAGGATCAAATTACACAATCCTTGAAGGTTGGGAGTCACTGAGCACATAAATTGCACTAAGCCTTCTTTCATAATCAAGACAACTTAATTCACTTAGGCAGTGAACTGCACAATCCCTTATTACTGGGAATTGTATAGTCCCTTCTGCCAGTGTGAATGTGTAGCTTCCTGGTAAAAGCTAAGTGTTCATCCCTAGAAAATAGGAATTGCATAATTAATGTCTGACAAGTGGCACAAAGTTGCTTTTCTCGACCTTAAGACAAGTGTCGCTTTTTCCTTGATTTTAGGCATATGCATCATAAACCATAACCTGAACAAATCTATATAAGGGATGTTGTTAGAGCTGATTTTCACACTATACTTTGGATCTCCAGCCTTACCAATGAGATCAAGGAGCTTTTGGCTTAGTTTGTAGTGCTTTTCAGGGTAAATTTTTCATGTGCCACTTTTGATTGCTTTTTTTGTCACTTTTGTTAGTTTTTCTTTTATGAGTGTTATTTTTCTTGTTTATTTTCATAGTAGATAGAATTTTAATGGTTAATATATTATAAGTGTTGGTTTGGTCAATTTTTCATTTTTTACAAGTGCCGCATCACCTTCTTTCCTTTTGCCTACTAGAAGTTAATGCTGCTGGGTGATTTTGTGCATGTATGTTTTTAGTTTTGCATGCTTGTTTGGAACTTGATTTTAAATTATATAACTTCCCTTGAGGTCAATCTACATTACTTCCTTTCCCAACACTCAGATGTGAATATTTTATTTCTCATTCCCAGGCAGATATGTGAAATCTTGACCAATTATTGCTACTCCCAACTGCGCAATTCACAAGCTCAAGGCTCAAGCTTCATCGTTGGCCTTTGAGAATACACAATGCATAGTCACTTGCTTTCCCAAATAGTGCATTATGGATTTCCAAGCTTCAATCCTCAGCCTTATCTATTGAGATTGTGCAATGCACAGTCTCTTCCCTTAGCTTGCTGATTTTAGATTTCACATTACATAGTCTCAAGCCTCAAGATCATCCCTTATCTACCGATACTATACAGTGCATAATTTATGAACCTATTATGCCTCCTTGAGCACATAAATTTCAAAATCCCGCTCTCTAGTGACTGAGTTTCTACTTTATTAATTTATGAACCAATTTACTTGATCTTATTTGTCTTTACCATGAGTTCATTTTGTGATACAGGTCTTGCAGGTTTTTGAGCTCATATCTCTTTCATCAAGTATTTTCATCATGTCTCCAAATAGATCAACCTCAAAAGACACTACAAAGAGTAGCGTTGGTGAAGTAGTTGAGAGTACCCCTCTCACCATGCCTATTCTACTAGGCACCCAACTCTTCATTGAGAAAGATTCAAATATCACTTGGCACACAGTTAAAGTTTTATTTACACCCACCAATTTCAAAGAATATTTAGAAGATAGATAGGTATATATAAATGTCTAGAGGTCATGCTTTCATAAATTTGCATGCAGGTTTCTAGTCTTCCCTTATGTAGATATAATCAAGTGGATCTTGTCAAACATTGACACAAAGAGCATGACCCTTAGTAGGGTTAGTGGATATCAAATTGCTTCATATATCGCCCATGACATTCATCTCATGTATCATTTAACCAAGTAGGAGGCATACATGGATTCTCATTTCTATGTTGTCAACAACTATTTGAGCACCAAGGATGTTGTCAAATCATGGGTTATAGAGCCATCCAAGTTCTACTAGACACCCAAAAACACATATAAGAATAAATATCTTAGGAAAGTGTTCCAGTACATAATATTATTATGCTACTTAATCTATGGTCAAAGGAGTACTGAAACCTTTCTCGAAGGTTGGTCATATCTTTTACATTAGATTGACAATGAAGAAAAGGTATTCAAATGGTCATATTTGTTGGCTCAGAAACTGTTGATCGATGTGACCAATGCAAATAATACTCCCAAGGGAAAAAAAGCCATATTCTATATGTATGCATAATTTTTCGATTGGATATGTTCTCATAATTCTTTCCCTAGCATGAACTGGACTTGAACACCAAAGGAGCCTGTTGTTCATATTTACTGCAAGTTTCTTTCAAAATTTTGTTATAGAGGAGTCATGGAAAAGCTTCTTGATCACTTCCTCATGGTATTATACTAGATGATCTTCGAGGAAGATCCACCTTGCATGTTCTGTGAGACTATGGAAGCAGAAGCAGGACTTTCCAATTGGTTTTCCTAACCAGATGTTACTTACCTCAGGGTGTTTGGTTGTCCAAAGTCATCATATCTATTACCGAGGTATTCCATTGATAAATTTTTCATGTAAGAGATTGTGTATCATCTTTCCACATGCTTATCAAGATTCTTGAAAAGGAAAAAGAAAGAACCTTGGCCCACTCTTCCTTTGTAGGTGGGATCATACAAAATTAAGAATCTAAAGGCTACAGAAACTAAAGGAAATGAGTTGAAGAAATTTGGGTTCAATTTTATGGAATATCGCCCGTATAATCCTAGAAGTGTTTACAAGAATAATTGTGCTAAGATACACTTTAAGTGTCCAAGAATAACTTACTATAGACTAGAGGAAGAAAAGACTAAAAATTGTTATAATGCCTCAAAGCCCTGCACACTAGTCAGCCTTGCAGGTACATCGCGTATGACTCCAAAGTAGGAAGCTACTTTGGAAGCAAGACCAAGGGAGAAGTGAAACCTAGTGAGCATGAAGCTTAAAAGGAAGGCTGTACACAATCAAGCAGAGGAGCACAGTTACAAATAAAAATAAAATCCAACTATCTTGAAAGCGGCTATGGTAGCAGAGAGAAGGAGGAAATAAAATATGCAAGTGGAAGAGACTTTAAGAAAGAAGGAAGAATGGGAGAAGAAAGAAAAATAGGAAAGGAATATGCAAGTAGAAATGAGGATAAAAGAAGAGGAAGAAACAATTTTGAAGTAAGCCGAAGAAGAAGAGAAAAATACGTTACTAGAAGAAGAAAGCAAGCAAAAGCAGGATAAATAACTTGCCCAAGATATCGAAGACTTGATAGTGATTCATGACAAGGAGGTAGAGTTAGAGTAGTAGAATCAATATGTTTATCTCATGTATTTTATGCAACAGATCACCACTCAGTCTCCCCCTTGTCCTACTAAAGGGCAAGCTCTAGATGATGAAGAGGAAATTTCTCCTCTTGAAGAAGGTCTCGTCATGGATATTTGCAATTTAACTTATTATGAAATTCAGAAGAAAATTGTACAAGCAATAAATAAGCACTTTCTGGATGACCTCCATTAGGGGAATTGTGAGGTCTAAAATGGGCCTCCTAATAAAAATGTACAACCAAAATAAAATTTATAAGAACCAATAGGATTCAAGATGATAATGTCAACCACGGGGGATGATTCACCATTTTTGAAGTAAAAAAGTAAAATATTAAAAAGTAATAAAATAATAAAAGCACTTTTGCAACTCATATTTTCAAATTATATCCTTAAGGTTTTACTCAAATTTCGAGCAGGAGTACTCATTGGATGTAAAATTTAATTCCTCATCCATGTACTACCCATGTTTCATATTTTCGATGGACCTTACTACATGAAAAATGAGAAATACATGGAAAAACATGATTGCAATCAAGTTTTTCATGTATTTGTCAATTTTTGTCTAGTGGCTTCCATCAAAAGTACGAAACATGGGTACTCCTTGGATGAGGAATACAATTTTGCATCCAACAAATGTTTATGCTCAAAATTGGAGTAAACCCATAGGGAGATAAGTTGAAGATACGAGTTGAAAAAATAGTTTCTCTTTTTTCCCTCTAAACTTTGATGATGTAATCTAATCTATTTTATTATTTCCACTATTTTTTTATAATTTCCATAGGAGGCCCATTTTAGACCTCAAAATTCCCCTAATGACACATCTTGATTTTATCAAGGAGAAGGTGATTGTAATGGACACCAGAAAGAATCCAGAAAGTATTTTTGCAACCAATTTGTCCTTTGTAGGAGCTTCTAAGTTAAACACAAAATATTTGATAGCTGAGAATAGACAAATGGTTAAGAATTTGGAATTTACAAGGCAACAAATTGAACAACTCAAGGAATAGGTTCAAAAGAAAGCTCTCATACAATTTTACATGGAATATATTTAGGAAACTATACTTGGTGAATTATTTGCATTGGGAGAACCTATGAAGAAAGTCTATGAGGAATTAATCACCATGAAAAAATGTGTTGTCCCCTTGCATGATATGGAATAAAAATCAAGATAAAATGCAAAAGATCTCAAACTTATTCACGTAGCTATCACTGCAATGCAAGAATGGGGAATTTAGCATAGAGGTGCACTACTTGTGTTGGTCAAGAAAAGAAGACAACATGCTGAGTTGGAAAAAGCTGAAGTTTGGATTCTTATACAAAGAAACAAATAGCTTAGTATTTTCATAGCCAACACCTTGTCCTCTTATGCACGGTTTTATAGCAACATGGATTCTATGGTGAAATCTCATAACGTCCTTTCACTTAGCACACTCACAGAAGAAAAAGGCATAAATGTAATCAGATAGGAAGTCGAAGAATACTTGGACCAGCTCAGGTAGATTGCTACCAAAGGGGACCTGGAAGTCAATAGACATGACATGCAAAATTATAATTGTGGCCCTGACAAGATCAATACCATATTGTTATTGTTGAAGAAGGAAACAAAAAATGGAACCAAGAATGTGCAACCAGATGCAACGGAGGCTAAAGGCTTCTTTCAGCCTAATCCCATCGCAAAGTTTAAAGGAATCATTGCACAATACAAATCTTGGAATCACTATGTGGTTGAAAGTCTACAAGTTGAAGATGTTAAGCTAGAGTTTCCTCAAACTCAAGATTGATATGTTATTTTGTCTTATAAGGCTTGTTTTATTAGACTCTACCAAATTATGTTTTATATTGGCATTTGTAATATTGTATTTGAAATAAATTTGTGAGTGAAAATCCAAGAATCAATTATGGAATATGAAGGGTCATTAGTTAGAAAAATGACAAAAGAAGTCAAAGAGTCATGAGGGGAGTCCAATTGTCACAAAGGGAGATGGATAGTGATCTGAAAATGAACCCTGATCATCCTCTTACACTTTTGAAGTTGCGATAAATATGGGTCTTCAAAAGTTAATTTAGTTCATAATTTGTTAGAACGTGAATAGTGGAGTTTTCAATGAACTTAAAGATGAAACAAAATCATACGAAACATAACATGATGAAAATGAAGAAGAGAACAACCATGTGATAATGGAGTTCACTCCTCCTAGGCTACGTCTCTGGGCCCTGCTACAATGGATATTTCACTTTATTTATCTCAATAACAAAAGGAGCACATCACAAATATTTGACTTATAGAGTAAACCTCCATCTAGAGTGGCACTTATTTCTCTTTCAAAGAAATGTTCTCCTTCAGAGAAATCTCGCTCACAATTTGTCTCCCTTTAGGAAAGACATGATAGCAACAAAAGCAAAAGGACTCTCACACTAAATGTGGCAACAGGTCCTTGTACTCATTTTGAGATTAAAAAAAGCACAAAAAAATTACTTCATCATGAAGTGTCGAAATGGTCTTTTCCCACAAAAAAAAAATAAGAATATATTGAAAATGGCTACTCTAATGAAGAAACAGTTGTTGTAGATGTGTTTGGAAGGATAGAAAACCCTTGTCTAGGCTTTTTCCATGGAAAAAAGGTATCCATATGGCCTAAAAAATCCAAACATAATCACTGTCTACAATAAAAAAAGGCCTTGGCCCTTCAAAAATTACAACATAGAGTGCTCAAATAAAAAAATTAATGACTCCATTGTGTTCAGAACACCCAAAAACCCCTGCATAAGCTCCTCTTGGGCTAAAAAAGTGTGAATAATGACCAAGTTAGGCCTCCCAAACATTTGTCTCCTATATGTCTTGTAAATTGACAATATTGGCTAACTAAGCAACGTATTTCTCCTTTTCTCTAACCATAAGCGATAATTTCACCTGTGTCTAGCATTGATTCTATAAAAAATGGTGCAATTTACCACCTCGTTTAATTGTGCCAATAAAACTTAGCGCCAAATTTTTAGCCCCTATGGGTGGTCGTATGGACACATATCGAATGCATCAATAGACCTTAGTGTCAAATTTTTAGCCCCTATGGGTGGTTGTATGGACACATATGGATGCAGTCTGGGCTAACTG
This sequence comes from Pinus tabuliformis, assembly GCA_031772625.1. Classification (NCBI taxonomy): domain Eukaryota; kingdom Viridiplantae; phylum Streptophyta; class Pinopsida; order Pinales; family Pinaceae; genus Pinus; species Pinus tabuliformis. Next base: position 185,803,782 of record CM062804.1, read on the forward strand.
TTTACCTCGACCAACTTTGCTTCGTTGTGGTCACATGGGAATTTAATATGACTGGGGGTTGAGCTAACCAACCATCCCCACTGGATTAACTCCCACCATTGGTTATATCATTACAAATAGGATGGAGGGTCAGGTTAACTACCTGCCCCTATTGCTTCAGTGCCTCCCACCATTGCTTGTATGTGGGTTTGCATAGAACCTAGGACCAGAGCTAACCACCACTCCCTTAGCTTTTGCCTCCACCTATGGGCATGTGGTATATATTGTGATTAGGTCCAGGGCTGGTTGAGTAGGCCCGCCTGCCTGACCTATCCCCATAAAATATCAACACATCCGCATTAAATATGACTTCAAACCTATAGTTAACATGAAGTCTATGTATGGTGTGGTGGTGGAGCATTGTACTATTGTGTGGGAGGTTGATGGGTTGAAACCCATTGAGGTCGGTCAGCCGGTCTATAAAAAATTTGGCCAATCACTAAGGCCATGTGCCACCTTGTCATTGGGCCATGTGGTGCCTCCTCATTGGGCCACTTAACAACCAATCAACCAAACAAAATATGCCACCTAACCTCATACAGTCATGCCACTTATTGAGCCTTTATTGTTCCACTTGTTGATTGTATGTCCCAATATGCATGCTAGCATCAGCATGACGTCATTTTATGACCTTCCTAGTCAGCAGCCCAGTGAACCCTATAAGTTGACTTTTTTAGCTATTTGCCAAAAATTCCTGAATGCGATAACTTTTTCATGTGGTTTTGGATTGAGGCGATTCAATCATTGTTGGAATCAAAACAACGAGATCTACAATTTGGCACTGGTTTCAAGCGAATATGAGCACTATGATGTTTTAGGATATTTTGATGTCCTGGATCATTATAGATCATTCCTCCCCACCGGGAAGCTTTTAGACCACCAAACTCTTATGTTTATTCAAAAAGTAAGTGAAAGTAAAACTTCCTCACTTTCTCGATCAAAATCCATCTTGATTTAGTTGGATTGGTACCTTTGAGCCCCACTCAAATATACTTCACATTACCTCTTAATGAAGTCTTGATCGTCCTGTCAAGAATTGAGTCTTCCTATAATTCATCTAAAGGGTGAGGAACAAAATATTCAATAGATTGAATTTGAACATTCTCTTCATGACCATATTTCCTTGGTGACTCATACAACCTTCCTTGAAGTTTGTCCTTGTTGATATAAAACCAAATTTTATCTTCCACCTGGAAATCATGAACAACTCGATGCTTGACATGCCTTGCTTTGTACTTGGATTTTCTTTCCTCAAGATGCTCTTGTACTCCTTGATTCATTGGGTACATTTTTTCAATGAAATCCTTACCTTTTTCTACATCACTATATCCATCTACTGCAAAGTATTTACCAAAGATAAAATACAACGGAGACTTTGGAAAATAACCCAAACAAGATTCAAATAGAAATATACGCGTAGATGAGTTCTTAACATGATTGTGGTATTATGAATGTAATGCAATTTCTCATCCCAAAGTCTAAGATTCTTACCACAATATCCATGAAGGAAATGCATATTTTTGCAATATGTAATAAATTCAATTCTCAAATTCCCATAAAATTGTCTTAACAACAAGCCAATATGGCATAACACGCCAAAGAAAACATTGTTGCATATAAGTGATTTATTCAAAACTGCAATTTTACAATTTGCCCATCTATGATGATATGCAACATGTCAATTACAAAAGAAATGAAGTATTTAACTAGACAAATAGTCCAACCAGATCTTACCCAACCAAGCCAGGGAATTTTCTTTCTACATTTCACTTTCTTCTATATCACATGTTCTTCTACCTTCCATTTCTTAGCTGATTTCATGACCTATTTTTCCTTCTTTGGATGCAGATGTGGATGCAACTTCCAACATTTCTCGATCCAATGTCCACTTATGTTGCAATAAGTGCAAAGATTTTTTTGAGCATTTCTTGGTAAAAATGTCTTTCAATTTGGAAACGGATTTTCCTTCTTGGTCTCACTTCCAATTGACATATTCATTTTCTTGACTAATGATTTCATTTTTGGAACCTATATACACAATGGTTAGGTGCATGGAAAGAAGTGCAAGGAAACATATTCCACAACATTCTGTTCAATTAATCATGTTGTTTATAATCATAGAAAACCTTTGAATAATGAGGAAATTAATACTTTTTATGATGGTCCTTTTGATTATGAGTATGAAGAGGAGAACTTAATTGATGAGAATAACTTGAACTAGTTCTTCCTTTCAAGCACTCATCTCTCTTTGGAGCTAATTTTCCATCAACATCATCATTGTCATGACATGATTCTCCTTCAACCTGCAAGGGTTCTTTCTTCACAAATTTGACACTTGAAGAATCATTTTGAATTTGCATTTTTATATTATTCTCCAACTTCTTCTAAAACATAGCCTAATATCTCATGTTGAGGTTATGTTCTCACCTCATTAGGATCAAAAATTCCATGACTATGGATTCCAAGACCCGTACCCCATTTTGGTCAAAAATTTCATACCAATACCATTGGTATGTTCCTCAAATGATGGAAAAAAGCATTATCATTGTTAAGAGAATGACTTGAGAAAAAACTATATTTTACCTCCTTTTCTGCTTGAGACTCTTGGTCCTCTTCCTAGAGATTAGCTATGTCCTCATTCTTCTCTTTTGTATACAAAGTGGTAGATGAGGATTCAAGGAGAACACTCTTGTGATTTAACATATAAGCAATGTTACTTATTTGACAAAGGGTACACCCATCAGTCATCCCATGACCAAAAACTTGTCAAGTCTTCGGGGAAGCTCTGGTAGTTGAACATTTCCCAATTTTCTCTTCTACAACATCAAGCACAACTTCTTATTTTAATCCTCTGTTTCTTCAAGCAATATTCTTGGTTCCATGTTCTCCACGTAGAGAGAAGAATTCCTCTCTTCTAATTTTAGGAGCCTTCCATTCTACAAACTTTCACCCATGGTTGTAATTTGGTCTGAACCTGCTCTGATACCATGTCATCTAAAAAAAAAAATTGAATCATCCTCTAACACTTTGCAAGTTGTGATAAAAATGGGCCTTCAAAAGTTAATTTGGTTCATAATTTGTTCAACCATGAATAGTTAAGTTTTCAATGAACTCAAAGATGAAACAAAATCACATGAAGCATAACATGATGAAAATGAAGAAGAGAAAACCCATGTGATAATGAAGTCCACCCATCTTGTGATATGTCTCTGGACCCTACTCCAATGGTTAAGTAGCTTTATTGATCTCAACAACAAAAAGAGTACATCATAAATTGCTGACTCATAGAGTAAACCTCCATCTAGAGTAACACTTGTTTCTCCATCGAAGAACACTCACTCAGAGGTTGATTCCATTTAGCAAAGAAATGATAGAAAAAAATAAAAAGGACTTTCGCACTAAATGTGGAAACAAGTCCTTCTACTCATTCTGAGATAAAAAAAGAAAAGAACAAAACCAACTATTTCATAATGATGTGTGGAAATGGTATTTTCCCACAAAAAAACTAAGAATATAATAAAAATGGCTAATCTAGTGAAGAAACAACTACTACATATGTGTCTAGAAAGCTTAAAAACCCCCTGTGTAAGCTCTTTCCATGCTAAAAAGGTCTCCATATGGCCTCAAAATGCCAAACACAATCTATACCTGCAACACAAAAGGACTTGTCCCTTCAAAAAGTACAACATACAATACTCAAATCACAAAAATGATGTTCCCATTATGTTCAAAACACCAAAAAATGCTTGGGTAGGCTCTTCTTGGGCTTAAAATGATTGGAAAAATGACCAACTTAGGCTTGCTGGAACATTTCTTTATTGTTTGTCCTGCAAATTGACAAGACTGACTAACTAAGCAATGAATTCCACCTTTTCGCTAACCATTGAGCGATAATTTCACCCAAAACCGACACTAATTTTTCTGAAAATGGTAAAATTTGTTGCCTCATTTCAATGCGCCAATAGACCATAGCACCAACTTTTTAACCCTTATGGGCATTCTTATGGACACATATGGCTGAAGTTTGGTCTAATCGCCCACCCGTGCAAGCTCTGCTCCGCTACGATCATATGGGCATTTAATATAACCAGGGGTTAGGCTAATTGCTCGCCCCAACTAGCTTAACTACCATCATTTCTTATGTGATTACAAATGCAACTGAGGGTCGATTTGACCACCCACCCTCACTAATTAAGTGCCTCTTGCTGTTGGTGGTATTTGGGTTCACGTAAAACCTGAAGTTAGGGATAATCACATCGCCCTAAACTTCTATTGATGCTTGTGGGTATGCGGTATATAATGTGATCGAGGCGAGGGCCAATCAGGTGGGACCAACAAACTGGCCTCTCCCCCCAAGCTGACAACACATCCATATTAAATATAACTACAAACCTATAGTTAACAATAACCATGTGTGCGGTGTGGTGGTAGAACGTTGGACTGTTATGTGGGAGTTTTGAGGGGTCAATCCCCTTCGAGGTTGGTTAGCTAGTTCATAAAAAAATTGGCCAATCAGGGGACACATGGCTCCCTCTAATTGGGCCACATGGCACCTCCTTATTGGGCCACTTAACAACCAATGAACCATTCAAAATCTACCACCTAGCCTCGTATAGTCATGCCACTTGTTGAGCCTAGATTATTCAACTTGTCTGCCATACATCCCAATCAACATGCTGATGTCAACATGATATCACTGTATAACCTACTTAGTCAGTAGGCTAGTGAACTCTACAATTTAACTTTTTAATTGTTTTCCAAAAACTTCAGAACACGATAAGTTTTTCATATGGTGTTAGATTGAGGCAATTCAAGCATCATTGGGATCAAAATGACGAGATCTATGATTTAGCATAGGTTTAAAGTGATTTTGAGCACTTTTCCTTTTTAGTATATTTTGATCTCCTGGATGATTTTGAATCAGATAGTCATATCATTTGTTATAAATACACCTTCATAGCTCATGTAAAGGGATTTTGGTTTGGAATCGAAAGCTTGGGAGCATTGTTTAGAGCCTTGGCTTCTCCTGTTTAGCATAAAAGGATTACATTTCTTTGGAGAAGCAAGTGTTGGCTTCATGTTCCACTATTAGGGCTAGTGTCTTGTCAATTGTAAATGTATGTATCAAACTTTCACTTTTAATAAAATCTCAGAGTCGGCATGTCTTCATGCATATGTAGTGGATGTAGTAGGACAATTCTTGTTACGTTTGCAATATGTGTTATTTTACTTATGCTAATGCTTATGAATTTCTTTTTCTTTAGTATGAACCTTGTTGTATGCATGCTGTTATGTTATTTTGATCATGGTTATCATGTGAACTATTTTGCAGGTTAACTTATGATTCTTTTTACCGCTCATGCCTCTTTTAAACAAAGTACAATTGCATGCTTCTAATGGGCTCATTTTCTTTCCCTTTGATATAATGGAACCTCTCATGCATTACTTGACACCTCACAAAGTTCTTACACATGTTTCCCCAAAATTCACATATACATCATTCTGTTTGTTTATTGTAGCCAAGGCACACTATTAAAACCCACCACTTAGGCGACTGGTCATATTCCGATTAGGGTTCCTACATGAAACACTCTGGAGCCTAATTGGGACTTGACATCGTGGACACCCCCTACATTGTTGGTTGCTTCTAGCACCGTCAACAACATGTTATAATTTATTTTCGATACAATTCAAATTTCATGATTTCAAATGTCTTAGAAAAAAATAAGAATTAAAAAATATTTTTTGTTGAAAATCCTAATATCACTCATTTGAAACAAATTATAAGGTTAATCACATATTTTTACGTCAATAGAGTATATCTCTGAAAGTATGGGAAAAAGAGATAGGTATTTTTAGTTACATGTTCCCCTCAATATTTCCCCGATATGCTCAAAATTTCACCATTTGAAGCATCTAGACAAGAATTATAGCAAAAATTCCAAGATGATTCATTCACTCCACAAAATTACATTTACACTTTCACACACTTTCCTTCCAGTATTATCTCCCTTTATATATTATCATATCCCTTAATGAAAAAACATGTTAATAGAGACATCAATTAACTAGTTAAATGAGTAATTCCCTTTCACTTCACTTTTCCAATTATTGTGTGAAAATACCATAAGCTTCCTAAACCATAGGTTCGAAACTACCATTTGAATTTTTGGCTTCTTTACATAAATTAACTTTACACATTTTTCACATAAATTCATTTTTTATTTTGTCTTAAACTCTTCATGAACATCACACACAAAATACCATATCTTTCCTAAACCATAGGTTAGAAACTACCATTTCAATTTTTGGCTTCTTTACATAACCTAACTTTACACCTTTTTCACATCACTTCATTTTTTATTTTGTCTTAAACTCTTCCTGAGCACCACACATACACAAATAACCTCTTTGACATCAATTACAGTGATTTCTTAAACATTGAATATACAAATTCAAGCCCATTTCCATTACAGCTAGAGAGATCTACAATATAGATAATTTCTTGGTAAATAATATCCTCATAAGCCTCTTCTCAACTAGATATGCATTCATACATAAATATAAGTGTATTTCATATATTTATAACAACCCAAGGGTTTTCTTTAAAAAAAAATTATAAGTGTAATTAAGTGTTCCAAGAAAGTTACTCCACTTAAGAAAGTTACTCCACTTATATTCTCTGCATGTATGATTCTTCAATGTAATTTTATTCACAATATGTCCAATATCCAAGTTTAAAGAAGTTAGAAAGCATCTCTCACCTAAATAATTTTCGAAATTATACTACATGCTAGCATAATAAAGTGCTCTAAAACCACTTGGGGTTCATTGATAAAAAATGATAGCAATATATATAAAAATATAACCATGAAACAAATAATTTAAATAAAACCAAATTATTGAAACAACAACAATGTAAAATGTTTGGAAAGGCTTAAAATGGAAATCAATTTTCACTTACATCTTTAGGGGTCAATCTCGATTTCAGTAGAGTTCCCATATAATATTGACACCTTTGGTGCTAAATTAGATAGTTCATATTACTATAAATAGTTTCAAAGTTTTTATTACTATAAATAATTTCGAGATGAATACAAGTTTAACAATCAAATACTTAAATTAGATAGTTCATATTACTATAAATAGTTTCAAAGTTTTTGTTACTATAAATAATTTCGAGATGAATACAACTTTAACAATCAAATACTTAAATTAGATAGTTCATATTACTATAAATAGTTTCAAAATTTTTATTACTATAAATAATTTCGAGATGAATACAAGTTTAACAATCAAATACAAATAATTTCTAGATGGATACAAGTTTAACAATCAAGTAGACCTTCATTCATAAAGTTATAATAACTAATTAACCTTCTTAACGATACCAATTTAGACTTATTTAATTACCATTAGATCTTATTTAATAAATATAACCAAGGTACATTAAATGAAAGGCTATCTTATTAATGAAGAGATGAAAACTTATCTTATTAATAAATGAAAAAGTTAATGTTAAAATCCTTATAATAACTAAGGCCCTAAAGAATTACGTAATACACACAAATGAGTGGTGGTACTCCACAGAGATCTAGGTCATCAAGAGTCTCTAATGTAATTAATCTATATAAAAGCTCATCCCATTGTAACTTTGAGATTTGAGATACGGTGTATGAAATCCCTAAGTATCCTTTACTCCATAAAGCGTAGAAAACTACCCTCTATCTATTATTAATGTCATCAAAAAGTGTCAATATGAGAGAACCCTAATATTTTACAACAAAAAATAAAATAATTCTTAATTTAATGCAAAAGCATTTCGAAATAGAAAATACTCTTACATCATGTAGAGCAACCTTCCATACATTTAGGTTTTTTTGGAAGACTTAAAAATTTATAACCAGGATAAAAGACCTACACATGAAACTTTATTTAATCTTAATAATCTTTTTACTTACAGAATGAGAAACCTATTATCACTCAGTTGAACAGTTATCATCGAATGCAGACTCATCGTTATTCAAATAAATTCATACATGTTTCGTTATTTAAGAAAATAATTTTAACACATATTAATTCAACATATTATTATTAATTATATATATATAAATATATATATAAATAATTGGTTTATATTATTAAAATGATGTAGACTATAATAAAAAATAAAGATAAACAGAAGTACAAAAATTATAAATAAGATTTTTAAATCTTATACTTTTAAAAAATATTTTAACAAGAAATTTAAATAAATCATTTGAAGAACTATGTTAACTAATTTATGTCTATATCAACTTCATATATATTTATATATAAAAACAGAAATTGTAAAAATAAAACATTTTAATCTTCTATAAAAAAAATATTTAAAATAAATTATGAATAAAATATTTTAATAAGAGTTAATATTGACATATATTTAAAATATTTTATTAATAAAAAACCATTTTAATTTACATGATAAAATATATGTAAAATATTTTAATATAAATTACATATATATTATATATCATTTAAAAAGAAATAAACCTATATTATTTAAAAAAATTATAATTATAATTTTTATTTGTTTTTATTATAATCTATTTAACCTTTACAAATATAATTTAAAGAATTAAAAATAATAAATTGTATTTTACATGGTAAAAAATTTACGCTGGGAACAAATTTGATATCTCAAATAAATCTAGGCTAAATTAATATGTATAAAAAGCAAAATTATTAGTGTAAATTTTCCGGGGCAATCTTTTATATATATATGCGCGCGCCTGGTGACATTTTCATTTTCGATCATTTAACCATGAACTCTTGAGATGTCTCTCTGTTATATAGATGGGTTATAAAATAAATTGTTACTATAAATTTTTGAACTTTTATAGGTTGCAAATATATGTGAAAAAATTCAATAAAGCCTGAAAAATACAAATTAATATAAATAATTCAACGCAGGACAATTTTTTTCCAACATTAAACGCAGGACACAAGACTGACTTCAAATTCATTTTATTACCCTCACGTACAAACGTACAGAGATCCTCCCAGGCTCAGGCAAACAATCATATAAAATTCATATAATAGGTAAGCTGTTCTCTATCCCAAATCAATTCTCTTTAAACCATTTTATTCGCAGTTAAAAAGTATGAGATTGCCATATTAAAAAAAAAAACTGTAGAGATTGCCGTATTCTTATCATTCTTGGAACTTGAGCAGCCAAATTATGCGCTTGTTACAGTTCTGCATGTCGCTTCTGCCTAAACACGGCTTACTTCCATGTTGCTAGCAATTGATTTGAAAACTATCTATATTTTTAATTTTTTAACAAACAACAACAGTATTAAAAGTGAAAAGATATATAGAACGGTTATCTGCAATATTCTATAAAGGATATTCTATAAAGGAGTTGTTTTTATTGTGATTTTTTTGGATTTTAAGGTATTGGAATTAGTGAAATTTTGATTTGTATTATTTAAATTTGTTTTTTTATTATATAGATAAATAAATTCAACAGGCTCATAAATCTTTGAAATACTTAAATTGTGCTAGATTATTTATCAAACTTGTGATTTCAATAAATTCTTGTTAGATTTTAAAGAAATTAAATTAGAAAAACCGACCAATAAATTTCTAAAAAATCACACTAAAAATAACTAACTCATACATTTTAAATCATCCATAAAATTTTAGTGTAACATCTTTCTCAACCAGAAACCCTAATTTCAAGCGGAACCGTGGTTATTTTCATGTTGAGAGCAATTGATTTGAAAACTATATTATATTTTTAATTTTTTTAACAAAAATAGTTTTAAAAGTGGAAAGATATATACGAAGATTATCTTCATAAATTCTGAATACATAAAGTTTCTAGTGTGAGCATCTTTTCTCAACCAGAAACCCTAAATACAAGCTGATCTGACAGTGCTGGTTAGCTTCTACCTGAAGTTTGTTTGGAGCATGTGACGTAATGAGACACTTGGTATTAGACATATTAGTGGACAGCGAGTTTTGAAATGAGTGATAAGATTCCTATAACATGAAACAAACAAACGAAAATTTCGTGAACCAGAAGACATGGAGAAAAAAGTGACGAGTCTCATGGCTTTATCACGAGACTGGGGGCCATAACCAGGCCCCATCTGCTCCTGAAAAGGGAGAAAATTATAGAAAAGTAGAGTGGCTTTTAGTTGTCAGCACGGGCCGATTTTTTCTGAGTGCAGGTGGCCTACTTTTGCAACATCACAGAAGGTCACATTAAAAAAAACCCTAATTGTTTATTATGAGAATCCAGACACAAGCCGACATCCAACGAACGCCGATATATTTTGGCCTTTGTGACGCAAGGAAAAGACACCCACAAAAGAAAAAAAGTAAAACTCCACTGCATCGAAGAGGGGTTGGTCGTGGAGCTGCAAAAGTTCTGAAATTTTCTTATCAACTCCCATCCCGAGACCACTATTGTCTCCATTAGCGCATTTCAATGAAGGAATCTGCGTCCCTTAAAAAAATTGTAGGGTCAACTGTCAGCGCATTCAGATGGGTCTCGTCAGCTTGGACGGGATAGTGATACAGAATAATCGCGATTCCTGCTTGCCATCCCTTAAAATTTGAATTGTTGTTGCATAAAGGGGTATTAACTGACATGATTGCTGATTCCGATCATTCGAATTTTACTTAAAAAAAAATAAAATAAGGATTTTGGTTCGAATTTATTGATCTGTACTTCTAAATTTACTGGTTTTATAATACAAAGAGTTTGCTTCAGCTCGCAATATAACAATCAGAAATATTCTATCTTAGGTTAAAAAATGAATTTTTATTTTAATAGGGTCAAAATATTGTTAAGAAATAATAGTTAAATTATTATTTAAAAAGATGTAAAAATGATGTATTTGATGTATAAGAAGAAGTTGTATAACATGAAAGTTAAGGGATTTCGAAAAATTGATTTTAACTTTAGTCAATTTCACTTTAGTGTCAAGCAAGGTTGGCATAAGAATGCCAAGTCCTAGCTCTATCATTGGGAGATAAAGGAGGAGATCATCTAGGGGAATAAGGATAATATTAAAAAGGTCATTACTTCAAAATTTAAGGATAAGTTGTGGAGTTATAAGGAGCTAGAGGAGAAGTTCACCACAATTACCTTTCTGTCCTAAGAGTGCTAAGAAGAGAATGAATATTGCAATTATTAGAACTAATTCTCATGATCTCATAAGTGAAACACGGGGTTGGTCTATTCCCAAAATACCTTGGGACTAGAGAATATGTCTCCTTTGTGATAGTAAGAAAGTCGAAGATGAAAAACACTTTCTCTTGGATTGTCTAACCCTTACTCACATGCCCTCTCATTTCCAAAACATTTTCCGGCAGCCCAACCTCCTGGGCTTGTCTAGTCAACAAAACTACCTCGGGACCTCCTCGGCTTGTCCAGTCAACAAAACTACCTCTGGACGATGCGTTCCCTCCTTTTTTATCACAAAAATAAAACTTTAAATAACCCCACTTCACTGCTTCTTTCTTAAAATCCGATAGACCATATCAATCTTAGCCAAAGTTAATCATCATCATCATCAGTATATTTTAACACATGAAAGAGAAGAAAATATTATTTATCTATATAATATACACATTATTATGTTAAAATAAAACTTTAAATTTATACATTTAAATATATTAAATAAATTATATTTATTAAAAATATTAGTATAAATAGACTCATCGGGTATGTTGGCGTAGTAGTTGAATTTATGGCTACATCCAGAAAAAACATATTAAATCGTTACTTGACCCGTGTACATATAAGTGTGTGAATCAAAGCCTGCACCCATGTCATCTTTTAATAATAAGGTTCAATTCTCATGAGGGTTTCTTTGTAGCCATGGGACACCTTGAGGTACTAGTTGAATGTGTGGCTGTAGTCAGAAGACCATATTTGATGATTTCATGGCCCATGAAGACAATTGAATAAAGGCCAATCCCATGTCAAATAAAAACAAGATTTTAAATTGAATGGTTTAGTGAATAAATAGTTTCTCTAACTATATTTGTTCAGTTTATGACATTTATGAAATAATTGTATTTTCTGTAATAGTGACAATAAATCCATTAAATGATGAATTTTCCAAAAAAAAAAAAAATCAAATAAAAAATGAACATTAAATTATAAATATTTTAAAGATAATTAAAATTAAAATTAAAATTTTATAAATCTATATTTTATTTTTATAAATTATAAATTTTAATTAACTAATATTTAATAATCATTAAAAAAAATTATAAGTTTAGTACTTTCTTAAATTATATGATATTTGTTCCCATTGCCTTTTCACCAAATTAAAGCGATTCTTTTGTTTTCAATGTCATTATCAAAACAAATTTGTACAATAATAATCACTGGTAATAAATTGTTTCACACGGCATTCAAATTTTAAAACAAGACTTTAAATTGAATGGTTTAGTGAATAAATAGTTACTCTAATTATATTTGTTCAGTTTATAACATTTATGAAATAATATTTTCTGTAATAGTGACAATAAATCAATTAAAATATCAATTTTCCAAAAAAATAAAAAAATAAAAAAAAATAATCAACATTAAATTATAAATATTTTAAAAATAATTAAAATTAAAATTTTATAAATCTATATTTTATTTTTACAAATTATAAATTTTAATTAACTAATATTTAATAATCATTAAAAAAATATTTTATAAGTTTAGTACTTTCTTAAATTATATGGCATTTGCTCCCCCTTCCCTTTTCACCAAATTAAAGCGATTCTTTTGTTTTCAATGTCACTATCAAAACAAATTTGTACAATAATAATCAAAGGTCATAAATTATATAATTTACGGATGGTATTTATATACTAATTTTTAATATTATTTTAAATTTATTTTATATTTATATTTATTTTAGTTTTATTAACAAATTTTAAAAGAAATATAGGTTTTATATTACGAATGATTTACCTCAAACTAAATAACAATATTATATTTAATAATTTTTAATTTTAATAATAAAACATATAGATATTATAAAATAATATAGGTGACAAATAGGAGTTGATGATTTCAGAAAATATATAGATATTATAAAATAATGTAACCAATAAAAGTTAATACTTTCAACACTCTTGAGTAATAAGTAGTTATTTTAATTTATATTAAGGTCTTCATCATCAATTATCACTAAATGAATATATCACATGCTCTACTATGAATTGAAAATACTTTTAATTAACAAAGTTTGTATATAGAACACACAGTTGTCAAAATTAATATAAATCATCAGTTATATATGGAAATGCATGGTAGCAAATAACTGTAATAATTGGTTTAGTAATATGTCTCCCAAATACATGATTCATTAAATATCTTAGTGAATTTCACTTCAATATGCAATTAATTCACTCATTCCAAAAACTAATTAGAATAGCAAATGCATCCACCCTTGACAAACTCATATCCCTTCAATCTCGCATTAAAACATATGGTTCTAGTCCTTTAAAATCACCTAGATTCAACATCCAACATATTGTAACGTTGGAATTTCAAAGTTGATATCTCCAAAAATATGACTAACAAGATGACATCTATGTAAATATGCGGAGGAATGCAAACGATCTGAGTTTAAAATTTGATAGTCCTTAAAATGAAAATGAGGACATCGCATGGTGTTTGATATTTGCAATCCTATGGCATTATGGATGGTTTTGTATTCAAACATGAATGATATATTAAAAAATGTTTTGTTAATTATCTCATATGAAGTATGTAACTTCTATTAGTTTAGTTCCGGTTTCCTTTCAAGTTAAGCTACTTTGACATCTGTATAAGAAGACAGCTGATTTTTTTTTTTTTTTAATGGTTAAAGGGTGGTAATTTTTTAGTTAAAGGGCGGTAGGCATTGCAACTTGAAGCTCTCATATTAATAAATGGGACAGTAAATAAGGTTCTTATAATAAAATTAAAATATTGATTTAATTAAGGTATAAAAAATTCTACATATTTATACATCAATTTTTTTTAGAAATAAACACACTATATTAATTTACTCACAATGTATTAATATCATCACTAAAACATTTACATTTTTTATATCAAATTAGATTTAACAATTTTTAAATATAATTTATTTAAATAAAAATAAAATATATTTTATAATCACTATTAGAATACATAACTAATCTATTTGTGAATCACAATTTCTTATATGATGAATATATTATACATGTAAGAATTAATTATTCTAATATATCACAATTAAAATAAAGTAAAAAAAAATATTTCAATGTCAATTAAATTGAATGCGACTGATGCTATTTATGAATATCTCATATCACAACAAGAATAAAACATTCAATGTTGGGAATTAAGAATTAATGAGAAGGAGAGGGTGAATAAGTAATTCTAGGTTTTTTCTTTTAAAAAAAAATATCACATAATCGCACAATAAAGTGCATTCACAATTGTACACAATGATTTTAATGTTGAAACTCTTTCGAGAAACCACTAAAGCTTGTTTTTATTACAATGTAAATTCAAAGCACCCACTTTGTTTACATCTATTTTTTTGTGAGCATCCACTCAATAGAGGCTCCAACCCCCTTAGATCAACAAGCACCAACTTGCTTAGAGACACCAACCTCATATTTGTGCATGCACCAATTAGCTACTGCAAGTTAGATCCACTCTTTCATAGGATTTTCAAACTGAGACCCCCTACAACGCTCTTTAATTTAATTTACAACTTGCTATCACTACTTAGATGTAGTCACTTTAGCTTTTGTAGCTCACATTCCTCAACACACTCTTCGCTCCTTTGTAGATACACAAACAAACACAATCTATAGATTTGTTCTTCTTACATACTCGCTATCTAACATTCTCAATTGTGTTCACTGCACTATGTGCACTCCCTTTCTAGATATCTTGCACATGCACATCACTTCACTGCTATTATTCCTTTTTATTCCAAACTCTCACCACTCAAGAATAGGTACATCAATTAATTCCTCTTTGAATCCAATATTTTTTTAGTTCATTCCAGCCATAGTTTGTTGTAGATCTCTTATGGAACTATGTTCCATCACGTTGGAATGTAAAGAAGCTCACTTCTTTAATTCCACTAACCACACTTTTCATTTAAATATTTTCAATCTTTAGTTGCAATTATGTCAGCGCACAAACTTAGTGTTGTGTTTTTATTTCTATTAGAGGTTATGCATCACTTAACATCAAAAAATCATATCACCTCTTTTGTGCCCTTCTTCATTATCAAACTATGCAATGAACTCTTTTCTTTTGTAACCAATATGGGTGCTAAATTCTTAATGGTATAAGCCCTGACAATTTCAACTCCTTCTACCACAAGATTGAGACTATGACCAAAGCTTTAATCTAAATAAATATGCACTTCAGATTATATTCATGTTCGGGCCTTGTTTGATGGTGAATCGAGCATAATCCTGAAGCTCCCAAACTGCCAAGTTACCGAAATGACTCTTGCATGAGTCCCAAAACTACTCAACTGTGAAGTCCAAACTTTGAACTACCTAATTTTCATAGAATTTTAGAAGTTCTGTAACATTGGAAATTAGCTCCAAACATAACACTTTGGTACAAATCACAATGTTATGCCACATTGTTTGCTAATGTCAAGCTAATGTCATTACTGCCATGTGACTGCCTGCAAATGTGCCATGTGTCACTTGTAATTGGTCCATTGGGCCATTCAAAAACATCAACAATGAGTTCCACATGTCACTTGCATAACATACCATGTCATTATATATACCTAGTTAGCACCACCCCACTGACCACATTCTTCTACCACATCATCTATCTATACTGACAAAAAGAAGGTTAGGTTTGGGGATTTCCTCATGGTTGCACTGAAGGTGAGCATCAAACCACCTAAATTCCTAAACATTCAATCTTTCCTGAATAACCAAACTTTAACAAAAAACAAAACTTGCCTGAATAGCAGGAGTACCCCAAACAGATGTAGGGTTTAACCCTTTTGCTGTACATTTCTTGTTTTCGTTTCAATAATGCCAAACCTCAGAACTTCTTTAATGCTTAGAAGTTTTTAAGACTATCATATGCCATTGGAATCATATTTTTAAGGGTCATCCTACCATGTGGGTTCCTGAGTAATTTGACTTGATATTTTGTAGACAAAGTTCCTTCAACCAACACACCATTGAATAATTCATCCAACAGTTATATTTATAATGTGTGTAAGGATTCTTCAATTATTTTGCTACTATGATGGTTGTCTATCACTGACCTTAGCAACTATCTTGATATTACTTTTGACATAAATGAGTATAAATCAATCTCCAGGATCAATCATAGGTGCCAATGAATGACAACATTATATCTAATGATCTTCAACACACACTGTATCCAAAAATCTGCAACATTGTGTCTATCAATCTCCCCTTTGGTATTGATGGAAACTATTCCAATCATATCTAAGGCATTGATGACAACAACATTCATGAAAATAACATATGATACTACATGAAACAACACTCCCCCTGACACTAATTTCATTCTTCTCCACATTAATTATCCCCATGAATGTGATACCTATCATGGTTGATTATGCATTGTGTCTGGTCCACTTTGATCTATCGTCTCTATACCACAGACCCATATGACTACTTTATTTTTTGTATTTCACTTCTCCTCTAGTTTGGATGGTTTTGACTTCCTCTCCCCCTAAGTTCCACTATGTTGAGTAATGTTTGAGCATGATATCTTCTCCCCCTTTGACATCAATGGAAAATAATATACAAACATATCCCCCCCTAAGATCATGCCTTATCATATATGAGAACCCTTTCTGTACACACACAAGTAGCATAGAAAATTGAGTATTTCCCCATACTTCTACTTCAACATACGCATCATATTTCTTCTGAAAGGGAGTAGCTGAAAATTATGAAACACCATTAGTGATTTGAAGGAGGGAGAGACCACTCCCAATTTGTGTCTGATGTACTCAAAGGGTTCTCTAGGTAGTGGCTTGATGAAAATTTATGTACCGTGTTGTTACACTAAAAAATGTCACCTTGACTACTTACAGTTAGTATGGCTCAAATCAACAGTCATGCTACCCTCTTAGGCAAGTCTCATGCCTCTGTTATCCATCTCAAACTCAAAGAAGAGAGAAAGTCTTGTAAAAACTATGTTTATCTCTGGGGTCGCAGGTTCTCTCTAGCCTTACCTGCGGGGACGCTGACCATGTTCACAAAATCTGCGTCCATGGACGCTCTGTATGTTAAGGGACAGGTGCGTCCCTCTGTAAAAGGCAAAATGCGCGAGTTTTATCTTGAAAAAGTTACTTGTGGTTACTTCTAGAACATTCTAGAGGTCGGTTTGATGAAATGGATGCGCCTCCAGTTGGTTCATGTATCTCTATTAACGGGGAACTTATCCCATCAATAAGGGAGCTATCCCACCCATAGAGGGGGATGATCCCATTGATAGTGGACCTGAATAACCTCTTTACAGCACTATAAATAAAGGCATTGAGCCAGAAGGAGAGGAGGTTGGAGCTATACATTTTCTTTGGGTAAATGCTGCAGGATTTAGGTCTTCCATTAGAGCCTTTGTGAGGAGAGATTGTCTTCACTTGATTCTACTTGGGAGAGGGTGAGCTTTGTCAAAGTAGAGGAAAACCCTTGATGGACCCTGGGAGGAACTTGCACAACACCAAGGCCAGGTTGTAAGAGTTTCTTTGTTTCGTTATTAATACAAACTGGTTTATTTTTCTCAATAGCTTGTGTTAATGAGTTATTTCATGTGTTCCTTGGTCTGCATGTTGAATATATGTTTTATTATATGAAATGCAAGTGCTTGGTAATTGTTTGATTGTTTGTGGTTGCAGGAATTGACTTGAAGGAGGAGCTCATCCGGATCGTCAAGAACGGACTTCAACAACAGCGTTTTGGAATAAGGTAAGCCTAAACACTTGTAGTTTTCATGTTGTAAAAGGTGTATTTAGAGAAAGATCACTCCATTTTGTCTTGTTTGTCATTAGAATGTCTTAGACTTCTAGGAAGGTCAGTCGTGTCCGCACCCTTGACAGATTTCCGTGTGACAAATTGGCGACTCCACTGGGGAATCCATTAATGAGAGAGTCTTTTCCTTTATATGAACTTTGCTTTGAGAAAATCATTTTTATTTTCTGGTTTTTGACTGTGAGAATTAGTATTTGGGTGGCTTAGCTTTAGATTTAGTTAGATTTGGTTTTTCTTCGTTTTTCCAGACAGACGCACTCTCTTAGTACTGCACAGTGCGTCTTTGGACGCGCTGTTTCCGTCTGCACAGAGCGGGGCCGCACCTGTGACAACGGGTTGCCTGCGTCTTCCTGTAAAACTTAAGAAAATTCCATTTTTGCTTTAAATTGCTTTTAGATTTTGTTTTTCCTTAGTGTTTTCTGCCCAGATCCTTTAGTACCCTGTCAAGAATTTTCACCTGAACTTGTTTTGTGAGCTTTGAGTGTTTTAGTGGTTTTCAACGAAGTTTAGACCTAGGGTTTGATTTTTGGAAAGGCTTTGTAGTGACTTTGATAGTAGAAAGTTGTCCAGCCTTAGATCTCTCTGGTTAGTCAACCTTCTTAGAAGTCGGGCCTGTCGTAAAGTCTCCTTTTGTGAGCAACTTGCCATTTGAGTTGTTTTGGGTCAAATTTCGAATTACTTGTTTATAAAGTATTGATTTCCATTTTACAAAAAGAACAAAAAGATTAGAGTTTTGTTTTGGCTAGTTTTTGGTTCTGCAATAAGCTAGTCCTTGATTTGATTGTGATCAAGTAAAACACCTTAGAAATAATCATTGTTAGTTTTGGCCTCGTTAAGATTGCTTAGAGTAAATTTGCCTTTAGTTTGCTTATGAGTGCATTTTCATAGATTTTAAGAGTTGTTAAGATTGATTTTTGGTTATATTAGATTTATTTGCTTTATTAAAAGAAAAATACAAAAACATCTTCTTAAAAAGTCTTGTTTCAAGTAGCTTTTTGTTTTCAAAAGAAGAAAAGAGTTTTTTCGTGCATGTAAAGAGAGTTATGTTTTTATGCTTGGAAAAGAAAAACGAATTGTTTCTTTGATTGTCTTCAATTAAGAAGTTGCTTTTATAAAGATTGCATTCTCTCAACTTTTTAGTTAAGCAATTCATCGAAAAAGTAAAGTAGTGGATAAATCATTCTAGGTGCATTTTGTAGTGGTTTCGAGTCGAGTCAACACACCACTGGTTTCACTTCCATCACCTTTTGACTTAAGAAACAACCTTAAAAGTAACGCTTAAATTAAAATCAATCTAGTAATCTTTATTTTTCTAGGGCTCTGAAGCACCAACATAGCTTAGGCTAGGGTCTTGGAGTAGGTGAGTACTTAACTCTCCAAGACTACAAAACCAAACAGATAGTCTATCTTGAGTAGAACAAATCCAATTGTTTCAGTTACATTCTGGGAAAGCTCCTCTTAAAGGAGAAGCACGAGCTCGTGTCCGAACCAGTGAGGGGATCATTCCTCCCTCGTTGGGAACGACGCCAGGCAGTACGTATTACAAACGGTAAACCTCGGATTAACCATTGTCGAGGAGCCAGGGGTCACTTATCGGTAAACCTTGGATTGTTGTCAAGGAGCCGGTAAGGGGATTGGAGCTTGCTACTCTGCCCTTGCGTGCTGTCGGAGTTTAGACTGTTCCCCCAGGTGTAATTGTTGTGATTGGTAACCTTAGTGGCCATAATATCTAGGATTCTACCCAAGGTGACGGTGGAGGGAAGGTCCCACTGTACCTGGAGCAGACGTCGGTTATACTCACTTGGATTTTCTGGGGGGTTCGCTTCACTTCGAGACGGTTAAAGTGGAGGAACTTGGTCCAGTCTATTCATTAAGCAGGTTGCCGGGGTAACTGTTCCACCCACTATTTCTGTACTGAATCCTGCGAGGTTGGGCCTAATCACCAACTAGCGCTTTTGGTCCGGAAGACTACTGTTTGTGTGTGGTTTGACGCTCTAGATTATTTAGGCGTGTGCTTCAAATTTGATTGGTTCTTTAGAAGACTTTAGGTGGTTTGATTTGAAATTTTTTACTTTGTTTTCGTGTGTTGTAGTTAAAATCTTTAATTGTGGCGGAATTACCGAGACAGTCCCGTAGACTTCGGGGCAAGTCTCCTGAGATTGTTACCGGAATAGATTTGTTAAGAAAACTCCGTAAATCGCGGGGTGAATCTCCTGAAGACATTCCGGGTCATTTAGAAGGGTTAAAGGTCCTTGTAACTCCTCCTAGTGGCAGTAGAGTAGGATCACCTGAAGAAGGAGAATCTTCCTTGGTAGTCCATCCAGATTACCAAAGTTTAGAAACAGGTTACAATCCCGAAGCTGTTACAGTTTCCGAGCTTGCTGGTAGTTTTTCATCTGCCAGTGAAACAGGCGAAGAACCTGAAATTTCAGAACCTGTTACTCCAACTCCTAGTGTTCCTGATTCACCAAGAATAGAAAGAATTATCACCGAAAATCTTCCTGTTGGATTAATTGCTATAGAAGAACTTGTTCCAGAGGAAGAAATAGGCGTTTCTGATTCTGAAGATCTAATTACCCTTGATCTAAGGGAGCGTGAATCCATCTTTTACAGTCCTCCTAGAAGTGAATCTTGGTACCTTGCATTAACCAATTTTTTAGACAACTCAGTAGGTTTTTCTACACCTCGTACTCCGGTTCCACCTAGAGGAATTCATTCTCCTGTAAATATGTCTGGTCAGTCATCTGTGTTTTCACAAAGTCCTGAATCATTTTTACATGGCGGTCCTTCTGTTCCTACTGGGTATCAATCACTTTCTGGTACCTTTGCGGGAGCATCTCCTCAACCCATTGATCATGGGTTATTAGTTGGAAACAGTGGTAATGTACCATTGAGTATAGGTGAAGTTTATATGATGTCAGGTTCAACTCCCATTAACCAACCTCAAGGTGGCCAATTACCGCCTGGGGGGCAACCTTCGTTAATGCCTGGGGGGCAACCTCAAGGTACTTCATTCGTGACTGGGGGGCAACCTCAAGGGTATCAACCCCAAGGGTATCAACCCCAGCCTCAATATGTACCCCAAAGTCAACCTCAGTATCAGTATCAACCTCAAGGATGGCAACCTCAAGGATGGCAACCCCAAGGGTATCAACCCCAAGGGTATCAACCTCAAGGATACCAACCTCAAGGTCAAGGTCAACCCCAGTATTCGTATTTACCTCAAGGTTATCAACCTACGGGTCAATACCCTGGTCAAGGTTATCAACCACCTCAAGGGCAATCATATGGGACTGCACCTTACAGTTATCAACCCTATCCTCAATACGGCTATGGATCTCAGTATCCTCAACCTGTTACGAGTCAATACCCTGGAATGTTAACATGGGATCCGTCACAGGGTCAACAGATGTCGCAACCAAGTATACAGTCGGTACCTCAAGCAGGACAACCTGCAGTTCCTGGTCCACCCCAGCAACCGCAACCTGTCCAGTCAAGTGTTCAGACCCCTGTAACTTCTGTAGTTACTCAGCCGCCAATTGCACCTGGTACTCCACCTCACACGGCTGCAGCAACTACCGCTTCATCTACCATGCTTACTTCTGGAGTATCGGCAGCTCCGGTTTCTACTGTCCCTGTAACCACTCCTCAGACATCTGTACCGTTGTCTGGACCCACGGTTCAAACCACAGTCCAGATGCCTGCAGGCCAACCTGGTACAAGTACGGTTGTTACTACTCAACCTCAATTTGTTCAACCTCCGTACCAGGGACAGTATCAACCTGGGCAAGCTGCCCAACAACCGGTTTACCAGTATCAACCGTATCCTGGGTACACTTATCAACCACCTCAGCAACCCCAGTACGGTCCGGTTAATCCTGGTTTTCCAGGAGGATATAATATCCCAATGCGACTCCTGTTCCTAGTTATCCTGGATATCCTCCTCCTGGGGCTGGTATTGTGACTCAGAGTTTTAGAGATCCTAACCGGCAGTTACCGTTTATTGCGACTTTAGATTTACCCGACTTGACGCGCCTAACGAACGATCCAATTCAATATCTTCCGTTCTGGCCGCCAATGCCAAATAAGTTGCCCAGCGATATACCCAAGTTCGAAGGTAAGTCTGGAGAGGATCCGTCTAATCACGTGATGACTTACCACCTCTGGTGTGCATCAAATTCCATCTCAGATGATTCCATCCGCTTACGTCTTTTCCAGCGTACACTCATTGGTCTCGCAGCCAAGTGGTACATTGAGTTACCACGGGCCTCTTTTTACAACTTTAGCCAGTTAGCTACCTCGTTCTTAACTCATTTTCAGTTACCAGTCAGATACGATAATGGTACAGAATTATTAACTTCGCTAAAACAATCGACATCCACGTACATTTCTGATCACATCCATGAGTGGAGACGTCGAAGAAGATTAGTGAAAGTTTTTATCCCGGACCAAATCTTAGCTGAATGGTTTGTCAAATCATTATTACCAAGAATTACTGAAGATGTAGCTAAGGCCGGAGTAGTTACTGAGGAGCAAGTCATTGCTCAGGCACAATACCTTGACTTAGTTTACACTCAGTCGGGTACGTTACACGAGAAAATTCCGGATCTTCCAAAGTCAAACCAAATCGCTGCTGCTCCTTCGGGATCTCATGCCGCTGATGGTATGATCGGTATCGTGACTACGAAGAGTAAGAAGAAGTCTTCCAAGACCTCCAATACTCCAATTATCACTTTGCCTGATTCTCCGACAGGAGAGTCTTCTCCTCCTGAACTTACCGCCGACATTCACGCTGTAGAGTCATCTACGGCCAAATCCAAAAAACGGTGGAAAGAAGAAAGGAAAGAAGAAGGCTAAAGCAGACAAGGCTCCAAAGGAGAAAACGGAAAAGTCGGAAACCAATGACGAAAAGCGCAAACCTCGATATCCTTGTCTTATTTGTGAAGAAGATCATTTTACGAGAGACTGCCCTCATCGGGCCGAGGTAGTGAAAATAGTCAAAGGTTCTCCCACTCCTGCTGTGTTAAAAAATCCATTTCCAGAGCAGGAGAATAAGATGATAGGTTCTTCTTCGAATGCCAGTGAAGAACCCATTTTGATGATGTCTCATGTCAGGATTGCGACTCGATCGCAAGATTATGGTAGTAAGGCTCCTGTTGATGGTAAAGAAGCAGAATCTTCTCACTCTAACCCATCAACCTCAGCTCCTGGTTCCGATCCACTACAGATCGAAAAACCTAACCCAGACTTAGTGATTAAGCCGCCCGCCAAGGGTGTACTTCGAAGGTCTGCTTTCAATCCACATGCGAGAGCAGCCCAGAATTACAACATTGTTGAAGACTTAGCTGTTTCACCTTCAGCAATGTCGGCACTCGAAGTGCTGCAATCATGTCCAGCGCAACGAAAATTGCTTTTGTCGGCTATTGGAGCTGTCGATGTTCAGGACCCGAACCTAATGATCTTTGATCTAGAAAGTAGTACACCGCGTCTCCCCCATCAAATGGCTTTCCAAATTCCAGTGATAGTCAAAAACAGGCCTATTCATCGGACTGTGATTGATGAGGGAGCTTCTACGTGTATTATGTCGATTCAATGTTGGAGATCGCTTGGTTCTCCTTCGTTGAACCAATCCCCCACCATCCTTAAGGCCTTTGATGGCCGTGGGTTCCGTCCGTTTGGTATTCTACAAGAATTGCCTATAGGGGTCGAAGGTAAAACCGTTAGTCTGGATGTGGAAGTGGTTGATGCCCCTCTAGACTACAACCTTCTTTTGGGTCGAAGTTGGTCATATGCTATGACAGCGGTCGTTTCATCGGTCTTCAGAGTCATTAAGTTTCCACATAACGGTAAGATCGTGACTATTGATCAGCTGACATACTTTTCATCCGACCCAACCTCTTTAGAAACTATCCAGCATGTTGGTAAAACGACAATCCCTTATAGGGACATTGGTGTAGGTTTAGTTAAGGATTCCGGTTTACTGGGAACTTTTCCTCTCCCTCCACTCAATGCAGACCCTTCGTTCGCAACAATTCATATGATCACGTCAGAAAACATTATTTATGATGATCCTTGGTATGTTCCCTCTGACTCTGAGCTAGACTCACTCGGTGATGTTATGCCGTTGAGTCCGTATGAGATTGCTTATGAAGCTCTTATGTCTTTTACCGACTTTCATTCAACCGACCAAATGAATGTGGTCAGTGAAGAGTCACTTTTCACCTCACCCTTAGAACGGATAACGTTTCCCGAAGAAGTGTCATCTGACGAACAACTTCGCGAAATCCTAAGTGTAGATGATCTACCATGGGAAGATCTCCATCACAGATCTTCGTTTTTACCTAAGGATGATGCATTTGAAAATGATTTTTCATCTATCTTTACCGCTGAATATGTCAAAGACGCTCAGGATCCAACGAAACATTCTGATTCAGAGCTGAATTTAGGGAATATTTCTCGTACTATTCCCATTGATATTTCAGTGAAGCCCGGAATCGAGGAGAACATTCATATAGGTGCCGCATGTACTGAAGAAGAAATCCAAACTTACAAGGCCCTATTCCAAGAATTCCGCGACGTGTTTGCCTGGTCTTACGAGGAAATGCCGGGAATTGATCCTGCCATTGTTGTTCATGAAATCAAAACCTACCCGGATGCTAAACCCATTCGGCAACGGTTGCGTCAGATTCACCCTCGAAAAGCGGCTGCGATTAAAGCAGAAGTCGAAAAGCTGTTGAAAGCAGGTTTCATTTATCCGATCCCGTTAACGGATTGGGTATCGAATATTGTTCCCGTCAATAAAAAACAAGGAACAATAAGAATCTGTATCGACTATAGGGATATCAATCGAGCTTGTCCAAAAGACAACTATCCTACGCCTTATATCGATCAAATTATTGATGATTGTGCCGGAAGTGAGATGTTTTCCTTCATGGATGGTTTCTCAGGCTATAATCAAATCAATATTCTACCTGCCGATCAACCAAAAACGGCATTCATTTGTCCATGGGGGACATTTGCTTATTGCAAATTACCTTTTGGGCTTAAGAATGCCGGCGCTACTTTTCAACGGGCGATGTCTTATGCATTTCATGACATCAAGCACATTGTGCAACCCTATCTCGATGATTTGCCTGCTCATTCTTTACAACGAGCTGATCACCTTGTCCACCTACGAGCAATCTTTATGAGGTGTAGGCATTATCGAATTCGGTTGAATCCCCACAAGTGTGTTTTCTGTATAGAAACAGGTCGATTGCTGGGATTTGTTGTTTCAAAAGCCGGCATTCGCGTCGATCCCTCGAAAGTCGAGGCTATCATCAAATTGCCTCCTCCTTCGAGTTTGCGCCAACTCCAAAGTTTGCAAGGGAAAGCGAACTTTTTACGCCGATTCATCCCAAACTACGCCGAGGTCACTAAAGGTTTTACACGGTTGTTGAAACAGAACGCACAATTCTTTTGGGACGAGATTGCCCAACAATCTTTTGATGCACTGAAACACGCGTTGACCCATGCACCGTTATTGCATCCTCCCAACTACAACCAGGACTACTTCTTATACCTCGCAGCTTCGCATTCCACCATTGGAATGGTGTTAGTTCAAGAAGATGAATTCAAAGCAGAGCATGTGATATATTATCTTAGTAGAACCTTAAATCCCACTGAGTTAAAATATTCGCATGTGGAGAAATTGGCCCTGGCAGCCGTTCAAGCTGTCCAGCGTTTTCGTCACTACATTCTTCTCCGCAAGACTACAGTTATTTCGGATTGCAACCCTATGATTTATATTTTGACAAAACAACTGCTAGGGGGCAAGTACTCTAAATGGATTGTTATCCTGCAAGAGTTCGACTTGGAGTTCGAGAAGTCCAAGTCTAAGAAATCTTTAGTTTTTGCGGAATTGATGTGTGATTTCCCGAGTGCTGACACAGAGACTGTGGCAGAGGAGTCCATTGCGGACGAATCTTTGTTTCTTATTAGCACTTTAGATCCGTGGTATGGGGATATAATCATCTATCTCCAAACCCAAACCTTTCGGCCTGAAGCTTCCAAGGAAGACCGTCGAAAAATTCGGTTTCGATCCCAGCAATACAGAATTATTGGAGATACACTTTATCGCCGGGGGGCAGACTTAGTTTTTCGACGTTGTTTAACTCACGAAGAGGCTGAGAGAGTTTTGAATGATTGTCACTCTGGAGCATGTGGCGGTCATATGTCTGGGTATGCCACAGCTCAGAAGGTGTTGCGCGCTGGCTATTTCTGGCCGTCTATGTTTAAAGATTGTATCCTTGCTGTCAGAACATGCCACAACTGTCAAGTGTTTGATCGAAAGATGCGCGCTCCACCTGCTCCTCTCCACCCTATAATTGCCGCTGGTCCATTCGCCAAATGGGGCATTGACTTTATTACTTGTAACCCTCACTCGGCCGGGGGGCATGCGTATATCATCCTCGCGGTTGATTATTTTACAAAATGGGCCGAGGCGATGCCTACATTCGACGCAAGCGGCAAGACAGCTGCAGTTTTCGTATTCAATCATATCATAACTAGGTTTGGTGTCCCACAAGCAATCATTACTGACCATGGGAGCCATTTTCGAAACGTCATGATGACTGAGCTTACAAGCCAGCTTGGTTTGCGCCACGATAGCTCTACTCCTTATTATCCGCAAGCCAACGGTTTGGTTGAGTCAATCAACAAAGTTCTAGTCATCATGATTCGACGGATCATTGGTATCCATCGAACGAATTGGCATAACATGTTATTTTCGGCGCTATGGGCATATCGAACTTCAGTGAAAAATTCAACAGGTTTCACCCCTTTCCAGCTAGTTTATGGCTTAGAAGCTGTGTTACCTATTGAATGCGAAATCCCATCACTTCAAATGGCTGTCGAATTACTTCCAGCTACTTCCGAAGAGGAGAAACGGTTATTATACTTGGCTAAATTAGATGAGACTCGACGTGACGCTACTTTAGCTATCGAGACTCACGCGAAACGAATGAAAGCTCAGTACGATAAAAATGTAACCCCTCGAAGTTTTTCGGAAGGAGACCTAGTACTATTATATGATCAAGCTAACGATAAGCTAGGTGCCGGAAAATTCGTTCCCATGTGGCATGGGCCCTACATTGTAAAGCGAAAGCTAGCAAAAGGGGCTTATGAGTTAGTTGATTTTGATGGGGACTCTTTGGGTAAACCCAGAAATGGACTTTACCTAAAGAGGTATTATGCTTAAAATGATGGGTATGGAGAAATTTTTAGATAGGTTAGATTTTCTTTCTAGCTAGCAAGTGTGTTAGTTTAGTCAGTGTGCTTAGCTTAGCAAGTGTGGTTTTTCGTCATTATTCTGGCTTATCTTGGTTTTACTCTTGATATTGTAGATGTCGACGCCTCTCCAAACATACATTGGATTTGCTGATGGTGCTTGTCGTAATACACGGAATATCTCTTCCGCAGCTTGGGTTATCTATTCGCCCTCTGACGAGTTAGTTTCTATGCATGGGGTAAGCCTCGGTCAAACAACGAATAACATTGCAGAATACAGTGCAGTGGTTGAATTATTATCCGAATCTATTTCATTTGGAATTCGACGTTTGATAGTGAGGTTAGATTCTGAACTTGTTGTATTACAGCTTAATAGAGTTTATGCCATTAGAAATCCTGTGTTATTAAGGTTGTTTTTGAGAGTGCGTCTCTTGGAACGTGAATTTGATTACATTGAATATCAACATATTCCAAGGTCTTTGAATACATTAGCAGATGCAATTGCTTCTCGAATGTTGGACAGACATTTACGATAATCATGCAAGTAAATTTAAAAACATTTCATCACATATGTTAAACAAGATAAGCCGGTAATAGTGATATATATAGATAGAAGTGTGTCAAAAAATATATACATCGTCTTCGATCATAGGTTTAAAACACCTTATGATCGGCAAAATGATAGTACAAAAAGTCAAAAATGTCACATGTGACTACAAAAGTGACTAGTCAATCACTGGTGGTGCTCTCTGTACGACACCACTGCGCGGGCTACCTTACGCAAAAATCTCCTAAACGGTCCAGGGACCGCGACTACGAAGCGCTGAAGCCTGATAGGAATGTCGTCCATAGTAGTCTCAGGTATATCTGCCGTGAGACGCTCTAGATCATGCTCCAACTCAGCTAGTACTTCTGCTGTCGCATCCTGTGGGGCCGGTACCGGTGCAGCTGGATGTAGTCTATCATAAGGCCGGAGGTTGGCTGGACGCTGTGGACCAACATCTGCATTTTGAAAGATTTACTATTAGTTTTGAGACGATATATATAAAAAATACAAAAAATACATAACTAGAAAACTTGTGAAAATAAAAAGTACCTCTGTCGTCCCATTGTTCTCCCTGTGGAAGAACCATGTCCGGATCACCTCTGAAATCCATTCCGGCATACGGAAAGTCCTGTATCACAAAAAGCTGGCCCTCTAACCAGTCAAAATAACTATCTGAGAATCGAACTACTGTCGCGCCCTCGTCAGGATGCCGGGCCATCACCGCAACCCATCGTATCAGCTTTGGCTGCTGAGGACCCAAGATATCAACAGTGAGTTGCTGAGGGATCAGCATTGGAATTCTCTCCAAGGCAAAGCTCACGACTATAGGCCCATATCCAAAAGTCTTTAGTCGTCCGTTCTTTGCCTTGGTCAGTTGGCTCTTCATATGAGCCGACACAGCTTCACACCAGTTGAAAATGGTGCCTTGGTAACAGTCAATTGCCATCCGCATTTGGGATCCGGAAGCAATGTGTAAAGCGGCCGCGCCGCAAATTCTGGTAACCGTGAACGCTATGACTTTGAGTTCCGGCAGAGTGATGTGTTTTATCTCTATGCCTTTTGAATGGTGAGCCCCAGGTGTGCACCAATTCTCGCGGAGACTATCAAGGGATTGGCCACCCGGCCTAGTCCCCGCAAGACTGAGTTGCTCACCTCTGTTTGGCAAGCCAGTGAGAAAGTATACATCCGAGGGCTCTATCTCGAGCTGGTGCCCTCCTATGTAAAAGCATTGTTCTTGTACGTTCCATCGCTCAACCAGCCATTCCAAGAATCTTACCTGGCCCCTCATGCCCGGTATGGTCCAATATTTGTATAATCCGCATGCTCTTAGGGCATCCAGGGAAGGTTGATGATTTATTGCAGCTTCATCTTCCTCTACATGCTCTCTTTCTCTCCAGTCTAACATGATTAATGCCCTGCATATCAAAAATAGCAATTAGAAATTAATTTGGGAATTTTTGGTGGTTTTTTGAGAGAGTTGGGGTTTTGAAATGCGCGTTTCTCGGAGGACGCACCCCGGCTTTGTAGCACAGGGCGCCCGGACGCAGCTGGCCTGAAGGCGGGCTGCGTCTTCCGACCGTTTTCCCGTATGAGAAAAAGTCGGGGGACGCAGGTCACCCGAAGGGCACCTGCGTCCGCCGAGAGGCGCATTCCAAAACCAAAACCCCCCCAAAAAATGAAACTAAAACCTAAAAATTGATTCTAAACGGATAGAAATGCAGAGTAGGATGTGTAAAATACCTGGATGAGACGGCGTTCGATTCCGACGGTCAGATTTTCCGCAGCGACCACGGGAAGTTTCTTGTCAAAAGCTCCTTTTTCAACCTCAACAGTGAAACGGTAAAAATGACATGGTAAAAGGTCTTTTTATAGGTTTTTTGGATGAATTAGTTCATTTTTTACCATGAAAAGATGTTTTTGAATGTATTTTTGCCTATTTTAAACAGGTATGAGTAATGTGTCGCTTTTGTGCAGGACAAAGGGATTTCGAGGGAAATTGTAATTTTTCACAAACAAAATTTCAGAGTCATCTTTTAAGCCCTTTTCTGACTCCTAAAACATGAAAAGATCGCCGAGTGTTTCTTTTTCACTCGTTAAAACGGAATTAAAAGACGGTCCCCTTTTAGCTCTTTTCTGACCGCAAAATCAGGAAAAGATTGCCGGGTTTTTGTCGTTTCGAACTCGATAAGGAAATAAAACGACGTGTCCTTGATCGCTTTTTACTTTTCAGGTCGACGACACTATCATGAAAGTACTCCTTGGTCGCAAGATCAAGCGGTTCCCCCAGGTATTATTTTATACTTTTTCGGGCTTGAGGGACACAAATATACGAAAAAGTTCAACGTGGAGTCTCCTTTAGTTTTTTCAGACTCTCTAAAATTGAAAAACGCCGAGTTTCTCCTATACTGGGCTCGTTAAACTTTTACAGTAGAGGACCTGTTCAATTACAAACAGGAACGAACCACTCCTTCCTAGGGTTCGAATTTAAACTAGGTTGGACTCGTCCGAAGGATGAGCTTATAATCAAGCATATGTTATCCTCCTCAAGCTTGTTAAAAATAAAGAGGTACTTGCCAGAAATGGTGGGGGAAAAAAGAGAAGAATGAACCTATTTGTCACCTTTTGTCTCAGAAGAAACTTTATTACCGCTCTTGAACACGACACTTTTCATTCACCTGGGTTGGGAAATCTTTTACCTCACAGTTGACCAAATCACTTTGAAAGTCTTTAACCGGGTTCCAGGGGTTAACTTTGAGTTATTCGTCACCAAGCCATCTGTTGTGTCGTTATGTGTTCAAGAGGTCTGCAAGCAAAAACTTTCATCTGCAAAATACTTGTCATCCATTTGACCATCCCTGAGTCAGTCCTTACAGCAACATTTCTTCAACTTGAACAATGATTTCGTGTTGCGGGCTTGCCTGCAACGGGTCGCTTTCTATCGACATCGACACATTATCTAGAAAGATGACTTAGGAATCGACAGTACCTTGAAGTCTGCATGCATCAATGGCAGGTTTCTCGCCTTTGACGTCAGTTTACATCATTGACTTTCGATCAGAGGATTCCGTGAAGTGTTCGACATCAAAACATCTATTCACATTTCACGGGTTGTGCTTGGTACTTTGAGAACCATTGACATTACTGGTGGTTTCTCTCACGCTTGTTAACAGTTTACATCATTGACTGGTAATCAAGTGGTTTCTATCATGTTCGACATCGAATCATTTAATCACATGGCTAGAATCGTACCAATTCGGGAAGTAGAAGTGAAGACCCTGGATCTAGTTTCTACCATCCAGGCTGCGAGGAGTTTTGTATTCATTGTCTATGTAGACTAATCATAAACAGATGGCTGCGTCCATACTGTGTCTACAAAAGTCTATAAAAATGATGTACTGCAAGATCATTCCTGTATCAGAATAGTTAGTCCATTAGTTAAAGTTTTGAATCTGAGTATGGGAATGCCTACCTCAGTGATGATATAATCTTATCCATGTATTTTGTGTTGAAAATTGCAGGTTCCAACCAGGCCATCCACAAGGCAATCCTTGAAATGATAAAGCGCTTCACCCTTCCTAGAATTACAAAACCCTATTCTATTCCAGGCTTCGCACTTTAGGGGGCAATCTGTTACACTAAAAAATGTCACCTTGACTACTTACAGTTAGTATGGCTCAAATCAACAGTCATGCTACCCTCTTAGGCAAGTCTCATGCCTCTGTTATCCATCTCAAACTCAAAGAAGAGAGAAAGTCTTGTAAAAACTATGTTTATCTCTGGGGTCGCAGGTTCTCTCTAGCCTTACCTGCGGGGACGCTGACCATGTTCACAAAATCTGCGTCCATGGACGCTCTGTATGTTAAGGGACAGGTGCGTCCCTCTGTAAAAGGCAAAATGCGCGAGTTTTATCTTGAAAAAGTTACTTGTGGTTACTTCTAGAACATTCTAGAGGTCGGTTTGATGAAATGGATGCGCCTCCAGTTGGTTCATGTATCTCTATTAAGGGGGAACTTATCCCATCAATAAGGGAGCTATCCCACCCATAGAGGGGGATGATCCCATTGATAGTGGACCTGAATAACCTCTTTACAGCACTATAAATAAAGGCATTGAGCCAGAAGGAGAGGAGGTTGGAGCTATACATTTTCTTTGGGTAAATGCTGCAGGATTTAGGTCTTCCATTAGAGCCTTTGTGAGGAGAGATTGTCTTCACTTGATTCTACTTGGGAGAGGGTGAGCTTTGTCAAAGTAGAGGAAAACCCTTGATGGACCCTGGGAGGAACTTGCACAACACCAAGGCCAGGTTGTAAGAGTTTCTTTGTTTCGTTATTAATACAAACTGGTTTATTTTTCTCAATAGCTTGTGTTAATGAGTTATTTCATGTGTTCCTTGGTCTGCATGTTGAATATATGTTTTATTATATGAAATGCAAGTGCTTGGTAATTGTTTGATTGTTTGTGGTTGCAGGAATTGACTTGAAGGAGGAGCTCATCCGGATCGTCAAGAACGGACTTCAACAACAGCGTTTTGGAATAAGGTAAGCCTAAACACTTGTAGTTTTCATGTTGTAAAAGGTGTATTTAGAGAAAGATCACTCCATTTTGTCTTGTTTGTCATTAGAACGTCTTAGACTTCTAGGAAGGTCAGTCGTGTCCGCACCCTTGACAGATTCCGTGTGACACGTGTTCATTAGTAGCCACATATTCCAATATGACAACATTTCTAGTAACCTAATCTTGCAAGAAATGATATTTAATTAGAATGTGCTTGGTCTTAGAGAGCATAACAGGATTTTTGGAAATTTTTATAACACTCATGTTATCACATACAATGGGAATGGGAGTATCAAATTAAACTCTTATATCATTTAGTGTCTGATTCATCCACATAATTTGATTATATAAAGTAGTTGTAGCTATGTAATCCACTTCTGCAATAGATAAAGATATGAAGCTATGTTTCTGGCTTACCTAAGAAACTAGATAACTACCCAAGATGAACATTGCTCAGCTCTTACTCTTTCTATTATCAGCAATGCCATCCCATTCAGCATCAGTATAAGATTTCAAGGTAAATTCCTTACCTTGTTTAAAACATAGGCCATAGCCCATAATGCTTTGAATATACTTAAATATTCTCTTTATTGAATTGACTTGATTTCCCTTTAGATTTGATCGAAATCTTGCAACCATCCCTACTGCTTGCATAATACTTGGTCTTGAAGTGGTTAGGTATAACACGCTTCCAATAATGGATCTATAAGTCATTAGATTTACTGAGGGAGACTCATCCTCTTTTCTTAGTTTACAACCAATCACCACAGCTGTACAGACAGGTTTACAGCCATCCATCTCAATAAAATTTTGAGTTTATTTCAAATACTTAGATTGGGAGATGAAAATACTCTTTTCTATTAAAGAATTTTGCATCCCAAGGAAGATGGACAACACTCCTAGCATGGAAATATTTAACTCTTTTGCATTTCCTCAGCAAATTGATGTGCCTTCTACTCCAAATCACTTCCAAAACTGATGTCTTCTACATACGCAACAATGATCATTGTATTGTCATTTTCACATTTAATGTATAATTTGTTGTCTATTATTCTTCTTGTAAATCCTCATTGTTGTATATATTTGTCAAATCTTTAATAACATGCTCTTGGGGCTTGCTTCATCCCATAAATATATTTTCTTAGTCTGCACAGATGGTCTTCTTTTGAAAGAAAAAATCCTTCTAGTTGTTCAATGTATACCTTGTCTTCCAATTCTCTATTATGAAATGTCAACTTTACATCCATATGGTACACTCTAAAGTTCTTATAATATAAAAATTCCCAAAAAAACCTTATTACCTCTAATCTAGATATAGATGCAAAGGTTTCTTCAAAATATATACCTTCGACTAAGGCATAGCCTTTTGGAAACTAGTTTTGTCTTGTTTCTCACAACTTGACCATCTCTGTTTAACATATTTTTGAAAAACCACTTTGTGCTAATGAAATTATTCTCCTTTGGCCTTCGAACAAATTACTAGGTTCTTTTTTCCTCTATCTAATCCAGTTCCTCATTCATGTATTTGATTGAAAACTAGTCCTTGCTTGCTTCATTGAAATTATTGAGCTTTATTTATGACAATAGTGAAAAGTTTGCTTCTCTAAGACTGCCTACAATTATTATTCTAGTTTTCACCCCTATATATTTTCTTCCAATTGTTTCACTCTTGGGATGTTTCTTCTAAACATATCATGATGGAATTTTGTGTTTAAGATATTATTTGTTTAACTCCTATTCCTCTTATTCTTATAAATATTCATCTTCTTCTTTCTCCATCTGTTAAATTCATTCATTCTTCTACACAAAACCCCCATCCATATTTTATTTCTCCTGAGTCATTGTTATATGGTGTACTTCTTCATCCACTTTGAGATCTATGCATTCTTCAATCTTCTTAGTCCTTTTTTTATAGCCCTTGTAGCCTTTTCTTCTATTTTTATACACAAGTAAAATGCTTTCATCTGCATGAGAATCAAACTTACCAAAAATAAATTCATTCATATTGATATAAAATTTTCTCCCAAACACTTTAAGATGCTCCACTAAGGCTCATATCTATTTCCATAACTCATAGGGAGTCTTCTCAATATTTGTTTTGAGTTGAGTCATATTGATCAAATACACAATGACTTGGGTTTATTTTCCCAAAAAGGTGTATGCCACATTTCTTTCATCCATCATGGTCCTAGCCATGCCTTGAATAGTTATATTTTTTTTTCTACCACTCCACTTTTTAAGGAGTTATTGCATTCGAATACTTCATTCTGATGCTATGATGTTCATAGAATTATTTGAATTCCCTCGAAGTGAACTATCCTCGCATGCTTGTATGTAGGAGCTTGATCTTCAAACCTTTGTCTTCCTCAACCTAAGCTTTGAATACCTTATATTTTCTCAACACATATGATTTTTCTCTTAATAGCATTATCCATGTGTCTCTAGTGAAATCACTAGTGAAAATAACAAAGTAATTCTTGCCTCTTGGACTTTTGTGTTATTGTGTGGATATAGACGTTTGTATGGAATAGTTCAAGTGGTCTAGTTGTGGAATACTCCTTGGTCTTGAATTTCATCGTTGTGTATTTTCCACATTGACATGAATTACTTATTGAACTATCTAGTTTTGATAGTTTTGGTAAACTCTTAATCATCTCTATTTTACTGACTTTCATCGGACTATTAATGCTAACATGACCCATCCTTGTATGTGAAAGACATGTCTCCTAAATGTTGATCATATAAAACTTTTCCCTAGAACAATAAAAAACATAGATGTTGTTGGGAGTTCTTATTGCTTTTCCAAACAACTTCCCATTCTTTGTCCTTTTGATCTCACAATATTTTGATCAAAAAATGAAATCATAGCCATTCTCACACATTTGGATGACACTGAGAAGGATTTTTGTTATGCCATCCACATAAATGATATTTTGAGCCTTAGTCTTCTTATCTAGACTAATGGTTCCCTTTCCTTTAATTTCTACTAGGGCATTATTTCCAAACTTACAACTACCTTTTCCATTTTCTTTTAGAAATAGGAACTTAATCTTGTCTCCAGTCATTTGCTTTGAGAAACCATTGTCCACATAACACTTCTCTTCCTAGTTATGAGCATACAACACAACACCTCATCCCTCAATTTCTTCTTCTTTTGTCTCAATTTATTTTCATTCTTCTAAGGACCTAACTACTTTGACTTTTGTTTTTCAGTAGGCTTAAGAAATCTTCTTCCACATTCATTACCCGTGTGACCATATTTATGACACATTTAATGTTCTATCTCATTCATAAGAAGGAGGAATGAATTTCTATGTGTAGCATGGAAACTTCTAGATATACCAAGATGAAAGTGATTAGAATTATAGTTTCATCTCTTTCACCTTTAATTTCTTTACAATCAATAGATTTATGACCAAAGTTAAGAAATGTATAACAATTTCCATAAAATAAATTTGGGTGTCTCATGTATTGCATCTGTTGAATTTTAGTAGATCTATTCATATTTTTCCAACTAGCTTTCCAATGAAAAAATCTAGGCTATAGTGCTTTTGTATTGACAAAAATTGTTACCTTTCAACTTTTCTTTAGGTTTATTCACCCTTTCATCTTTACCATTTCTTCCTTTAAGTGCATCTACATAGCTTTAAGGCTCCTTGTTTCTTGGGGACTTGGAACTTGATTCTTGTTTCAAAGTCTACTGAGATTTTTTATATCCTAGACCATCTTTGCTTATTGATGGTCTATTCAGGATGAGGATATCATGCAATTATTTTGAACCCTTAATAAACCTATGGTGTAAATCCATCTTGGACTTGATCCTCATGAGATCTATTCTGAAAGATGCAACTTTTTCCTCCAACTCTTGGATCTCCTCTTTTCTCCTAGCTTCCTCAAGCTAAGTTTTTATAGAAATGATATCTCCATCATATGCATCCAAACTAATCTTTCCTTGCCTTCTTAACAATCTAGATTCAGGACTTAATTTTCATCATCCAGTATATCATGAACTTTTTACTTCTCCTTTAATTGTTGAACTAAAATGTCTTTGAGCTTGAGATTCTCTTGTAATTTTACCTTTTGAAGGTTATAATATTCTTATCACAATTATACATACCTTCTTCAACTCTCAAAAGTTGCTCTTTTAGCAAATTTTTCTACTTCCTAGTCTTCTTCAGCTCCTCTAGTGCACTCATTGGCTCTACTTCAAGGTCCACCACTCCTTCAAATTATTATTTATCTTAAAAAGTATTCCTAGCTTCTAATGCCACAAGTGTGCATTCCTCTTTTTATCACTTAGAATATTCTTCACTGCTTTCTTTAGAAGACTCATTTTGTTCCTTAAAGTAGAATGCTTTTTTCTTTTGAATCATCTCCCTATGATATATTTGAGATTTGTCTTCGATCTTTTATTCTTTCTTCTTCTCTTGCTTCTCAATTTTATATAAGAATTTAGAAGAAAAATTTTGTATTCTACCACATTCAAAACATTTAAATGGTAGCTTACCTTTGTATTTATCTGCGGCCCTTTTGATTTTTCTTAAAAACTGAGCCATCTCCTCATCTGAGTCACAATGGGAGCAATCTTAATGTCTTTTGTGCTCTTTATATTTATTTCTAGCTTTAAATGTTGCTCCCTTTGGCTTCTGTTGGATACCTATAGTAATAGGTTTCATATTTCATGATTGGCAAGAGAAAAGCCAAATATGCTCTGCTTTGGTATCCCAAAGATCCCATATTTCCTAGAAAGCAAGAGCTGGGTAAAGTGTTTCAAGTATTGAGGACCTTATTTCAATTTTTGTGGATGATTCAACAGTTTAATCTGGATCATGCCATGTTTCAATTTTGAGTTGTAGAATAGAGAAAGAGGTCTGTCCAAACAGCTTAATCTTGGCAGACAAGTAGTTCAGGTAGAGAAGCAAAGGTTCCCAAAAGTTTAATCTGGGACCTTGGAAGACATAAGGGTAGAAGTAGATAGAGAAAAAGAGGAAAAAGCCAAAGAAAAGAAAAGGAAATTGAGGGTTGCAAGTTCAAGTGCCCCTCCAAGAAGAAACAAAAAATGCTAGGCAAAATAGTTGGGTAGGCAGTTGTGGTTGCAGAAAGAATAAGATCACCATTACACAAGTATCAATAGGTCTCTTGCCAAGGCAATTAATCTATCAGCAAGCAAAGTGGTGAAGTCCATGAAATTACAGCAAAGAGCATCACTAACTTCCTCTCTTTCCCTCTCTACTCCATCACTAACACCCCCTTTCTAAATTCCCCTCCTTCATTCATATTAACTCCTAATTCTACTATATAACCTCCCTTATCTTACCCCACCCCTAATATTATTAACACTAAGGTGTATAAAACCCCAAATCTTATGTATATTCCCTCCCCTAGGCATAATAGCCGTGTATTTTTCAAAAGGGGCCAAATGGCATCTGGCCACTTTGGTGAACCTATTCCACCCTTTTTCCCCTTTGCTGCAAGTCAATTTGCCTTCAAATCACCTCTGCATTGCTAAAACCCACTTTCCAAACCCATTTTGCCTATAAAACCTTTGCAAAGGTCAAATGCCCGCCTCTGGCACGTTTCCCAATCCTACCGCATTGTGGTTCAATCAAAACATTTGCAAAAACCCACATAAAACCCACAAATTTTAATTTTTCCGCCCGCAATATCAATGGCGCTTGTTTCCCCTCCGCCAGCCGTCGGATCAAGCCCATCAGATCCGACGGCCTACAGCAATATCGGAGCGCCTCCCGTGGCCGCACGTTAACTTCCGGGGAAGTGACGTTGCGCCTCGTCACGCCTCCTCCACGCGTCGGGCGCTAAACCATCTCGGAGCCCGCTCTGACATCCTCCGCGCCGTACCTTAACCGCCCCGGGAAACCGCAACGGTTAAGGCCTTAACCGTGACCGCCGCACGTTAACCGCCACCTACCCGCCGCTAATTCGCCGCCACGTTTGTCTGCCCGTACCCGCTTATGTTATTGGCCCACCTCACTGCTGACTGGACTGCCACCTCGCCGAACCTTTGACCAGTCGCCCACTGCCACGTCGCCCGATG
Source organism: Pinus tabuliformis (assembly GCA_031772625.1). NCBI lineage: Eukaryota > Viridiplantae > Streptophyta > Pinopsida > Pinales > Pinaceae > Pinus > Pinus tabuliformis. Next base: position 185,842,277 of record CM062804.1, read on the forward strand.
ACGTCAGCTGACGTCACCTCACCATGACCCACCAATGACGTCATGCTGACGTCAGCAGAAAAAAGCGCCAAATGGTAAAATGACCCATATTTACCAATTTTTCCCGTGTTTTTACCATTTTCACTGTGTTTTTTACTGAGCGCTCTGCTTGACCGTTTGAACTCGAATTTTCGCCAACCAGCCGATTAGCCCGGGCGACCTCCTCAAAAAGCACCTGTGCACCTGTGTTTCAACCTCTGCTCGTCGAATTACAGGTATTTAGACCATTTCGCCCTCCATACGACCTTCATTAAGCTCAAAATTTCTCACAGGGATAATAGAACCATAAAAACTATATTTACACCGTTCATTCCCCTTCATTCCTCCAGCATTGTCATTGTGAGGGCCAAGAAACACTGGCAGAGCTCTAGAAACCTGCAATTCCCATTAAACCTCTGTAATTCTGCGTTTTCCCGGCAGAATTGCTAATAGACATAATTCACCCGGTTATAGAGTTCAATTACACCGCAGAGAGGTTCTATCACTAGACTCCAGTAGTATTTCAATTGCTACTGAGAGAATTCCCCTTGAATACTCAAAACCTCAACTGTTTCCACAGAAGACTGTCTCCAGACTGTGTTTTCACCATTCCACCTGTCTATTTGCAATTCTGGTAACTTGAACAGCTATGGAGACCCCTATTGCACTGAACATTAAGCCCATCAATGCACCTCACCAAGAACTAGCATGGAAAGCCCTGGGGGACATGGACTACCAAATGCTGGATTGGTTTCCCATGGGAACCAAGTATAATGTGTTAATGCTGAATGAACTAAGAGCCCAGCACCTCAGTGGAGCAGATATCTTGGGGATTTGGGAGTCAAATTTGCCCATATACAACCTTCCCCAAGTCAATCCAATGCCAGAGCTCATTTACAGCTGCCAGGAATGCTATGACCCCAGCCAAAGGGCAGTCATAAGCCCCACAGGCCTAGTCCTGTTCCACATCACCCCAGAGAGCATAAACCAGATGCTGCACTTTAGTACAGCCAAGAAATTGACCCCTCTGTCCATGCAGAATCTGATTAACACAGGGATCAAGCTGTCCAGTGACCAGATTATCAAAATTAACCAACTGTTTGTCACACCAAGCTCAGAAACAGTCAGAACCCCTCCTATTGGGTACCGTTATCTGAATGAGTTGGGCAGAATGCTGGTGGATCTGATTAGCTATGTCCTAGGGTTCAGGGGGCTGGAAGATGTAGATGAAAGTCTAATGGCAATGCTGTCCATGTTTGCCCCTGGTAAGCCTCCAGCTGTGCAGTATGACTATGCAACCTACATAGCAGAGAAAATCCATGATCAGTTCATGAATCTGAAGAGGGAGAGACTGTTCAGGTACTCCTCATATATCTATCACTTATTCCTTTTCTATCAGCCAGCTACCTTCTCTGTTCCTTTGAGGCCACTCAATGCCCAAGGAAGCCCAAGATCAGTTGTTTTCTGGACCTCTGTGTTTCATTTTACCTCAGTATCACCCTATACATACTGTGATTTCATTGATTTATTTGTTCATCCGGCCCTAACAGTTCTGCAAGGCTCTCCTCCTCCTAGATTAACCGATGAAATGAGGAGGATTCTACATCTGAACAAATCCTACAATATTGGCAACTGGTACTTCTACCAGAACCACACAGTCATTAGGATATATGGCTGTGAAATGAACCCATTTAGGTTGCCAAGGTATGTCCCCATGAGGCTTTTTGCCTTGGAGTATTTCAGGTACTTTGGGAACTCAGATTACCTTCATTTTCAGAGTAGGAACAAGAAGTCACAACTGAAGGTAAGAAGCCAGCTAGGTTCCTTCCTGTATAACAAGAAAGAGGAAGGATGGAAAGAGGCACACAGCATGCTGGAAGGCCTCAGATTGCAGACCAGTTTTGAGTGGATTCCTTATGACCCCAATCATACTATCTCCCTCAGGAGAATTAGATACAGACTGGGCAACTATGCACATAAAAGACAACCTGAAATAGAAAAGTATGCCAATGCACTAGATTGGGAAGAGGGTACACTAATAGAACAACTCACTGAGGTAGAATTGCTTGAGAAAGAAGCCAGGAATGTACAAAAGGAAACTGACTTGGAAACTTGTGGACAGGTGCCCCACTCCTACAGAAAGCAAAGTGGAACAGCTGCTGGATCTTCAGCAGCACAGCAGCAAACCACTGAGAAGACATCCCAGGCAGCAAGCAAAGACAAAGGTAAACAGGTGGAACAGCCACCTGTATTGACAGAGGAACAAGTGGACACCTTGCTACAACAGCAAGAACTGGGGCAGCAACAAGAAAAAGCACAGTCCAGTGAACAGCCCTTGCAGCAGGAAAAGGGGACAGATCAACCTGGTAATACTGAGCAGCAGCCTCAAACAAAGGTGCCTCCCAGGACAGACACCAATATTGACACATCAGTCCTCCAAACACCACAAAAGGAGGATGTGACAAGGAAAAGGGAGAGAGAGACCCCCCACACCTCATCTTTCATCAGGGGAGAGAAGAGACAAAGACTAAATGACTCCCAAGAGGAGGACATAGCAGTAAGGCAGGCCATGGGCATGGGCCCACCCAGTGGAGAACTTTCGGCCAGCTCATCCCAGCGAGGACATGACATGACTATGGGAGGAGAGGTCAGCTCCTCCGGTCAAACCAGAAAAGGACAGTCAAGTATAAAACAGCAATTCATTGACATAAAAAGGAGGAGTGATCCAATAAAAGTGCAGCTATATGATCACTTGTTGAACCTAGCTCCTAGCAACCAGCAGAGACTCATGTCTGCTTTCGATGTGAGCGAAGGCAAAATGATAATGAGCCACTTCATGCCTACAGCTTTGCAGCCTCAGTCCACCTCGGACTATCTAAGAACCAACATGGAGGTTCTTGCCAAAGACATACACCCCATGGACAAGATTGAACTGCATAAGCAGACTGGTGAAATGGTGTATGCCTCCCTGGCAGATGAGACATTAGAGAATTATAAATTAAAGAGCAGCCTGGACAACACAGCTTCTCAGCTGGAGTTAGAAAGAGCTTCATCACAAGCCAAGGACAATAGGATCAAGTCCTTGGAAGAGGTAATCATAGAGATAGGGCATGACCCTAAAGATGTCAAAGGCATCCAAGAGCTCCTGAAGATAAGGGATGCAGACATGGCAGCCCTAAGAAAGAAAATCAAACTCCCGGCCACCATCCATCCACAGACAGATGAAGTTGCCCAGCAAAGGCAAGAGAAGGATGCTACAGATCTGCTGGTGTCCTTATACAAAGAGCTGGTCAGGACTCAGGACCAGCTAGGACAAACTGAAGCTGCAAAGGCAGCACTACAGGAAACACTGAAGCAAAGAGAAGAGGGCCAACCCTCCCAGCCTCCTCCTGTCATAATAAATCTTGAGGAAACCCCTCCAAAGATTACTCCTCCTCCTCAGCAAACAGAAACTACAGCACCATCCACAGCAGCAACAACTACAACATCAGAACAGGCTGCTAGCTTAGACATGCAAAAGCTGCAAGCTGAGATCCAAGCCATGGAATCTCAAATGAAAGAGCTGGATGAGCTTAAGAAAACCTTGACTAAGGTAAATGAAAGGTTTGACAAGAGCAAGCAGAATGAGGCAGCCAAAGACAGAGAGGTAAAAGCTCTTAAGAGGAGAATTGTTGAACTGGAGAAGGAGCTTGCATTAGAAAAGGTGACAGCTGAAATGAAAGCAGTGCTGTGGAGCAATATTGGGCGGTCCATTGCCAAACAGTGGCAATATATTGAGACCATGGATGAGAAAATGGTGCTCATCACCAAAGCAAACAGAGAAATACAGAGAGCCAGGGCAAGCCTTGGACACATGCCAGAAGCTGCTACAAGGATAATCAACACTCTGAACTATAAGACTAGCTCTCAATTAGCTGTCATGGGAATCACTAACAGGACAGAAGCAATTGCTGTAGCAAAGAGAGTCATTACATTAAGGAACTTAGTTGGAACATTGGAAAGGAGGACCCAGGATATGCAAACTGAAATCAATAGATTCCTGGAAAAATTCGTGACACTGCAGAACAGAGGCCTCCCCAGCATCCTAAGCAGTGTAGGAAGACTGCTCACCCTGGACAATTATAATAAGAGGATTGATGCACATGCAGTGGCAGAGATTGCACAACCACCCAGCACTTCAGCAGAGCCAGGGCCAGCCACAGGGCAGAGTATGTATGACAGGGTGGAGAACCTGTTTTTCCTAATGAATGAAGTTGACCATCTGTTTGATACACCACCTAACTTCTTCAAATTTACAGAAGCAGATGAAACTCTGGGTGCAATCCTAGCACACCAGCTGCCCACACAGGATGCCTGGAGAAATTTGACACAAACAGTTCTGTCAGGCCAGAATCAGTAGCGCTATTTCTACAGGCAAATAAGCATACATGCGCAGGCACAGTTTTGAGGAAAGATATATACAGGGAAGAGGCAGAGGCTGAGCCAACTCAGCAGGACCATTGACTCACCACAAGCAACAGTCACAATCACAGGTGACAAGTCCAAGGCACAGCGTACAAAGCATTAAAGACAGATTTTCCAGCATTTACTCAGAATATTTCGACCGACTTAGCTGTCTCCAAAGGCTAAAATATCTTCTGACAGAGCATTAAAATGCCTGTACTCTGTAATCAATGCTGCATTAAATTGTGGCCATAATATCTTAAGTAGTTGGTAAGAAAGTAAAATCTGAGATAACTCATGACTCAGATATTTTGTAAATGACCGCAAGTATATATTGACCCTTCACAGCAGTTGAAGTGGTGGTTGTTATTTTCTTTTGAAAAGCTCTAGCTCGTTGTAATATTTTCAGAGAATTAATACAAAGGAAGAATGGAATTTCCAAGGCTTGGTGTTCTTTGATGTATTGTGGTGAAAGATGAATGTTACAGGATTCCAGGGTGTTGCATAAAACAGCAAGTATTCTCAAATCTCTTTGTTATGTGTTTTTGAGTCTTTTGTTCTCTTTTGTTGTTCAAATGTTTTTACACTTGATAGCAAGGTGAAAGGATAGTCCCAGGATTTAACAATGTTTACCCTGGACTCAAACTGAGCTATTATACATGTTTTCCTCAGATACAGTGACAGAATTGTAATTCTTAATTGCTGCATTTCAAAACTGTGTCTTTTACTGTGACAGTCATTCTCAGGGATTCAATTTTGCCCCTAAGACCTCTGTTTTCTCCTCTTAAAGCTTTCTGTTGGGAACATATAGATAACAAGTGAAAATTCTTAAATGCTTTCACTGTTTGTATTACCTGTTTCCAGTAATTTAATCAAAAAACCTGTTCTATTAAGCACTCAAATGGCCCTGTAAGTTCCATCTTTCATCTCAAAGTTTCAAACACATATAGCCACAGACTCCATTGCCCAATGGTACTCAATCTCTCAGAAAACTACTTCACTAGAACTTAAAAGGAGTTTCATCAACCAAAACATAAGCAAAAAACCAGTACATAATAGCTAGCCTAAAACCCTATCACAAACAGTTACAAATCATAAAGAGAGAGCCCTCTCTGATCACAGTTTGGCTAGAAACAGTGATCCGAAGATTGGTTAGTGGTTACCCCGGTCGTATTCCCTTGGGAGTCATAGGGAACAACCTGGGTGTTAACATAAATGGCGACTCCACTGGGGACTTTAAGATTTCTTCAATTACTATCTATTTCCAAAAGCTACCATCAAGCCTGAAACTAGCCAAGAGGCCTCAGGACTGTTTCTGTAAACACAGGGACAGCTTTAGGGAAGAGCTAACTAGGGAAACTTCATCCTAGCTTTGAGACCTATATAGTCATTCCAGAATTCTTACCTAGTCCTTGTACATACAAAACCTTCTGTATAAAGTTCTAATAGAATACTTAGAAGCTGGCTCCCAAAAGGAACCCAAGGCACACTAGGGCAAACCCTGACCCTGATCAACCCATCATTGTTGATAATCCAAATATCATACCAAAGAACATAAGGAGACGGCAAAAGCAGGAGAAGCCTGCTGATTCAGATATAAGTTTAGACCAACCTATCCTCATTCCAACTCCTTGTAAAGTCCTTTTCCGTTCCACACCTAATTCCCCTAGTTCATCATCAACACCTCAAAGCCCTCCTCTCCCATCTTCACCATCTGCACATACTCTTTCAATCAGTCTCCCGCTTGTTACCCCTGTTATACCTGTGATCCCAGCTGTCCCATTTGTTCCTATTAACCCTATAAATCCCATAAACATGGCTAACAGATATGCACCTCTGCAGATACCAGCCAATGCTCCAGCTCTACCCCAAGACTACCAAACTAGACTCTCATTTTTTGACTCCCAGGGCCCTTTGACAGCTACCCAGCATGCTAAGAAGATGCAAGATCACTTTGAGACCTTTGAAATAGATGATGACAGTGTTAGGATGAGAATTTTTGTTCAAAGCTTAACTGGGGATGTCAGAACTTGGTTTAGATCCTTAAATGCAAATTCCATTGCAACCCCTGAAGTTCTATACCAGGAATTTACCAACAGATGGGAGAAAAAGAGAGATCCACACCATATACTTGGTGAATATAACACTATTAGAAGGGGTCCCCAAGAAACGGTTTTGGAGTATTGTGCTAGGTTCAACAACATATACAATGCTATCCCCCAGAACTTAAGGCCCCCTCCTGATTTGGCCCTTTATAACTTCCCTGATGGTTTTGATTCTGATATGGCCTATCAGTTGAGAGAAAGAGACCCTCCAACCCTTGCAGAAGCCCAAAGAGTTGCAGTCACTGTAGAGGCCAACCTAATTGCCAAAAGAAACAGGGCAAAGCTGGAAAAGAAGGTTGGTTTCAAAGAAGAGCCCTCAGGCTTTGATCAAAAGTTGGATGCAATACTAAACAGCATGAAAAGACTAGGTGAGAGAGTGGAATCAGTAGAAAGAAAGTCATCATGGGAGGCACCACAAAACAATTCTCCTAGAAACCCAAATTTTAGGAGAACACAGAACCCCAATATAGGAAAAACAGGTGCTGACCAAGATATCAGACCCCCTTTTCAAGAAAATTATGCAGAAACTTCCTCAGCTAATCAGCTCAATGAAGATCCTGAGATCAACTTAATAGGTCTGGATGGTAAAAGCCATGTTTTCCTAACACAAGAAGACCATGACGAGGATGAAGACAAAACATTCCAAACACAATCAGGAGAATCCTTTGACTTTAAACAAGGGTATGATACTGCTGTCTATGAAGTCCATAAACAATACAAACTAAGAAGTCGGACTGTAAATGCAAATCAGCCTGAAAAGGTAAAGGAGAAACAGCAAATCAAAGAAACCTTAGTCACTGAACCTAATGACAAAACAAATTTGCCTGCAAAGGAAGTAGTGGTTGAGGAGGTCACTGAAGTATTGTCCACACCACAACAACCCACGGCAACTTCATCCTCTCACCCAAATCCGAACATTACCCCTCAAGACATCAACATGAGGGGCAGGTTCCAAAATCAAGATGAAATCCAACAAGAAGATTCAATGAACAAGGAAAGGACTGCTATCCGTGACCCTAAAATTCAGGTGGATAAACCCTTTGACCTAGGAACAGAGATTGGCAAGTTAAAAATAGCAATTCCCCTTTCAGAGCTAGCCAAGCATGACATATATAAGCAACAGATCAAAAAATCCCTTCAGCTCACCAACAACAAAGATGATGTAAATGTGCTAGATGACACTCCAGAATTACTGTTTGGCCCAGAGGTAGATGGAAAAACAGTAGTCACAGGGGTTTTGCCTTTTTATGTCAGCTTGCATGTTCATGATAAAATACTGCATAATGCAATGTTTGACTCAGGTGCATCTCACAACCTTATGCCAAAAGCAGTCATGGAAAGATTAAACTTGGATATAACAAGACCATACAAAGACCTGTTTTCTTTTGATTCTAGTCAAGTCAAATGCTTGGGCCTAATTAAGGATTTATGTGTGTCCCTGGTTCAATTCCCCAACAAAACCATTCTAATGGATGTTGTTGTTGCTGATATCCCACCCAAATATGGAATGCTCCTATCAAGATCATGGGGAGCCAAGCTCCAAGGCTCCCTGCAATTAGACATGTCATATGCAACCATCTCTGTCTTTGGACAACCCAAGAGACTTTATAGGGAAACACTCATGAAATATATGGTCAGCAGTGAAGAAAAGCCTCAAAATTTTCCAATATATGCTGTCCATTCGGACATAGACTCCTTCATCCTTTTCAATGACAGCACAAGTTCCTTAAGCAATGACATTAAGACCGAAACACCCATACAAGAACAAAACATCGATCAAACAAGTGGCACCTGCCAAAATTTAATCAGCCCAACAGTACCCATTCACCCTCCTTTAGTTGTAAAAAATTGTCAAACAAATGATGAAATTATCCTAGGAGACAAATGGGAAAAGAAACCTCAACTCATGCTCACATGGCCATCCCATGAAAAGAATTTAAGATCCCCTGACCAGCAAGATAGTCTGTGGGTCCTAGAGTTTGATGGCTCAGTTAACAAGTTAGGGGCAGGAGCTGGAGTATGGATACATAACAAACAGAAAGCCTGTGCACAAGGCCGGGCTTATAGATTGAACTTTAAATGCACTAACAACATGGCAGAATATGAAGCTCTGCTATTAGGCCTCAAGATTGCAAAATCATTACAAGCACATAGCCTCTCAATCATGGGGGACTCTGATCTAGTAATCCAACAAGTAAAAGGGGATTTTGTCACCAATGACAAAAGATTAAGGTCCTATAGGTCTGCTGTAATTGAAATACTAGAAACTTTCTCCGAGTTTGTTATCACAAAGATTCCAAGGGGCCACAATCTCCATGCTCACAGCTTGGCAACATTTGCCAGCACCTTCAAATTCCCACTACAACCCAACAATTGTTTCACAGCAGAAGTCAAATATAGGCCTTCTATTCCAAACAATGTCAAAGAGTGGCAAGTATTTGAGAATGATAGGCAAATAAACAACTTTTTAACCTTGCAACAAGAGTTTACAGGATTAAATATTGACCTTGAGACAGCAAGTCAATCTCAAATAGTTGATGGAGCAAGTCAATCACAATTACAGTTTCAACAGTCTGCCCACCCAATGTCACCTAGGACAGCAAAACAACTACTCAGTCCAACCATTTTCAACAAAGAAAACATTCAGCAAATTCACCAAATTGACTGTGAAGAGCTGAGCAACGCTGAAGATGAAATCATACAACTCAAAGACAATCTTCTTCCAGCAGGCCTTACCCCACTAGAGGACATTTTTGACTCAAATGATGTCCCCAGGAAACCAAAGATGCAGCCATTAGATGCAACAATTGAAGAATGTAACATTGGTACCACTGACAAGCCTAAAATAATAAAGCTATCTGCTGCTTTGCCCCCTGATCAAAAACCCAAATATGTTGATCTCTTTAAAGAGTTCCAAGATGTCTTTGCCTGGGGTTATGAAGACTTGAAGTCTTATGATACCTCTGTTATCCAGCACACCATTCCCCTCAAGCCTAATCAAAAACCATTCAAACAGAAATTGAGAAGAATCAATCCTGTCCTTCTTCCTTCCATTGAAAAGGAATTACAAAAAATGTTCAAAGCTGGTATCATAGCACCAATAGATTTTCTGAGTGGATTTCAAATTTGGTCCCTACAAGAAAGAAAACTGGTGAGATTAGACTTTGTGTAGACTTAAGGAATTTGAACCTAGTGTCACTCAAAGACAACTACCCCTTACCCAAAATGGACCACATCCTTCAAAGAGTAGTAGGAGCCTCAAGAATATCATTGTTGGATGGCTTCTCAGGTTTCAATCAAATCCTGGTACACCCTGATGATCAAGACAAGACTGCATTTACTACCCCATGGGGTACTTTCAAGTATGTGAAGATGCCCTTTGGATTGAAAAATGCAGGGGCAACATTTCAGAGAGCAATGGACATTGCTTTTGCAAAGGAAATTCATGATTTCTTGGTCATTTACTTAGATGATCTTACACCCTTTTCAAAATCTGACCAAGAACACTTGAAACATCTGAGACAAATCTTCATAACATGCAGGAAATATGGTATTTCCTTAAACCCCAAGAAGTCTTTATTTGGCTTAGAAGAAGGGAAACTTCTAGGACACATCATTTCGAAAGATGGCATAAGAATTGATCCAGATAGGATACAAGCTATCCTACAAATGCCTCACCCAAGGAATGTCAAAGAGCTGCAAGGATTCTTGGGAAAAATCAACTTTTTGAGAAGGTTTATCCCAAATTTAGCAGAGTTAATCAGATTATTAAACAATATGCTAAAGAAAGATTCAAAGGTCAAATGGACTGTTGAAGCAAAACAAGCTTTTGAAAGTATAAAATTGGCCTTGACTCAAACCCCAGTGTTAACTAACCCTCAGTTTGACAGAGACTTCATCATTTTCTCCTTTGCCTCCCAACACACTATTGCTGCTGTTTTATTACAGAAAGATGACCAAGGGAATGAAAAGCCCATTGCTTTTTTCAGCAGAGCTCTTAGGGATGCCCCCCTAAAGTACCAAATAATGGAGAAACAAGCCTATGCCTTGATCAAAGCCATCAAAGACTTTAGGATTTACATCCTTTACTCCCATGTTGTAGCTTATGTACCAAGTCCTATTGTCAAAGACATTCTCACACAAGAAAACTTAGAGGGAAGGAGAGGAAAATGGATTGCAAACATACTTGAATTTGACATTGAAATAAAGCCTACAAAGCTGATAAAAGGGCAAGGTTTGGCCAAGTTAATGACAGAAGCAAATTTCCAAGCTTTAGATATCAACCAAATGGACAGTGAAACAGAGCTGGCGACTCCAAAGATCAATGTAGCCTTTGAACAATCTCCATGGTACTCTGATATCTGTTATGTGTTACAAAACCTGTGTGCTCCCCCAGGACTGTCCAGAACTAAGTCTAGGTTCCTAAAAATGAAAACATCTAAATTTTGTGTGATAGATGAGAATCTACTCTGGAAAAACCATGAAGGTATTTTGCTGCACTGTCTTCTTGAGAGTGAAACTGACAATATCATGCAAGAATTCCATGCTGGAGACTGTGGTGGACATCTGTACTGGAAGTCCACTGTGGACAAGATATTAAGGGCTGGTTATTACTGGCCCACTATGTTCTCGGATATGAAGAAATTCACAACATCATGCCACAAGTGCCAACTGTTTGAAGGCAAAAGACAGTTGCTGCCACTCCCTTTGAGGCCCATTGCAACAGAGAGACCTTTTCAACAATGGGGCTTGGATTTCATTGGAGAAATTCACCCCTCATCTTCAGGGCAACACAGATGGATTCTAACAGCAACAGACTACTTCACCAAGTGGATTGAAGCTGCCCCATGCAGACAAGCAAATGATTCAGTAATCATTCAATTTTTGGAGAACAATATACTGGCTAGATTTGGCTGCCCAGACAAGATAATAACAGACAATGCTGCTGCCTTCAGATCCAAGAAGATGGTGAATTTTTGCCATAAATTTCACATTACTTTGGGCCATTCTACAGCTTACTATCCTCAAGGAAATGGTCTTGCTGAATCATCAAACAAAAGCCTGATAAACATCATAAAGAAAGTGCTGGAAGAGAACAAAAAGAACTGGCATAAGAAACTAGTAAATGCTTTATGGGCAGACAGATTAACCACCAAAAGATCAATTGGGACCAGCCCATATGAGTTAGTCTATGGATTAGAGGCCAGATTTCCTTCATCACTAGGAGTGCCAGTTATGAAACTTCTACAAGAAAGCCAAGCAGAGCCAAATGACATGCAAAGAAGGATTAACCAGATAATTTGTCTACAGCAGACTAGAGAACAAGTTTTCAGCAGAGTGCAGATACTACAAGAGAAACTGAAAAAGGCCTTTGACAGAAGAACTAAAGCTGAAGATTTCAATGTAGGGGACAAAGTTTTAAAGTGGGATGCAAGAAGAGAAGAGAAAGGAAAACATGGGAAGTTTGATTCTTTATGGAAAGGACCATTTGCTGTCCAAGCAGTACAAGGTAATAACACCTACTTCCTAAAAAGCTTGACTGTAACTGAACTGGATGAAGGTCCTGTCAATGGCAGGATGCTGAAGCACTATTTTGACTGTTCACTATGATAGAAATTCAGAGGTTCATTGTATATATGCAATTGTACATATTCTTTTTGATTTAAATTATATAAAGAGGTTTTCCCAAATGCTGCACCTAGCAGCAACAGGCAGATAGAATCAGAGGTTCTCCAAGAAAGAAACACACTATTTTGACAGATTATATGCAGCAGATTTTAAAGACAAAGATGGGCAGTCAAGCAACAAGGCAATCTGACCTGCTGTTCTTGGTCTTTCAAAAGAAAAACCATCCCCATGTGGAGCCACTGTTGGATACCTATAGTAATAGGTTTCATATTTCATGATTGGCAAGAGAAAAGCCAAATATGCTCTGCTTTGGTATCCCAAAGATCCCATATTTCCTAGAAAGCAAGAGCTGGGTAAAGTGTTTCAAGTATTGAGGACCTTATTTCAATTTTTGTGGATGATTCAACAGTTTAATCTGGATCATGCCATGTTTCAATTTTGAGTTGTAGAATAGAGAAAGAGGTCTGTCCAAACAGCTTAATCTTGGCAGACAAGTAGTTCAGGTAGAGAAGCAAAGGTTCCCAAAAGTTTAATCTGGGACCTTGGAAGACATAAGGGTAGAAGTAGATAGAGAAAAAGAGGAAAAAGCCAAAGAAAAGAAAAGGCAATTGAGGGTTGCAAGTTCAAGTGCCCCTCCAAGAAGAAACAAAAAATGCTAGGCAAAATAGTTGGGTAGGCAGTTGTGGTTGCAGAAAGAATAAGATCACCATTACACAAGTATCAATAGGTCTCTTGCCAAGGCAATTAATCTATCAGCAAGCAAAGTGGTGAAGTCCATGAAATTACAGCAAAGAGCATCACTAACTTCCTCTCTTTCCCTCTCTACTCCATCACTAACACCCCCTTTCTAAATTCCCCTCCTTCATTCATATTAACTCCTAATTCTACTATATAACCTCCCTTATCTTACCCCACCCCTAATATTATTAACACTAAGGTGTATAAAACCCCAAATCTTATGTATATTCCCTCCCCTAGGCATAATAGCCGTGTATTTTTCAAAAGGGGCCAAATGGCATCTGGCCACTTTGGTGAACCTATTCCACCCTTTTTCCCCTTTGCTGCAAGTCAATTTGCCTTCAAATCACCTCTGCATTGCTAAAACCCACTTTCCAAACCCATTTTGCCTATAAAACCTTTGCAAAGGTCAAATGCCCGCCTCTGGCACGTTTCCCAATCCTACCGCATTGTGGTTCAATCAAAACATTTGCAAAAACCCACATAAAACCCACAAATTTTAATTTTTCCGCCCGCAATATCAATGGCGCTTGTTTCCCCTCCGCCAGCCGTCGGATCAAGCCCATCAGATCCGACGGCCTACAGCAATATCGGAGCGCCTCCCGTGGCCGCACGTTAACTTCTGGGGAAGTGACGTTGCGCCTCGTCACGCCTCCTCCACGCGTCGGGCGCTAAACCATCTCGGAGCCCGCTCTGACATCCTTCGCGCCGTACCTTAACCGCCCCGGGAAACCGCAACGGTTAAGGCCTTAACCGTGACCGCCGCACGTTAACCGCCACCTACCCGCCGCTAATTCGCCGCCACGTTTGCCTGCCCGTACCCGCTTATGTTATTGGCCCACCTCACTGCTGACTGGACTGCCACCTCGCCGAACCTTTGACCAGTCGCCCACTGCCACGTCGCCCGATGACGTCAGCTGACGTCACCTCACCATGACCCACCAATGACGTCATGCCGACGTCAGCAGAAAAAAGCGCCAAATGGTAAAATGACCCATATTTACCAATTTTTCCCGTGTTTTTACCATTTTCACTGTGTTTTTTACTGAGCGCTCTGCTTGACCGTTTGAACTCGAATTTTCGCCAACCAGCCGATTAGCCCGGGCGACCTCCTCAAAAAGCACCTGTGCACCTGTGTTTCAACCTCTGCTCGTCGAATTACAGGTATTTAGACCATTTCGCCCTCCATATGACCTTCATTAAGCTCAAAATTTCTCACAGGGATAATAGAACCATAAAAACTATATTTACACCGTTCATTCCCCTTCATTCCTCCAGCATTGTCATTGTGAGGGCCAAGAAACACTGGCAGAGCTCTAGAAACCTGCAATTCCCATTAAACCTCTGTAATTCTGCGTTTTCCCGGCAGAATTGCTAATAGACATAATTCACCCGGTTATAGAGTTCAATTACACCGCAGAGAGGTTCTATCACTAGACTCCAGTAGTATTTCAATTGCTACTGAGAGAATTCCCCTTGAATACTCAAAACCTCAACTGTTTCCACAGAAGACTGTCTCCAGACTGTGTTTTCACCATTCCACCTGTCTATTTGCAATTCTGGTAACTTGAACAGCTATGGAGACCCCTATTGCACTGAACATTAAGCCCATCAATGCACCTCACCAAGAACTAGCATGGAAAGCCCTGGGGGACATGGACTACCAAATGCTGGATTGGTTTCCCATGGGAACCAAGTATAATGTGTTAATGCTGAATGAACTAAGAGCCCAGCACCTCAGTGGGGCAGATATCTTGGGGATTTGGGAGTCAAATTTGCCCATATACAACCTTCCCCAAGTCAATCCAATGCCAGAGCTTATTTATAGCTGTCAGGAATGCTATGACCCCAGCCAAAGGGCAGTCATAAGCCCCACAGGCCTAGTCCTGTTCCACATCACCCCAGAGAGCATAAACCAGATGCTGCACTTCAGTACAGCCAAGAAATTGACCCCTCTGTCCATGCAGAATCTGATTAACACAGGGATCAAGCTGTCCAGTGACCAGATTATCAAAATTAACCAACTGTTTGTCACACCAAGCTCAGAAACAGTCAGAACCCCTCCTATTGGGTACCGTTATCTGAATGAGTTGGGCAGAATGCTGGTGGATCTGATTAGCTATGTCCTAGGGTTCAGGGGGCTGGAAGATGTAGATGAAAGTCTAATGGCAATGCTGTCCATGTTTGCCCCTGGTAAGCCTCCAGCTGTGCAGTATGACTATGCAACCTACATAGCAGAGAAAATCCATGATCAGTTCATGAATCTGAAGAGGGAGAGACTGTTCAGGTACTCCTCATATATCTATCATTTATTCCTTTTCTATCAGCCAGCTACCTTCTCTGTTCCTTTGAGGCCACTCAATGCCCAAGGAAGCCCAAGATCAGTTGTTTTCTGGACCTCTGTGTTTCATTTTACCTCAGTATCACCCTATACATACTGTGAGTTCATTGATTTATTTGTTCATCCGGCCCTAACAGTTCTGCAAGGCTCTCCTCCTCCTAGATTAACCGATGAAATGAGGAGGATTCTACATCTGAACAAATCCTACAATATTGGCAACTGGTACTTCTACCAGAACCACACAGTCATTAGGATATATGGCTGTGAAATGAACCCATTTAGGTTGCCAAGGTATGTCCCCATGAGGCTTTTTGCCTTGGAGTATTTCAGGCAGTTTGGGAACTCAGATTACCTTCATTTTCAGAGTAGGAACAAGAAGTCACAACTGAAGGTAAGAAGCCAGCTAGGTTCCTTCCTGTATAACAAGAAAGAGGAAGGATGGAAAGAGGCACACAGCATGCTGGAAGGCCTCAGATTGCAGACCAGTTTTGAGTGGATTCCTTATGACCCCAATCATACTATCTCCCTCAGGAGAATTAGATACAGACTGGGCAACTATGCACATAAAAGACAACCTGAAATAGAAAAGTATGCCAATGCACTAGATTGGGAAGAGGGTACACTAATAGAACAACTCACTGAGGTAGAATTGCTTGAGAAAGAAGCCAGGAATGTACAAAAGGAAACTGACTTGGAAACTTGTGGACAGGTGCCCCACTCCTACAGAAAGCAAAGTGGAACAGCTGCTGGATCTTCAGCAGCACAGCAGCAAACCACTGAGAAGACATCCCAGGCAGCAAGCAAAGACAAAGGTAAACAGGTGGAACAGCCACCTGTATTGACAGAGGAACAAGTGGACACCTTGCTACAACAGCAAGAACTGGGGCAACAACAAGAAAAAGCACAGTCCAGTGAACAGCCCTTGCAGCAGGAAAAGGGGACAGATCAACCTGGTAATACTGAGCAGCAGCCTCAAACAAAGGTGCCTCCCAGGACAGACACCAATATTGACACATCAGTCCTCCAAACACCACAAAAGGAGGATGTGACAAGGAAAAGGGAGAGAGAGACCCCCCACACCTCATCTTTCATCAGGGGAGAGAAGAGACAAAGACTAAATGACTCCCAAGAGGAGGACATAGCAGTAAGGCAGGCCATGGGCATGGGCCCACCCAGTGGAGAACTTTCGGCCAGCTCATCCCAGCGAGGACATGACATGACTATGGGAGGAGAGGTCAGCTCCTCCGGTCAAACCAGAAAAGGATAGTCAAGTATAAAACAGCAATTCATTGACATAAAAAGGAGGAGTGATCCAATAAAAGTGCAGCTATATGATCACTTGTTGAACCTAGCTCCTAGCAACCAGCAGAGACTCATGTCTGCTTTCGATGTGAGCGAAGGCAAAATGATAATGAGCCACTTCATGCCTACAACTTTGCAGCCTCAGTCCACCTCGGACTATCTAAGAACCAACATGGAGGTTCTTGCCAAAGACATACACCCCATGGACAAGATTGAACTGCATAAGCAGACTGGTGAAATGGTGTATGCCTCCCTGGCAGATGAGACATTAGAGAATTATAAATTAAAGAGCAGCCTGGACAACACAGCTTCTCAGCTGGAGTTAGAAAGAGCTTCATCACAAGCCAAGGACAATAGGATCAAGTCCTTGGAAGAGGTAATCATAGAGATAGGGCATGACCCTAAAGATGTCAAAGGCATCCAAGAGCTCCTGAAGATAAGGGATGCAGACATGGCAGCCCTAAGAAAGAAAATCAAACTCCCGGCCACCATCCATCCACAGACAGATGAAGTTGCCCAGCAAAGGCAAGAGAAGGATGCTACAGATCTGCTGGTGTCCTTATACAAAGAGCTGGTCAGGACTCAGGACCAGCTAGGACAAACTGAAGCTGCAAAGGCAGCACTACAGGAAACACTGAAGCAAAGAGAAGAGGGCCAACCCTCCCAGCCTCCTCCTGTCATAATAAATCTTGAGGAAACCCCTCCAAAGATTACTCCTCCTCCTCAGCAAACAGAAACTACAGCACCATCCACAGCAGCAACAACTACAACATCAGAACAGGCTGCTAGCTTAGACATGCAAAAGCTGCAAGCTGAGATCCAAGCCATGGAATCTCAAATGAAAGAGCTGGATGAGCTTAAGAAAACCTTGACTAAGGTAAATGAAAGGTTTGACAAGAGCAAGCAGAATGAGGCAGCCAAAGACAGAGAGGTAAAAGCTCTTAAGAGGAGAATTGCTGAACTGGAGAAGGAGCTTGCATTAGAAAAGGTGACAGCTGAAATGAAAGCAGTGCTGTGGAGCAATATTGGGCGGTCCATTGCCAAACAGTGGCAATATATTGAGACCATGGATGAGCAAATGGTGCTCATCACCAAAGCAAACAGAGAAATACAGAGAGCCAGGGCAAGCCTTGGACACATGCCAGAAGCTGCTACAAGGATAATCAACACTCTGAACTATAAGACTAGCTCTCAATTAGCTGTCATGGGAATCACTAACAGGACAGAAGCAATTGCTGTAGCAAAGAGAGTCATTACATTAAGGAACTTAGTTGGAACATTGGAAAGGAGGACCCAGGATATGCAAACTGAAATCAATAGATTCCTGGAAAAATTCGTGACACTGCAGAACAGAGGCCTCCCCAGCATCCTAAGCAGTGTAGGAAGACTGCTCACCCTGGACAATTATAATAAGAGGATTGATGCACATGCAGTGGCAGAGATTGCACAACCACCCAGCACTTCAGCAGAGCCAGGGCCAGCCACAGGGCAGAGTATGTATGACAGGGTGGAGAACCTGTTTTTCCTAATGAATGAAGTTGACCATCTGTTTGATACACCACCTAACTTCTTCAAATTTACAGAAGCAGATGAAACTCTGGGTGCAATCCTAGCACACCAGCTGCCCACACAGGATGCCTGGAGAAATTTGACACAAACAGTTCTGTCAGGCCAGAATCAGTAGCGCTATTTCTACAGGCAAATAAGCATACATGCGCAGGCACAGTTTTGAGGAAAGATATATACAGGGAAGAGGCAGAGGCTGAGCCAACTCAGCAGGACCATTGACTCACCACAAGCAACAGTCACAATCACAGGTGACAAGTCCAAGGCACAGCGTACAAAGCATTAAAGACAGATTTTCCAGCATTTACTCAGAATATTTCGACTGACTTAGATGTCTCCAAAGGCTAAAATATCTTCTGACAGAGCATTAAAATGCCTGTACTCTGTAATCAATGCTGCATTAAATTGTGGCCATAATATCTTAAGTAGTTGGTAAGAAAGTAAAATCTGAGATAACTCATGACTCAGATATTTTGTAAATGACCGCAAGTATATATTGACCCTTCACAGCAGTTGAAGTGGTGGTTGTTATTTTCTTTTGAAAAGCTCTAGCTCGTTGTAATATTTTCAGAGAATTAATACAAAGGAAGAATGGAATTTCCAAGGCTTGGTGTTCTTTGATGTATTGTGGTGAAAGATGAATGTTACAGGATTCCAGGGTGTTGCATAAAACAACAAGTATTCTCAAATCTCTTTGTTATGTGTTTTTGAGTCTTTTGTTCTCTTTTGTTGTTCAAATGTTTTTACACTTGATAGCAAGGTGAAAGGATAGTCCCAGGATTTAACAATGTTTACCCTGGACTCAAACTGAGCTATTATACATGTTTTCCTCAGATACAGTGACAGAATTGTAATTCTTAATTGCTGCATTTCAAAACTGTGTCTTTTACTGTGACAGTCATTCTCAGGGATTCAATTTTTCCCCTAAGACCTCTGTTTTCTCCTCTTAAAGCTGTCTGTTGGGAACATATAGATAACAAGTGAAAATTCTTAAATGCTTTCACTGTTTGTATTACCTGTTTCCAGTAATTTAATCAAAAAACCTGTTCTATTAAGCACTCAAATGGCCCTGTAAGTTCCATCTTTCATCTCAAAGTTTCAAACACATATAGCCACAGACTCCATTGCCCAATGGTACTCAATCTCTCAGAAAACTACTTCACTAGAACCTAAAAGGAGTTTCATCAACCAAAACATAAGCAAAAAACCAGTACATAATAGCTAGCCTAAAACCCTATCACAAACAGTTACAAATCATAAAGAGAGAGCCCTCTCTGATCACAGTTTGGCTAGAAACAGTGATCCGAAGATTGGTTAGTGGTTACCCCGGCCGTATTCCCTTGGGAGTCATAGGGAACAACCTGGGTGTTAACAGCTTCGACTTCTCTTCTGCAATTCTCATCTCATTAGAAGCGAGAGTTCCATGCAATTGTTCAATAGTTAGAGCCTTTAATTCTTTCATCTCTTCTATGGCTAAATTCTTATAATTAAATCTCACTGGGAACTTGATATTAAAACCTTTTATACAACTCCCCCTTATTTAATGTCTTCACCAAGTCCTCTAATCGTATTGGCTACTTAATCAACTCTAAGAATGTATTCATCAAGGATTTCTTCTTTGTTCATCCTAATACTTCCAAATTTCACGCTATAGGTTTGTAGTTTAACATGTTTTACTTTTCATCTCCTTCATAATTGTTCTTGATCTTGTCTTAGGCTTTCTTAGCTAATTTTTAGTGCATCAAGTTTTTAAGATTGGAATGGTTAAGACCAGATACAATTGCATCTTAATCATCGCATTATTATTTTATGCTCTCCTTTCCTCAGGATATATAGGTGGAATTGCTAGAATAGTGTATTGAGATTCTGAAATAACCCATACATGCACTCCAAGAGACCTGACGTATGATTCCATTCTGACTCTCCAGAATACATAATTAACTCCATCAAAGTCTAATGCTCTACATGAGTATATATCTTGGATTGCCAAATTTTCCATGATTCCTTGTGGATCTACCTTCTAGTAATCAAATTGTCCCGAAGTAACCCGCTATGATACCAATTCTTGGGAATCATAAATTACTGAGAGGGGGGTGAATCAATAATTCATTTTTTTTTTTTTAAACAAGCATCAAATAATCTGTTAGGTCCTTATAATAATAGTGTATTCCCTTATTATTATTGTCATTTTAGTTCCTTATTGTTATTGTGGTTCCCATGTTAACCCCGTATTGTTATTATTGTGCCCCATAGAAGCCCACTATTAATATTTTTGTGCCCTTACATTCTTATTGTTATGTCGACTCTGATTATATTGTGACCCCTTAGACTCCTATATATATAAAGGAGGTCTTGTCATTTGTATCATCCAAGAATTGTTCATTTTTGTAATGTAAAGGAGGTTCCCCACTCAAAGAGGCTACTTTAAAGTCATTAATATATCTCATTCTTCTATTTTGTGAGTTGGTTGCATAACAATTGGTATTAGAGCTTTGGATTCTAGGGTTTCACTGATTCAAACAAGTCATCGTGGAATTTTGTCTATTATGTTTTTTATACGAAGCTTTAGAACCTTAAGTTAAAACCCATTTGAGCCAAAATAATGATGAAGTGCAGGACCAAATTTTACATCTTGTCACACTATATTTTTGGAGATATGAACTGAGGAAGTTAGAGTTTTTGTGGGCTCCCGAATTCGATCTCAAATAGGTCACCTTGGGAAACTAATTGTAATGCTTTCTCTTAGAATCAGATTGAAATTTAGTAAATAGTTACAGAAATAGGATGGACAGTAGTTTTCTTTGTATTGTTTATAGGCCTGAAGGTTGAAACAATGACACGTGGCACTTCGTACAAGTTCTCTATAATGAAATAGTCTATAATCAAGTCATTGTGGGAGACTTGACATAACTATTTTTGGGAGAATCCAATCTAGGTTAGACTCGTGGGTTTGGAAATCAAATGTAGAGGGATATCACAGGACGCAATTTCAGATCTTGGAGATCCAGAATTATAGATATACAACATATTCAATATCAAGCTCCTACAAAGAGAAAAAAGGTGCATAGTCTTTTCAAAATTTTTGCATAAGTTTGGTTTCAAAAATTTGATTGAAGTGATTCAAAGGGAAGAGTGAAGCACATTTATCAGTAATTGATGCCCTGAAGAAAGAAAAGGGAAACACCTACTGAGAAACCTGAAAGCTTTAGCATGACTCATGAAGAAGAGGAAGAAATGAAACATGATATATCAAAATTATGAGACTAGGTGCAACAAATTTCACTCTCCCAAAAAGTAACAGAAGCTAAGATGGATGGTTTAAATAAAAGTGTGGAAGCTAATATCATTGGCGTGGAAGCTAAGATGGATGGTATGGAAGATAAGATGGATTTAGAAATAAACATTGAATATTTGGAGAAAGACATGAAAGGTTTGAAAGGAGGTTTGGCAAAGTTGCTACAAGAAATGCTTCCTAATGACGAAAAGGTAGTAGAGGAAACTCATTATGAGAATAAAAGAAATGTTAGTTATGATTTCATAGTCTCTAATGTTGGATTGAATACCCACCATGTTCCAAAGATCAATATGAGGAAGTTTGATGGCAAGGATCCAGTAAGATGTATACTATAGATGGAGCAACATTTCGATCTCCATAATGTGCGAAACATAGAAAAGGTACGCATTGCTACTTTATATTTGGAACCCAATCAGTTTGTATGGTATCGATGGCTTTTCACTCATAAAAAAATTGTGACTTGGGCAGTTTTATGGAAGAAATGATAGCACATTATGAGGATACACAAATCAACATCTTTTTTATCCAATTGATTAATCTCAAACAAAAGGGTTCAGTGGTAGAGCACATTGAGGACCTACAAAAATTGAACATAAAGGTAAAATATATTCCACAGGAGCATAGGATTGATGTGTTCATAGGGAATTTAAAGGATAACTTCCAACATGAGGTTCGCCTTTGTGAACCAAATTCATTGGAGAAGGCATTCAAGTTGGCAAGAAAAATTGAAAGAAAATTATGGAAACAAGGAAGCCTACCAATCAAAACTATAAAGATGGAAGTGTTCTTGCCCCTAGCCTTCCATAACCTTCAAGGTTGACACCACAACAATTGGAATAAAAAATAGCAAAATGGATTTGTTACAGTTGTGATAGAAAATACATTAAAGGTCATAAGTGTGCTGACAATAATTATTTTACATAGATTGTGAATAGGAACAAGAAAAGGAACAAGAAACATCAATAGAAGAGGATACACTCTAGGAACAAACCCTAGAGAAATAAGAAATGAATCTGATGATATCTTGTAATGCATTGGCTGAAATTACCACTGCTCAATCTATCAAGATAGAAGGACATATCAAGAAGAAAAAGGTAATAGTGTTGATTGATTCGGGTAGTACCCATAATTTTATTGATTGTAAGATAGCAAAGGAATTGAATTGCTTCCTATATCTAGCATCAGAGTTTCAAGTGATTGTTGCAAATGGAGGAACCATAAATTTCTCTGGAAAGTGCCATAATATCAAGCCATCCATGGGAGAATATGTGTTGAATAGTCTAATTCTTTCAATAGAGCTTTTCTTGAATTTTTTTTTACCAGAAGGAAAAGAAGTTGAATTAAGGGGTATCGTAGGGAAACCAGGAAAGATAATCGACTCTAACAGCATGACAAAGACTCTAAAGAAAGAACAACGTGGGGTAATTTCACAATTATGTTCGCTACAAATTCCCACATCGAAATCATCTATTTCTCTAGATCTCCAAAAAGTCTTAGACAATCATTCCAAGGTATTTGAGACTCCCAAAGGCCTCACACCTATTTTTGATCATGATCATGCTATTCATTTGATTCCAGGAAGTGTTCCTCCAAACATCATGCCTTACATATATCCCTATGCCCAAAAGAGTAAAATTGAATGTATGGTTCCAGAAATGCTAGAGGCTGGCATAACTCAATTGAGTCAAAGTTCTTTCTCTACTCCAATAGTATTGGTGCACAAGAAGGATGGATCATGGTGCATGTGTTCAGATTATAGGGAGCTCAACAAGCTCACTATTAAAGATAAATTTCCCATTCATGTCATTAATGACTTATTGGATGAATTGAATGGAGCAATTTACTTCACCAAGTTGGACCTTCGTTCAAGATATCATCAAATCAGACTGAGGAATGAAGACATTCTGAAAACAACATTTAGAACTCACGAGGGTCATTATGAATTTTTGGTCATGCCTTTTGTTCTTACCAATGCACCTTCTACATTTCAAGGTTTGATGAATTCCATTTTCAAAGCCTTCCTTAGAAAATTTGTTTTAGTATTTTTGATGATATACTAATTTACAACAAATATTGGAAGCATCATGTTCAACATGTTGATAGAGTTCTCAAACTATTGGACGAGAAACAATTATATGCAGAAATCTCCAAATGTTTCTTTGGAGTACAAGAGGTGGAATATTTGGGTCATATTATATCTCATGAAGGTGTTAAGGTAGACCCTAGCAAAATTAAAGGCATTAAGGAATGGAAAATCCCCACATCCATAAAACATATGTGAGGATTTGTTGGGTTAACTGGGTATTATCACAAGTTTGTTAGGAATTATGGGAGGATAGCAGCACGTCTAACAACATTATTGAAGAAAGATGCATTTTATTGGACTCCAAAAACAACGAAAGCCTTTGAAAATTTAAAGAGGAAATTTGCCAAGTGCCCATCATAGCTATGCCAGACTTCACAAAACCTTTATTGTGGAATGTGATGCCTCTTGAAGTGGAATTGGTTTTTTTTTAATGCAAGAAGAAAGACCCATTTGTTTTGAAATTCATCCAATCAAAGGAAAGTATTTACACAAAACTATTTATGAGAAGGAAATGTTGGAAATACTACATGCACTTAAGAAATGGCGACCTTACCTAATGGGAAGACACTTCAAGGTCAAAACAGATCATGATAGTCTTAAATACTTTTTAGAACAAAGATTATCTTCAGAAGAGAAAAAAAAATTGGTCACAATGATATTGGGTTATAAATTTGAAATCATCTACAAAAAAGGGAAGAAAATTGTTGTTGCAAATGCACTCTCAAGAAAGGATGAGGATGTGGAAGAATTTCATTGTGCCATTTCTATTATCCAGATAGATTGGATAAATGAAGCAAGAGATGAATGGAAGAATGATGAAGAAGAGTGGGAACTCATTCAAAAGTTGCAGCAAGATCCTAGTACATCTGATACATTTAGTTTGAAAAATGATGCATTATGGTACAAATATCACTTATACCTCTATAAGAATTCCCAACTCAAAGAAAATATTCTTATGGAATTGCACACCTATCCCTTAGGAGGGCATTTAGGATTTTTAAAAACTTACCATAGGGTTAAGAAGGAATTTCTTTGGGATAGCCTTAGATATGATATTCAAAAGTTTGTGGCGAAAGGTTTGGTTTGCCAAAAAAATAACATTTAGATAATTAAGACCCCAGGTCTATTACAAACTTTATCCATTGCAAGTCAACTTTGGGAGGAGGTTTCAATGGATTTTATCATAGGTAGTCTGACGAAAATAGTGTCATCATCATGGTAGTTGATAGATTTACCAAGTATGCACACTTTTGTGAATTATCTCATCCATTTAAAGCTAGTACAGATGCTATGCATTTATGGAAACAATTCAAAAGCTACATGGAAACCCAAAGATTATTGTAAGCGACAGAGATCCTACTTTCACGGGAAATTTTTTAACAAAATTATTTTCTTGTCTGAGCACTCAGTTAGCTCATAGCTCATCTTATAATCCTCAATCTAATGGGAAAAATGAGATAGTGAACAAATGTTTGGAAGGATATCTTCATTTTTTTGCATTTGATAAACATACACAATGGGTCAAATAGTTGCCTCTCACTGAGTGGTGGAATAACACTTCCTTCCATACTGTAGCAAAAATGATCCCATTTATGGCACTTTATGTTAGGTCCCTAAAATACTAGTGATTACCCCATTACTATTGGAGTTGTATCCCTTATTAATATTGTGTGCCCCTATTGTCCCCATATTTTTATTATTGTGCCCCATAGAATCCCTCTATTGTTATTTTTGTGGTTTTATATTATTATTGTTAGGTCGGCTGGGTTATATTATGACTCCTTAGACTCCTATATATAGAAAGGAGGTTTTGTCATTTGAATCGTTCAAGAATTGTTCATTTGTGTAATGTAAAGGAGGTTTCCCCCTCCAAGAGGCTGAATTCTAAGGTGTTGATCTCTCTTTTCTATCTTTTTGTGAGCTAGTTTCATAACATTTGGTATCAGAGCTTTCGATTATAGGGTTTCGCTACTCCAAATAGATCATCATGGAATTTTCGCTATAACATCTTTTCTATGACATTTCAGAAGCGAAAAAAAAAACCCATTTGAGTTGAAATCACACTGAACCTTCAGTCCAAATTTCAGAGCTTTTCACACTATATTTGCGGCATTATGATCTGAGGAAGTTGGTCTTGTTGCAGACTCCTGAATTACATTCCAAACAGGTGACCTCGGGAAAATCAGTATAACTTTCTCTCTGAGCATCGGATTGAAATTTTGTAAAAAGGTACAGAAAGAGGATGGACTCTAGTTTCTTGTAAATATTTTTCAGTGGGAAAGGTTGAAACAGTGACACGTGGCACTTCATACAAGTTTTCTCTTCTGGAAAGGTCTATAATTAGGTCATCTTGGGAGATTGTTCATAACTCTTTCTTGGAGAATCCAATTTGGATCAGACTAGTGGCATTGGAAAGAGGACGCAGAGGGCTACTACAGGCCACAATTTCAAAATTGGATGATCTGAAATTACAGAGATACATCAAATTCAATATCAAGCTCCTACAAAGTGAAAAAAGGTGTGTAGTTTTTTTTTTTTTAATTTTTGCATAAGCTTTGTTTAAAAAATTAGTTTGAAGGAATTCAAAGGGCATAGTAAAGAATTATTATCAGTAATTGATACCCCGAGGAAAGAAAATGCAAACACCTAGTAAGCAACCTGAAAACTCTAACATGACTCATGAAGAAGAGGAAGAAATACAACATGATCAACATTGCAGCGAAAGAAGTTTTGATGTAGGTGATTGGGTATTCCTACGGCTACAACCATATAAAAAAATGTCCCTCAAGCAAGCTAAGAAGGATAATAAATTATCACCTAAGTATTATCGTCTGTACAAGGTGTTGCAAAAGATTGGTACTATGGCATACAAATTGGAGCTTCCTGTAGCATCTCGAGTGAACCCAGTTTTCCATGTTTCATGTTTAAAGAAGGTTATAAGTGACAAGCTCCAAGTTCAAACAATATTGCCAGAACTTGACGAGGAAGGAAAAACTATATTGGAACTGGAAGCAGTCACAGAAACAAGAACTCGACACCTACGAAATCGATCAATTTCAGAGTATCTCATCAAGTGGAAGAACTTATCCGCTGAAGATTCCACATGGGAGGATGAGAATTTTATACAAAAGCATCCAGAACTACTCAAGCGTTGAGGACAACACTTTTTTTGAACGAGAGGGGCATGTTAGGTCCCTAAAATACTAGTGATTACCCCATTACTATTGTAGTTGTATCCCTTATTAATATTGTGTGCCCCTATTATCCCCATATTTTTATTATTGTTCCCCATAGAATCCCTCTATTGTTATTTTTGTGGTTTTATATTATTATTGTTAGGTCAGTTGGGTTATATTGTGACTCCTTAGGCTCCTATATATAGAAAGGAGGTTTTGTCATTTGAATCATCCAAGAATTGTTTGTTTGTGTAATGTAAAGGAGGTTGCCCCCTCGAAGAGGCTGAATTCTAAGGCGTCGATCTCTCTTTTCTATCTTTTTGTGAGCTGGTTTCATAACACTTTATGGATATCATTCACTGTCCATCACATCATATTTAAGAGAAAAATCTAAGGTTCAAGTAGTTGAAGATCACATTGAACATCAAGAAAATGTACTCCAACTCTTAAAGGATAACCTAACTTTGGCGTAGAATAGAATGAAACTACATGAATATCAACATCAGAACGAAAGAAGTTTTGATGTCGTTGACTGGGTATTTCTACGACTACAACCATAAAAACAAATGCCCATCAAGAAAGATAAGAAGGATAATAAATTATCACCAAAGTATTATGGTCCATACAAAGCATTACAAAAGATTGGTACTGTGGCATACAAATTGGAACTTCCTCCATCTTCCCAAATGCACCCAATTTTCCATGTTTCATGCTTATAGAAGGCTATAGGTGACAAGCTTCAAGTTCAAACAATATTTCCAGAACTTGAAGAGGAAGGAAATATCATATTGGAACCTGAAGAAATCACTGAAACAAGGACCTGACAACTACGAAATCGATTAGTTTTAGAGTATCTCATCAAGTGGAAGAACTTACCTGCAAAAGATTCCACATGGGAGGATGGGAATTTTATACAGAAGCATCCAAAACTACTCAAGAGTTGAGGACAACACTTTTTTGAAGGATAGGGGCATGTTAGGTCCCTATAATAATAGTGTATTCTCTTATTATTATTGTCATTGTAGCCCCTTATTATTATTGTGGTGCCCATGTTGTCCCCATATTGTTATTATTATTCCCCATAGAAGCCCACTATTGTTATTGTTGTGCCTTTACATTATTATTTTTATGTCGGCTCTGATTATATTTTAACCCCTTAGAATAATATATATAGAAAGGAGCTCTTGTCATTTGTATCATCCAAGAATTGTTCATTTGTGTAATGTAAAGGAGGTTTCCCCCTCAAAGAGGATACTTTTGAAGTCATTGATCTATCTCGTTCTTCTATTTTGTGAGCTAGTTTCATAACATAATCACATAATAAAATGCATTCACTAAAATACACAGTGATTTTAATGTGGAAACCCATCCAAGAGAAACAAACACCAAATATTTCTTTATTTATGATGTAAATTCAAAGCACCCACTCAACTTAAATAAAAAGATTTGTCAGAACCGACTCATAGGAGGCTCCATCCCCCCAGATTAGTAAGAACCAACTTGCTTAGGGCCACGAACTTGATACTACAAATTAGATCTACTCTTTCACACTATTTTCAAACTAAGACCTCTTCTAGTGTTCTTTAAGTTAATTTGCCACTTGTTATAACTACTCACATACAATCACTTCAACTTCTGTAGCTCACATATGCCTGAACATGATCTTTGCTCCTCTACAAGTACACACACAGACGCAATCTACAACTCTATTCTTCTTCTTACACATTTGTTGTCTAGGTCTGTTGTTCTCAATTATGTTCACCACACCTTGCGTGCTCTCCTTTGGTTGTCTTACACACATAAATCACCTCACTATTGTTATTCATTTCTATTCCAAATTCTCACTACTCAAGAACGAGTACATCAATTAACTCTTCTTTGGCTTAAAGAAATTTTCAGTTCATTCCATCCATAGTTTCTTGTAGATATCCCTTGACACTCTATTCTATTAATTTGGAATTTCAAGAAACTCACTTATTTAATTCCACCAACCATGATTTTCATTTAAATCTTCTCAATCTTCAGCTACGATTGCTCCAAATCAATTTTTTGTTGTTATTTCTACTGGAGTTTATCCATCACTTCACACCAGCAAATTAGATATCCTCTTTTGTTCCTTTCTTCACTATCCAAATATGAAATTAAATCTTCTCTTTCATAATTGATCTTGATGAAAATCCTTAATGTTATGAGACTTGAAAATTTGAGCTCCTTCTTCCATAAGACCGAGATTGTGACTAGAGCTTCAATCTACTTATATTTAGGTTCGGTCCTTGTTTGATGCTACATTTAGGCATAATTCTCTAGCTCCAAAATTGTTGCTTTTTCGAACTGCCTCTTAAAAAAGTCCCACAATTACTCCATTGTGAATTCCAAACTCCAAACTACCAAAATTTCATATAATTTCAGAAATTGTAAAACACTATAAATTAGGTATAATCACAACACTTTGGCACAAATCATGATGTTATGCCACATCATCTACTAGTTTCAAGTTGACATCATTACTTCCATGTGACTTCCTCTGAGTGTTCCCATGTGCCATTTGGTTTTGGCCCACCTGGCCATCTGAAAACATCAAAAATAACTTCCATATGTTACTTGGACAATGTGCCACATAATTATCTATGCCTATTTAGTGCCACCTCACTCACCAAATCCTTCTACCACATCATCTATATGTATAGACAAAAACAATTTTGGGTTAAGGCCTTTCATCATGGTTACACTAAATTTGAGCATCCAAACACCCAAACCCTTGAACACTCAATATTTCCCAAAAAGTTGAACTTTATTGAACAACCAAACTTGCCAAAAAAGATTAAGCACCCCAAATAGATGTGAGGTTTGTCTCTTTTTCTACATGCCTCTTGTTTTACTTTCAAGAATCCCAAACCTATGAAATTCTTCAAAACTTAGAAATTTTTTGCACTATAATATGTCAACTGAAAGGTATTTCTTAGCACCATCCAACCATGTATTCTTCTAGTGCATTTGATTAGATCATCTATAGATAAAGTTTCTACAACCAACAGGTCATTGAACCATTCACTCACTAGCTATAGTTATAATCTATTTAAGGATTCTTAATTTACTATGCTACTATGACGGTTCTCTACCACTACCCTAAAAACCCAAATTAATACTTCTCTGGAAATCAATTATTGTACATAAATCTCCATGATCAATCACAATTGTCAATCATTGACAACACTTTGTCCAATATTCTTCAACACACACTGTGTCCAAGAATTTACAACACCGTGTCCAAGAATTTGCAACACTGTGTCCAAGAATTTTCAACACTATGTCCAACATTCAAAATGTTAACCTATCACCTCATAAATAATTGAACATTGAATAGGTTTTTTACTTTTAATAATACCAAGATGGATAGACATGGACCTTGCACAGTGATCTATCACACAATTGTAGCTTTGGGTTGTAGTAGTATTTCATTTTCCTTGGTAAATATGGAATATAGTATTCACTCCATGTTTAGAGTTGCAATGGTATAAATGTATTTTAATAGTATCCATGTTTCTTCATCTTATTAATGAAACACCAAGGTATTTTAATCCTGACCTTGTTTAAATTTTGAAATATAGAGACTATGCACCTTCAAATTTAAATTTCTGTTAATGTAAAAAACATAAAATCATAATTACTAGTCACACCAAGAGTTTCATAACATGAATTAAGTTGGCATTAAAATAAGATATCCATGAGCATTATATTTCTTTATCATAGATATCCATCTGTTATGTATTTTTCTCTCTTTAGATAGTTAAAGCGAAATTTCTTATATATTATTTTGTTTTCCTTCTTTCCTTTCTTTTCTTTTAAATTTTTTTAAAAATTTTAAAATTCATATATGTAATATTTATTTAAGGTTATTTAAGATTAATAGATAAAAAAAAATTAAATAAAATAATGTTGATATTTTTCATTCAAACTTGCTTTTTTCTATTTAAACATTCAACCATTGATTATTTAGTAACTTTTAAAGTTGCTATCTAAAAGTTACAAAGGAAAAGGAATAGTACATTTTCTTTATTTTACTATAAAAAGACCTTAAAAAAATTTACATACTCTAAAAATATGTGAATTAATGAAAAAATAAAATTTCTAAATAAACTACTACCCGTTTATATGAAAAAGATTATTGTTAAATTGGGATATTGTATACCATCAGATTGTTGAAGGAAAATGCATAGTAGGCTATGATTTGTTATTATTGATTTATGTAGATGATTTGTAACTGGAAAAGTATGAAGATAGCCTCCAAAGACATCTTTATTCCCTAAACAAATTTTAAAAGTACTCTCAAATTCAAGTTAACGTAAAAAGACAAAGGTAATGACAATACAAACTGTCCATAAAAAATAAACCATTAGACTAATTTGTTCTAAAATGTCAATATAATAACTAAAGTGATGATTACGAAAGAACCTTCAAACAATTTGGGGGCTCTTCATCCTTACACGTAGATGAGCCTTGAATTTGATTGTAATTATTATGGAGTTCTTGTGTAAGAAAATAGGTAATAAGGATCTTGAAGTCTGTTTATTCTTTGTAGAATGAGTACCAACAAAATCAAGTATGGAGATGGAAATTGAGAAAACTCTTTGAACTATTAGTCCAAAAAATAACTTCATATGGTTGTCATATTTGGGCTTTAAACCTTTTTAAGGAATGTTGGAAAAAGGTTGAAAGAGTTTAGAAGACTTCATAATAGATTAACTAGGAGATAAAGCACAAACTCCTTGTAGTATGATGTTAGTCAAATCAAATATGGATGTTAGAAGGAGAACTATTTTGCCAATTGCTTTTGCATTTTTTCAAAATAAATCACATGAATAATAACATATTATTGATGCCAAGAAATTCTTACATTTTGATATAAGGTGTCATAACATGACATAATAAATTAGAACAAAAAAAGGAAAATTGAAGAAAAATATTTATTAGTTGAATAATTAATCATTTGAGAGTAAGTAAAAAAGAATGTGATAAACATGCTATGGAAGGAACCTAGTGAAAAGTAAGATTCTATCAACTTGAAATCTACCCATTGATCACCTATGCAGATCAAGAATAACTCCAAGAGGAAATATCTATGCATAGAGAACATTTATTTTAAAAATTTAGGTAAGTTCACATCATATAGTTGTAGGAGATGGAAAACTATGAATAGGGAAGAATATCTATGATTACTTTGCAAACGAATAGGTATTGAGGATGAGATTCATGTTAATGAGTCACTATTTTGACTATGTTTCGATAGATAAATGCTTCCCTTTTTTCCTAATATATCACCATTTTTTCTCTTGATCGCTTCCACTTTTCATAGTTTTGCGAAGGTATATTGTTTTCATTGATTTATCTCATTTGATTTTTATGAGTGGAGTTGAAATGTGTTTAGGAGATTAGTTAAATCATTCTGTATATTTATGTTCCTTTATGAAACTAGTTATGATTCCTAATCTTGATTTCCAGAAAGGAACTTGTTACTTTTAGGTCAATATACTTTTTCCCTTTGTGTTGAGGATGAAATACCATTTTATTTTGTGGTTAAAGTTAAAATTCCAAACCATAATTTCAAATATTATTGAATTATTTTCATGGGGGATGGGAGGTGTTTTACCTGGATTAAATGTTTCTCATGGAATATGAAAAGGGCTTAACCCTAATCCAAGATTCCATGAAGATAGTGGTACAATAAGCTCGAGAATTTGATCTATAGTTAAAAAATGGCACATTTGATACTCCATGTGGCATATGCAAACAAGGGATCAAAATTTGTTAGTTCTTAACTCTAATCACATCAATAAAACCAGCATCACAAGTTGCAACCTATAGCGATTACAGGAGCCTAGAGGATGTAAAGATACAAGAAAGCGAATAAACATCTACGGATGCATTTGATTATCCTCAAATGGTTTCGACCTGATCCTAGGCATGATTTTTTATTCTAGTTCTTTGTGTATTAAAACTAATTTTGCAATTTAAGGAACCTGTTTTTCCATTTATGTAATTTGAAGGTTCACTCATAGATATAAATATGTATTGATATTTGCAATGATTTTATTATCCTATTCATGAAAATCTTCACATTATAAACTTATGATTTAAGATTTATGTTTAATTATGAATATAATCATGGATCATTTGGTTTGATGCATGGGATACAAGTGTAGCTTTTCCTTGGTAACCTTGTGGATTTAGCCATGAGCCAATGAAGTAGGGCCCACTCAACGTAAGGTGTTGTGCCACTTGTTTTTCTTGTGTGAATTAGTTATGTGTCGATTTTGTTAAGCTATTTTTCATATCTCCATTCTCTTTCTCGTATGATTTCCATATTGTCTTGTACATTTATTGTGTTGTCATTTCCTTTTGCATCTAATAGATAGTCTAGGTTGGATTTGTAGTATTTTTATTATTTTTTTGCATACATTATTTTTTGTCTTGTGTATTATATTTAGAGTTTTATGCTATGTCAACCTACCATAGAATGAGATATAAAATGGGTTATTATAGACTACTTATAATGTAGCATTAGTGTATTAATGAATTAGTCTATTCTTAATTGATGCTTGGTATACAATGTTAACGTTAAGTTTTGAATATGTTTTTCATGGGATATGGCATATGAAGTGTCACTAACCAAGTTAGTACTATAGAATTATATCTATTCCTTTCTAATGTAGGATTTTATTTACATGCAATAGAATTTTTAGTTACTCTCTCTTTGAGCATGATGAATAGAATATCGTAGATCATGTAACAAATGTCTTATTTCTTTATTTATTGCACTAGGTGCATTGAAAGTTCCCTATGAACATCAAGCTAATAGTCTAAGTGGTTATTTTCTACCAATTTATCCTAGATGTAGGAGGAAAAATCAAAACACCTTCATTTTTAGCATCGTTTCCAGGGAGGCACTCAAAGAAGTAGGACTCTATGTTAGGTTACATAAACAAAACTAGCTAAGGTAATCATAGGAAATTTTCAAAATATCTCTTTAATATACTTTTCCTAAATGTCCTACATTAGGAAATAATTAAATTCATAAGGCATGAAAAGACATAAACTCTATGTTGGTAGTCATTCGTCATGGAAAAACATTTATAGGTAGACAAGCTCAAAAAACTCAACTTGTTGTAGTGGCTACAACCACTCTCCAAAAATTTTCCTTACCTTCGTTTTGGAGCCTCCCTATAGCCCATCGTTAGCATCATGTCTTGTGCTATCAAGTACATATGCTTCATTGGTTTTTCAGCAGCTTTCCAACTTGTACATCTTAGTTTGCTTCACTCCCCTCATAGGTTGCCATTCTGGATTGGGGCTAGTTGCTGGCTGATCAACTCCCTTGGAAAATTGCACAATTCTGTAGGGGAACTAGCCTTCACTCCAGAAATTGCGCAATACGGCCTAGCACTGTAGCTCAGCCCATAAATTATGCAATTATGGGCAACAGTCACCTGCTCCTAGAAATTGTGCAATCCCTCTAGGGCAGCCAACCTAGTTCCTCTCAAAAATTGCGCAAATCCCTTTCTCAGTGAAGTGGGTTGTTGCATGTGCCTTCAGGTTAACTAGTTCCCTCCGAGACTGAGAAAAATTGATTTGCATGCATGGGTTGCTCTTCCTGAAATATCAAAAAGTGACATGAAAAAGGCATCCCTAGATCTAGGGATCTATTTTTAGCAGCTGGAGGTTACATGCTAAGCTCATTTTAGAAACCTCTCACCAAGTGTCACCTTTTCCAAGATTTGTGGCATGTGCGTCATAAACTTGATATTATCAAAAAATCATGAATTGGACATTGCAGAGCTCACTCCTCACATCAACCTTGCAGATTTGACATCCCACATTGCATTGAGGAGTCTTCAGAACTTTCAGCTTAGCTATTTCAGCGTAAGTCTGCTTTTCATGTGTTGCACTGTGTTTCTATCACCTTTTGTATTTCGCTTCGTGTGAGTGTTGTTTGCTTGATTTCAATGAGTTCTTGTTGTTTTTTTAATGTATGTTAGCTTGTAGAAGTATCGTTTTAGTTTTCATTCGCATCTCACTGTTATCACATGCATGACACTATTTTTGCACTGACAGTCACCATTGCGGCGACCCGTTTCACACACATGCATGTTTTCCCATTTTATGAATCTTCCACTTGTTGTTTACATGCACGATCATTCACTCTTGTTTACACTTAATTTCACCATGCATTCAGACTTGTCATGTTTTCAGTCACCCGTCAACAGGTCTGGGCTGCCATAGTGTGGACCTTGCCTTGCCCAGCTAGCATTGCACATTTCTAGAAGTAAAGGCTCTCCCTTCCCTCTATAAATTGTGCAAGTCTGGCCCAACACTAACCTCCAGGCTTGCATTATGCAATTCTGGGAGGTAGTTGTACAACGCAGTTTCTTGCTTTGCATATCACTGCTAACTAAAATTGTGCATTGTGAAGTTTCACTCCTCAGCAGGCTAGGTTGGACTGTGCACTGCACAATTCTAGTAGTCATTCAACCTCCCAATAGCTCAGACTATGCCTTGCATAGTTTTGGGAGTCAGTCTCCTAGATTCCTATTGAAAATTGTGTAATCTTCATAGACAGTCACACAGGTATGTTGCATGTCAATCCTCAGTTTGTTTTGGTTTTCAAGTGATAGATTTCTTGCCATGAGTGTTTCTATGTCTCCAGGTATCACAGGTGTTCGTCTTCCTCCCAGTAGCATAGGAACAAAGTCTTCCACGAGAGCAGAGTTGAAGACATCGTTCAGAGCACTACTGGGGATGCAGTCTATCAAGTGTGTATGAACTTACCTGTCTATGAAGACATCACGTTATTCATGGAAAAGGATATTAAGATGAAATGGCAGTGATGTCATAGCGAGCAAAACCATCATCATCAGTAGAAGATAGCACACATATATGCGAAAAATGCAATAGGAAGGTTGTTGACAATGCAGAGGCGAAACAAAGTTGCAAGCTCAAGTAGATCCACTTGTAATGAAAGAAACTTTGGAGATTGAAGCTATGAGGTGACGACACGACAAGAGGATTATGGGAAGGAAGAGAGAGAAACAGAGAAGAAGTTACGGGTGATGAAGCAACAACTCAAGGAAGAATAGGAGCTACACAGACAACAAAAGGAGTTGCAGCGGGAACAGACATAGCAAGAGGGGAAACATGCACAGATTGATGAAACTGCACCCATACAGGTTATGGAAACATCTAAGAGTTAGCATGGAGTAGAGAGGGTGAGCACTGATATTGATCACATGCAATGGTATTCAGGAGCAGGGATGTCATTTTGCGCACATATGTGATCCCACCCATTTGGCACACTCACTCAAGTGAAGACAAGAAGCAAGTCCGACTGGAGTTGAACATGTATTTCGACAAGTTGATGTGCATGGTCACCAGCACACACATGGAGATCATCACAAACACTATGCATCAATATGTTATTGGTCCATCCTCACTCAAGACAATGATGCACATGTTATCAGATTAGTTAGACAGAGGAGCCCAAGTAGTGTACCTGGATCCAACAAAGGCAAGAGTTCGTTTCCATAAATATGTCACCACATAGTACACAGAGACAATCACATACTAGCAAGCTTGGCATCAATTCGCCAACATCGACTATCATGAGGATGTAGAAGAGTTGGTCTTCCCACAGTTGTCTGATTCATAGCGATGTCTTACATGGCTTTCTCAAGCCTATTTTGGCTTACATGGGTACATGTGCAGATTGTATGTAACATCTTGTCAAGTGGAAATTCAAGTGTCGATAGTTGAATCTAATAGTCATAGAGTAGTTGAAGATTCACGAGGGTAGATGAACAATCACAAAGGGGAATGTCAAGGGTCACCCCACCCTTTTCTATATATAGTACCTCATAACTCAGTGTAAGTGGTTTTGGTCAGCCAATATTTCGATAGGAGTATCTTAGAGAAAGCTTGGAGAGCATTGTAACAAGCCTTGGCTTCTTCATAGTGCAGAGCTAGTACATCTCTTTGGAGGAGCAATTGGTAGTGACTGCAACGTTTCGCTATCGGGACTAGTGGTTGGTCATGGTTGTACTGTATGATTGGAACTTTCATTTTAATATAATAGAGCTAGCATGTTTCATGCATATGTTGTTATTGTATTTCAGCTATCTTGGTTACTCTAATAATATATGTATCTGTTTGCTTATGCATGCATGTATGGACTCTTTCTATATAAGTATGTATGAAGCTTACTAAGATGTGTTGTTGGTTTAACCATCACTTTGTATTGTTAGCTTACTTGCTTTCTAGTTTGTGATGCATCTTCACTCATGTGTTCCCTTCCAAGCCGCGTGCTTCCACAGGTTTCCAAGGGGTGCACTCACCTCACTTTGCATGTGTTAGAACCATTCATGCACCTTCCTTGGCTTGTTCTACATGTTAAACCCTTTCTACCAACAAGGACATCTTACTTACCTTTGCGTGCAATCGCAGTCAAGGCGATACCGTATGACCCACTGCTGGGAATCCTACACCAAATGATCTGAGGTCTAGTTGGGACTTCTTACCGGGGATATCCTCTAACATGTTGGTGGGTCCAATAATGTCAACATATCTGGTGCTAGAAGGAGGGCCAGATGACAAGATGAAAACTTACATCTTGTTTTGAATCTTTGCACATCCATCATGGATACTGACACACTCATCCCTTCATGACGTTTTATTTATGCTAAACCTCTTGACATCATGAGGGAATTCGTTGATCTCTTGTTTGAATTCACTTATGATGGTGAAGGCGAAGTAGCCTAGCTTGAGTACTTAGAAGAATTCTATGCATTCCTTCCAAATGAGTTCTATGCAGAAGAGGCTAGTGTGTTGCTTCTATACACACTTTTTGGATCCACACTATAGTGGTGCTGGAGTCTGCCACCCAACAGTGTGCACTCACTTGAGTAGTTCTTTGATCTCATTGAATCTACTTTCCATCATTTTGATCCAAAACCTCTTGACAAAAAATGATTACAACAACAAAATACCCTGAAAGAATTGCCTATGGATTTTTGGGACCACTTTTGTGTATTGCAGTTTCAAGCTTTGAAAAGTTCGATGACATTCAAGTATCTCATGGACAAATTTGAGTATTGTCTTACCAAATCTATTAATCTTAAGAAGAAGTTCAAGCCCAAGCCTCGCTCAGCATACTTCAGTGATGGAGTTGCGCAATCATAGACCGACACGGTCGCTGTCACAAGTGACTATCGATCAGCCCCTCATCAAACAACTCCATCATTGCAGAGTGATGTGGGAGAACATTCACACACATTCGTTCAACTGTCACATCCTCCCAACATCACTTCTCACAATTTTCGTGCTGATTTGGTTGTGAATCCCATGGGTTGTCACATGTATTTCATACCTCATCCTCTATATTCGTATTTTGATGATCCTCTGGATTGCACTATCTTGTGATCTTCCATTCCAGACTCCACATTTGTTGTGAACAAGGATCAAGCTAGCGACGGACTTGGTGTTGCACAACCAACTGACGTTGTCATTCATGAGGAGTATGACTGGGAGCTTGAGCATCAACCCTTGGTGAAGGATGACTCCTTTATGTCTAAGCCTCCTCCATTCTTCTTTGACATCATTGGTGATTCTTCCATCCTTGATTTTGTATGTGTATCTCCATCTATGGATACGCCCATTGTTGATCATTCACAGAACACACCGGATATCAGTCTATGATCCGACAACAAAGAAGACCAATCATTCATTAAAAATCCACTTGATTTTTCATCTTCTTTTTCCAGAAACGCAGAGGGTGAACATTCTTACTTCTCATCTACCCCTCTGTGTGATTCATCAAATCATGAGGATGCCGATTAATATACTGAATTTTCTGACCTTGGTTGTCGTGATCTTTGTACTTATTCATCTGATCATGATATTGATTCAACTGTTGTTAAGCCATCTAAGACACTGGTATACGATGATATATCTATCAATGAACTCGAAACCCCCCAAACTGTCGAGGCACTTCAGCCTAATGGTTATGTCAAGTCCTTTCTCTCCTGAGGTTGGTTTCACTTCTGATTAGGAATTTTTTGAAACACCCAAGGCTCCTCATCACTCATATGTATGCATTGAAGATCAACGTAACACTCCAATCTTGCTTCCTCCACTCGAACTGCATGATCCCATCACTCATGAATTGGAGGAATATTACACAGCAAGAACACTTGCACAACAAAAGTGGTATACCTTTCTCATGTTTTCTTACACGTTATAGTCAAGAGAATGCGTACACTTGAAATCTACACATAGTATAGCACAACACCATGGCAAGTCCATAGGGTGTATGTCATGCGCTTTCACTCACTTCTTTTCTTTGCTTCATGCTTTGCATGTTTGTTTGTTTGTCTGCTTGTTTTCTTACTCTCTTTGCTTATGCATTTACTTGTTCTTTTGGTTTGTTTTGTTGTTTGTTTTCCTGTTTATGTCCGTAGGTTAGTTTCGCATGAAACCGTGTGCGACTCTTGAAACAAGCTAGGTAAAGTACAAGAGGAGTTGTGCAGTTATCAATACTTCGTTATTTGTCATCCTGCCTTTGTATGAAGAACTTTTTGTCTTCATTCCATGATAAGTCAATGAAAAATACGTATTGTTCGAAGTGAACCTTGGTGAAAACACAATGCTTGCGTGCTAACTAGTATCACCTACTCGAGTATATTATTTTGGGTTAATCCTTTCCAGCTCAGTCAAGTAGTGTAAGGTGAGGGGGGAAACCTTAACAAGCATGTCAGAGGTATATACAAAACTACTCCTCTGAAGGAACAACCTCTTCTGCTCTCAATAAGTTGGGATCCCTCTTCTACCTCAGAAATGAATAAGTGTTAGTCACAGTTATGAAAACAAAAATGAAAAGATGAAAATGTGAAAAAATTCAAAAAAATGAAAATGAATGAGGTGAAATAAGAGAAAGCCTTCTTGCATAAAGAGGTGATGCAAGGAACTCTGTTGGGGTACTGACCAGGCTCATTGGTAGTGGAGCAATGCTTGTGTTCCTGCATGACTCTGCCAGGGTACTATCCAGGCTTGCTGGTAGCGCAACAACAGTAGAGATGAAACTAAAACTCTGATGACCAGATGGCATGTGCACCAATAAAGCCCTCGTCCCCAATCAAAACAACTTTTTTTCCTTGTCTTGGAATGTGTGCCAACTAACCAAGAGCTTGGCAGATGCTACATCTTACAATCAAGCAAGTGTGGAAACCTAGGTGAACAGAAAACTGAATAATACTTTTGGAGGTGTTAGACTCAATTTTCATAAACAAGGTCCATTAAGAGAGCTGTAGTTCTACAAGTGTGTTTCCAAGTGTTTTATTGGCTACAACCACCCTCCGAAATTTTTCCTTAGCTTCATTATGAAGCCTCCCTACCAACCATCCTTAGCAGCATGTCTTGCTTTGTCAAGTACATAGGCTTCATTGGTTAATAAGCAACTTACCAACCTGTGCATGTTAGTTTGCTTCACTCTCCTCATAGGCTACCATTCCATACTAGGGCTAGTTGTTGGCTGAGCATCTCCCTCAAAAAATTGTGCAATTCTAGAGGGGAACCAACCTTCCCTCTAGAGATTGCTCAGATCTTCTAGGAAGCCTGCTGGGCTCAAAAATTGCACAATGCATTCCGAGAGTCTTCCTTGGGAAAATTGCGCAATATGGCCCAGCACTGTAGCTCAACCCAAAAATTGTACAATTTTGGGCAAAATTCACCTGTTCCTCCCAGAAATTGTGCAATCCCTTTGGGACAGCCATCCTATTTCCTCTTATAAATTGTGAAAATCCATCTCTTAGTCAAGCAAGCTATTGCATGTGCCTTCAGGCTAAGAGGCTCCCTCCAAGACCAAGAAAAGGTCAACATGCAAAAGGCATCCCTAGATCTAGGTATCTATTCTTAGCAGCTAGAGGTTACATGCAAAGCTCATTTTTTAAACATCTTGCCAAGTGTCACTTTTTCCTAGATTTGTGGCATCCGTGTCATAATGTCGATCTTATCAAAAAATCATGAACGGACACTACAGAGCCCAGTCCTCACATCAAAATTAGAGCTCTGACATCCCACATTGCATCGAGGAGTCTTCAACACTTTCAGCTTAGTTGTTTCAAGGTAAGTCTTCTTTCCTGCCTTGTGCTGTGTTTCTATCGCTTTTTCTGTTTTTTCTTTGTGTGAGTGTTGTTTGCTTGATTTAAATGAGCACTTCTTTCATTTTAATGTATGTTAGCTTGTAGTAGCATTGTTTCAGTTTTCGTTCACATCTCATTGTTGTCGCATGCATGACACTATTGTTTCACAGACAGTTGCTGTTGTGGTGACCTATTTCACACACATGCATGTTTTCCTGTTTTCTAAATCTTGCACTTGTTGTTGGCATGCATGATCATTCACTCTTGTTTACACTTAGTTTCACCATGCATTTAGACTTCTCATGTTTTGAGTCGCCCGTCGGTGGGTCTGGGCTGCCTTAGCCTAGACCATTCCTTGCTCGGCTAGCATCACACATTTTTGGAAGTGAAGGCTCTCCCTTCCCTCCAGAAATTGCACAAGTCAGGCCCAACACTAACCTCCAGGGTTACATTGCGCAATTCTCAGAGGCAGTGCCTTGTTGGCCTTAGAAACTGCCATCACAATTACCTATCCAATGAATACCAAACCCAAATAATAATAGGGTAGTGCAACCCACATACAACATTGAACTTCCTTCCTTTCCAACATATGCCATATATCTCATATATTGAAAATATATTCACTTGTGTTTCGGAAGAATTGTAGATGATTAAAATTTGCACATTAACTAAGAAAAATATGATGGCGAAGATCAAATTAAACCAAATTGCTAACCTAATAGTTCTCCCTTAGAAATCTATGCTCTAATTCTAGAATAACAACCAGTAAAAGAATAAATCTCAAAACCCGTTATCCTAAGAGATTTTGCATGGAAAATTCTTCTTCAGAACTAGAGTTTGACATTTTAGGAGAACCTAGGAATATGTGCAATAATATTCCTTTATTCCAAGCCATCAAGTATTTCTTAATTTATGCTAAAGTTGTTCGACAATTTTGTTCAAAAATACTAGAAAGGAAGAACAAGGATATAAAAATTATTCATCTCATTAGGAAGTTAGAATATGTATTACTAGGAAAACTCTATGAAGAAAAATAGATGGACACAAGAAGCCTAGTAGTTATTTTCGATATCATAATACTTCCACTCATACCAACTTGAATAATTTATGGGCATCCATAAATGTCATAATTAAGGAAAGAAAAAATGAAAAGACTTATTTTTCCTAGACTACAACCAACCCTAATATTCCTTTAGTTGGAAGACAGCACATAGTGAAAACTGAGTGAATTTTTCAACTTGACGAAAATTAGAGGGCACAATGGCTTGAAAACTTCATCGAAAAGATGAAGTTCAAGGCTAGGGATTGG
Organism: Pinus tabuliformis; assembly: GCA_031772625.1. Taxonomy (NCBI): domain Eukaryota; kingdom Viridiplantae; phylum Streptophyta; class Pinopsida; order Pinales; family Pinaceae; genus Pinus; species Pinus tabuliformis. The sequence goes on from CM062804.1 coordinate 185,884,467, forward strand.
GAATTGTTATTTTATTCTAGGTTTAAATACTTTAGAGGAAAGTTTCACACCATATGTCTTAAGCCTTATAAGGTTGATGTTTTCTATAATGATGAAGCCATCAAAATCCATGCCATAGATGAGGACAAAACTCTCCTAATGGCTAACGGACATAGTCTTTACCTACATCATTAATCCCTATCTAAGGAATATTTCCTACAAAAAATGATAAGAAGATGACCTAATAGCAATCTATAGCTGCTTAAAAAATAGATGATTCTTACTAAATAACATTCTTGTGTTACCAAAAAAAAAAGAGACCCATATATGAAAACCCCAGGGGCATACATGTCCACATGCCATGCGAAAAACAACTCTTGTTGACACATGGCATACTGAAAAAAATAGGAATGAGACTTTTCAATTTTACAATAATTATGTCAAATCCTTTTCCAATAATGATGATTGTCATATGCAGGGAAGAGCACTATTATTGATTAATAGTTGTTCAATTCCTACTATTGCAACACCCGCTGATACAAATCTTGCAACGCCCATTGTTGCAACTCCCATTGTAACTTCCATGACTTCCAACACTATTGTTGTAACTCCTATTGCTACAAATCTTCTTGTTGTAAATTCTAAGTTTGCAATTCGTATTGTTGCACTTCCTATCGCTACAACTCCTCCAACCACAATTCTTTCATCCATGTTGAATCATTTGTTATTGAAACTTCCATTTCTAAAACTCCTCTTGCCATAAAATTGGGTTGCCTAATTTTTGTTGTTGTGACATGGACTTATTACTATAAATTCATTGAAAATGCCTAATTTGTGTACTAGCCACCAACTCAGGAAATTGTGCAAAGGAGGAGCTACCAAGGTAATATATGATATATGAATTTTGCATAATGAATGGGTCTTAAAGTGGAAAGAGTACTTCTTTATTATTACCTACTATTGTCGTTCCTTTACATCATATTACCAATCATAACTCATCTATCAAAAACCATTAAACTCCTTTCTCTACATTGAAATTGGAAATTACCTCCTGGTGATTGCTAGGTTTCCAATCTCCTATTTTAATAGAGAAAGTCAATAGAAAGGGAGTTAAAAATACCATGTAAGCCTTGATTATCCATTATGAACACACTAATGTAGTTATCTTGAAAGCCTATGACCAAGAAGGATGGATGGAATATGTGCATAGGTTAAAGGGTTACAATGCTAAGATAATAATGGCATTTTCCTTAAATTTCATAAACAACAGGCATGTAGTTGTTGTGGTCATTATAGAAGTGAAAAAGTAGATTCTAGCAGAAGTAGTGGAGCTTACTCGTGAAGGGGAGAAATGGCACTAAAAAAAGACATCTAAGCCTAAAAATTTGTAGGAATTCCTAGAGCTAAGAGAGACTTTGGTAAAAAAGGGGATGATATTCAATCATTGGTCTCTACTGAATCCCTAGGGAGATGTATCCTCACTTATACAAAGATACATCACATGCGAGGGATGTTATGGGACCATGTACCTTCAACACATATACCTCCTCGAGCATCTCAGACATGGACACACTATCATCCTACCATACATCCTCCCCAAGACCCTATAGAACATGGAGACCAATGCATAGAAAGAAATTAGTCTAAGAGACATTGTTTCTCATCACATCCTTATCAAGCTTATCATGGAATGGGATCTAGATAGAGAAGGGAAAATATGGGAAGGACTCATTATAGCTCTAGTGGTTTCATTTGATCTAGGTGGAAATTAGTCGCCACTCGCCTATTCCACCTAGAACTCTAGTCGGTTTCATTTGTTTCCTTGTTTATTGTAACATTTACTATTTTTAGCAGTTTTTCGGGTCCTGAACTTCTAGAGCAGTTTTGACTCCCTAAACAACTTTTTTTTTGAGGTCCATAAGAAACCCAAAAGGGCCTACTCCAAATCTTGTATTACTTAGAGAGATATTTCAAACAAGGTCTTATACACAGAAAACAGAGATAGTATCACCAAGTTACGACCCAAGGAATTTGACTACCCAACTAACCCCAACGAGGCCCGTAAACTCTTGGCATTCCATCTCCTGGGGTTATGGTTTTGGGTGTTTAGGGTTTTACCTTATTGTTCAATAATAAATAGGCCCTTGAGCCTCATTGTAACATAATTCAGAGGCATTTATCCTCCACATCTCTTCTCAGAGACAATCTAGCATCACCTAGCCTAGTTTGTTTTCATTCTATTTGTAATCATATTTCAGTATTAATACTTCATTTCATTAATATCAAATCATCATAGGCATGTTGTTGCATCGTACTGTACCACAGGTATCACTAGGTGCACTTTGACATGTTGACGCATGTGCGCTACCATGGGCGTTGAAGGCGGTGGCACCGAAACTTGTGCGATATTAGAGATCATAAAACAAGAATGCCTAGACATCCAATGGCTCAGAGTGTCCCAAAATAGGAAGATGTTTGAGAGTTAATGAATCAAAGGAATGTGGAGCATGTTAAATGTCAAATCTTCATGCCCTCTACATTACCCCTTTACCTTCAAATTCTAGACCCCAAACCATGTGAGTGGGTGCCACGTAGCCCTCCACATGGGCTGCCCATGCTAGTCTGCCTAGTCCTCTTCCAGATAACCTACCACGTGCACCCAATCATCACCACATTTGACCTGCCATTCACAGTCAGCCTACCAGGCAGTTGGCCCCACGTATTGATGATGTCACCATGACATCATCCAAACTTTCCCACCAAATATGGTCCTCATAGGTGTCACACTTTAACTGATATAAAGGAGACCAAGGGACCATTTTTGGCATTTTCCACTGTTACCATCTAGCTTGACCTTTGTGCGCCTGCAGCACTAATTTTCCAAATTGGACAAATATTGAGTCCAAATATCAGTGAAATGTTTTCTACTACAAATTCTACCCATTGAAGCATCATTCTGCAAGAATTTGCAAGAATTTGAGTCAGTTTTAGACCCTAGTCATACCTTTGCAAAAAATCTCATGCTCTCCTCAAAGAATCCTCTGTTTGATTAGAAAAAATCCTTCAATTGATGGAATTTACCTGATAATAAGTTCTTAGACTAAAATAACCCCTGTTTCTATGAAATTCAATCTCATTTTACCTTAAGATCCCTAAGCTCAGGTCACTTACACGCACTATGATTTCTATGGGGCAAAGTTTTAAAAGTTCTCTCTTGCTAACCTGTTACCGTCACATTGTAACATGTAGCACACTTTTACTTGTATTTTGATTCCTAGAATATCCCTTCAATATTTTTTCTAAATTCATTAATTAATCCAACATACTACCCTCCTAGATTCATTAATTAATCCAATAGACTACCCATAACAAGGGCTTCCTCATCTGCCAAAACTTGTATTGACACTCAGGAAAAAGAGAAGAATAAATAAACATGTTGTTACAATGCTGATATCAGCACTCATGACCCACTTATGGTAACATTAGAGATGAGAAATTCCTTTTGTGTTTTTACTAAGCAATTGGACTCTTTAGTGGTGTTAGAGATCACTAAAGAGTCATAATTTCCTCTACCAAATCAAATATGGGATTTAAAAAACACCAATATATAACTCCTATAGGAAAGGGAACATATTAAGAGAATGCAAACTAAGCTTGAGCTTTTGAGGAAAGAGAACTCTAACAAACCTTCTCTCAAGGAAATATGGAAGATAACATGGAGATGAATAATAAAGATAATGGATAAGCACTGAAATGACTTGGAATTCATCCAAGAAGAGATTGATATCGTTAAGAGAGAACATATAGAAATAGAATCCATTGAAATAATTCTTCCAATTCTGAAGTAATTATAGACTTCCTTAACCAGGTGTTTAAAGAAGAAGTGGAAAAAGTGAATATCCACTAGTCAAAATGGGTAGAGAGGGAAATCTATATAATAATAAAACATGAATTAGTTGTGATGGGCAAAGAAGATATGAATGCACTAATTGAAAAACTAGAAAGTTTTTAAAATAAAATACGAGATGCTCTATCGAAAGAACTTTCCAACCTTGTTTGATGGTCATGGGAGCTTGTACCTAAAGGGTCCTTCATGAAAATCTTAGCTAGAATTAAATAATATCACAAGGGTTCTAGAGATAAGGACTACAGTCTTCAAGGAAGGGAGATTGTGAAATTATAATTATCATTATGAAGTTATTTTCATGCTCAAGAATATTTTGAAAGAGTGAGGCATAATCGATTGTGATGACATCACCTATTTAGAAGGGGTTATCATATAGGGCTGGTCATGTGATATTACATCTTGTAGAGAGTGGAGGAAGCCTATGTACTTGTATGAATGGGCTACTTAAAAGGAATTTAGACTAGTGTCACAAGGGACATCAACATAGGCAAGTCCTAGTTCAAGGCAACCACCACAGCAGCAGGCGTGACTTCACTAGTCAATGTTGGCATCGACACCACCATCGGCACTGACACCAGCACCATCAACAATCAATCCAAAGTATTGCCTAACGCAAGTACCACATGGGCAGGAGAAATATACACATGGAAGTATAGCGAAATCTAAAGGGACCAACCCTAGAACTAGAAGGTATTCTAATAATCTTCTAGAAGAAGTTTTTATATTACAACTGAAAATTTTGTAAATAATATTAGTGGTTTTCCAAATGACACTAGTGGTTTATGGTAGGGTCATAGTCTTTAAGTGCCTACATAGGTCTCATTTCTATTTTCAAGGTAGAGAAATTTGCTGGTGTAGGGGAAACTATGTCAAATTTTCTCCAGGATTTGTTGGTAGTCTTGAAGCTATTATGAATGAAATTATGCAACAAGTCTTGGGTTGTTTTTCCTCATTTTACATCTAACCCCTTGAACCCACCTCATATTTAGAACATTTTCACAAATATAAATACAATTTCAAGGAATTTCATGCCAAATTCTGTTGTAAACATGGTTTGTTATGAAAGTGATATGGGATTGTTAAATTGAAGTGAATTTTGCATCAATATGATGATTTATTTTGATTTTTGCAAAATATATCAAAGTTACTTGAAGAGTATCTTGGTTTCTTTGATGGGCTTTACAAGGGTCTTAAATTTAATGGAAAAAATCAAAATAGGATGTTTTCTAGTCGATGAATTCTTAATTTCTTACCTACCCATCTAATTTTAACAAGGTTAAAGGAATTCTTAACTTCTCCTTTAAATTTTTTAGGGTTTGTTCCCAATTTTTCATCATCTCCAAAAACTTTTCATTTTCCTTATGTCAAACCCAATGCTCATGAATGCTAGGACCCATAATTAGTGGAAATGCGTCCAACATAATGGTTTTAAAGATTGATAGTTTTTTCCTTACCTAGATTCTCGTACAAATTTCAAACTTGAAATAGAAATCAAAACTTAATTTGAATGGGTATTATTCATTTCTATTTGTACTTTCTTGAAGAAAAACAATGTTGAATATGGTTATGTGTGTAAGATGCAAATTTCCTGTGCAAATTTAGTTTTGCTAATTATGATTAATAGTACTACATTTAGCCCATAAATTTGTATACCTACATGGAGATTTTCATACTAATTTTATTTTCGAAACCATTCTTCATGTTTCTATACTTTCTTGTGACAAGTTATAGGATAAAATAAAGTTCATGATGCTTGAACCTAAATCTGAATCACAAAACATCGGCAAGATTCAAGCTAGAACTATACAACCATTTCATAATAATGCATTCACAGAAAATCACGTTAATGTACGGTCAAATAAGCTACATATTTTTGTCATTTTAGTCTTCTTGTTGACTTTATAGACTAAGAACACACAAGCTAGAATGCCAAACTAATATATACATGAATAACTTAACCCATATTTAGAATAACAATAAGGTGCCTCCATATGCATAATGTCAATAGAAAACTATAAACATAATATTAAAATTAAGATTGCACTTAGATGTTCGTTGGCTCTGCACTATAACACAATATAGTGTGACTCTAGGGCCCCAAGACAGTAGATTACTTAGTGTTTCAATAATTTGGGTGGTATGAACTTTATACTCCACAAGAAACAAGAAGGAGTGCTCTTGGGGAAGGCGTTTTAGCTTTAATAGATGAATATTCAAATGATGAGGTTGTAAACATAGTTGTTGCTACTCTTAAAAGAATAACTACTACTATTCCCATAAACATAGTTGTTTCTACTCTACGGGATGTAGTTTCTATCGTTTATGTAGGCACATCAGTTGACACTTCTATTTTTTCAACCATGAAAAAGTAATATCTTCTCCTCTTGTCGGTACACCTATTGCCACTCTTGTAGGGACTAATATTTATAACTAAGAATAAGAAGTTGTTTCCATTTCCATAGAGGATAAAAATGTAAGGGGACTTCCCTCTTTATCTCCATATACATCACTTATTCAACAAAACAACCTACTTAGAATGAGAAACTAGGAATTGCAGGTCATGATTGGTGTAATGAGGAAAAACTTGGATCAATGGAAATCCTTTTAGGGATTATAATATCTTATCCTGGAACTAGATTCTCTTTGTTCTGGGTAACCCTCTTAGCAAAAGCTAATAGTCCTTAACAAGGGAAGAGAAAATAAACATATGGAAATATATACAATAGCTGCCACTCCTAATAAAATTATTTAAAATAAAACTAAGACTTAGGAGGAAAAATAGTGGATAAAATTACAACAAGATAAATGAAAACACTTATTGGCTTATTATGATGAGGTGATACGCCTCAAAGAATTACAAAACGTTGTCATGGAGTTGAAGAAAAAATGGGTTGAGACAAAAAATATCTACAAGAGGAAATGGGAGGTAGACTAAGAGGATAGGAAAAAATCTATGAAATAGAGAACAAAATACAAAATTTAGAAATCCGAAAGGTCCAATTGGGCATGCTACTAGAGGTTTTCCTTAACTATAGACCTCCCTCTCTTCAATACATAATGTTATTGCAAGAGAAATATCTATTATTCCATAAAATTGCATCAATTACTAGTAAACCTTTTGAAATCTACAATCCTGAGCTCACTTTCGTTAAAACTTACTAACAATGCATACACAAGGACAAGAACCTCCTTGATGATTTGTATCAACATGATGTTTTATTATTGCATGAAAAAATATGGAATCCCAATTATTTTGTGGATGGTATTCAATTGAGAGCTTTTGTTTCCTTTTTAGCCAACCAATTTGATTGGGTTTCAACTCACAAAGTTGTGGAGAATAATTTTGAAAATTATTTGGGGATAAGGGGAGAAAACTCCATGTGCTTACAAGTTATCCAAAATCGTAAGAGCTTGATCTCTTCTCTCCCTTAGGAATATTTTTCATTAGAGAATAAGAAAGAGGTTGTTTCTGAAGACCTATATCAAATTTATATACTTAGGGAACCCGTAGAGGAAGGGTTTAATGTGAGGTGGAAATAGGCTAGGGGAGACAATAGGTAGACAGATTGATTCAGTACTAGCAACCTGCATATTTCCATAGAGATATCTCAAAGCTATGCAGGTGCATGGGAGAGTGTGGAGATAATTGAATTGGGTTAAAATTACACTATCTTATGATATGGTTTCCAAATAGTCCCTACAATATGGAATTTAAATTGGCTAACAAAAAATGAGGTTTCCTACTGGAAGACCATATCGAAAAAATAAGGATACCTTCTTCTAGAAAAAGTAGGGAAATCGGATTTCAGTCTCAATAACCTTCGTAGGAACCATGTTCTCTCTGACACGGACTAACTATTTGTTGCAAAAGGTACATGTGACATTTTTGGTAGGGGGAAATGATGGGTGTCCAAATTGATATATTTTCAACACTTGTCTATAACATGTTTTATATCATTCTTCCACTTTTCATCACCCCTTATTTCATTTTTCCCCACTATCACCCCATTCTTGATGCAGGTATGAATAATCTATATTTTGTCACTTTTATACTTATTCTTATAAGTTATGTTGTGAAAATGTTATCCTTCATACTAATATTGTCAAGAAGGATATAAAGAATGTGAATACAATTCCTCCATGTGGCCGCAACTCCTACACATGGCTAAAACTCCTCCATGTTGTTGAAACTCTAATTGTAACTCCATAATAGGCATTACAACTCAATGAGCTATGATAGGAAGATTTTTGTAACTCTCTTCCATCCTGCCACCGAAACTTTTCCACAATAGTGTAACTTTGACTTGATCATTGAAGGGGATGTTATAGCTCTCCCAAGACCAATGAGGTTGTTACAACTCATGTATTCCTTAATTTTTTCTTTCTGCAACTCGCATTGATACAAATCCTATTGTTCCAACTTCCATTGCTACAACTCAAGAAAATTATGAGAGCTTGACAAGTAATGCTCTAGTTTTATGGCCAAAATGTGTTTCTAATGATGGAAGGCGAAAGAGGCAAGTGGGTGACCAATCAAAAAAGATAACGCAAATTCTAATGATGTCTAGATAATATGAGTTGGAATTTTTTGAAATCATACCAAACTTTGAATGTATTTTTGTAACATGATATGCCACCTAATTCACTCAAGTTGGCTATCCAAGCTATCACCTAGTTTAGACATTTGTAATTTTGTATAAATATATAGCTTCCTTTGAAGCCCAAGGAGGAGAAGAAAAATATAAAGTAAATTGTTGTATAACTTAGTATTGTTGTAGTAGAAAGACTCTTCTATTCAATTCTCTCAATGCTTTCCATGTGATCATGTGATTGAAGGCTTTCCATTACCTTTTATAAGGAGGTAGCGAATTCTCCTAGCCTAGTAGTACTAGGTAGTGTTATCAGGTAGATTAGTATTTTCCATTCTTGTTGATTCATAACTAGTTTATATTTTGCTACTCAATTTACATTTAATTGTAATTTTCTTAATTTCCTTTCACCTACAACTTATAGTTTCCTTTTGTTGCAAATCTTTCAAACTTGTTTTTTTCTATTTAAACATTCAACCATTGATTATTTAGTAACTTTTAAAGTTGCTATCTAAAAGTTACTAAGGAAAGGTAATAGTACATTTTCTTTCTTTTACTTTAAAAAGACCTTAAAAAATTACGTACTCTAAAAATACATGAATTAATGAAAAAATAAAATTTCTAAATAAACTACTTCCCCTTTATATGAAAAAGATTATTGTTAAATTTGGATATTGTATACCATCATATTGTTGAAGGAAAATGCATAGTAGGTTATGATTTTTTATTATTGATTTATGTAGATGATTTGTAACTGGAAAAGTATGAAGATAGCCTCCAAAGACATCTTTATGCCCTAAACAAATTTTAAAAGTACTCTCAAATGCAAGTTAATGTAAAAAGACAAAGGTGATGACAATACATACTCTCCATAAAAGATAAACCATTAGACTAATTTGTTCTAAAATGTCAATATAATAACTAAAGTGATGATTATGAAAGAACCTTCAAACAATTTGGGGGCTCTTCATTCTTACACATAGATGAGCCTTGAATTTGATTGTAATTATTATGGAGTTCTTGTCTGAGAAAGTAGGTAATAAAGATCTTGAAGTCTCTTTATTCTTTGTAGAATGAGTAACAACAAAATCAAGCATGGAGTTGGAAATTGAGAAAACGCTTTGAACTATTAGTGTAAAAAATAACTTCATATGGTTGTCATATTTGGGCTTTAAGCCTTTTTAAGGAATGTTGAAAAAAGGTTGAAAGAGTTTAGAAGACTTCATAATAGATGAACTAGGAGATAAAGCACAAACCCTTTGTAGTATGATGTTAGTTAAATCAAATATGTCGATGTTAGAAGGAGAACTATTATGCCAATTGCTTTCGCATTTTTTCAAAATAAATCACATGAATAATAACATATTACTGATGCCAAGCAATGCTTACATTTTGATATAAGGTGTCATAACATACATAATAAATTAGGATAAAAAATGGAAAATTGAAGAATAATATTTATTAGTTGAATAATTAATCATTTGAGAGTAAGTACAAAAGAAGGTGATAAACATGCTATGGAAAGAAGCTAGTGAAAAGTAAGATTCTATTAATTTGAAATCTAACCAGTGATCACTTATGTAGATCAAGAATAACTCCAAGAGGAAATATCTTTGCATAGAGAACATTTCTTTTAAAAATTTAGGTAAGTTCACATCATATAGTTGTAGGAGATGGAAAACTATGAACAGGGAAGAATATCTATGATTACTTTGTAAACAAATAGGTATTGAGGATGAGATTCATGTTAATGAGTCACAATTTTGACTATGTTTTGATAGATAATTGCTTCCCTTTTTTCCTAATATATCACCATTTTTTCTCTTGATCGCTTCCACTTTTCATAGTTTTTCTAAGGTATACAGTTTTCATTGATTTATCTCATTTGATTTTTATGAGTGGAGTTGAAATGTGTTTTAGAGATTAGTTAAATCATTGTGTATATTTATGTTCCTCTATGAAACTAGTTATGATTCCTAATCTTGATTTCCAGAAAGGAACTAGTTCCTTTTAGGTCAATATATGTTTTTCCCTTTGTGTTGAGGATGAAACACCGTTTTATTTTGTGGTAAAAGTTAATATTCCAAACCATAATTTCAAACCTTATTGAATTATTTTCATGGAGGATGGGAGGTGTTTCAACTGGATTGAATGTTTCTCATGGAATATGAAAAGGGCTTCACCCTAATCCAAGATTTCATGAAGATAGTGGTACAATAAGCTCAAGTATTTGATCTATAGTTAAAAAATGGCACATTTGATACTCCATGTAGCATATGCAAACAAGGGATCAAAATTTGTTAGTTCTTAGCTCTAATCACATCAATAAAACCAACATTACAAGTTGCAACCTATAGCAGTTATAGGAGCCTAGAGGATGTAAAGATATAAGAAAGTGAAGAAGCATCTAAGGAGGCATTTGATTATCCTCAAATGGTTCCGATCTGATCATAGGCATGATTTTTTATTTTAGTTCTTTGTGTATTAAAACTAATTTTGCAATTTAAAGAACCTATTTTTCCATTTATGTAATTGGAAGGTTCATTCATAGATATAAATATGTATTGATATTTACAATGATGTTATTATCCTATTGATGAAAAGCTTCACACTATAAACTTATGATTTAACATTGATTTTTAATTATAAATATAATCATGGATCATTTGGTTTGATACATGGACTTCAATTGTAGCTTTTCCTTGGTAACCTTGTGGATTTAGGCACGAGCCAAAGAAGTAGGGCCCACTCAACGTAACGTGTTATGCCACTTGTTTTTCTTGTGTGAATTAGTTATGTGTGGATTTGGTTAAGCTATTTTTCATATCTTCATTCTCTTTCTTGTATGATTTCCATATTGTCTTGTACATTTATTGTGTTGTTATTTCCTTTTGCATCTAATAGATAGTTTAGGTTGGATTTGTAGTCTTTATATTATTTTTTTTCGTACATTATTTTTTGTCTTGTGTATTATCTTTAGAGTTTTATGGTATGTCAACCAACAATAGAGGGAGATATAAAATGGGTTATTATAGACTAGTTATAATGTAGCCTTAGTGTATTAATGAATCAATCTATTCTTAATTGATGCTTGATACACAATGTTAATGTTAAGTTTTGAATATGTTTTTCATGGGATACGACATATGAAGTGTCACTCACCAAGTTAGGACTATAGAATTATATTTATTCCTTTCTAATGTAGGATTTTATTTACATGCAATAGAATTTTTAGTTACTCTCTCTTTGAGCGTGATGAATAGAATATATTAGATGATGTAACAAATGTATTATTCCTTTATTTATTGCCCTAGGTGCATTGAAAGTTCCCTACGAACATCAGGCTAACAATCTAAATGGTTATGTTTCTATGAATTTAACCTAGTTGTAGGAGGAAAAATCAAAACACCTTCATTTTTAGCATTGCTTCCAAGGAGGCACTCAAAGAACTAGGACTCTATGTTAGGTTACATAAACAAAACTAGCTAAGGTAATCATAAGAAATTTTCAAAATATCTCTTTAATATCCTTTTCCTAAATTTCCTACATTAGGAAATAATTAAATGCATAAGGCATGAAAAGACATAAACTCTGTCTTGGTAGTCATTCATCATGCCAACACATTGATAGGCAGACAAGCTTTAAAAAATCAACTTGTTGCCGCAGTTACAACCACCCTCCAAAAGTTTGCCTTAGCTTCTTTTTGGAGTATCCCTATAGCCCATCCTTAGCAGCATGTCTTGCACTATCAAGTACATATGCTTCATTGGTTTTTTAGCAGCTTGCTAGCTTGTGGATCTTAGTTTGCTTCACTCCCCTCATAGGCTGCTATTCCAGATTGGGGCTAGTTGCTGGCTGAGCAGCTCCCTCAGAAAATTGTGCAATTCTGGAGGGGAACTAGCCTTTCCTCTAGAAATTGTGCAAATCTTCTAGGCAGCCTTCTGGGCGCAGAAATTATGCAATGCAGTCAGACAGTCTTCCTTGGGACAATTGCGCAATATGGCCTAGCACTACAGCTCAGACCATAAATTGTACAACTATGGGCAATAGTCACCTGCTCCTCCTAGAAATTGTGCAATCCCTCTAGGACATCCAACCTAGTTCGTGTAAGAAATTGTACAAATCCCTGTCTCAATCAAGCAGGTTGTTGCATGTGCCTTCAGTTTGACTGGTTCCCTCAGGGACTAAGAAAAATTAATTTGCATGCATGGGCTGCTCTTCTCAAAATATCAAAAGGCGACATGAAAAAGGCATACCTATATCTAGGGATCTATTTTTAGCAGCTGGAGGTTACATGCAAATCTCATTTTAGAAACCTCTCGCCAAGTGTCACTTTTTTCTAGATTTGTGGCATGTGCATCATAACCTTGATATTATAAAAAACTCATGAACCAAACATTGTAGAGCTCATTCCTCACATCCACCTTGTAGATCTAACATCCCACATTGCATCTAGGAGTCTTCGGCACTTTCAGCTTAGTTGTTTCAGGGTAAGTCTGCTTTTCACATGTTGCGCTCCGTTTCTATCGCTTATTGTATTTCACTTTGTGTGAGTGTTGTTTGCTTGATTTAAATAAGTTATTGTTGTCATTTTAATGTATGTTAGCTTGTAGAAGCATCGTTTTAGTTTTCATTCACATCTCACTGCTATCACATGCATGACATTATTTTTGCACCGAGGGTCGCCATTGCAGCGACCCATTTCACATGCATGCATGTTTTTCCATTTTATGAATACTGCACTTGTTCTTTGCATGCATGATCATTCACTCTTTCTTACACTCAGTTTCACCATGTATCCATACTTCTCATGTTTTCAGTCGCTCGTCGGCAGGTATAGGTTGCCTTAGCATGGACCTTGCCTTGCCCAGCTGGCATTGTGCATCTCTGGAAGTGAAGGCTCGGACTTCCCTGGATAAATTCTGCAAGCCTAGCCTAAGACTAACCTCTAGGCTTGCATTACGCAGTTCTGGGAGGTAGTGCCCTTCTGGCCCCAGAAACTACGCAACACAGTTTGCTACTTTGCATGTCACTGCTAACTAAAATTGCGCATTGTGCAGTTTCACTCCTAAACAGGCCAGGCTGGACTGTACACTACATAGTTCCAATAGTTAGTCAGCCTCATGATAGCCCGAACTATGCCTTGCACAGTTTTGGGAGTCAGTCTCCTAGCCTCCTGTTGAAAATTGCGCAATCTTTATAGACAGTCACATAGGTATGTTGCATGTCAGTCCTTCAGTTTGTTTTTGTTTTTCAAATGACAGATTTCTTACAATGAGTGTTTCTATGTCTCCAAGTATCACATGTGTTCATCTTCCTCTCAGCAGCATAGGTATAATGGCTTCCAGGAGAGCAGAGTTGAAGACACCATTCAGAGCACAACTGGGGATGTAGTCAATCAAGTGTGTATGAACTTGCCTATCTATGAAGACATCAAGTTGTTCATGGATGGGATATTAAGATGAAATGGAAGTGACATCATAGTGAGTAGCACCATCAGTAGTAGTGGAAGGTAGCACACCTATATGCAACAAATGCAAGAGGAAGGTTGTTGACAACACAGAGGCGGAACAAAGTTGCAAGCTCAACCAGATCCACTTGTAGTGAGAGCAGCTTTGGAGATTGAGGTTATGAGATGACGGTGTGACAAGAGGATCTTGGGAAGGAAGAGAGAGAAGTAGGGAAGTAGTTACAGTTTTTGAAGCGATAACTCAAGGAAGAATAGGAGTTTCACAGACAACAAAAGGAGGTGCAGTAGGAACAGGCACATCAAGAGGTGCAACATGCACAAATTGATGAAACTACGCCCATACAGGTTATGGACACATCCAAGGGTTAGCATGGAGTAGAGAGGGTGAGTAGTGTTATCGATCTAATGCAAGGGCATTCAGGAGTAGGATTTCATTGTGTGCACGCATGTGATCCCACCCATTTGGAACACTCACTAAAGCGAAGACAAGAAGCAAGTCTGACTAGAGCTGAACATGTATTTCGACAAGTTGATGTGCATGGTCATCAGCAAACACTTGGATATCATCAGAGACACTATGCATTAGTATGTTATTGGTCCATCCTCACTCAAGACAATGATGCACATGTTATTAGATGAGTTGGAAAGAGGAGCCAAAGTAGTATACCCAGATGCAACAGAGGCAAGAGTTCATTTCCAGAAATATGTCACCAGATAGTACACAGAGACAATCACATACTACCAAGCTTGGCATTATTTCACCAACATCAACTATCATGAGGATGTCGAAGAGTTGGTCTTCTCATAGTTTTCTGATTCATAGCAGTGTCTTGCATGGCTTTCTCAAGCCTATTTTGGCTCACATGGGTACATGTGAAGATTGTATGTAACATCTTGTCAAGTGGACGTTCAAGTGTTGATAGTTGAATGTAATAGTCATAGAGTAGTTGAAGAGTCACAAGGGTAGATGAACAGTCACAAAGGGGAATGTCAAGGGTCACCCCACCCTTTTCTATATATAGTACCTCATAACTCATTGTAAGGGCTTTTGGTTAGCCAATATTTTGATAGGAGTATCTTAGAGAAAGCTCGGAGAGTATTGTAACAAGCCTTGGCTTCTCCATAGTGCAGATGTAGTACATCTCTTTGGAGGAGCAGGCGATAGTGATGGCAACGTTCAGCTTTTGGGACTAGTGGTTGGTCATGATTGTACTATATGATTGGAACTTTCACTTTTAATATAACAGAGCTAGCATGTTTCATGCATATGTTGTTATTGTATTTCAGCTATCTTGGTTACTCTAATAAGATATGTATCTATTTGCTTATGCATGCATGTATGGACTGTTTCTGTATAAGTATGTATGAATCTTACTGAGATGTGTTGTTGGTTTAACAATCACTTTGTATTGTTAGCTTACATGCATTCTAGTTTGTGATGCATCTTTGCTCGTGTGTTCCCTTCCAAGCCGCGTGCTTCCACAGGTTTCCAAGGGGAGCACTCACCTCACTTTACATGTGTTAGAACCATTCATGCACCTTCCTTGGCTTGTTCTGCATGTCACACCCTTTCTACCATCAAGGACATCTTACTTACCTCTGCGCGCAACCTCGGTCAAGGCAATACCGTACAACTTACTACTGGGAATCCTACACCAAATGATTTGAGGTCTAGTTGGGACTTCTTATTAGGGATATCCCCTAACGTGTTGGTGGGTCCAACAACATCAACATATCTAGCACTAGAAGGAGGGCCAGATGACAGGATGAAAACTTACATCTTGTTTTGAATCTTTGCACATCCATCATGGATATTGTCACACTCATCCCTTCATGATGTTTTTTGTATGCTGAACCTCTCGACATCATGATGGAGTTTGTTGATCTCTTGTCTGAATTCATGTATGATGTGTTGGATACCTATAGTAATAGGTTTCATATTTCATGATTGGCAAGAGAAAAGCCAAATATGCTCTGCTCTGGTATCCCAAAGATCCCATATTTCCTAGAAAGCAAGAGCTGGGTAAAGTGTTTCAAGTATTGAGGACCTTATTTCAAATTTTGTGGATGATTCAACAGTCTAATCTGGATCATGCCATGTTTCAATTTTGAGTTGTAGAATAGAGAAAGAGGTCTGTCCAAACAGCTTAATCTTGGCAGACAAGTAGTTCAGGTAGAGAAGCAAAGGTTCCCAAAAGTTTAATCTGGGACCTTGGAAGACATAAGGGTAGAAGTAGATAGAGAGAAAAGGAAAAAGCCAAAGAAAAGAAAAGGCAATTGAGGGTTGCAAGTCCAAGTGCCCCTCCAAGAAGAAACAAAAAATGCTAGGCAAATAGTTGGGTAGGCAGTTGTGGTTGCAGAAAGAATATGATCACCATTACACAGGCATCAATAGGTCTCTTGCCAAGGCAATAAATCTATCAGCAAACAAAGTGGTGAATTCCATGAACTCACAGCAAAGAGCATCACTAACTTCTTTTCTTTCCCTCTCTAGTCTATCACTAACACCCCCTTTCTAATTCCCCTCCTTCATTCATATTAACTCCTAATTCTACTATATAACCTCCCTTATCTTACTCCCACCCCTAATATTATTAACACTAAGGTGTATAAAACCCCAAATCTTATGTATATTCCCTCCCCTAGGCATAATAGCCGTGTATTGTTCAAAAGGGACCAAAATGGCATCTGGCCACTTTGGTGAACCTATTCCACCCTATTTCCCCTTTGCTGCAAGTCAATTTGCCCTCAAATCACCTCTGCACTGATAAAACCCCTCTCCAAACCCCTTTGGCATATAAAACCTTTGCAAAGGCTAATACCCGCCTCTGGCACGTTTCCCAATCCTACCGCATGGTTGGTTAATCAAAACATTTGGAAAAACCCATAAAACCCACAAAGTTTGATTTTTCCGCCCGCACTATCAAACGCGCCTTCTTCTCCTCCGCCAGCCGTCGGATCAAGCCCATCAGATCCGACAGCCCACATCAATATCGGAGCGCTTCCTGTGGCGGCACGTTAACCTCCGGGAAAGTGACGTTGCGCCTTGTCACGCCTCCTCCACGCGTCAACCGATGGACCATCTCGGAGCCCGCTCTGACAGCCTCTGCGCCGTACCTAAACCGCCCCGAGAAACCGCGGCGGTTAAGGCCTTAACCGTGACCGCTGCAGTTTGACCGCCACCTACCCGCCGCTGACTCGCCGCCACGTCATTGCCTGCTCGTACCTGCCTCTCGTATGGGTCCACCTCACTGCTGACTGGACTGCCACCTCGCCGCCCCTTGACCAGTCACCCACTGCCACGTCGCCCGATGACGTCAACTGACGTCACCTCACCATGACCCACCAATGACGTCATGCTGACGTCAGCAGAAAAAAGCGCCAAATTGGTAAAATAACCCATATTTACCAATTTTCCCGTGTTTTTACCATTTTCACTGTGATTTCTGCTGAATGCTCTGCATGACCGTTTGAACTCAAATTTTCGCCAACCAGTCAATTAGCCCGGGCGACCTCCTCAAACAGCAACTGTGCACCTGTGTTTCAACCTCTGCTCGTCGAATTACAGGTATTTAGACCGTCTCGCCCTCCATACGACCTTCATTAAGCTTAAAATTGCTCAGAGGGATAATAGAACCATAAAAACGATATTTGCACCGTTCATTTCCATTTGTTCATCCACCATTGTCATTGTGAGGGCCAAGAAGTACCTGCAGAGCTTTAGAAACCTGCAATCCTCATAAAACCTCTGTAATTCTGCGTTTTCCCAGCAGAGCTCCTAATAGACATAATTCACCCGATTGGAGAGTTCAGTTAGGCCACAGAGAAGTTCTGTCACTAGACTCCAGTAGTATTTCAATTGCTATTGAGAGAATTCCCCTTGAATACTCAAAACATCAACTGTTTCCACAGAAAACTGCCTCCAGACTATGTTTTTACCATTTCACCTGTCTACCTACAATTATTGCAACTTGAAGAGCTATGGAGACCCCTATTGCACTGAATATTAAGCCCATCAATGCCCCTCACCAGGAATTAGCATGGAAAGCCCTGGGGGACATGGACTACCAAATGCTGGATTGGTTCCCCATGGGAACCAAGTACAATGTGCTAATGTTGAATGAATTAAGAGCCCAGCACCTCAGTGGGGCAGATATCTTGGGGATTTGGGAGTCAAATTTGCCCATATACAACCTTCCCCAAGTCAATCCAATGCCAGAGCTTATTTATAGCTGCCAGGAATGCTATGACCCCAGCCAAAGAGCAGTCATGAGCCCCACAGGCCTAGCCCTGTTCCAGATCACCCCAGAGAGCATAAACCAGATGCTGTGCTTCAATACAGCCAAGAAATTGACCCCTCTGTCAATGCAGAATCTGATTAACACAGGGATCAAGCTGTCCAGTGACCAGATTGTCAAAATCAACCAACTGTTTGTCACACCAGGCTCTGAAACAGTCAGAACCCCTCCTATTGGGTACCATTGTCTGAATGAGTTGGGCAGAATGTTGGTGGATCTAATTGGCTATGTCCTAGGATTCAGGGGGCTGGAAGATGTAGATGAAAGCATAATGGCAATGCTGTCCATATTTGCCCCTGGTAAGCCTCCAGCTGTGCAGTATGATTATGCAACTTACATAGCAGAGAAAATCCATGATCAGTTCATGAATTTGAAAAGGGAGAGACTGTTCAGGTACTCCTCCTATATATATCATTTATTCCTTTTCTATCAGCCAGCTACCTTCTCTGTTCCTTTGAGGCCACTCAATGCCCAAGGAAGCCCAAGATCAGTTGTTTTCTGGACCTCTGTTTTTCATTTTACCTCAGTATCACCCTATACATACTGTGAGTTTATTGATTTATTTGTTCATCCGGCCCTAACAGCTCTGCAAGGTACTCCTCCTCCTAGATTAACCGATGAAATGAAGAGGATTCTACATTTGAACAAATCTTACAATATTGGCAACTGGTACTTCTACCAGAACCACACAGTCATTAGGATATATGGCTGTGAATTGAACCCATTTAGATTGCCAAGGTATGTCCCCATGAGGCTTTTTGCCTTAGAGTATTTCAGGCAGTTTGGGAACTCAGATTACCTTCACTTTCAGAGTAGAAACAAGAAGTCACAATTGAAGGTAAGAAGTCAGCTAGGTTCCTTCCTGTATAACAAGAAAGAGGAAGGGTGGAAAGAGGCACACAGCATCCTGGAAGGCCTCAGATTGCAGACCAGTTTTGAGTGGATTCCTTATGACCCCAATCATACTATCTCCCTCAGGAGAATTAGATACAAATTGGGCAACTATGCACATAAAAGACAACCTGAAATTGAACAGTATGCCAATGCACTAGATTGGGAAGATGGTACACTAGTAGAACAAGTCACTAAGGAAGAATTACTTGAGAAAGAAGCTAGGAATGTGCAAAAAGAAGCTGACTTGGAAACTTGTGGACAGGTGCCCCTCTCCTACAGAAGGCAAATTGGAACAGCTGCTAGATCTTCAGCAGCACAGCAGCAAACCACTGAGAAGACATCCCAGGCAGCAGGCAAAGACAAAGGTAAACAGGTGGAACAACCACCTGTATTGACAGAGGAACAAGTTGACACCTTGCTACAGCAGCAAGAAGAAATGGAACAGCAAGAACTGGGGCAGCAACAAGAAAAAGCACAGTCCAGTGAACAGCAGCCCTTGCAGCAGGAAAAGGGGACAGATTTACCTAGTAACACTGAGCAGCAGCCCCAAACAGAGGTGCCTCCCAGGACAGACACCAATGTAGACACCTCAGTCCTCCAAACACCACAGAAGGAGGATGTGACCAGGAAAAGGGAGAGAGAGACCCCCCACACCTCATCCTTCATCAGAGGAGAGAAGAGACAAAGACTGAATGACTCCCAAGAGGAGGACATAGCAGTAAGGCAAGCCATGGGCATGGGCCCACCCAGTGGAGAACTTTCGGCCAGCTCATCTCAGCGTGGACATGACATGACTATGGGTGGAGAGGTCAGCTCCTCCGGTCAACATAGAAAGGGGCAGTCAAGTATAAAGCAGCAATTCATTGACATCAAAAGGAGGAGTGATCCCATAAAAGTGCAGCTGTATGATCACTTGTTAAACCTAGCTCCTAGCAACCAGCAGAGACTCATGTCTGCTTTCGATGTGAGCGAAGGCAAAATGGTAATGAGCCACTTCATGCCCACAACTTTGCAACCTCAGTCCACCTCGGACTATCTAAGAACCAACATGGAGGTTCTTGCCAAAGACATACACCCTATGGACAAGATTGAATTACATAAACAAACTGGTGAAATGGTGTATGCCTCCCTGGCAGATGAGACATTGGAGAATTATAAACTAAAGAGCAGCCTGGATAACACAGCTTCTCAGCTGGAGTTAGAAAGAGCATCATCACAAGCCAAGGACAATAGGATCAAGTCCTTGGAAGAGGTAATTATAGAGATAGGGCATGATCCTAAAGATGTCAAAGGCATCCAAGAACTTCTGAAGATAAGGGATGCAGACATGGCAGCCCTAAGAAAGAAAATCAAACTCCCGGCCACCATCCATCCACAAACAGATGAAGTTGCCCAGCAAAGGCAAGAGAAGGATGCTACAGATCTGCTGGTATCCCTATACAAAGAGCTGGTTAGGACTCAAGACCAGCTAGGACAAACTGAAGCTGCAAACGCAGCACTACAAGAAACACTGAAGCAAAGAGAAGGGGGCCAACCCTCCCAGCCTCCTCCTGTGATAATAAATCTTGAGGAAATCCCTCCAAAGACCACTCCTCCTCCTCAGCAAACAGAAGCTACAGCACCAACTACAGCGCCATCCACAGCAACAACATCTACAACATCAGAACAGGCTACTAGTTTAGACATGCAAAAGCTGCAAGCTGAGATCCAAGCTATGGAATCTCAAATGAAAGAGCTGGATGAACTTAAGAAAACCTTGACCAAGGTAAATGAAAAGTTTGACAAGAGCAAACAGAATGAAGCAGCCAAGGAGAGAGAGGTAAAAGCTCTTAAGAGGAGAATTGCTGAACTAGAGAAAGAGCTTGCACTAGAAAAGGTGACAGCTGAAATGAAAGCAGTGCTATGGAGCAACATTGGGCGGTCCATCGCCAACCAGTGGCAATATATTGAGACCATGGATGAGCAAATGGTGCTCATCACTAAAGCAAACAGAGAAATACAGAGGGCCAGGGCAAGCCTTGGACACATGCCAAAAGCTGCTACTAGGATAATCAATACTCTGAACTATAAGACTAGCTCTCAATTAGCTGTCATGGGAATCACCAACAGGACAGAAACAATTGCTGTAGCCAAGAGAGTCATAACATTGAGGAACCTGGTTGGAACACTGGAGAGGAGGACACAGGATATGCAAACTGAAATCAACAGATTCCTGGAAAAGTTCGTGGCACTACAAAACAGAGGCCTCCCCAGCATTTTAAGCAGTGTAGGAAGACTGCTCACCCTGGACAATTACAATAAGAGAATTGATGCCCAGGCAGTAGCAGAGATTGCACAACCGCCCAGCACTTCAGCAGAACCAGGGCCAGCCACCGGGCAGAGTATGTATGACAGAGTGGAGAACCTGTTTTTCCTCATGAATGAAGTTGACCATCTGTTTGATACACCACCTAACTTCTTCAAATTCACAGAAGCAGATGAAACTCTAGGGGCAATCTTAGCACACCAACTGCCCACACAGGATGCCTGGAGAAATTTGACACAGACAGTTTTGTCAGGCCAGAATCAGTAGCGCCAATTCTCCAGGCAAATGAGCATACATGCGCAGGCACAATTTTGAAGAAAGATATCTACAGAGAAGAGGCAGAGGCTGAGCCAACTCAGCAGGACCATTGACTCACCACAAGCAACAGTCACAATCACAGGTGACAAGTCCAGGATACAGCGTACAAAGCCTTAAAGACAGATCTTCCAGCATTTATTCAGAATATCTCGACCGACTTAGCTGTCTCCAAAGGCTAAAATATCTTCTGACAGAGCATTAAAATGCCTGTACTCTGTAATCAATGCTGCATTAAATTTTGATCATAATATCTTAAGTAGTTGGTAAGAATGTAAAATCTGAGATAACTCAGAACTCAGATATTTTGTAAATCACCGCAAGTATATATTCACCCTTCACAGCAGTTGAAGGGGTTGTTGCAATTTTCTTTTGAAGAGCTCTCGCTCGTTGTAATATTTTCAGAGAAGTAATACAAAGGAATAATGGAATTTCCAAGGCTTGGTGTTCTTTGATGTATTGTGGTGAAAGATGAATGTTACAGGATTCCAGGGTGTTGCATAAAACAATAAGTATTCTCAAATCTCTTTGTTATATGTTTTCGAGTCTTTTGTTCTCTTTTGTTGTTCAAATGTTTTACACTTGATAGCAAGGTGAAAGGATAGTTCCAGGATTTAACCATGTTTACCCTGGACTCAAACTGAGCTATTATACATGTTTTCCTCAGATACAGTGACAGAATTGTAATTCTTAATTGCTGCATTTCAAAACTGTGTCTTTTACTGTGACAGCCATTCTCAGGGATTCAATTTTTGCCCCTGAGACCTCGTCTTTCTCCTCTTAAAGTTGTCTGTTGGAAATATATAGACAATAAGTGAAAATTCTTAAATGCTTTCACTGTTTGTGTTACCTGTTTCCAGTCATTTAATCAAAAATCTGTTCTATTAAACACTCAAATGGCCCTGTAAGTTCCATCTTTCATCTCAAAATTTCAAACACATATAGCCACAGACTCCATTGCCCAATGGTACTCAACCTCTCTGAAAACTACATCACTAGAATCTAAAAGGAGTTTCATCAACCAAAACATAAACAAAACCAGTGCATAATAGCTAGCCTAAAACCCTATCGTAAACAGTTACAAATCATAAAGAGAGAGCCCTCTCTGATCACAGTTTGGCTAGAAACAGTGATCCAAAGATTGGTTAATGGTTACCCCGGCCGTATTCCCTTGGGAGTCATAGGGAACAACCTGGGTGTTAACATAAATGGCGACTCCGCTGGGGACTTAAGATTTTTTCAATTACTATCTATTTTCAAAAGCTACCATCAAGCCTGAAACTAGCCAAGAGGCCTTAGGACTGTTTCTGTAAACACAGGGACAGCTTTAGGGAAGAGCTAACTAGGGAATCTTCATCTTAGCTTTGAAAAATATATAGTCATTCCAGAATTCTTACCTAGTCCTTGTACATACAAAACCTTCTGTATAAAGTTCTAAAAGAATACTTAGAAGCTGGCTCCCAAAAGAAACCCAAGGCACACTAGGGCAAACCCTGACCCTAATCAACCCATCATTGTCGATAACCCAAATATCATACCAAAGAACATAAGGAGACAGCAAAAGCAGGAAAAGCTTGCTGATTCAGATATCAGTTTAGACCAACCTATCCTCATTCCAACTCCTTGCAAAGTTCTTTTCCGTTCCACACCCAATTCCCCCAGTTCACCATCAACCTCTCAAAGTCCTCTCCTTCCATCTTCACCATCTGCACACACTCCCTCAACCAGTTCCCCACTTATTACCCATCCTCTTAACCCGGTTACACCTGTAATCCCTGTTGTCCCATTTGTTCCTATTAACCCTATAAACCCCATAAATATGGCTAACAGATATGCACCTCTGCAGATACCAGCCAATGCTCCAGCTCTACCCCAAGACTACCAAACTAGACTCTCATTTTTTGACTCCCATGGCCCTTTGACAGCCATCCAGCATGCTAAAAAGATGCAAGACCACTTTGAGACCTATGAAATAGATGATGACAGTGTTAGGATGAGAATTTTTGTTCAAAGCTTAACTGGGGATGTCAGAACTTGGTTTAGATCCTTAAATGCAAATTCCATTGCAACCCCTGAAGTTCTATACCAGGAATTTACCAACAGATGGGAGAAAAAGAGAGATCCGCACCATATACTTGGTGAATATAACACTATTAAAAGAGGTCCCCAAGAAACGGTTTTGGAGTATTGTGCTAGGTTTAACAACATATACAATGCTATCCCCCAGAACTTAAGGCCCCCTCCTGATTTGGCCCTTTATAACTTCCCTGATGGTTTTGATTCTGATATGGCCTATCAGTTGAGAGAGAGAGACCCTCCAACCCTTGCAGAAGCCCAAAGGGTTGCAGTCACTGTAGAGGCCAACCTAATTGCCAAAAGAAACAGGGCAAAGCTGGAAAAGAAGACTGGTTTCAAAGAAGAACCCTCGGGTTTTGATGAAAAGTTAGATGCAATTCTAAATAGCATGAAGAGATTGGGAGAGAGAGTGGAATCAGTAGAAAGGAAATCATCATGGGAGGCACCACAAAACAACCCTCCTAGAAACCCAAATTTTAGGAGAGTCCAGAACCCCAATATAGGAAAAACAAGTGCAGACCAAGATATCAGACCCCCTTTTCAAGAAAATTATGCAGAAACTTCCTCAGCTAATCAGCTCAATGAAGATCCTGAGATCAACTTAATAGGTGTGGATGGTAAAAGCCAGGTTTTCTTAACACAAGAAGACCATGAGGAAGATGAAAGCAAAACATTCCAAACTCAATCAGGAGAATCCTTTGACTTTAAACAAGGATATGATACTGCTGTCTATGAAGTCCATAAGCAATACAAACTAAGGAGTAGGACTGTGAACGTGAATCAGCCCGAAAAGATAAAGGAGAAACAACAATCTAAAGAAACCTTAGTCACTGAACCTAATGACAGAACAAACTTACCTACAAAAGAAGTAGTGGTTGAGGAAGTCACTGAATTACTGTCCACACCAAAACAGCCCACGGCAACCTCATCCTCCCACCCAAATCCGAACATTACCCCTCAAGACATCAATATAAGGGGCAGGTTCCAAAATCAGGATGAAATCCACCAAGAAGATCTAATGAACAGAGAAAGAACTGCTACCACGACTCCAAAATCCAAATTGATAAACCCTTTGACCTAGGAACAGAGATTGGCAAGTTAAAGGTAGCAATTCCCCTTTCAGAGCTAGCCAAGCATGACATATACAAACAACAGATCAAAAAATCCCTTCAGCTCACCAATAGCAAAGATGATGTAAATGTGTTAGATGACACTCCAGAATTACTGTTTGGCCCAGAGGTAGATGGAAAAACAGTAGTCACAGGGGTTTTACCTTTTTATGTCAGCTTGCATATTCATGATAAAATACTGCATAATGCAATGTTTGACTCAGGTGCCTCTCACAACCTTATGCCAAAAGCGGTCATGGAAAGGTTAAACTTAGACATCACAAGACCATACAAAGACCTGTTTTCTTTTGATTCTAGTCAAGTCAAATGCTTGGGCCTAATTAAGGATTTATGTGTGTCCTTGGTTCAATTTCCCAACAAAACCATTTTAATGGATGTTGTTGTTGCGGATATCCCACCCAAATATGGGATGCTCTTATCAAGATCATGGGGAGCCAAACTCCAAGGCTCCCTGCAATTGGACATGTCATATGCAACCATTTCTGTATTTGGGCAACCAAAAAGACTTTATAGGGAAACACTCATGAAATATATGGTCAGCAGTGAAGAAAAGCCTCAAAATTTCCCAATATATGCTGTCCATTCAGACATAGACTCCTTCATCCTCTTCAATGACAGCGCAAGCTTCTCAAACAATGACATTAAAACCGAAACACCCATACAAGAACAAAACATTGATCAAACAAGTGGCACCTGCCAAATTTCAATCAGCCCAACAATACCCATTAACCCTCCTCTAGTTGTCAAAGATTGTCAAACAAATGATGAAATTATCCTAGGAGACAAATGGGAAAAGAAACCTCAACTCATGCTCACATTGCCATCCCATGAAAAGAATTTAAAATCTCCTGACCAGCAAGGCATCTGGTGGATCCTAGAGTTTGATGGCTCAGTTAACAAGTTAGGGGCAGGAGCTGGAGTATGGATACATAACAAAGAGAAAGGCTGTGCAGAAGGCCGGGCTTATAGATTGAACTTTAAATGCACTAACAACATAGCAGAATATGAAGCGCTGCTATTGGGTCTAAAGCTAGCAAAATCACTACA
Source organism: Pinus tabuliformis (assembly GCA_031772625.1). Taxonomy (NCBI): domain Eukaryota; kingdom Viridiplantae; phylum Streptophyta; class Pinopsida; order Pinales; family Pinaceae; genus Pinus; species Pinus tabuliformis. The sequence continues at coordinate 185,910,477 of CM062804.1, forward strand.
AGCTCCTAAACTCTCCATCATGGGAGACTCTGATCTAATAATTCAACAAGTGAAAGGAAATTTTGTTACCAATGACAAAAGATTGAGGTCCTATAGGTCTGCTGTAATTGAAATACTAGAGACTTTCTCCGAGTTTGTTATCACAAAGATTCCAAGGGGCCACAATCTCCATGCACATAGCTTGGCAACATTTGCCAGCACCTTCAAATTCCCACTACAACCCAACAATTGTTTCACAGCAGAGGTCAAATATAGGCCTTCTATTCCAAACAATGTCAAAGAGTGGCAAGTATTTGAGAATGACATGCAAATAAACAACTTTTTAACCTTGCAACAAGAGTTTACAGGATTAAATATTGACCTTGAGACAGCAAGTCAATCTCAAATAGTTGATGGAGCAAGTCAATCACAATTACAGTTTCAACAATCTGCTCACCCAATGTCACCTAGGACAGCAAAACAATTACTCAGTCCAACCATTTTCAACAAAGAAAACATTCAGCAAATTCACCAAATTGACTGTGAAGAGCTGAGCAACGCTGAAGATGAAATCATACAACTCAAAGACAATCTTCTTCCAGCAGGCCTTACCCCACTAGAGGATATTTTTGACTCAAATGATGTCCCCAGGAAACCAAAGATGCAGCCATTAGATGCAACAATTGAAGAATGTAACATTGGTACCACTGACAAGCCTAAAATAATAAAGCTATCTGCTGCTTTGCCCCCTGATCAAAAACCCAAATATATTGATCTCTTTAAAGAGTTCCAAGATGTCTTTGCCTGGGGTTATGAGGACTTGAAGTCTTATGATACCTCTGTTATCCAGCACACCATTCCCCTCAAGCCTAATCAAAAACCATTCAAACAGAAATTGAGAAGAATCAATCCTGTGCTCCTTCCTTCCATTGAAAAGGAATTACAAAAAATGTTCAAAGCTGGTATCATAGCACCAATCAGGTTTTCTGAGTGGATTTCAAATTTGGTCCCTACAAGAAAGAAAACTGGTGAGATTAGACTTTGTGTAGACTTAAGGAATTTGAACCTAGTGTCACTCAAAGATAACTACCCCTTACCCAAAATGGATCACATCCTTCAGAGGGTAGTAGGGGCCTCAAGAATATCATTGTTGGATGGTTTCTCAGGCTTCAATCAAATCCTGGTACACCCTGATGATCAAGACAAAACTGCATTTACTACCCCATGGGGCACTTTCAAGTATGTGAAGATGCCCTTTGGATTGAAAAATGCAGGGGCAACGTTTCAAAGAGCAATGGACATTGCTTTTGCAAAGGAAATTCATGACTTCTTGGTCATTTACTTAGATGATCTTACACCCTTTTCAAAATCTGACCAAGAACACTTGAAACATTTAAGACAAATCTTCATAACATGCAGAAAATATGGTATTTCCTTAAACCCCAAGAAGTCATTATTTGGTTTGGAAGAAGGGAAACTTCTAGGGCATATCATTTCGAAAAATGGCATAAGAATTAATCCAGATAGGATACAAGCTATCCTACAAATGCCTCACCCAAGGAATGTCAAGGAGCTGCAAGGATTCTTAGGAAAAATCAACTTTTGAGAAGGTTTATCCCAAATTTAGCAGAGTTAATCAGATTACTAAACAATATGCTAAAGAAAGATTCAAAGGTCAAATGGACTGTTGAAGCAAAACAAGCTTTTGAAAGTATAAAATTGGCTTTGACTCAAACCCCAGTGTTAACTAATCCTCAGTTTGATAGAGACTTTATCATTTTCTCCTTTGCCTCCCAACATACTATTGCTGCTGTTTTATTACAGAAAGATGACCAAGGGAATGAAAAGCCCATTGCTTTTTTCAGCAGAGCTCTTAGAGATGCTCCTCTAAAGTACCAAATAATGGAGAAACAAGCCTATGCCTTAATCAAAGCTATCAAAGACTTTAGGATTTACATCCTTTACTCCCATGTTGTGGCTTATGTACCAAGTCCTATTGTCAAAGACATTCTCACACAAGAAAACTTAGAAGGTAGAAGAGGAAAATGGATTGCAAACATACTTGAATTTGACATTGAAATAAAACCTACAAAGCTGATAAAAGGGCAAGGTTTGGCCAAGTTAATGACAGAAGCAAATTTCCAAGCCTTAGACATTAACCAACTGGACAGTGAAACAGAGCTGGCGACTCCAAAGATCAATGTAGCCTTTGAACAATCTCCTTGGTATTCTGATGTCTGTTATGTGTTACAAAACCTGTGTGCTCCCCCAGGACTGTCCAGAACTAAGTCTAGATTCCTAAAAATGAAAACATCTAAATTTTGTGTGATAAATGAGAATCTACTCTGGAAAAACCATGAAGGTATTTTGCTGCACTGTCTTCTTGAGAGTGAAACTGACAATATCATGCAAGAATTCCATGCTGGAAACTGTGGTGGACATTTGTACTGGAAGTCCACCGTAGACAAGATATTAAGGGCTGGTTATTACTGGCCCACTATGTTCTCTGATGTGAAGAAATTCACAACATCATGCCACAAGTGCCAACTGTTTGAAGGCAAAAGACAGTTGCTGCCACTTCCTTTGAGGCCCATTGCAACAGAGAGACCTTTTCAACAATGGGGCTTGGATTTCATTGGAGAAATTCATCCCTCATCTTCAGGACAACACAGATGGATCTTGACAGCAACAGACTACTTCACCAAGTGGATTGAAGCTGTCCCATGCAGACAAGCAAATGATTCAGTAATCATTCAATTTTTGGAAAACAATATACTGGCTAGATTTGGCTGCCCAGACAAGATAATAACAGACAATGCTGCTGCCTTCAGATCCAAGAAGATGGTGAACTTCTGCCATAAATTTCACATTACTTTGGGCCATTCTACAGCTTACTATCCTCAAGGAAATGGCCTTGCTGAATCATCAAACAAAAGCCTGATAAACATCATAAAGAAAGTGCTGGAAGAGAACAAAAAGAACTGGCATAAGAAACTAGTAAATGCTTTATGGGCAGACAGATTAACCACTAAAAGATCAATTGGGACCAGCCCATATGAGTTAGTCTATGGATTAGAGGCCAGATTTCCTTCATCACTAGGAGTGCCGGTTATGAAACTCCTACAAGAAAGCCAAGCAGAGCCAAATGACATGCAAAGAAGGATTAACCAGATAATTTGTCTACAACAGACCAGAGAACAAGTTTTCAGCAGAGTGCAGATACTACAAGAGAAACTGAAAAAGGCCTTTGATAGACGAACCAAAGCAGAAGATTTCAATGTAGGGGACAAAGTTTTAAAGTGGGATGCAAGAAGAGAAGAGAAAGGAAAACATGGGAAGTTTGATTCTTTATGGAAAGGACCATTTTCTGTCCAAGCAGTACAAGGTAATAACACCTACTTCCTAAAAAGTTTGACTGTAACTGAAATGGATGAAGGTCCTGTCAATGGCAGGATGCTGAAGCACTATTTTGACTGTTCACTATGATAGAAATTCAGAGGTTCATTGTATATATGCAGTTGTACATATTCCTTTTTGATTTAAATTGTATAAAGAGGTTTTCCCAAATGCTGCACCTAGCAGCAACAGGCAGATAGAATCAGAGGTTCTCCAAGAAAAGGCACACAATTTTGACAGATTATATGCAGCAGATTTCAAAGACAAAAATGGGCAGTCAAGGAATAAGGCAATCTGACCTGCTGTTCTTGGTCTTTCAAAAGAAAAACCATCCCCATGTGGAGCCACTGTTGGATACCTATAGTAATAGGTTTCATATTTCATGATTGGCAAGAGAAAAGCCAAATATGCTCTGCTCTGGTATCCCAAAGATCCCATATTTCCTAGAAAGCAAGAGCTGGGTAAAGTGTTTCAAGTATTGAGGACCTTATTTCAAATTTTGTGGATGATTCAACAGTCTAATCTGGATCATGCCATGTTTCAATTTTGAGTTGTAGAATAGAGAAAGAGGTCTGTCCAAACAGCTTAATCTTGGCAGACAAGTAGTTCAGGTAGAGAAGCAAAGGTTCCCAAAAGTTTAATCTGGGACCTTGGAAGACATAAGGGTAGAAGTAGATAGAGAGAAAAGGAAAAATCCAAAGAAAAGAAAAGGCAATTGAGGGTTGCAAGTCCAAGTGCCCCTCCAAGAAGAAACAAAAAATGCTAGGCAAATAGTTGGGTAGGCAGTTGTGGTTGCAGAAAGAATATGATCACCATTACACAGGCATCAATAGGTCTCTTGCCAAGGCAATAAATCTATCAGCAAACAAAGTGGTGAATTCCATGAACTCACAGCAAAGAGCATCACTAACTTCTTTTCTTTCCCTCTCTAGTCTATCACTAACACCCCCTTTCTAATTCCCCTCCTTCATTCATATTAACTCCTAATTCTACTATATAACCTCCCTTATCTTACTCCCACCCCTAATATTATTAACACTAAGGTGTATAAAACCCCAAATCTTATGTATATTCCCTCCCCTAGGCATAATAGCCGTGTATTGTTCAAAAGGGACCAAAATGGCATCTGGCCACTTTGGTGAACCTATTCCACCCTATTTCCCCTTTGCTGTAAGTCAATTTGCCCTCAAATCACCTCTGCACTGATAAAACCCCTCTCCAAACCCCTTTGGCATATAAAACCTTTGCAAAGGCTAATACCCGCCTCTGGCACGTTTCCCAATCCTACCGCATGGTTGGTTAATCAAAACATTTGAAAAAACCCATAAAACCCACAAAGTTTGATTTTTCCGCCCGCACTATCAAACGCGCCTTTTTCTCCTCCGCCAGCCGTCGGATCAAGCCCATCAGATCCGACGGCCCACATCAATATCGGAGTGCTTCCTGTGGCGGCACGTTAACCTCCGGGAAAGTGACGTTGCGCCTTGTCACGCCTCCTCCACGCGTCAACCGATGGACCATCTCGGAGCCCGCTCTGACAGCCTCTGCGCCGTACCTAAACCGCCCCGAGAAACCGCGGCGGTTAAGGCCTTAACCGTGACCGCTGCAGTTTGACCGCCACCTACCCGCCGCTGACTCGCCGCCACGTCATTGCCTGCTCGTACCTGCCTCTCGTATGGGTCCACCTCACTGCTGACTGGACTGCCACCTCGCCGCCCCTTGACCAGTCACCCACTGCCACGTCGCCCGATGACGTCAAATGACGTCACCTCACCATGACCCACCAATGACGTCATGCTGACGTCAGCAGAAAAAAGCGCCAAATTGGTAAAATAACCCATATTTACCAATTTTCCCGTGTTTTTACCATTTTCACTGTGATTTCTGCTGAATGCTCTGCATGACCGTTTGAACTCAAATTTTCGCCAACCAGTCAATTAGCCCGGGCGACCTCCTCAAACAGCAACTGTGCACCTGTGTTTCAACCTCTGCTCGTCGAATTACAGGTATTTAGACCGTCTCGCCCTCCATACGACCTTCATTAAGCTTAAAATTGCTCAGAGGGATAATAGAACCATAAAAACGATATTTGCACCGTTCATTTCCATTTGTTCATCCACCATTGTCATTGTGAGGGCCAAGAAGTACCTGCAGAGCTTTAGAAACCTGCAATCCTCATAAAACCTCTGTAATTCTGCGTTTTCCCGGCAGAGCTCCTAATAGACATAATTCACCCGATTGGAGAGTTCAGTTAGGCCACAGAGAAGTTCTGTCACTAGACTCCAGTAGTATTTCAATTGCTATTGAGAGAATTCCCCTTGAATACTCAAAACATCAACTGTTTCCACAGAAAACTGCCTCCAGACTGTGTTTTTACCATTTCACCTATCTACCTACAATTATTGCAACTTGAAGAGCTATGGAGACCCCTATTGCACTGAATATTAAGCCCATCAATGCCCCTCACCAGGAATTAGCATGGAAAGCCATGGGGACATGGACTACCAAATGCTGGATTGGTTCCCCATGGGAACCAAGTACAATGTGCTAATGTTGAATGAATTAAGAGCCCAGCACCTCAGTGGGGCAGATATCTTGGGGATTTGGGAGTCAAATTTGCCCATATACAACCTTCCCCAAGTCAATCCAATGCCAGAGCTTATTTATAGCTGCCAGGAATGCTATGACCCCAGCCAAAGAGCAGTCATGAGCCCCACAGGCCTAGCCCTGTTCCAGATCACCCCAGAGAGCATAAACCAGATGCTGTGCTTCAATACAGCCAAGAAATTGACCCCTCTGTCCATGCAGAATCTGATTAACACAGGGATCAAGCTGTCCAGTGACCAGATTGTCAAAATCAACCAACTGTTTGTCACACCAGGCTCTGAAACAGTCAGAACCCCTCCTATTGGGTACCATTGTCTGAATGAGTTGGGCAGAATGTTGGTGGATCTAATTGGCTATGTCCTAGGATTCAGGGGGCTGGAAGATGTAGATGAAAGCATAATGGCAATGCTGTCCATATTTGCCCCTGGTAAGCCTCCAGCTGTGCAGTATGATTATGCAACTTACATAGCAGAGAAAATCCATGATCAGTTCATGAATTTGAAAAGGGAGAGACTGTTCAGGTACTCCTCCTATATATATCATTTATTCCTTTTCTATCAGCCAGCTACCTTCTCTGTTCCTTTGAGGCCACTCAATGCCCAAGGAAGCCCAAGATCAGTTGTTTTCTGGACCTCTGTTTTTCATTTTACCTCAGTATCACCCTATACATACTGTGAGTTTATTGATTTATTTGTTCATCCGGCCCTAACAGCTCTGCAAGGTACTCCTCCTCCTAGATTAACCGATGAAATGAAGAGGATTCTACATTTGAACAAATCTTACAATATTGGCAACTGGTACTTCTACCAGAACCACACAGTCATTAGGATATATGGCTGTGAATTGAACCCATTTAGATTGCCAAGGTATGTCCCCATGAGGCTTTTTGCCTTAGAGTATTTCAGGCAGTTTGGGAACTCAGATTACCTTCACTTTCAGAGTAGAAACAAGAAGTCACAATTGAAGGTAAGAAGTCAGCTAGGTTCCTTCCTGTATAACAAGAAAGAGGAAGGGTGGAAAGAGGCACACAACATCCTGGAAGGCCTCAGATTGCAGACCAGTTTTGAGTGGATTCCTTATGACCCCAATCATACTATCTCCCTCAGGAGAATTAGATACAAATTGGGCAACTATGCACATAAAAGACAACCTGAAATTGAACAGTATGCCAATGCACTAGATTGGGAAGAGGGTACACTAGTAGAACAAGTCACTAAGGAAGAATTACTTGAGAAAGAAGCTAGGAATGTGCAAAAAGAAGCTGACTTGGAAACTTGTGGACAGGTGCCCCTCTCCTACAGAAGGCAAATTGGAACAGCTGCTAGATCTTCAGCAGCACAGCAGCAAACCACTGAGAAGACATCCCAGGCAGCAGGCAAAGACAAAGGTAAACAGGTGGAACAGCCACCTGTATTGACAGAGGAACAAGTTGACACCTTGCTACAGCAGCAAGAAGAAATGGAACAGCAAGAACTGGGGCAGCAACAAGAAAAAGCACAGTCCAGTGAACAGCAGCCCTTGCAGCAGGAAAAGGGGACAGATTTACCTAGTAACACTGAGCAGCAGCCCCAAACAGAGGTGCCTCCCAGGACAGACACCAATGTAGACACCTCAGTCCTCCAAACACCACAGAAGGAGGATGTGACCAGGAAAAGGAGAGAGAGACCCCCCACACCTCATCCTTCATCAGAGGAGAGAAGAGACAAAGACTGAATGACTCCCAAGAGGAGGACATAGCAGTAAGGCAAGCCATGGGCATGGGCCCACCCAGTGGAGAACTTTCGGCCAGCTCATCTCAGCGTGGACATGACATGACTATGGGTGGAGAGGTCAGCTCCTCCGGTCAACATAGAAAGGGGCAGTCAAGTATAAAGCAGCAATTCATTGACATCAAAAGGAGGAGTGATCCCATAAAAGTGCAGCTGTATGATCACTTGTTAAACCTAGCTCCTAGCAACCAGCAGAGACTCATGTCTGCTTTCGATGTGAGCGAAGGCAAAATGGTAATGAGCCACTTCATGCCCACAACTTTGCAACCTCAGTCCACCTCGGACTATCTAAGAACCAACATGGAGGTTCTTGCCAAAGACATACACCCTATGGACAAGATTGAATTACATAAACAAACTGGTGAAATGGTGTATGCCTCCCTGGCAGATGAGACATTGGAGAATTATAAACTAAAGAGCAGCCTGGATAACACAGCTTCTCAGCTGGAGTTAGAAAGAGCATCATCACAAGCCAAGGACAATAGGATCAAGTCCTTGGAAGAGGTAATTATAGAGATAGGGCATGATCCTAAAGATGTCAAAGGCATCCAAGAACTTCTGAAGATAAGGGATGCAGACATGGCAGCCCTAAGAAAGAAAATCAAACTCCCGGCCACCATCCATCCACAAACAGATGAAGTTGCCCAGCAAAGGCAAGAGAAGGATGCTACAGATCTGCTGGTATCCCTATACAAAGAGCTGGTTAGGACTCAAGACCAGCTAGGACAAACTGAAGCTGCAAAGGCAGCACTACAAGAAACACTGAAGCAAAGAGAAGGGGGCCAACCCTCCCAGCCTCCTCCTGTGATAATAAATCTTGAGGAAATCCCTCCAAAGACCACTCCTCCTCCTCAGCAAACAGAAGCTACAGCACCAACTACAGCGCCATCCACAGCAACAACATCTACAACATCAGAACAGGCTACTAGTTTAGACATGCAAAAGCTGCAAGCTGAGATCCAAGCTATGGAATCTCAAATGAAAGAGCTGGATGAACTTAAGAAAACCTTGACCAAGGTAAATGAAAAGTTTGACAAGAGCAAACAGAATGAAGCAGCCAAGGAGAGAGAGGTAAAAGCTCTTAAGAGGAGAATTGCTGAACTAGAGAAAGAGCTTGCACTAGAAAAGGTGACAGCTGAAATGAAAGCAGTGCTATGGAGCAACATTGGGCGGTCCATCGCCAACCAGTGGCAATATATTGAGACCATGGATGAGCAAATGGTGCTCATCACTAAAGCAAACAGAGAAATACAGAGGGCCAGGGCAAGCCTTGGACACATGCCAGAAGCTGCTACTAGGATAATCAATACTCTGAACTATAAGACTAGCTCTCAATTAGCTGTCATGGGAATCACCAACAGGACAGAAACAATTGCTGTAGCCAAGAGAGTCATAACATTGAGGAACCTGGTTGGAACACTGGAGAGGAGGACACAGGATATGCAAACTGAAATCAACAGATTCCTGGAAAAGTTCGTGGCACTACAAAACAGAGGCCTCCCCAGCATTTTAAGCAGTGTAGGAAGACTGCTCACCCTGGACAATTACAATAAGAGAATTGATGCCCAGGCAGTAGCAGAGATTGCACAACCGCCCAGCACTTCAGCAGAACCAGGGCCAGCCACCGGGCAGAGTATGTATGACAGAGTGGAGAACCTGTTTTTCCTCATGAATGAAGTTGACCATCTGTTTGATACACCACCTAACTTCTTCAAATTCACAGAAGCAGATGAAACTCTAGGGGCAATCTTAGCACACCAACTGCCCACACAGGATGCCTGGAGAAATTTGACACAGACAGTTTTGTCAGGCCAGAATCAGTAGCGCCAATTCTCCAGGCAAATGAGCATACATGCGCAGGCACAATTTTGAAGAAAGATATCTACAGAGAAGAGGCAGAGGCTGAGCCAACTCAGCAGGACCATTGACTCACCACAAGCAACAGTCACAATCACAGGTGACAAGTCCAGGATACAGCGTACAAAGCCTTAAAGACAGATCTTCCAGCATTTATTCAGAATATCTCGACCGACTTAGCTGTCTCCAAAGGCTAAAATATCTTCTGACAGAGCATTAAAATGCCTGTACTCTGTAATCAATGCTGCATTAAATTTTGATCATAATATCTTAAGTAGTTGGTAAGAATGTAAAATCTGAGATAACTCAGAACTCAGATATTTTGTAAATCACCGCAAGTATATATTCACCCTTCACAGCAGTTGAAGGGGTTGTTGCAATTTTCTTTTGAAGAGCTCTCGCTCGTTGTAATATTTTCAGAGAAGTAATACAAAGGAATAATGGAATTTCCAAGGCTTGGTGTTCTTTGATGTATTGTGGTGAAAGATGAATGTTACAGGATTCCAGGGTGTTGCATAAAACAATAAGTATTCTCAAATCTCTTTGTTATATGTTTTCGAGTCTTTTGTTCTCTTTTGTTGTTCAAATGTTTTACACTTGATAGCAAGGTGAAAGGATAGTTCCAGGATTTAACCATGTTTACCCTGGACTCAAACTGAGCTATTATACATGTTTTCCTCAGATACAGTGACAGAATTGTAATTCTTAATTGCTGCATTTCAAAACTGTGTCTTTTACTGTGACAGCCATTCTCAGGGATTCAATTTTTGCCCCTGAGACCTCCGTCTTTCTCCTCTTAAAGTTGTCTGTTGGAAATATATAGACAATAAGTGAAAATTCTTAAATGCTTTCACTGTTTGTGTTACCTGTTTCCAGTCATTTAATCAAAAATCTGTTCTATTAAACACTCAAATGGCCCTGTAAGTTCCATCTTTCATCTCAAAATTTCAAACACATATAGCCACAGACTCCATTGCCCAATGGTACTCAACCTCTCTGAAAACTACATCACTAGAATCTAAAAGGAGTTTCATCAACCAAAACATAAACAAAACCAGTGCATAATAGCTAGCCTAAAACCCTATCATAAACAGTTACAAATCATAAAGAGAGAGCCCTCTCTGATCACAGTTTGGCTAGAAACAGTGATCCAAAGATTGGTTAATGGTTACCCCGACCGTATTCCCTTGGGAGTCATAGGGAACAACCTGGGTGTTAACATGATGGTGAAGGAAAAGTAGCCTGGCTTGAGTACTTAGAAGACTTCTATGCATTCCTTGTAGATGAGTTCTATGCAGAAGAGGCCATTGTTTTGCTTCTATACATGCTTTGTGAATCCACATTAAGGTGGTGCTGGAGTCTGCCACCCAACAACATGCACTCAGTTGAGCAGTTCTATGATCTCATTGAATCCACTTTCCATCATTTTGATCCAGAACCTCTTGACAAAAAACTATTACAACAACAAAAGACCCTGCAAGAATTGCTTATGGATTTTTGGGACCACTTTCGTGTATTGCAGTTTCAAGCTCCAAAAAGTCAGATGACTTCGAGTATCTCATGGATAGATTTGAGTATTTTCTTTCCAAATCTGTTAATCTTAAGAAGAAGTTCAAGCCCAAGCCCCGCTCAGCATACTCCAGTGATGGAGTTGCGCAATCACAGACCGACATGGTTGCTATCACAAGTGATTGTCGATAGGCCCCTCATCAAATAGCTCCAACACTGCAGAGTGATGTGGGAGAACATGAACACACAACCATTCAACTATCACATCCTCCTAACATCACTTCTCATAATTTTCATGTCGATTTGGTTGTGAATCCCATGGGTTGTCACATCTATTTCATACCTCATCGTCTGTATTCATATTCTAATGATCCTCTGGATTGCACTATCTTGTGTTCTTCCATTCCATACTCTACACTTGTTGTGAATGAGGATCAAGCTAGTGACGGAGTTGGTGTTGCACAACCAATCGATGTTGTCATTCATGAGGAGTATGAATCAGAGCTTAAGCATCAACCCTTGGTGAAGGATGACTCCCTTCTGTCCAAGCCTCCTTTGTTCTTCTCTGACATTTTTGGTGATTCTTCCATCCCTGATTTTGCATATGTATCTCCATCTATGGATATGCCCATTGTTGATCATTCGCAAAACACACCAGATGTCAATCTATGATCTGACAACAAAGAAGACCAATCATTCATTGAAAATCCACTCAATTTTTCATCTTCTTTCTCTAGAAATGTAGAGGGTGAACATTCTTACTTCTCATCTACTCCTCTGTATGATTCATCAAATCATGAGGATGTCAATTAACATACTGAATTTTCTGATCATGGTTGTCATGATCTCTCTACTTCTTCATCTGATCATGATATTGATTCAACTATTGTTATTCTATCTAAGACACTGGTATACAATAATATATCTATCGATGAAGTCGAAACCCCCCAAACTGTCGAGGCACTTCAGCCTGAGCTGATGGTTATGTCAAGTCCTTTCTCTCCTGAGGTTGGTTTCACATCCAATTAGGAAATTGTTGAAACACCCAAGGCTCCTCATCACTCATATGTATGCATTGAGGATTAATGTAACACTCAAATTTTGCTTCCTCCACTCAAACTACACGATCCCGTCACTAATGCAATAGAGGAATCTTACACAGCAAGCACACTTTCACAATGTATGTGGTATACCTTTCTCATGTTTTCTTGCACATTATAGTCAAGAGAATCCATACACTTAAAATATGCACGCAGTATAGCATAACACCATGGCAAGTCCACATGGTGTATGTCATGCACTTTCACTCACTTCCTTTTTGTGGACACACTTAAATCCAGAGTGTCTTTGTCTTCATTGTTATATCTTTCATGTTTGCTGGTTTGCACTACTTTGTTGTTCACGAACCATGCCTTCACTAACATGGGTCGACCAATGCACTGGTGGCTGCATTGGAAGTATCACTTTAAATAAGAAGACCCAAACATTGTTAGCTTAGGAGTAGAAGTAGTGTTCGATTTTCGTTTCTTTTACTACAATGCATGTTTTCTTATTTCTTTGCATGTTTGTTTGTTTGTCTGCTTTTTTTCTTACTCTCTTTTCTTATGCATTTACTTCTTCCTTTTCTTTTTTTTGTTGTTTGTTTTCCTGTTTATGTCCATAGGTTAGTTTTTCATGAAACGATGTGCGACTCTTGAAACAAGCTAGGTAAAGTACAAGAGGACTTGTGCAGTTATCAATACTTTGTTATCTGTCGCCATGCATTTGTATGAAGAACTTTTTGTCTTCAGTCCATGATATGTCAATGGAAAATATGTATTGTTCGAAGTGAACCTTGGTGAAAACACAACACTTGCGTGCTAACTAGTATCACCTACTCGAGTCGATTGTTTTGGGTTAATCCTTGTCAGCTTAGTCAAGTAGTGTAAGGTGAGGGGGGAAACCTTAACAAGCATGTCATAGGTATATACAAAACTACTTCTCTGAAGGAACAACCTCTTTTTCTCTCAATAAGTTGGGATCCCTCTTCCACCTTAGAAATGAATAAGTGTTATGTACAATTATGAAAACGAAAATGAAAAGATGAAAGTGTGAAAAAATTCAAAAAAAAGAAAATGAATGAGGCAAAATAAGAGAAATCCTTCCTGCACAGAGAGGTGATGCAAGTAACTTTGCTAGGGTACTAACCAGGCTCACAGGTAGCGGAGCGATGCTTGTGTTCCTACATGACTCTGCCAGGGTACTATCCAGGACCGCTGGCAGCGTAGCAACACTAGAGATGAAACTAAAACTCTGATGACCAGATGGCTCGTGCACCAATAAAGCCATTGTCCCCAATCGAAACAACATTTTTGGCTTGTCTTGGAATGTGTACCCACCGACCAAGAGCTTGGAAGACGCTACATCTTACAATCAAGAAAGGTTGGAAACCAAGGCGAACATAAAATTGAAGAATACTTCTAGAGGTATTAGACTTGATTTTCAAAAACAAGATCCATTCAGATAGCTACAGTTCTACAAGTGTGTTTTCGAGTGTTGTATTGGCTACAACAACCCTCCAAAATTTTTCCTTAGCTTCCTTATGAAGCCTCCCTACTAACCATCCTTAGTAGCATGTCTTGTGTTGTCAAGTGCATAGGGTTCATTGGTTTTTAAGCATCTTTCCAGCCTGTGCATGTTAGTTTGCTTCACTCTCCTCATGGACTACCATTCCATACTGGGGCTAGTTGCTGATTGAGCATATCCCTCAAAAAATTATGTAATTTTGGAGGGGAACCAACCTTCCCTCTAGAAATTTCTCAAATCTATTGGGAACCCTATTGGGCTCAAAAATTGCACTATGTAGTGAGTCTTCCTTGGGAAAATTGTGTAATAAGGCCCAGAACTGCAGCTCAACCAAAAAATTGTGCAATTTTGGGTAAAAATCACCTGCTCCTCCCAAAAATTGTGTAATCCCTCTGGGACAACCAACCCAGTTACTCTTAGAAATTGCGCAAATCCCTCTCTCAGTCAAGCAAGCTATTGCATGTGCCTTCAGGTTGACAGGCTCCCTCGGAGACCGAGAAAAAATTATTTGCATGCATGGGCTGCTCTTCCCAAAATAACAAAAGTCAACATGCAAAAGGCATCCCTAGATTTAGGTATCTATTTTTAGCAGCTGGAGGTTACATGCAAAGCTCATTTTAGAAACGTCTTGCCAAGTGTCGCTTTTTCCTAGATTTGTGGCATCCACGTCTTAACCTTGATTTTATCAAAGAATCATGAAGGGACACTACAGAGCTCATTACTCACATCGAAATTAGAGCTATGACATCCCACATTGCATCGAGGAGTCTTCGGCACTTTTGGCTTAGTTGTTTTAGGGTAAGTCTTCTTTCATGTCTTGTGCTACATTTCTGTCTCTTTTGTGTTTTGCTTTGTGTGAGTGTTGTTTGCTTGATTTCAATGAATGCTTCTTTCGTTTTAATGCATGTTAGCTTGTAGAAGCACTGTTTCAGTTTTCGATCGCATCTCATTATTGTCGCATGCATGACACTATTTTTTCATTGACAGTTGCTGTCGTAGTGACATGTTTCACACACATGCATGTTTTCCTGTTTTCTGAATCTTACACTTGCTATTTGCATGCATTATCATTCACTCTTGTTTACACTCAATTTCACCATGCATTTAGACCTCTCATGTTTTGAGTCACCCGTCAGTGGGTCTGGGCTGCCTTAGCTTGGATCATGCCTTGACCAACCAGCATTGCACATTTCTAGAAGTGAAGGATCTCCCTTCCCTCCAGAAATTGTGCAAGTCAGGCCCAACACTGACCTCGAGGCTTGCGTTGCATAATTCTAGGAGGCAGTGCCTTGCTGCCCTTAGAAACTGACATCACAATTACCTATCCAATGAATACCCAACCCAAATAATAATAATGTAGTGCAACACACTTACAACATTGAACTTCCTTCCTTTCCACCATATGCCATATATCTCATATATTGAAAATATATTCACTTGTGTTTGGGAAGAGTTATAGATGATTAAAACTTCCACATTAACTAAGAAAAATATGATGGCGAAGATCAAATTAAACTGGATTGTTAACCTAATAGTTCTTCCCTAGAAATCTACACTCCAATTCTAGAATAGCAACCAATAAAAGAATCAATCTCAAAATCCCATATCCTAAGAGATTTTGCATGGAAAATCCTTCTTCAGAACTAGAGTTTGACATTTTAGGAGGACCTAGGAATGTGTGCAATAATATTCCTTTATTCCTTTCCATTAAGTATTTCTTAATTTATGCTAAAGTTGTTCGATAATTTTGTTTAAAAATACTAGAAAGGAAGAAGAAGGATATAAAAATTGTTCGTCTCATAGGGAAGTTAGAAGATGTATTACTAGGAAAACTCTATGAAGAAAAATAGATGGACACAAGAACCCTAGTAGTTATTAATAATATCATAATACTTCCATTCATACCAACTTGAATAATTTATGGGCATCCATAAATGTCATAATTAAGGAAAGAAAAAATGAAAAGACTTATTTTTCCTAGACTACAACCAACCCCTACATTCCTTTAGTTGGAAGACAGACCATAGTGAAACCTAAGTGAATTTTTCAACTTGATGAAAATCAGAGGGCACAGTGGCATGACAACTTCATCGAAAAGATGAAGTTCAATGCTCGGGATT
The DNA here is from genome assembly GCA_031772625.1 of Pinus tabuliformis. Lineage (NCBI taxonomy): Eukaryota > Viridiplantae > Streptophyta > Pinopsida > Pinales > Pinaceae > Pinus > Pinus tabuliformis. Next base: position 185,926,279 of record CM062804.1, read on the forward strand.
GGGAATTGTTATTTTATTCTAGGTTTAAATACTTCAGGAAAGTTTCACACCAAACATCTTGAGCCTTATAAGATTGATGTTTTCTATAATGATGAAGCCATCAAACTCCATGCCATAGATGAGGAAAAAAATATCCTAATGGCTAATGGACATAGTCTTTACCTATGTCATTAATCCCTATCTAAGGAATCTTTCCTATGAAAAATGATAAGAAGATGACCCAATAGCAATCTGGACCTGCTTAAAAAATAGATGATTCCTACTAAATAACTCATTCTTGTGTTACCAAAAAAAGGAGAGACCCATCTATGAAAACCCCAAGGGCATACATGTGCACATGCCATGCAAAACCCAACTCTTGTTGGCACATGACATGCTGAAAAAAATAGGAATGAGACTTTGCAATTTTACAATAGTTATGTCAAATCCTTTTCCAATAACGATGATTGTCATATGTAGGGAAGAGCACTATTGTTGATTAATAGTTGTTCAATTCCTACTATTGCAACACCCATTGATACAAATATTGCAACAGCCATTGTTGCAACTCCCATTGTAACTTCCATGAATTCCAACCCTATTGTTGTAACTCCTATTGCTACAACTCTTCTTGTTGTAAATTCTAAGTTTTCAATTCGTATTGTTGCACTTCCTATTCCTACAACTCCTCCAACCACAATTCTTTCGTCCATGTTAAATCATTTGTTATCGAAACTCCCATTTCTAAAAATCCTCTTGCCATAACATTAGGTTGCCTACCTTTTGTTGTTTTGACACGGACTTATTATTGTAAATTTACTGAAAATGACAAATTTGTGTACTAGCCACCAACTTAGGAAATTGTACAAAGGAGGAGCTACCAAGGTAATATATGATATATGAATTTTGCATAATGAATGGGTCTTAAAGTGGAAATAGTACTTCTTTATTATTACCTACTATTGTAGTTCCTCTACATCATATTACCAATCATAACTCATCTATCAAAAACCATTAAACTCCTTTCTCTACACCAAAATTGGAAATTACCTCTCGGTGATTGCCAGGTTTCCAATCTCCTCTTGTAATAGAGAAAGTCAACAAAAAGAGAGTTAAAAATACCATATAAGCCTTGACTATCCATTATGAACCCCTAATGTACTTATCTTGAAAGCCTATGACCAAATCCAAGCTATTTCTGAATAGGAAGGATGGATGGTATATGTGCATAGGTTAAAGGGTTACAATGCTAAGATAGAAATGACATTTTCCTTGAATTTCATAGCCAACAGGTATGTAGTTGTTGTGGTCATTATAGAAGTGAAAAAGTAGATTCTAGTAGAAGTAGTGGATCTTCCTCGTGAAGGGGAGCAATGGCACTAAAAAAAGACATCTAAGCCTAAAACTTTGTAGGAATTCCTAGAGCTAAGAGAGACTTTGGTAAAAAAGGGGATGATATTCAATCATTGGTCTCTACTGAATCCCTAGGGAGATGTATCCTCACTTATACAGAGATACATCACATGTTGATGAAAGGAGATTTTGGGGTAAGGCAAAATCCCTTTCATATCAAAATTTTGATCGTGAGGCCTGTGGGTTATGGTCCACAAACCTATTGGAAGCATTTAATCGCTCTTTGCCTTAAAAACCCATGGAATTCAACTCTATCGGGATACACAGGAATTACATGGAAATGTACACTCCAAACACATAATGCCAAATCTTAAAAAGATTGAGCCCACATTCATAAATCTCTGGGGTCTGCTCTTTTCACCCGAACTCTATCATTCTCCATCTTTGTCATCCATTCCTTTCTCCTATCTAATGGCTATCAGCACATCGCTATTCCACGGCTGCTATCATTTGACTTTGTCGCAATGCGATTTCTGATCAAATCTTGACTATCGATCTAGACTCAATCTGGCAGTATGACTTCACCCGATCAACAAAATAGAACGGCGATCCTCCATCATATCCAATGGTTGACATTGACTTCGACTAGACAACAAACATGGGATTTAACTACCTGATAAAGTGGTTTCCTCTCTCCACCTTGCTACTACGTGTCGAGCGGCTAATGGAATTGGATGCTCACCCTTCAATACCACTTACCACTCAAACCTCACCCGAAATACCATTTCCTATGGAAAAACTACTTTCCTCGTGCGCTAATGCTCATGCATCTAAGCTTCATGATGACTGTTGATCTATGAGATCTGACGACTCAGATCTACTTCCGGTTCTCTTCATCTTCTTCCATTACTGTCTGTCGATCTAAATGATCTGATAGTTCCCGTTCCTTTCTACCTATTCCATTGATCTTCTGATATTTGATGGATCTCTGCACTTAACACAGTTTCTGCCATACACTCTTTTAAACACACGACACCCATATAATGGTTCATTCACTTAATAGTGGATCACCATCGATCCTTACAGTGATTGATGGTTGACCAAAACCACAACACAAAATATTCAGACTATCTATGAAATATACACACAGTGCACACAATATCAACACTTAACGCACTTTATATTATACACGATATGATTATAGATCTAAGGCATTTTAGCCTTAGGAACAAATTCCCCTTCAACTACATTTTGATCACTCTGTTCTCACAAATTTACTCTATTCTCACTCTATCCCTTTTGAACACGTACGTTCATCATTTATAAAACACATTGGATCGAATCACTGAAAGGATCTGATCAAATCCTCTCCATGAATCACTCAACTATCCCTAATTCTCTCTACATGCATACATATGTGGCAATTACATTTAATAAATTCTTCTAGAGACTTATCACTTCCATCATTTTAGCCCTTTTTTAACAGAATTTGTCCCCCATTTTTCTCTGATGGTCCACGTCTTCCTTGCTCCGCTTTGGATTCCTCTTTCAGATGCTCATGCATTAGACTCCCAAGGCACAAAAATGTATGACCTCCTAGTCATATGCTTCTCCTTATCCCTTAGCAATTCTACCAACTTCTCAGTGGAACTACCTTCATGATCTTCTGTGAGCTACAACTAACCTCTATAGTAACAGTCTTCTCTGCTACATGATACCTCACCAAGCTTTCTCCTGTGAGCTTTAGTCTTTTGGCATCCTTTTGGTTCTCTCCTCTAGAACCAATTGAGCACTCCTCACTCTAGGTTGTTGCAAGTCTTCTCACATTTGGCTGTTGTTCTCTGCACGACAGTGAGACCATAACTCTCCAGCTTTATCAACTGTGCCTCCTTCTCCTTCTGCTTTCACTCTTTCTTCCTTCTCACAGGAAAACTTCCCTACTCTGATACCACTTGATGAAAGGAGATTTTGGGGTAAGGAAAAATCCCTTTCATATCAAAATTTCAATCCTGAGGTTTGTGGGTTATGGCCCACAAACCTATTGGAAGCGTTTAATCACTCTTTTCCTTAAAAACGCATGGCCTTCAACTCTATCGGGATACTCAGGAATTAGACGGGAATTTACACTCCAAACACATAATGTCGGATCTCGGAAAGATTGAGCCTGCATTCATAAATCTCTCAGGTCCACTCTTTTTACCCAAACTCTATCAGCCTCAATCTCTACCACCCATTTCTTTCTCCGATCTAATGGCTATCGGCACATAGCTTAATCGCATATCACCATTCCACTGCCGCTGTCATTTGACTTTGCTGAAATGTGATTTTCGATCAAATCTTGACCGTTGATCTAGACTCAATCCAACGGTGAGACTTCACCCGATCAACAAAACAGAATGGCGATCCTCCATCATATCTGACGATTGACATTGATTTCGGGTAGACAACAAACACAGGATTTAACTACCCGATAAAGTGTTTTCCTCTCTCCTCCTCACTACTACGTTTCGAGCGGCTAATGGAATCGGGTGTTCACCCTTCAATACCACTTACCACTCAAACCTCGCCCGAAATACGATTTCCTGTGGCGAAACTACTTTCCTCGCATGCTAATGCTAATGCATCTAGGCTTCACGATGACCGTTGATCTATGAGATCTGACAGCTCAGATCTACTTCCAGTTCTCTTCATCTTTTGCCATTACTTTCCATCGATCTAAATGATTCGACGGTTTTCATTCCTTTCTCCCTACGTCGTTGATCTTCTGCTATTTGATGGATCTCTACACTTAACACATTTTCTTCCATACTGTGTTTTAAACACACGACACCCATATAACGATTCATTCACCTAATAGTGGATCGCCATCGATCCTTACAGTGATCGATGGTCAATCAAGCCCACAACATGAAATATTCAGACCATCTATGAAATATACACACAGCACACACAATATCAACACTGAACGCACTTTTTATTATACATGATATGATTATAAATCTAAGGCATTTCATCCTTAGTAACAAATTACCCTTCAACTACATTTTGATCACTCTATTCTCACAAATTTACTTTGTTCTCACTTTGTCCCTATTGAACATGCAGGTTCATCATTTATAAAACACATTGGATCTAATCATTGAAAGGATCCGATCAAATCCTCTCCATGAATCACTCAACTATCCCTAATTCTCCCTACATGCATACATATGTGGCATATTACATTTAATAAAGTCTTCTAGAGACTTATCGCTTCCATCATTTTAGCCCTGTTTTAACCAAATTTGTCCCTTGTTTTGCTCCGATGGTCGACGTCCTTCTTGCTCTGCTTTAGATTCCTGTTTTGATTAAGGGGGGTCAAATCCTCCTGCATCACATGTGAGGGATGTTATGGAACCATGTACCTTCAACACATATACCTCCTCAAACATCTCAGACATGGACACACTATCATCCTATCATAAATCATGCCCAAGACCCTATAGAACATGGTGACCAATGCACAGAAAGAAACCAGTCTAAGGGACACCATTTCTCATCACATCCTTATCAAGCTTCTTATGGAATGGGATCTAGATAGAGAAGGAAAAACATAGGAAGGATTCATTATATCTCTAATGTTTGGATCTGATCTAGGTGGAAATTGGTGGCCACTCACCTATTCCACCTAGAACTCTAGCTGGTTTCATTTGTTTCCTTGTTTATTCTAGCATTTACTACTTTTAGCAGTTTTTCAGGTCTTGAACTTCCACAGTAGTTTTGGCCCCCTAAATGACATTTTTCTAAGGTCCGTAACAAGCCCATAAAGGCCTACTGCAAATTTTGTAGTACTCAGAGAGATATTTCAAACAAGGTCTTCTACGCGGAAAACAGAGATAATATGACCAAGTTACGACCCCGAGAAGTTGGCTGCCCAACTAACCCCTATGAGGCCCACAAAATCTTGGCGTTCCATCTCCTGGGGTTAGGGTTTTTGGTTTTTATGTTTTTCCCTTATTTTTCAATAATAAATAGGCCCTTGAGCCTCATTGTAACACAATTCAGAGGCATGTAGCCTCAACATCTCTTCTCACAGACAATCTACCATCGCCCAAGTTAGTTTATTTTCATTCTATTTGTAATCATATTTCAATATTAATACTTCATTTCATTAATATCAAATCAGCATAGGCATGTTTTTGCATCGTACTGTACCACAGGTATCACTAGGTGCACTTCAACACGTTGACGCATGTGCGCTACCACGGGTGTTGAAGGCACTAGCACTGAAATTTGTGCGATATTGCAGATCATAAAATAGGAATGCCTAGACATCCAATGGCTTATAGAATCCCAAAATAGGAAGATTTTCGAGAGTTAATGCATCAAAGGAATGTGGAGGATGTTACATGTCAAATCCTCATGCCCTCTGCATTACCCCTTTACCTTCAAACTCTAGACCCCAAACCATGTGAGAGGGTGCCACGTAGCCCTCCACATGGACTGCCCACGCTCATCTACCTAGTCCTCTTCCACAAACATACCATGTGCACCCAATCATCATCACATTCAACCTACCATGCACAGTTAGCTGACCAGGTAGTTGGCCCCATGTATTGATGATGTCACCATGACATCATCCAAACTTTCCCACCAAATATGGTCCTCATAGGTGTCACACTTTAACTGATATAAAGGAGACCAGGGGACCATTTTTGGCGTTTTCCACTGTTACCATCTAGCTTGACCTTTGTACACTTGCAACACTAATTTTCCAAATTGGACAAAGTTTGAGTCCAAATATTGCAATAGCCAGTGAATTCCCCAGGAATTTGCAGGAATTTGAGTCAGTTTTAGTCCCTAGTCATACCTTTGCAAAAAAGCTCACGCGCTTCTCAAAGAATCCTCTATTTGATTAGGAAACATCCTTCAATTCATGAAATTTACGTGCTAATAAGTTCTTAGACTGAAATAACCCTTGTTTTTATGAAATTCAAGCTCATTTTACCTTAAAAGCCCTAAGCTCAAGTCACTTACACGCACTATGATTTATATGGGATAGAGTTTTAAAAGTTCTCTCTTGCTAACCTATTACTGTCACATTGTGACATGTAGCACACTTTTACTTGTACTTGGATTCCCAGAATATCCCTTCATTCTTTTTTCTAAATTCATTAATTAATCCAATAGACTACCCATAACGATGCCTTCCTCACCTGCCAAAACTTGTACTGACACTCAGGAAAAAGGAAAGAATAAATAAATATGTTGTTACAACGCTGATATTAGCACTCATGACCCACTTATGGTAACATTAGACATGAGAAATTCCATTTGTGTTTTTACTAAGTGATTGGAATCCTTAGTGGTGCTAGAGATTGCTAAAGAGTCATAATTTCCACTACAAAATCAAATATGGGAGTTGAGAAACACCAATATATAACTACTCTAGGAAAGGGAACATATTAAGAGAATGCAAGCTAAGCTTCAGCTTTTGAGGAAAGAGAACTCTAACAAACCTTCTCTCAAGGAAATCTTGAAGATAATATGGGGATGAATAATAAAGGTACTGGATAAGCACTGGAATGACTTGGAATTCATCCAAGAAGTGATTGATATCGTTAAGAGAGAAGATATAGAAATAGGATCCATTGAAATAATTCTTAGAGATTCTCCTTCCAAGTGTGAAGTAATTATAGACTTCCTTAACCAGGTGTTTAGAGAAGAAGTGGAAAAAGTGAATATCCACTATTCAAAATTGGTAGCGAGGGAAAACTATATAATAATCAAACATGAATTAGTTGTGATGTCAAAGAAGATATGAATGCACTAATTGAGGAAATAGAAAGTTTTTAAAAGAAAATACAAGATGCTCTATCGAAAGAACTTTCCAACCTTGTTTGATGGTCATGGGAGCTTATACCCCAAAGGGTCCTTCATGAAAATCATGGCTATAGTTAAATAATATCACAAGGGTTTCAGATGGAAGGACTACAGTCTTCAAGGAAGGGGGATTATGAAATTATACAATTGTCATTATGAAGTTATGTTCATGGTCAAGAATATTTTGAAAGAGTGAGGCATAATCGATTGTGATGACATCACCTATTTGGAAGGGGTTATCATATAGGCCTGGTCATGTGATATTATATGTGGTAGATAGTGGAGGAATCTTATTTACTTGTATGAATGGGCTACTCAAAAGGAATTTAGACTAGTGTCACAAGGGACATCAACAGAGGCAAGTCCTAGCTCAAGGCAACCACCACAGCAGCAGGCGCGACTTCACTAGTCAGCGTTGGCATCAACACTACCATCGGTAGTGACACCAGCACCATCAATAATCAAGCCAAAGTATCGCCTAGCCTAGGTAGCACATGGGGAAGAGAAACATACACATGGAAGTATAGCCAATTCTAAAGGGACCAACCCTACAACTGGAAGGTCTTCTAATAAGCTTCTAGAAGAAGTTTTTTATATTACAACTGAAAATTTTGTAATAATATTAGTGGTTTTCCAAATGACACTAGTGGTTTATGGTAGGGTCATAGCCTTTAAGTGCCTACATAGGTCTCATTTATATTTTCAAGGGAGAGAAATTTCTTGGTGTAGGGGAAACTATGTCAAATTTTCTTCAGGATTTGTCGGTAGTCTTGAAGCTATTATGGAAGGAATTATGCAACGAGTCTTGGGTTGTTTTTCCTCCTTTTACATCTAATTCCTTGAACCCACCTCATATTTGGAACTTTTTCACAAATATAAATACAATTTCAAGGAATTTCATGCCAAATTTTGTTGTAAACATGGTTTGTTATGAAAGTGATATGGGATTGTTAAATTGAAGTGAATTTTGCATCAATATGATGGTTTATTTTGATTTTTGCAAAATATATCAAAGTTACTTGAAGAGTATCTTGGTTTCTTTGATGGGTTTTACAAGGGTCTTAAATTTAATGGAAAAATCAAAATATGATGTTTTCTAGTGGATGAATTCTTAATTGCTTAGCTACCCATCTAATTTTAACAAGGTTAAAGGAATTCTTAACTTCTCCTTTAAATTTTTTAGGGTTTGTTCCCCATTTTTCATCATCTCCAAAACTTTTTCAAGTTCCTTATGTCAAACCCAATGCTCATGAATGCTAAGACCAATAGTTAGTGGAAATGCATCCAACATAATGGTTTTAAAGATTGATAGTTTTTTCCTTACCTAGATTCTCATACAAATTTCAAACTTGAAATAGAAATCATAACATAATTTGAATGGGGCTTGTTCGTTGCTATTTGTAGTTTCTTGAAGAAAAACCATGTTAAATATGGTTATGTGTGTAAGATGCAAATTTCCTGGGCAAATTTAGTTTTGCTAATTATGATAAATATTACTACATTTAACCAATAAATTTGTATACCTACATGGAGATTTGCATACTAATTTGATTTTTGAAACCATTCTTCATTTTTCTATACTTTCTTGTGACAATTTATAGGATAAAATAAATTTCATGATGCTTGAACCTAAATCCGAATCACAAAACATCAGCAAGATTCAAGCTAGAACTATACAACCATTTCATAATAATGCATTCACAGAAAATCACGTTAATATACGGTCAAATATGCTACATATTTTGGTCATTTTAGTCTTCTTGTTGACATTATAGACTAAGAACACACGAGCTAGAATTCCAAACTAATATATACATGAATAACTTAACCCATATTTAGAATAACAATAAGGTGCCTTCATATGCATAATTTCAATAGAAAACTATAAACGTAATATTAAAATTAAGATTGCAATTAGATGTTCATTGGATCTGCACTATAACACAATATAGTGTCACTCTAGGGCCCCAAGACAGTAGATTACTTAGTGTTTGAATAATTTGGGTCGTATGAACTTTATACTTCACAAGAACCAAGAAGGAGTGCTCTTGGGGAAGGCGTTTTAACTTTAATAGATGCATATTCAAATGATGAGGCTGTAAACATAATTGTTGCTACTCTTAAAAGAATAACTAATATTATTCCCATAGACATAGTTGTTTCTACTCTACAGGATGTAGTTTCTACCACTTATGTAGGCACATCAGTTGACACTTCTATTTTCAACCATGAAAAAGTAATCTCTTCTCCTCCTGTGGGTACACCTATTTCCACTCTTGTAGGTACTAATATTTATAACTAAGAATAAGTATTTGTTTCCATTTACATAGAGGATAAAAATGCAAGGGGACTTCCCTCTTTACCTCTATATACATCACTTATTCAACAAAACAACCTACTTAGAATGAAGAACTAGGAATTGCAGGTCATGATTGATGTGATGAGGAAAAACTTCGATGAATGGAAATCCTTTTAGGGATTATAATATCTTATCCTGGAACTAGATTCTCTTTGTTCCAGGTAGCCCTCTCAGCAAAAGCAGATAGTCCTTAATAAGGGAAGAGAAAAGAAACATATGGAAATATATACAATAGGTGCTACTACTAATAAAATTATTTAAAATAAAGCTAAGGCTTAGGAGGAAAAGTAGTGGATAAACTTACAACAAGATAAATTTGCCATGGAGTTCAAGGAAAAATGGGTTGAGACAAAAAATATCTACAAGAGGAAATGGGTGGTAGATGAAGAGGATAGGAAAAAATTATATGAAGTAGAGAACAAAATACAAAAGTTAGAAATCCAAAAGGTCCAGTTGGGCATGCTACTAGAGTTTTTCCTTAACTGTAGACCTCCCTCTCTTCAATACATAATGTTATTGCAAGAGAAATATCTATTATTCCATAAAATTGCATCAATTACTAGTAAACCTTTTGAAATCACCAATCCTAAGCTCACTTTCCTTAAAACTTACTAACAATGCATTCACAAGGACAAGAACCTCCTTGATGATTTGTATCAACATGATGTTTTATTATTACATGAAAAAATATGGAATCCTAATTATTTTGTGGATGGTATTCAATTGAGAGCTTTCGTTTCCTTTTTAGCCAACCAAGTTGATTGGGTTTCAACTCACAAAGTTGTGGAGAATAATTTTGAAAATTGTTTGGGGACAAGGGGAGAAAACTCCATGTGCTTACAGGTTATCCATAATCATAAGAGCTTGATCTGTTCTCACCCTTAGGAATATTTTACATTAAATAATAAGAAAGAGGTTGTTCCTAAAGTCCTAGATCAAATTGATATACTTAGGGAACCTGTAGAGGAAGTGTTTAATGTGAGGCGGAAATAGGATAGGGGAGACAATAAGTAGAAAGACCGATTCAATACTAGGAACCTGCATATTTCCTTAGAGAGAGCTCAAAGCTATGTATGTGCATGGCAAAGTGTCGAGATAATTGAATTGGTTTGAACTTACAATATGTTTTGATATGGTTTCCAAATAGTCCCTACAAGATGGAATTTAAATTGGCTAACAAAAAAGGAGGTTTCCTACTGGAAGACCATATTGAAAAAATAAGGATACCTTCTTCTAGAAAAATTAGGAAAATTAGATCTCAATGTCAATAACCTTCAAAGTAACCATGTTCTCTCTGAAACAGACTAACTGTTTGTTGCAAAAGGGACATGTGACATTTTTGGTAAGGGGGGATGACGGGTGTCCAAATTGATATATTTTCAACAGTTGTCTATAATATGCTTTATATCATTCTTCCACTTTTCATCACCTCTTCTTTCACCTTTTCCCCACTATCACCCCATTCTTGATGCAAGTATGACTAATCTATATTTTGTCACTTTTATAATTATTCTTATGAATTATGTTGTGAAAATGTTATCTTTCATACTAATATTGTCAAGAAGGATATAAAGGATGTGAATACAACTCCTCCATGTGACTGCATCTCCTCCATATGGCTACAAATCCTCCATGTTGTTGCAACTCTAATTGTAACTCCATAATAGCCATTACAACTCCATGAGCTATGTAGGAAGATTTTTGTGACTCTCTTCCATCCTGCCACTGAAACCTCTCCAAAATAGTGTATCTTTGGCTTGATCATTGAAGGGGATGTTACAGCTCTCCCAAGACCAATGAGGTTGTTGCAACTCATGTATTCCTTAGTTTTTTGTTGCTGCAACTGGCATTGATACAAATCCTATTGTTCCTATTTCCATTGCTACGACTAAGGAAAATTATGAGAGCTTGACAAGTAATGCTCTAGTTTTATGGCCAAAATGTGTTTCTCATGATGGAAGGCGAAAGAGGCAAGTGGGTGACCAATCAAAAAGGATAACTCGAATTCTAATGATGTCTAGATGATATGAGTTGGAATTTTTTGAAATCATACCAGACTTTGAATGTATTTTTGTAACATGATGTGCCACCTAAATCGCTCAAGTTGGCTATCCAAGCTATCACCTAGTTTAGACATTTGTATTTTTGTATAAATATATAGCATCCTTTGAAGCCCAAGGAGGAGAAGAAATATATAAAGTAAATTGTTGTATAACTTAGTATTGTTGTAGTTTAAAGACTCTTCTATTCAATTTTCTCAATGTTTTCCATGTGATCATGTGATTGAAGGCTTTCCATTACCTTTTATAAGGAGGTAGGGAACCCTCCTTATCCTAGTAGTACTAGGTAGTGTTATAAGGTAGATTAGTATTTACCATTCTTGTTGATTCAAAACTAGTTTATATTGTTGCTACTCAATTTACATTTAATTGTAATTTTCTTAATTTCCTTTCACCCGCGACTTATAGTTTCCTTTTGTTGCAACTCATAGTTTCCTTTGTTGCAACTCATAGTTTCCTTTGTTGCAACAGAGTTGATTTCCTCTTGCTATAATTTTGGTATATTTTACTTCTATAATTTCATTTTTTACTTATTGATGCAACTCTAGGTTATGTCATTCTAGGAAATAATCACATGATTAATTACTGGCTAATGGATTTTCTTATTTTAGATTAATCCTGTTGTTACTACAACTTGCCTATATCTTATTTTCTCTCTATTTTCAACGATGCCTTGCGACTGGGAATTGTGTCATGTTTGAATATTATTTTTACATTGTATTCTCATCATACGTTACCTTATAGCAATGTGCGACTACATCTTTGTTACAACCAACCAAGAACATCATTTTATTGCAATATTCCATTCTTAGTAATTAGTATGTTTCCTTTTCTGTAACTATTATTTACTTTTGCTGCAATTTAATTTTCCTAAAAATGTGCTTTATTTCCTACAAGTGTGGGTTGGCATTCTAGATCAACGACCTTTAAAAGCATCCATATATTGAACTATGAAAACCATTATGTTACCAAAACTTCATGACACTTAAAAGATTGCAATAGCATATATTGTCGTCAATAGTTTAGAATTTCCAAATGAGACTGAGATGGAAAACTTAAATGCACAACTAATCAATTGCATAATTAAAAGTAATTGAAAGGCCCATCTTTTTTTGTGCTATTTTTGGGTAACTAGCAATGTTATAGTAATTTTTTTATTAGCATTTGTGTGGGTTTTTCTGCTGATTTTTTAATTTCCAAAACATGATTATTCCAACTAGTTATTTTTAAGTATGATTTGTTAGATTCCTAGGAGTAGGGGCCAACTTAGTAGATTTATCAAGGACAACCACCATGCTAACATTATACGACATTCGCAAGACAAAAGGGAATAAAGTCAGAACAATTAATTGAAACCAATAGTGAGTTCCCTTGCCAAGAAGAAGCATGGACCTTCTATAACACAAATCCCTATACAATATTTGGGAGCTAAAGAAATCTCTAACGCAATAATATATTTTATTTTGGATAATCCAAATTTTCTTCTCATTAGGAAGAGCTCTCTAGAAAATGAACACTACCTTCTTGAAAATAAGTTCAATGATCAAAATCCTCTACAAAGTGAGATATGTCCTTCTTAGGAGTACCGCCCAGATAGTACGATCCTTCTTGAATCTATGAAATCACCTTCAGAAGAAAAAGATACTCCTTTAGAACAAATGGCACATCAACCTATCGGGGAATAATCCGATGCCTTCAAATTCACCATCATTAAAATGGAATCAGATTCTAAAATGAAGATCATTCCTCACTTGGCACTTTCAAACATACATGGTCTCTCTAAGGAAGACCTCGATAGCTTACTTTTTGAGTTCGATGTCCTCTTTTGAAGCTACAATTAGGTAACTGATCCTCAAAAGCTAAATATATTTCTTGCCACATTGAAATATGAAAAAATACGTTGGTTCATGGGCCTCTTCCAAGGTAGCGTCAGTTCATGGGAGAATATGAAGCATAAATTCTTGACAAAATATCAAGATTATTGTAAAGACAAGGAACGAAGAGAAGAGTTCTTTAGAATGAGAAAAAAATGAAGATGATAGCCTTGAGGATTATGTTAAGGGATTTAAGTACAACTTATGAAAAGAAAGGAAAAAAATACTTAACCCCTAAGAAACACTGAGTTATCTTATTATAGGGAATTTGAGATGAGTGCATGGACCTCCTCAACCTAATGCGTGGAGGAGATATCTATTAGCTAGAATATAAAATCATATCACTTGTATTGTAGCCCCTACTACCCATATCCCCTACTAAGGTTAGAAGGAGGAGATTATGAATCTGATCCAACTTCCAAAGCTGAGTTATCAAAATGGAGTCTAAATTTATTTATCTCTTAAAAATTCTTCAAAACCTAAAAATGGATGACATTGTTGCATTCATCTCAACGAGACCTTTCCAACAATATAAAATGTTCCTCAATATAACTCCCATATTGAAAGATACAACCATTTAAATATTGGCATATTAAATAGTGGCACATCATCTAAACTACCATGTGGAACCCACATGGTTGTCTAAGACATGTGCCATGGCATCACCACATGGGAGCTACTGACCCACTCATACTAGGTCACAACCCAATTTTGCAGTTCACACACACACACACACACACACACACACACATATATAATGTAGAGGTAAAACACCCTTACAATGCATCAAACATTGCATAGGCCCCTATCTTGCCACCTCATCCCAGAAAAAATTCATGGTGGTTTCCCTTGCAAATATTTGTTGAATCTTTCGGGTGAAACTCCAAGATCACGTGGATCTTTTATGGACTATCCTTCCAATGAGTCCCGTCACCATCATTTGTTGTTTCATGCTCTGCTCCACCATGCAACATCACCAAGGTCATTCCCTCTTATGACATCTTCAACACTACTAGGATGACCTAGCCTTTTAAACTTCCAGGGTGACACAAATAGCCTATGATGATTCCTTGCTCCAATCAAATGAGTCCACTGTCCCACCTTGTGACACTCTCACAGGGATAAAATTTGTGAGTTCCCACAATGCCTTTGCTTGAAGCCTCTACCATTCAAGGTGTTGGAATGACTTCAAATGATGTTGTACCATCCATGTGGCCTCCTATGAGGGCGCCATATATTAGGTGAGGTAAGCCCTCTTCGGCACATGAAAAGGAAATAAAAAGGTGCCACATGGCATGGCACAAGGGAACCATGCTACCCTCTCTTCCATGTCATGCACCTCGTCATCCTCAGCCCCACCACAAGCTCCAACCCATTGTAACACAAAGGTTTCCCGTATTATTTAACTTGGGACTTCCATTCGTTGTTTTTTGTTGGGGTGTTCAACCAACCCCAATGTACCAAGTCACCATGGGAATAAAATGTCATGATGTTTCATTGGGTATCCCCTTGAAACCTATTAAGAGAATGTTCTGGGGTTATGCAATGGCCATCAACACTTACCCATCGATGACCCAAATTTCTCCTATATAACTTCTTAATCACCACACATGGTCACAAAATAGAAGAGGGTTAAGCCATTTCCTTCAGAATCCTTGTGATTCGGACTTAATAATTCCAACCCCACACTTAATAAATGCTAATGCATGTATAAGGGCCTTCACCAAGCCCTTTAATGCATCGTCTATAGATATACCAATGTATATGTAGGCCCTTTGAGGGCTATCCCTCCTAAGTTTGATTGAGACTTGGCCATGGAATTTAATCCACCATACATATATATGTATATGCTTACACATATGTATGTAATTAATTACACTTCCTCTTTTGAGTTTTGTACAACTACTCAGCCAACTCAGCCTATAAAACCACATGTATATATGAATGTTATTCCTCCTTAGCCTTCCAATTCATAAAACAAGGCCTACTAACCTCATTATTTCCGTACATTCATCCAAGTAATTAATAGAGGTTGTCTACCTCTTCATGCACAGGCCATTTAGACCAATGTGCAGGCTTAGGATGAAAATAAGGATAAACTCATTCCTAGGAAAATATTTAGGAAGCACTTATAAATAAGAAATCACATTCCTTATCGTTAACATGAATATTTTTTCGACACAATGACTATATATCTAAACGTGTCAGTGTAGTTATTTAATGATTAACATAGATTCCCATCTCTTGATGCTCATACATTCCTAGCTTAATTTCCAGCTCAGAAATAGTAAAAAAAATTGAACGATTCCTTAAGATCTTTGCACAAGTTACTAATATTCCTAATTCATGCAGGAAAAGAAAAATCCTCAACATTATCATGACCTTATTTCAACACAATAAATAGACACATGATATTCACATGCACAAATACATAAGAGAATACTTATCTTATAAGACATCTAGCAACTAAGCTTATGACTCTAACTCTCCACCCAACCTTAGACAAGCTAACACATTTACTTGTAGTTGTCACTTCTGAGCCAACTTCCAGTACTTAAGGTGGAGTGCTTTTGAGAGGAAACGTATCAAATATTTAAAACTAAAATAGGATGTCACAAGGCCACTCTACCTTCATCCTCTAGCTACATAATCTTCCACTAAGTCTTCCAAACTTTACATACATAATTAACTCCATGCCAAAATACCACAATATAGAGAGTCTTAGCTCACTTTGAGGAGAAGAGAGTCCACATCAAGGTAAGGTTCATTAATGGATAAGTTATTGTTGGGTAAAGATATCACCTCTCTAGGAACTTCATCAATGAGTCAAACACTGAAGCTTAAGCCCCAAAGAAACTTCTGGTAGTTCATCAACCCTCAAAAATACCTAAGTGTACCTTCCCAATCCAATAGGTCCATCAATCTGCAAGTTTCTAATGGGTTATTCAACCTTTAGGAAGGCCATTTCTCTCTATAATTTTTTCACCTAACAAGCCTCTTTGAGGATTCCTTAGTTTTTTCACTTTCTCTAGAGCTCAATCATCATGATTTTGATTACTTCCCTCCTATTACACCTCTAATCCTTGGAGGAATTTCTATCAATTTTCACCACTATTATATTCCACTATTTATTGGTAAAAATTTCCTCTTCCTCGTCAACTTGTTTCCATTCCTCCTCAACGAACTAACCATTTTTCATTTTCGAGGCTCCACGCAAGTCAACTTCCATGGACCACGCAACCCATTCCTATCTTTAGTTTTTTTTCCTTTTTTGCTTGTTGTTATATTTCAAACATACATGGGCCTATCCTTTTCATTTTAAGTTGATTTATTGTTTATTCATCCCATTAAAATCTCATCCAACCTATGAATGATGTATTTAATTTCACCAATTCCTGAAGCAATCTCTCTCCCCAAGCAATTGGGATTTATGTGCCTTTCTCTTAGCCTTTTTAAATAATTATGATTATTTACAATGAGGGAATAATAACCAAGGTTTGTCACAGTCCCCTCCCCCTTGGTGGAACGCCATCCTTAGTGTTCAATAACCATATACAAACAAAACATACTTAAAAACTAAGCACAACCGATATGAATCTTTATACATACAACTATATATATCATTGATAATGTATTTACATTTATTTTAGCTAGCAAACAAAAAAGGGTATGTTTCATAAATTTGGTTAGCCATTTCCCACGTGGATTCATTGGGCCCAAAATTCCTCCACTACACTTTGATTTTCTCTACTACTCAATTCCAGAGCATGAGCTGCTTCCAATTTAGGATGCATAGAGGTTTTGGTTGGAAATATCTCTCTAGTTCTACGTGTAACGCATACCAACAAATTACTCATAATACACATATATTTTAAGAAATGAAAAGTGAAACACATCACAAACTCTTATTGATGGAAGAAAGGTAATTCTATAGGGCACTGGCCCTATCCTTTCGAGCACTTCAAATGGCCCACAAAATCATGGTATCATCTTTGCACATGACACAAAATTTAAGGTCCTCTTTTGGGTCCAACTCATACGAAAACATGTGCGTCAACACTGAATTCCTTGTGAACCCTATGCTAGTCTTCATAGCTCTTTTTCCTATCTTATTCCACCTTTAAATTCCTTCTGATGGTTTTTATTTCTTGTTCCATTTTCCTAAACATATTAGTCCCAATAAGGACCTAATTCACTAGATTATTCCAGTTTATATGAGTATTACAACTCCTCCCATAAATACTTCAAATGGGCTCATTTTTAGTGATTACTAATACCCATTGTTAGATACAAATTCTACAAGTAGAATATATCCTTTCCACTTCCTTGGTTGGTGCATTACATACATTCTTAGCATGCCCTCTAGAATTTTATTAGTTATTTCCATCTGCCCCTGAGTATGTGGATGGTAAGTTTTGCTAAATGTCATCTCAATTCATAGTCCTGAAAATAGTTCTCTTGAAAACTTTGAAGAAAAATTGGCATCTCTATCCGAGATGCTCTTCTTAGGAATTCCATGTAGTCTCACAATCTCCATAATGAAAATTTGAGCCACCTCACTAGATGAATTTGTAGAATTAATAACTACAAAGCGAGCCACTTTTCTCAACTTGTCAACCACTACCATGATTGCATCATGTTTTTTAGAAGTCTTTGGAAATCTTGGAATAAATTCCATGTAAACCACTTCCCACTTCCATTATGGAATGGGTATAGGCTGCAATAGAGAAACTGGGTGCTTGCACTCATTTTTCACCTATTGATATTCTATGCTTTTGGAGATGAAATCAGGCACCTCATTTTTCAATTTAGGCCAATAGTAAAATTTCTTGATGGATGTAAGAGTCTTTGGATACCTTAGATGACTAGAATATGGCTTTGCATAAATCACCTTCAATATCAATTTCTTTATATTTCCCTCATTTCACAGATAGATTCTATTCTTGAATCTAATCAACTCACATTTTGAGAGGAAATATTCCTTGTCCCGATCTCCCTCAAACTATTTCTACAATTTCTCCTTTAGTTGCTGATATTTTTCATCTTGTTGCCCTACATTTTTTATCCTTTCTTCAAGATCTATTCCATAGGAACTTATGGACACTATATCGTTTATTTTCACTCTCCTACTGTGTGAATCAACAAATCTATTATCCTTACCTTTAATGTATTTGATATCAAAATAAAATTTACTGAGCATGGAAATTCATATTTCTTTCCTTATATTTAATTTAGGCTAATCAAATAAATATTCCAGTCATCCATGGTCATACATTAGAGTAATTGTTTTACAAAGAAGGTATTGTTTCCACATTTCCAACTCATGGATGATGGCAGCTAATACCAAGTCATGAGTTACATAATTTTTCTCATGTTCATTTAAAGTTCAAGATTCATAGCTAATCACGTGGCCTTCCATCATCTAGAATCCTTTGAGCCCCTTTTTGCAAGAATTTGTGGAAACAACAAAATCCTTCCTAGGGTTTGCTATTTTTAACATTGGTGCATTGGTTAACAACTAATTCCACTGATCGAAGATTGCAACACAATCAATTGTCCCTTCAAACATCTTCTCTTCCTTTTGTAATGGAGTAATTGTGTGGCCACTCTTGGAAAAATTATCAATGCATCTCCTATAATAGCCTACCAGTCCCTGGAAGGAACTAAATTCAGCCACATTCGTTGGGGTTAGCCATTCCATGATGGCCTTAACCTTCTTTGGATCCACTGCTACTCCCTCTTTTGAGACGATGTGTCCCTAGTAATGGATCTATGATTGGAATAATTCAGATTTAAAAAGTGTTAGTGTCAAGATTTCAGAGAAGCGTACCAAAAATTCTTTACTTAAGTCATTGGTGACTAGTGACCCTAACAATAGAATGTGGTCCCTTTTATGCTTTAGATCTGCAAGAAAAATGATAAAACCCTACAAGGAAATATATGATACAAGACCAGAACATATAACAACAGTAAAGGAAAGTGCAATAACCCAATAGAAGAATTTAAATGAATAATAATTTTATTGAAACACCTAGTGATTTCAACATGGGTCTGTAAATCTCCCTCTATGGGATGGGTCCTTTTGATGCCATTGTGCTTCATCGATCTTGTTCTTCTCTCTCAAATATGCAGAAAACCCTAAAGCAAGGTGGAACTCAAGTGGGAGCTCAATTGTTCTGAGATGATAATGTTGACGATGATAATGATCATGGTGAAGAATGAATGTAAAACCCTCCGATTTATAACGAAGTATTGATCTAAATTAGGAAATAGAAAATAAATAAAATATTATTGACCAAATCAAAATATAATCGTTAGGAATACTTTATTATATATTTGGAGAGGGAAAACATATTCAAAATGGTTAAATATCATTATTTAGAAAATGGTTGAAGTAATTAACAAATAAAATGATTTATTCATCACTTTGTGAGAATTAAGAAAAGTGTGAATTTGAAATAATTATTAAATAATTGTTTAACAATTATTCCAAAAATAGGAATAAGGAATAATAAATAAGTAGTTATTTATTTAATTATTCCAAGGTGATTAAGTCAAATGTGTTGAGAAATAATTATCAAATAATGATTTAATAATTACTTTTAGAAAAAATTAAATAAATATTAGTTTATTCAATTATTCTCGTAGGCTTTTAAATTTTAAACATAAATAATTTAATAAAAATGGTTTACTAAATTATTTCCTATGGTGAAAGTGCTTTTACTATGGACAAATTAATGCTATGATGGGCCTCTAAATATACATAAATTAAGGCTCATACCTCTAAATTAAACATAATTTAAGGCCTATGAACATCCTTCAGCACATTAAACCTCTCTTTCTACATTAGATAATTTATTTTTAACTTTAACATATTCATTAGGAAGGTTTATGAATAATTGGATATTTTGCCTAATATTATTTATTTTTGTGGAATATTATGAGAATATTGGGCAGATTATGAAGATTTGGAGGAGATAATTTAGGGACTTGTTCCCTACTACACAAGGATCAATAATAAATAATAAATCAACAAGATATTATGGAATTATGGCACAGATTGTGGAACTCCAATGATTGAGAAAATCTAGGAATGTGTTCCACTAATGAAAGGACCAGATCCACTAATCAAGGGGTTTTGGTGGGGAAAGATTCCTCCATTCATGTGGAATGATTCCTAATCATTTTGTATAAGTACCAAGTCAAATTTTCCCCTAGGGATGGATTTTCATTAGTTTTCTTGTGGAGAGAACTCGTATTTTTGTATATCCATTGTATTTTCTTCGAGGGATGTAATTCTATTGATGAAAATAATGAAGATTGGTGTCATGTTCAGCTTGTAAATCTTGTTTTCCTCCATAGGTATCTAATTTTCCTTGGGCCTAGCCATCCCAGGAACCTCAAAACCCTTTTGTATCATTTTTTCCTTCTTTTCACTACTTATTCACATGCATCTCTAGTTTTTATTTCTTTCTATTTCTGCATTTAGTATTAATGATTTCTTGTTGTAGGATTGACTTAAATGGTTGATGTAGTTTTTTTTTAGGATCACAAGAATTATTTCATCCTTCAAAAAGCTTTGGAAGTTCATGGTAATCATTGAGCTTCTTGGATTAGTCTTTGTATTCCCAAATCTAGATTGCTAGACATCCTTTTTAGCAAAGAACATTAAATTTCTGTTACTTTTTAGAGCATGCGAACAAGCTTCAATTGAGTTGGTTCCACTTGCATTAGATCAAGAAAAAATTCTAGTTAATAAAAAAAGTCACCCCATTACATTTTCACTTGATTTGTTTAGGAATTTTTTAGATTTACTAGCTCACTAGTTCTCGAATTTCTAGATTTTCGACTAGTAATGTTTTTTAGTTTTTTGCATGGGTTAACAGAGGCCTTATTAAGTGATTCCACTTGGAATGGGGACCTAAGACATCCTAGTTAATCACATAATTTGTCCCATCCAATTTGGATTATATTAGATTGGTCGTTCAATGAATTATAGTAAATTTGTACATCATGTAGTAAATCATTCTACCATCCTGTAGGAAAGCCCATTTTGAGCCTGAATTGAGAAATATCATCATTGAAGTTGGGATTAGCCCTCTACTTGACCTCCATGGAATCAAGACCATTTTAACCCTCTTGCTCCACACTTTGGTCACCATTCTTCTAGTTTTCAAGGGTAGGATTTGATTTCCACTTCTTCTATCTTCAGTCTTACATTAGATCCCATCAATGTTTTATACCATTCTACAAATTTTTCCTCATTCATGAAGTAGACAACTAGCTCATTAAATTATGTTTCCTTTAGATAATTGAAATTCTTCTTGTTTCAATGACTTTTGGGTAAATGTCAATGTTTGATGTAGTGCAGGTGTTTCAGGAGTACAGAGAGACTTCATAGTCAGCAACCTCATTTCAACATCATCCACCCATGGTCTTCACTTTCTTTCACTAAACCCTCACCAATTTCATCAGTGCACAATTTCGAAGGAATCAACCTCCATCACCTTAAGCCATTTTTAGTTTTTCTCGCGATCCATGCATCCATTGACCAAATTTTTTTACGGGGAGGTGCATAATGAGGATGACAACATGCTTAGAAAATTTCCGGTCAATCCATTCTACTATTTGGGAGACATGGAAAAAACAAGTCGTTGACCTGAAAACCTACAGAATTCCCTGAGATCCTAGAGGATACAGAACATCACCTACAGGATTGGCAATGAGAAGTTTAAAAAGGGAAAAATAGAGGTTGGCTTCATCAAGTAGTGTTAAGGAGGTAGGCTCTACATTTCCCCACATTTTCCCAAGTGAAAGGAACATAAAAAACCCTTCTAGTTTGTTGAAATAGATTGCAGCATAAGGGAATTGTATACAAAGAATTTTTAAATTTGGTATCAGACATATAAAAACCTCCATCCATCAGAGAAAAATGATAAAGGGAACCTGTCAATGCACTAAAGATTCATCAACACTCTCATGTACTAGATATATTCACAATACACAATTGGATGGGTTCCTTTGAAAAATTGAGGGGATATGATGATGAAGTAGCCATAGATTTGCAGTCAGCTTCAACATGGAGATCCAGAGGTCAAAGAAGCTCCTCTAAAGCTTAGTAGTAGCATCAGGATCATCAACATCGCCATCTAACACCTACACATCAACATCAACTCAGCAATAGCATGCATATCTCTCCAACAACCATTAGGTAGGTATATGTATGCAATATTCTTGACCTCTTCTCTTGAGCATGATATAGTTAGAAACTTGTTGTCAATGCATGAGAGATAAGGTTTTATAAGCTAAGGATGGGTCAGCAGTCTTAGCTGCCTTCAACTAGTTAGTTATAGCTCACTCCTTCACTCATGCAATGTTGAAAAGTCAAATTATGAAGGGTGATGATTTCAAGGAATGAGGACACTAGTTAAAAGAAGAAATTTTTGTAAAGGCCAAGTCACCACAACACTCCAAGCCCTCCATCCACTTCATATTCACTATCTATTCATCATTAATCCATCCCATTTCATTCTTGAAAAAAAACAAACAAAACATCCTTTCCATTTTCACAAACCTACACTACTCCCTTTGAGCCCTAGCATCATCATCCTATCCCTCTTCATAATTTCTCATCACTCCCATATAGTTGGAAGACCCTAAAAGAGGAGGACTGACTACTATAGGAAGGGAGAATGTTGCTACAAGAAGGAAGCAATGAAAAAATTATGTTAGCCCCAAGATGGCGGAGGTTAAGAGAGACTTAATGAAAGCAGAGAACGCCAAGGCCATCAGGCGGTCATCTAGGCCACACGAGAGAAGAAGAAGGAAACAAAAGGAAATGGGGCATTAACCATCAAAACAAAACTCAAACTGCAGTCATGAAAAGATGTTTTCCAAGAGGTCTCCAATCTCTTTCTAGCTTTTGTCCAAGGCCTAAAAATTGGAAAAAGGCATGGGATTCAAGTTGAGAGCCTGCCCTAACCTCAGACTATCATTTATGCTCAAAACTTTTATCATGTAGTTTTAACAGGGTTTCCTGTATTTTTGACAGGAATTACTATAATATGTCCTAGTTCTCATCTAAAGGCAGTTTGAAGGGTTTAGAGGTGTCCAAATGGTGGAATAAGGTAGCAGAAGGTTGATAAGGATGTGGAAGACCTTTCCAAACTAAAAGATATTCAAGAAACCATCTTGAATAAGGAAAATAAAACAAGATAATGGTCTCAAGAAATAATGATTTTTATTTGAACAAATATGTTTTTGAGCTTGTCCTGGCAGAACTTACAGTCATGATTCTGAATGTAGAAGAGAGAGGCCATCAAGGCCATGGATGAGGCACAATGATGTCACTAAGTTGCTAAGAGTATGACCAACACTTTCAGCAGGGGAGTATGATGGGACTCTAAATTAGACATAAATTAAGGCTCATACCTCTAAATTAAACAATAATTTAAGGCCTATGACCATCCTTCAACACATTATACCTCTCTTTCTACATTAGATAATTTATTTTTAACTTTAATATATTCATTAGGAAGGTTTATGAATAATTGGATATTTGTGCCTAATATTATTTATTTTTGTTGAATATTGGCAAGATTATGAAGATTTGGAGGAGGAGATAATTTAGGGACTTGTTACCTACTACAGGAGGATCAATAATAAATAATAAATGAACAAGATATTATGGAATTATGGTACAGATTGTGGAACTCCAATGATTGAGAAAATCTAGGAATGTGTTCCAGTAATCAAGGGACCAGATCCACTAATCAAGGGATTTTGGTGGGGAAATCTTCCTCCATTCATGGGGAATGATTCCTAATCATTTTGTATAAGTACCAAGTCGAATTTTCCCCTAGGGATGGATTTTCATTAGTGCTCCTGTGGAGAGAACTCGTATTTTTGCAGCTCCAGTGTATTTTCTTTCAGGCATGTAATTCTATTGATGAAAATAATGAAGATTGGTGTCATATTCAACTTATAAATATTGTTCTCCTGCATAGGTCTCTGATTTTACTTGGGCTTGGCCACACAAGAACCTCAGAGCCCCTTTGTATCATTTTCTATCCTTTTTTTCACTGCTTATTCACATGCATCTCTAGTTTTTATTTCTTTCTCTTTCTGCATTTAGTATTAATGATTTCTTTTTGTTGGATTGAGTTAAATGGTTTATGTAAGTTTTTTTGTAGGATCATAGGCATTATTTCATCCTTGTAAAAGGTTTGGAAGTTCATAGTAATCATTGATATTCTTGGATTAGTCTTCTTATTCCCAAATCTAGATTGTTGGACATCTTTTTTAGCAAAGAAATACACATTTCTACTATTTTTAAAAGCATGCTAAAAACCTTCAATCGATTTGGTTCCACTTTCATTAGATCCAAAAAACATTCTAGTTCATAAAAAAATTACCCCATTGCATTTGCACTTGATTTGGTTAGCCATTGTTTAGATTTACTGGCTCACTAGTTCTTGAATTTTCTAGATTTTTGACTATGAATGTTTTTTTATTTTTTTTGCATGGGTTAAGAGAGGCCTTTTTAAGTGATTCCACTTGGAATTGGGACCTAAGAAATCCTATTTAATAACATAGTTTTTCCCATCCAATTTGGATTTGAATAGCTTGGTCATTGAGTGAATTATAGTAAATCACTGTAGCATCATGTAGGAAAGCCTGTTTTGAGCCCAAATTGAAAAATATCATCATTGAAGCTAGGATTAGGCATTTACTTGACCTCCATGCCATCAAGAACATTTTTTTCTCCACATTTAGGTTACCATTTTTCTAGTTTTCAAGGGTATGATTTGATTTCCATTTCTTTTATCTTCAGTCTTACATTAGATGTCATTCATGTTTTATACCATTCTACAAAGTTTTCCTCATACATGAAGTAGACAACTAGCTCATGAAATTCTGTTTCCTTTATATAATTTAAATTCTTCTTGTTTTCATAATTTTTGGGTAAGTGTCAATGTTTGATGTAGTGCAAGTGTTTCAGGAATACGAAGAGATTTCATAGTCAGCAAACTCATCCCAACATCATCCACCCATGGTCCTCACTTTCTTTAACTAAACCCTCACCAATTTCATCATTTCACAAGGAAACTTCTCCAAGATTTTTTAGCAAATCCATCCATCTCCCAACTTTGGTTTTGAGTTCTGAAGTGGTCCTAGGCACTCCCTTGCCTCATTCCATACACCAACCACCTTCCCTAAGCTTTCCATCACCTTCAACGTCCATCCTTTTGCTCTCGGCTGTATCCTGTAGGTTTTCCTATAGTGGCCTATTTTGAAGCTGAATTGAGGAAAAAGCCTTTAGGAATCTAGCAAAGGGTCCCTACTTGTCTCCCAAACCTTCTGACCATTCACCATCATCTCCCAGCCACCTGTCACATCACCAAAAGAGATTAGCTTTCACACTCTCACATAAAAAAGACGAAAAGAGAAACAGATTTATTTTATTCATTTACATGCATAATAGTAGAAGGTTTGATGGTTTGAATCTACATGCTTAGGATAGTAGGATTTGGTACATGTTAACTTAGCATTGTTTTGAAGCAAATCCTCTTAGCAGTTAGTTAGAAAATGGTGTGTTTTATCATTTGATTTTAGTCTCTTTCCTTGTACTTTCTTTCTTGTAATAGGTTAAGGTTCCATCTTGAACATTTCATTTTCTGCAATTAGTTAGGAATTTGGCTTCAGTACATGCACTCCATTACATCATGACAACAAACGAAAAGAGGAAAAAAGAAAAGATCCTAGGTGAAAACCCCCTTTGAGGCGCTTAGCTAGACCTACTAGTTGAAAACCTCCTTGAGGTGGCTAGTAGGCCTAGAAGAAAAAAAAACAGGAAAAATAAAAAAATCTTTGCTTCGTGAATGCATGTACTCTCCAACATCTGCAAGAAACAAAAACAAGTTGGTACAAAAAGAAAAATTGGCGAAGCCTAGTCAAAAGAAGTCAAATATTGAATTTCTCCTCCTTTGCTCAAATGCTCTAACAAGGCCAATGCCATATCAATCCATCACCTCATCTATTTTCACCATCCACCCATCATTATCAAGCTTCTACCATTCAGTTTTCTTGTTGTCCTAAAAAACTACAGGATGCACTGTTTTACTACAGGATACAAAAATACATAGAGAAGAAATTTGTTTTTCCATAACTTGATGACAATGCATCCATTTTCCAATCTGTTTTAGTGGGAGATGCATATGGATGATGGTAACATGCTCAAGAAATTTCAACAAATTCCATTGCACAGTTTTCGAGAAATCAACCTCCATCACCTACAACCATTTTTTCATTTTCTTGATATCTATGCATCCATTTAAAACTCTGTTTCATGGGGAAATGCATATGGATGATAGTAACATGCCCAAGAAATTTCAGCAAATTCCAGTGCACGGTTTCCAGGGAATCGACCTCCATCACCTTCATCCATTTTTAGTTTTTCTCGAGATCTATTAATCCATTGACCAAAATTGTTTTATGGGGAGGTGCATAATGATGATGAAAACATGCTCAAAATGCTTTAGGTCAATCCATTCTACCGTTTGGGAGATATGGACAAAACAAGTCGTTGTCCTGAAAACCTACAATATTCCCTGAGATCCTACAAGATAGAGAACAACACCTACAAGATTGGTAGTGAGCAGTTTTAAAAAGGAAAAATAGAGGTTGGCTTCATCAAGTAGTGTTAAGGAGGCAAGCTGTACATTTCCCCACCTTTTTCCAAGTGAAAGGAACATAAAAAACCCTTCTAATTTGTTGGAAGTGATTGCAACCTAAGGGAATTGTATACACAAAAATTTTAAATTTGGTATCAGATATATACAAACCTCCATCCATCAGAGTAAATGAAAGGGGCCACCCATTAGCACAGTGAGGATTCATCAACACCCTCTTGTACTAGAGATATTCGCAATGCAAAATTGGATGGGTTCCTTTGAAAAATTGAGGGGATATGATGATGAAGTAGCGAGAGATTTACTATCAGCTTCAACATGGAGATCCAGAGGTCAAAGAAGCTCCTCCAGAGCTTAGTAGCAACATCAAGATCATCAACATCACCATCCAACACCTGCGCATCAACATCAACTCAGCAGCAACATGCATGTCTCTCCAACAACCAATAGGTAAGTACAAGTATGCAATATTCTTAACCTCTTCTCTTGAGCATATTATAGTTAGAAATTTGTTGTCAAGGCATGAGAGATGAAGTTTTATAAACTAAGGATGGGTCAGCAGTCTCATCCGCCTTCAACTAGTTAATTGTAGCTCACTCATTCACTCATGGAATGTTGAAAAGTCAAATTATGAAGGGTGATGATTTCAAAGAATGAGGACAGTAGTTAAAATAAGAAATATTTGCAAAGGCCAAGTCACCACAACACTTCAAGCCCTCCATACACTTCATATTCACTATCTATTCATCATTCATCCATCCCATTTCATTCTTGAAAAAAAACAAACAGAGCATCCTCTCCATTTTCACAAGCCTACACTACTCCCTTTGAGCTCTAGCATCATCATCCAATCCCTCATCATAATTTCCCATCACTCCCATATAGTTGGAAGACCCTGAAAGAGAAGGACTGACTACTACAGGAAGGGAGAATGTTGCTACAAGAAGGAAGCAATGAAAAATTTATGCTAGCCCCAAGATGGCGGATCTTAAGAGAGACTTAATCAAAACAGATAACACCAAGGCCATCAGGCAGTCATCTAGGCCACATGAGAGAAGAAGAAGGCAAAAAAAGGAAATGAGGCATTAACCATCAAAACAAAACTCAAACTACAGTCATGAAAAGATGTTTTCCAAGAGGTCTCCAATCTCTTTCTAGCTTTTGTCCAAGGCCTAAAAATTGGAAAAAGGCATGGGAGTCATGTTGAGAGCCTACCCTAACCTTATACTATCATTTATGCTCAAAACTGGTACCCTGTAGTTTTAATAGGGTTTCCTGTATGCTTCCTATAGTTTTGATAGGAATTACTATAAGATGTCCTAGTTCTCATCTAAAGGCACTTTGAAGGTTTTAGAGGTGTCCAAATGGTGGAAAAAGGTAATAGAAGGTCGATAAGGATGTGGAAGACCTTGCCAAAATGAAAGATATTCAAGAACCCATCTTGAATAAGGATAAGAAAACAAGATAATGGTCTCAAGAAACAATGATTTTTCTTTGCACAAATAAGTTTTTGGGCTTGTCCTGGTAGAACTTATAGCCATGATTCTTAATGCAGAAGAGAGAGACCTTCAGGGCCATGGATAAGGCACACTGAGGTCACTAAGCTGCTAATAGGATGACCTACACTTCAGCAGGGGGGTATGATGGGCCTCTAAATTAGACATAAATTAAGGCTCATACCTCTAAATTAAACAATACTTTAAGGCCTATGAACATCCTTCATCACATTATACCTTCCTTTCTACATTAGATAATTTATTTTTAACTTTAATATATTCATTAGGAAGGTTGATCAGTAATTGGATATTTGTGCCTAATATATTTTTTTTGTGTGGAATACTATGAGAATATTGGGCAAATTATGAAGATTTGGAGGAGGAGAAAATTTAGGGACTTTTTCCCTACTATAGGAGGATCAATAATAAATAATAAATCAACAAGATATTATGGAATTATGGCATAGATTGTGGAACTCCAATGATTGAGAAAATCTAGGAATGTGTTCCACTAATTAAGGGACCAGATCCACTAATCAAGGGATTTTGGTGGGGAAAGCTTCCTCCATTCATGGGGAATGATTCCTAATCATTTTGTATAAGTACCAAGTAGAATTTTCCCCTAGGGATGTATTTTCATTAGCGTTCTTGTGGAGAAAACTCGTATTTTTGCATCTCCATTGTATTTTCTTTCAGGGATGTAATTATATTGATGAAAATAATGAAGATTGGTGTGATGTTCAGCTTTTAAATCTTTTTCTCCTTCATAGGTCTCTAAATTTCCTTGGGCTTGGCCATCCTAGGAACCTCATAGCATTTTTGTATAATTTTCTTTCCTTCTTTTCACTGCTTATTCACATGCGTCTCTAGTTTTTATTTCTTTCTATTTCTGCATTTAGTATTAATGATTTCTTGTTGTGGGTTGGGTTAAATGGTTGATGTATTTTCTTTCTTAGGATCATAGGCATTATTTCATCATTGGAAAAGCCTTGGAAGTTCATAGTAATTATTGAGTTGCTTGGATTAGTCTTCTTATTCCCAAATCTAGATTGTTGAACCTCCTTTTTAGCAAAGAACAATAAATTTGTTCTATTTTGAGCATGCTAACAAGCTTCCATTGAGTTGGTTCCACTTGCATTAGATCACAAAAAAATTCTAGTTCATAACAAAAATCACCCCATTGCATTTTCACTTGATTTGATTAGGAATGTTTTAGATTTACTAACTCACTAGTTCTCGAATTTCTAGATTTTCGACTAGTAATGTTTTTTATTTTTTTTTGCATGGGTTAACAGAGGTCTTTTTGAGTGATTCCACTTGGAATGGGGACCTAATACATCCTATTTAATACAAAAAATTTCCCATTGAGTTTGGATTTGATTAGATTCATCATTTAATGAATTATAGTAAATTTGTACATCCTATAGTGAATCACTGTAGCATCCTATAGGGAAGCATGTTTTGAGCCTGAATTGAGAAAAAACATCATTCAAGCTGGGATTAGGCCCATACTTGACCTCCATGCCATCAAGACCATTTTAAACCTCTTGATCCACACTTAGGTCAGTATTTTTCTAGTTTTCAAGGGTAGCATTTGATTTCCATTTCTTCTATCTTCAGTCTTACATTAGATCTCATCAATGTTTTATACCATTCTACAAAGTTTTCCACATGCATGAAGTAAACAACTAGCTCATGAAATTATGTTTCCTTTATATAATTTAAATTCTTCTTGTTTGCATGACTTTTGGGTAAATGTCAATGTTTGATGCAGTGCAGGTGTTTCAGGAGTATGGAAAGATTTCATGGTCAGCAACCTCATCCCAACTTCATCCACCCACGGTCCTCACTTTCCCTCACTAAACCCTCACCAATTTCATCATTTCATGAGGAAACATCTCCAAGATTTTTGAGAAAATCCATCCATCTTCCAACTTTGGATTTGAGTTCTAAATTGGTTCTAGGCACTCCATTGCCTCATTCCATTCACCAACCACCTTCCCTAATCTTTCCATCACCTTCAACATCCATCCTTTTACTCTCAGCTGTATCCTGTAGGTTTTCACAGGATCCTATAGGTTTTCCTGTAGTGAACTGTTTTGAGGCCGAATTGAGAAAAAAGCCTATAGGAAGCTAGAAAAGGGTCCCTACTTGTCTCCCAAGCCTTCTAACCATTCACCATCATCTCCAAGCCACCTACCACATCACCAAAAGAGATTAGCTTTCACACTCTCACGTGAAAAAAGATGAAAAGAAAAAAAAAATTATTTTATTCATTTACATGCACAGCAGTAGAAGGTTTGATGGTTTGAATCTGTGTGCTTAGGATAGTAGGATTGCATACATGTTAACTTAGAATTCTTTTGAAGAAAAGCCTCTTAGCAGTTAGTTAGAAAATGGTGTGTTTTAGCATTTGATTTCAGTCTCTTTCCTTGTACTTTCTTTCTTGCAATAGGCTAAGGTTCCATCTCGAACATTTCATTTTCTTCAATTAGTTTAGGATTTGGCTTCAGTACATGCACTCCATTACATCACGATAGCAAAGGAAGGACACATTGTATCCCACATGTATAGTTCCGATACCTCTTAAGTTTGTACAAAACTCAGGTTGATAATTAAAGTCAGTAGCCTTGGGAGTTGTAACATTCTTGTTGCAATACTGAGGCTCATCATGCTATATAGCGTATTTTGATCCACCTAGTTAGGAATGGCTAGGTGATCATTTTCTATGTGACAACTTATTGCCCCCCAATGTATGAGTGTCATAAGCAAATTGTATGCCTGAAATACGTTGCAGGTTACACTTTCACGAGACACCAAGGCAGAGTCAGATAGAGATAGCGAGAGAGAGAGAGAGATGAATCAATGCAAGGAATGATGGAGAAATGGAGGGGGTGAGACCTACTAATCTAATATATGTCTCCTTCTATTTTGGAGTACATGATCTAAAATGAGGGAGGGGAGGCATACACATAGCCACCGGGATAACTGAGTAAAAATAATATTGGTGTTCCAAAAAATGTGGGACTGAGGTACTAAGTACATGATACATGATACATGATACATGATGCGTGATACATGATACATGATACATGTACATGATACATGATACATGATACATGATATGATAGCATCAATGGGCTAGAAAGTGATACAATGATATAATGAGTCCCATATACACAATGTTCTAGGAAAACATAGGTCATGAATGAATACCATAACATCTATTTATTTGAGTGAATGGGACATAATTTCCATCAAACTGACATGGTGAAGGGGAATCACAACCAAATAAGCCCTGTTGAACAGGAAAGAGCTTTGAAGATCTGAATGGATAATCTGACTGGGGCATGCATGTTGTGGACACTGAAAGCAACTGAAATCGAACCAATCAAGTTTGTGGAACTGCATCTGAGGCTAGATCATGAGTTCTAGACATCGGGGCTTATGGGGGGCTACCCACTCATGAGGTATGGAGCATCTCACACACACCCGGGAAATACTGGTACAATCTGCTAGATCATCGGATCATCAAGTGTACGATTCTAGATCGTGTGATAATGAGTTGGGGTCGACCATGCGAGAAACAACCAAGTCAAAGGGAAATGATGATTCCCTTTACTTGGTATGAGGCAATAAACAATGATGAAAGTTGGAACCAAGGTACACTACCCTCTAGATGACTTCGTTGGAATAAATGTGTTGAAGTCAACATAAGAGGGCCTACGAGAGGTGAAGTAATGAGGATTCATCAACAAAGGCACAATGGTCATAGTAATGTGACTAATGAAATGCATGGATGATGATGGAAGGATACAATATGAGAGGTGGACTAATGAATTCCCTTGTTAGATCATGATATGCATGGTTAACCTAATAGTGATTGACTCGATTCCAGAGGGGATGGTCAATTACTCAGACACGTGCTTTTCAAAGATGGGACAATATAGCTAGAGGAAAAATATAAGAAAAATGGAATGAATGTGATGCAAGTATGCGTAATACACTATAACAGGACTTGATGGGACTCTAAATAGACTCCATGTCTGCAAGGGTGACTAATCTTTGATGCTCTAAACACGGGTGACTTGATGAGGCTGCCACATTGGGGAGGCCCAAAGGGGATCGTAAAAACATGATTAAATAATGGTTACTCATGATGAAAATCAACAAGTGAGTTGAAAACTGTAAAGGTAAAGTGGTACCTAAGTACCAGTAGCTCATATGAAGAAATTCGATTTAAATGGGCGGAAAAGTCAAACCTCATGGAAAAAATGGCTTCCTAATGAAGTTTTAAATTACCAAAAATGAAGGGATACCAATTATAGAGCTCGGTGAGAGATTACCAATGATGTTGATGGTTCATTAAAATGAGCTACGGTTTGGTCGCAATGGGTGATGGAAAAACTAGGGTTTTTCTATAAAAGGGCTTCTTACCCCCAAATCCAATTCATTTGCATAGTGAGTTGTTGTAGAATTTGTAGAGGAGGAGAAGGCACTAGAGGAATGGTGCCTCTAGTTAGATGATTTTATGGAGTTTCATTATGTTTTAGGTGCTTGAATAAGTGATTCAAGCATCCGACCCTATTGAGATGTTGGGGCATAAGTTCCCCCTAGTTTTTGTATATATAGATGTAGCATGCTATGGACATGCTAAATGTATTTAGAATAGTGGAATCTAAACACATTTTGATGATGTGGTTTTCCATTTGTTGTTTATGGTTATCTTCTGGTAGGAAGAATGTATGATAGTTTCAATATGAGAAAGGAAATAGTGGATTAACAATCTCACTTGGCACTACATGTATGTGTTGAGAAATGGCAACAAGAAATTCCAGTTTAATTTGTCCTTGAATTAAAATATGAATTAAAATCAAATTATATTCTCATAAAAGCTCGTAAATAGTTAATTAAGTTTATTAAACTTAATTAGCTTAGGAATTTCAAGTTGGAAGTATTTTTGAACTCATGCATATGTTCTCCCTATATTATAGGGGTCTAGGATGAGTTAAGTATGAGTTGTAATTAGTTAACTCAGTTTACTGAGTTAAATCTAGTTAAATTAGTTCCAAACAGTTTGAGGAACTAATAGTGAGTTAACAGTCAATTGATGCATTAGTGCACTCAACTAGTGCTACTCTAGTTAACTAAATATTCCCTTATTAGAAACTCATGCATGTCGATTTTGAGAAAGACACAGTTGAGACTAAAGTGCAGGGATAGTGTACTATTTTCTTTAGATTTTTCTGAGTTGCACTGATAGTGCATGCAATCAGAAACTGATCCTTGAAGCGATTGCGTAGTTTTGAGTGCACTGATTTCCCTTTAAGATGGATTACTCATCCATAGGAATTGCACAAGTAAACATGCACTTGCAGAGCTGGTGAATTGGCTATGTGTTGGCCTAGTGCTTTCATGTGAGTTAGAGATTGATTTTACTGAGTGTCGGGATTGTTCTTGTGAGAACAAGCATTGTAATCTCATCTTGATTTTCTGATATATACAATATAGATAGAGGGCTTTTGAGTTGTGGCTTTCCCCATATATTTATTTTTTTATGTGTATTTGATTCTCTTCCTCTTGTCAATTATCGTTTTGTTTGATATTTATGTGCTTCCATTGTAAAGAGTAGAATTAGATTCTTGTCTCCTCCTTTAGTACATTGCATGAGATTGTGAATCTACAAGAAAATCTACATGGTATTGGAGCTGAGAACAGTATAATAGATGAGCTTTCAAAATTTTTGAGTTCAGGGTTATAGGTGTTAGAATTTGCATTTCATACTTCAAGATCAACAGATGGCATTCTAAGGTTTGCGACTTGAGTATGCTTTGGAAGGTAGCTCGAATTTTATATCTTAGTGGGATAGGATGGAGGTTCTGCTAGAAGATAATGGCTTGAAGGAATTCATTGATCAAGAAGTCCCTAAGCTAGTAGCTACAGATGCAAAGAATTTGGATGAATGAAGAAGTGTATGGCAAAGGCAAGGAGGATAATCCTTGAGGGAGTTCAAGACCACATTGTCTCGAGTCTCCATGGAAAGGAAACTGCACATGCTATGTGGACAACATTGATAGATTTGTATCAAAACAATGGTGACCAAAGGAAATTGGCACTAAAGGGAAAACTTCAAAAAATCAAAATGGAGAAAGGTGAGACTATTTCCAAATACTTAACGAAGTTCACTCAATGTCGTGATGAACTTGGAAGTGTTGGAATCACGGTTGCCGATGAGGATATGGTGAGTCTTACTCTTCTAGGACTCCCAAAGAGTTGTGATAGTTATCAGGACTTTGTTAATGGTAGGGAGAAACTGCCAGATTGGGAACGATTATGGTCAGATTTGATGCACGAGGAGATCAAGAGGAACACCAGGGATGGCTCTTCATTAAATACTAATGATGAAGAGAACTTTACCTTAGCGATTAAGTTGAGGAAGGTGAAAGGGAAAGCTTCCCATTCAAATCTTTAGCTGATTCCAGTCCTCTTTGGGGGATGAAATGCCTAACAACATAATCTTCTTGATTTCCAGTACAAAGTCTTATGTTCTAGGGGAATTTTGGTCTCTTAGAGTGTACACCCTCCAAGTTTTAGGAGTGTCTCCTTTGATTGGGATAATCTTTTCGAGCCTCATCTTCCTTCTGTTGCACCTTTCTAAATAAGGGTTAGAGTTAATTCCGCAAATGTCTATCGATGTATGGAGGATGAAGGATCCTCTACAAGTATTATATCCTCCTTGACTAGGAAATTTTTGGGTTCTATAAGGTTATTGGTAGATAATATTTAGTTGCTAGCCTATGATAGAAGACATGGTGAATCTATGGTTGTTCTTCCTCAATTGCATATTACTTTAGGTGGGAAGATTATCTTAATTAGTATGGTAGTGGTTGATCTCCATTTAGACTTTAATATGCTACTTGGGAGTGATTTTGTCTATGCTATGAATGTTGTGGTGTCTCCACTCTTTTGAGTGATGTATTTTCCTCATAACTGAAATATTGTCACTATTGATTAACTTGCATCTAATAATCACCCCTGTAATTCGAATTTACTACAGATTACCCCTTGGTATGATCCAAGTGTTTAGATAGACTCTACCCAGCCACAGGTGAACTATGTGGCAATATATCCTCAATGTTCAATTGCTTTTGAGAAGGATCCTTTGAACTATTATTTTCTTTCTTGGGACTGGTTCTCGGAAGTTGACCAAGTGATTTCTCCTTTGGGGACATGGGACCCCTTAATTCCCTCTTTTCGATCCTTCAAGTTCTCATGATTTCTTGGAAGTTGAGTAGCCTTCACAAGAGGAACTTTTTCAAGCCATGAGTTTTAACTACCAAAGGAGTCCTTGGCCTGAGCCTCGCAAGGGGCTTGTCCTGAAGAACTATTATGCATAAGTCATAAGGTTTCATGGTTCCCTGTACCATATTGTACATATAAGGTACACATTTTCAAGTTTTGTATTCTATAACACAAGATTTTATCTAAATTTTATATATGGGATGTATTAACTTCTTTTCTATTGTTCCTAATTATGTCTAGAGAACTTCAAAGACTTCTCCTTTGGGCATTTTTATGGTTGATCCACTTTGATAGGTATTGGTTCTTGCAATTGGGATATAGGTTAGGTTCTTCACCTGCATTGTGCATTTATCAGTTTCCTTTTTCATTTAGGCCTGAGGATTGACCCCACAAATATATGACTTATAACCTTCTCATTGCTTAGAAGTGTCATAAATTGTGTGGTAGAGTGTACCTTATCATGGGGCCCTAGATAGTACCTTGTTGTCACTTGGCACCCATGCAAAACGTTTTTCTTAGACTCGGGAGTACTCTTTAGTCCCACCATGACTTTTAAGAATGAAACTTCATTCTCCTTATTCTTCGTTATCTTTCTATCTTTATACCCTACAGGCTCCCACATGTTGAGTGTACTGGTGCATTGCATGTTGACTATCTGTACCTTTTGGCCTTAAGCTGACTTCACTTGGACTCGTGTGTAAGCCACCTTTTGACCTTTTTTTTTTGCAAAATCAACCTTACAATCACTTAACCTCTGCAACTTGACACCTTATTCCCATGGAAATAACATTCCTTTGAGTGTCATTGGCCAATTTCATCACCTTTCATTGAGCATAGGAATGTTCCACTCCTAAGAACTAGCGCATATGTATTTGGACACTCGTTCTTTACATTTTACCATATGCATTATTTTATTATTTTTTAGGTTTTTTAATATGAAAAAGACAAAAAAAAAATTATATATTTAAGAAAAGAGTGGGAATGAGACATTACTTCCATAATTAATGGCAGCAAGAGCTAGTTGTCTCGCCCTTGAAAAAAGCACTCAAAGGAAGTATTACCTCCATCAGGATGGGGTTTAGTTTGACTTTGGATGGCCATAACCTTGACATTGAATCAATACTCCTCCTATTAGTTATCTCTTCCAATCATATGGAGAGATTTTTATGTCTCCTACATGACAAACTTATACAAAGTTATCATATGCTGCCATACAGTCACACTTGAGTCATGCTTTTGTTCAAGGGAAGTAAAATTGAGTCAACCGTTTTGCAGTGTTTCTTAACTGATTTTCGGTCGGTGATATCCATTCTGTAAGAGTTATGTTCAGTATCACATCAACTATTTGCTCCTTTTCTTGTGCTAGTTAAGGTGGTCTCCATTGACTTCTTACTCGCGGGACTACTCTTATCGTCTTCGACAAATTTCTCTGAGAGTAAGCCTAGAGCCACAACCTGGCCCTATTTCCATCATTGATAGGTGACCTTGTACATAGCATCGATCAATATCATGGGTCTTTGACTGAGTGGCTTCCCTTGTGTTCGATGTCAGCTTACATTATCACACATTTGGATTTGTGTAGTACCTTGGTTTCTATTTGACCCTATTGGTGGATTCCTCTCCTTTGTGTCAACTTTCATTATTGGTTGGTTCCATGGAAAATTTTAAGGGCTAATATTTGCAACTGGGCTAATTTTCCATGACTTTTCCAAAAAAAGGATTCACCAAATTTCATTTTTTATAAAAATTATTCGCCCAAATTTTACAACATAAAATTATTTTACCCTAAAAATCACCAAGATTATATACAGAGTATGTATAAAATCATTATAAATTTGGATAATTTTACAAATACATCAATAAACATTTTATAGTTTGCATATCAGGGACTAGTGAGAATCGCCAATGTTTTAAACTTCAAGATAATTTTCCATCCTTAAAATTTTCCTTGGCTTCGTTTAAAGGGTTTCTACCGTGTGCTAGCCACATCTTGTATATACGAGAAACATGCTTCGATATGGTTACTTCATCTTTATTCATCTAATTCCTTCCAAATTATTGGCCTACGGGTTACACTCGTGTTGGATTGATGTGGGATGCCTTAATGCCTTCCTTCCAGTAGTTTGTTTCCCATAGACTCCAACTCATTGCTTTAGGAATAAGGTCTATAGTTCTTTTTCAATACCTTAGGGTTTGTAGTCATCAGTGGCAGACTTATTTGCTATCGACAATGAGAATACCTCAATGTATCTTGATTGATAGCTTCTCTCAAGTGTTCAGCTTCAACTCATTTATTCGCACTTTTTAGATTGTACTGGTCTACCTTGACTCTCATCATCATTATCGATGAGTTGTCTCATGTTTTTTGATGGTATACTTAAATGTTGTGTAATCAAACGATTTCTCATATGGACGACTGCAGCTCATTTATTTCCATATTTTAGAAATGCACCATGGTAGTCGGTGAAGACCTCAGGTTGCATCAACATTTTTTTGTTCACTTGTCAGTTCTTATAGTTTTCTGCCAATGACACCATCTACCATATATTCTGCAGTTCATCACAACAACGTTTTATATTTTGGCTCCCGAGTTACATACAATACCATTATTCCACTTTTTGACTTGGTACTTTTAGGATCCTTTATGTGACATCAATTATTAGATATATCCTTCATCATCATTGATCAGTTCTTTTATATGTGATATTGTGACATGGCCTTGATATGCACTTTTGCAGCTATGATAAGATGATCCACTATGTATTTCTCAATTTCCTTTGTACTTATATACATATTGGATCTACTCTACACTTGATATGTGGATGTGCTTTACTATTTCTGAGCATGGGTATGCCCGCCTCAGACATGAGCTTTCTTTTTTATCTCTTCCACTGGTTTGGGAGGCTGAAATTTGGTGATCTCCTCCCAAGTACTCACATGATTCTTTTCATGCACTTAATACATTTTGGCCATCATGTACCCTTTTTGACCTCATATATTAGGGGGCATATGTTATAGAATCATTTATCACCCTTTTATACTTTATGATCTGAGTCATGGTCATGGGAAACCCTTTCCCTTTATACTTTTACCTTTACTAAAAAACATTATTTTAAATTCCATATGCGACTCTGCCCTTCAAAAATCGTCTACACACGAGGGTCCATCTATACGCAACCCACGTATATAATTTGAAATTAAAAATTAAAAATATTAAATCCCTATTTTATGGGCGGGGTTTACAGGTTACACTAGAATCCCACGTATAGGAGACCATGACCTAACTATATCCCAACTGAAATAATTGTTTTGGGGTGATAA
This sequence comes from Pinus tabuliformis, assembly GCA_031772625.1. NCBI lineage: Eukaryota > Viridiplantae > Streptophyta > Pinopsida > Pinales > Pinaceae > Pinus > Pinus tabuliformis. The sequence continues at coordinate 185,965,576 of CM062804.1, forward strand.
AATACACCTCATGGGAAGGCCGAGAGGGAGAGAAAGATAAGATATTGATATTATATCCAATTGGTCCCTGATTAAGTCTGATTTATCCCTATGCCTCATGCACTCCCAACTATAGGAAACCCTTGTTTCTTCATAGATATGTCCATCTCCTTTATATCACATCTATGTGTATGCATTTAAAAGAGGATTGTTGAGGCTTGGGCTAGACAGATCCAGAGGAAGGTTTCACCTGGAGCCATGGTTGAATCAGGTTGTATTCTTCCACATTCTTTGCAGACATCAATAAAGAAGCTTTGTCTTGTTCCTGATGTGATGATATTTATGCTTTAACTCATGTTATGATGTAATTGTGTATGATTTCAATTTTTATATCCATATGTGTATATGATCTATCATTCATATCTTGAACATGCTTTGAACTACTGTTAGTACAAGCTTTTGTGGAATGAGTTGCAGGTTTTGAAGCATTGTAGGAAGCAAAGGGTTTCAATCCTTTGGAAACATCCTTAAACATAGGATCTATGGGTACTACCTCTTCATCCCACTTTAGTAGTTTAATCATTAGGAATGCTCATTTGCTTTCTTCTTGTTGGTGTATGCCCTTCGATCTGTTGGGGTTCTCAACCCAGATCCTACGGTGTTTTATCATCTAACAGTTGCAACTCCAGATTATGTCATTCTAGGCACTAATCATAGGGTTAATGATTGGGTAAAAAATTTGCTTGCTTTTGATCAATTTGTTTATTTTTGGAACTCCTATTGTTGCAACTCGCCTATATATATATTTTACTTTGTCTTGAATGATAGCTTGTGATTGAGAATTTTGTCATGTTTGAATATTGTTTGTGTGTTTTCTTATCATCATACATTTCATTATAGGCACATACCACTACATATTTGTTACAACCATTGAACAAAATCATTATATCGAAACATGTCACTCTTATTAATTCACGTGTTTCCTTTTCTACAGATGTGATTTACTTTTCTTGCAATTTATTTTCCCTACAAGTGTGTTGTGATTTTCTAGAAAAATGACCTATGAAATCATCCATATATATTAAAATATGACAACCATTATATTACTACCAATTCATGACACATACAAGATTGAACTAGCACAGATTGTGCACGCCAGTTTACAAGTTCAAAACAAACCTTAGATTGACAACTTAAATGCACAACTAATCAACTATATAATTGAAAGTGATTGAAATGCCCATCACAAGGTTTAGGAAAAAATAAAAGCAAGAAGGAAATGAAATATACATGCATACATACATACATACATACATACATATGTTTGTGTGTGTGTGTGTGTGTGTGTGTGTGTGTGTGTTCTAAGACATTCAATGACAAGCTCTTAACCCTATTTTATGTCCCCGTTCAAGGTTGAAATGGAAGCTCTCTCTTTCAAATTTCATTGGAATGACCAACAAAAGGAATCATGATGATGGAAAACACTACAAAGGAAGGAACTAGCAATCATGTCAAGATCACATTCTATCCTACAATGGTTCATGTTTTATCTATGTTCAATTTTTATTTCTATTTAAAAATAAGGATCTAGGATATTACCATGGAAACATTAGATAGCACTAAAACCACCTATCACCTACCTTCCTTGAAACATAATAACTATGACTAAAACTTGTCAATGAACTTTTGGTACATGAGAAATTTTATCATTCCACTACTAAATATTGTTTCATTGATCAACTTTGAATAACTTTTTCTTCTTAGGTTCTTTTCTTAGATAGTACAAAGGATGTTTAAATATATATTTTTTTAAAGTAGTTGAGACTTTGAAAAAAATGTAAAGCTACCCCTTATACCAAATTGTTTTAAGATCAATACCCAATGAAAAGTATATAATAAGAGAGGCCATGACGTTGTAGAATTGTTTTAAGAAATATAAGGAGCATACTCAATCTGAAGCTTCATCAAAGTTTTAAGAATTATAATATAGTCCAACACCCTTTTTTATTTGCAAAGGTTAAAATCATAAAATGATTTTAGAAATAGTTCAATTAAAAATTCTGAGGGATAGTTGGTAGCATTGCAATGCATTAATTACACAAAAGGGGCTTCAAACTTTGTAGCATAACCAATTCTATAATTATTATTAGCATAGCACAAACCAATTGATTGTTCCTATTCAATTGAGAACACAACAATTTTTTTCGTGACTTGAAAGAATTATTAATCTATAGAATATTTAGTACCAACTCACAACCATCATTTCATATCCATCTCCATAGTTTGAAGGTACAATATGGCCACTCTATGGGAAATATGTGATACAATCCTAGCGGAAAAAAGTGAAAAAGATGAAGAAGGTTATTACTAATTGTGGTATTCTATTGTTCTAAACAATCTACCATCACATACAAACATTAGAGGAGCAATTAATTGAATGAGGCTAGATAGTTTTAAATCCAATAAAGTTGACATTACAATGAGAGAAATATTTTCTAAGGTGAGCTAGCTTGGGTATATTGAAATCTTTTATTGTTTAGATGTGAAGCTCACACTTGAATTTTCCTAAACCTTTCATGGAAATAGGGCCACAACATGCCAGATAGAAATTAATGTCATCGTGGATTCAATTTTCTACGTTATTGGGATCCCATTTTTGGGAGAGAGATGATGTTGTGTGTCATTTGGAGCATTGTTGTATGAAATTCCATTTGAGTACGCGTTTGTTGTTCCTTGCATGGAACCAAAGAGAAAATGGTTAGAAAGAAAAAGAAAACATAAACAAATGAATAAATAAACTAAATCTAAACATGATCATTAGTTACAATGTAAAAACAAAGAAAACAAATAAAATGAAGAATAGAGGTTGAGAATAAAGAATTCCCTTTATTGTTTTATGAAAAGGGTTACAAAACCATCCGAGTGACACTGCAAGGAATTGATAGGGGAATTGCCCCTGTAAATCTCCTAAAGGAAGGTCCCTTTTACCTCACCTCTATGAATGATCTCTCCTCAAAGAAGTCTTATGGGAACTCTCTAGTGGTGGATATAAAACAACAATGAAATGAACACATATTCCATTAAATTTGGAATTAAATGGTGGATATAGAATTTCAAAATAATGAAAAAACTAAATTCTAGTGATGTCCTTGTAATAAAAAAATTCCAGCTTTAATGAAATGTTTTCTTGCTACATAGTTTGGAATCATAACAATTTTTTATATTATCCCATGTTTTAGTCCCAAATGCAGTCATATTTATAGGCCAAATCTCATGCCTTGGCTCCACTTGGCTCATTGATGAGATTTGGTCTTTGAGTGAGCTAGTGGGAGACAAGGTGAGGCCCTTGGAGGCTCCTTAATTCCACTTCACTGATTTAGTGTCTCAATACTAAGATCCTTAACCTTGTCCCTTCACCTGCTGGTCACCAATTCAATTTCATTTGGCCAATGGATTGTTGATATGCACTTCCATGTATCCATGTAGGTATTGAAGAAATAGTTGTGCTGATTTTTTATGAATAAAATATAGATATAAATAATGTAAATATAAATAGTAATAACACATCATAGATAATGATTGATTAGTAATTAGTTAATGAAGAGGTATGTACCTAAGGACATCACTGTTTATAAAGGGACACCTGCCTAGGGTATATAACCAAGCCCTAACTCTCATTAGTATCATCATTCTAATTCATACATTTTAAGATATACTCATGTATCTTCAATAAAGATCTACATATTCCAAGTCTTTTAGAGTGTTAATTTTTGGGTGTGTGTTATATTCTTTCCACAACTAGGTGGGCGAATCTACCTATGGTTTTGTGCATGGGTTTTGCACATGGTTTTGGGCATGATGGTTTGTGCCCATGGTATCTTGCAGATCCAGTCAAGGGATCTATAGTTATGTTCTAATCCATGTTTAATGGATTGGGGTTTATGAATGCTTCGACATGTATATGTATCTATTGGAACATTGAAAGGAATATAATGAAAAATAAAACTAGTAGTCCCAGTTTTGGGATATAGGGTAAAATATCTACATATATATGTTTTATGTTTTATGCTCTCGCCCTTGTTTATTTTCTGTTTTCTAGAATTCATATGCAGGTAATTTATCTAGAGGGTTAAAGCCTACATTTGGTATTATATCTATTTCGGTTTCAAGCAGATGAATTTGCTGCTGAGGGGTTTTTCTCGGGCTTGTGGTAGACCTTGTTCAGTGGGAGATCTATGGGATCGATTCTTGCAATGGAAGAAGATGGAAAGTAGTGGAAAGATAGAGATCGATAAATTTAATGGTCAAAGTTTTGAGTTGTCGAAATTCAATATGGAGGATCTGCTAGTGGATAAAGATCAGTGGATCATGATAGATCTAGGTACTAAACCGATGGAAATGTCAGATGAAGATTGGTTGAAGTTGGATCAGAAATTAAAGAGCACAATACATTGTGTGTCTCAGATTAAATATGTTTGAATGTATCAGGGGAAGCTACAATGAAGGCTTTGTGGGACAAGTTAGGGACTAACAAGTTAGGTAATTTGTACCAATCTAAGTCACTGGTGAACAAACTGTTCCTATAGAAAAAGCTATATAACCTAAGGATGAAGGATGGAGACTCAATAACAGAGCATCTCAATACCTTTAACACTATGGTAAGCTAGTTGTTATCTATCATTAGGGTAATTTTGAGGTCTAAAATGGGCCTCCTAAGAAAAATGTACAACCAAAATAAACTTTTTATGAACCAATAGGATTCAAGATGATTATTTCAACCATGGGGGATGATTCACCATTTTTGGAGTAAAAAAGTAAAAACATTAAAAAATAATAAAGTAATAAAATTACTTTTTCAACTCGTATTTTCAACATATCTCCCTAAGTTTTTACTCAAATTTCGAGCGGGAGTAGTCGTTTGATGCAAAAATTAATTCCCCATCCAAGCATTACCCATGTTGCATACATTCGATGGACCTTGCTACATGAAAACTGAAAAATGCATCAAAAAGCATGATTGCAATAATGTTTTTAATGTATTTCTCATTTTTCATGTAGCAAGGTCCATCGGAAGTATGTAACACGGGTACTCCTTGGATGAGGAATCAAATTATGCATCCAATGAGTGTTGCCACCTGAAATTTGAGTAAACCCATAGGGAGACAAGTTGAAAATACCCGTTGAAAAAATAGTTTTTTCTTATTTCCCTCTAAAATTTGAAGATGTTTGTAATATTATTTATTATTTCCACTATCATTTTATAATTTATTTAGGAGATGCATTTTAGACCTCAAAATTCCTCTAATGTGATATTAAAATTTCAAATGAAGATAATTACATCAATTTGTTCTGTTCTCTACCAGATTCATCGGATAGTTTGGTTGTTTCAATATGTAACAATACAACTACCTTGAAGTTTCATGAAATAGTCTCATCCTTGCTTTGGAGGAGATGATATGGAAAAATATGGAAGCCTAAAATGGATATTTCTTGTTTGTATGAGGATGGTCCCAAAAAAAAAAAAAAAATTCCTCGAGTGGGAGATCTAAATCTCCATGAAAACCTGTAAAGGTGTGCTGGAAATGCGGAAAGCAAGGGAACTTCAAAAAGCACTGTATATATAAACCACTTGAGAAAGGAAAGGGTTCTGATGATGCTCTTTTTGCAAAGGTGAAAACCAACTCAGATGAAGGTGGGGATGTGTACCTGGCTTCTTCTTCAAGTACACATTTAGATCATGAGGCATGGTTGACATACTCAGGTGCATCCTTTCACTTCACTCCCCATAGGGAGTGGTTTTGAGAGTATGAGAAATATGATGTTTGTGATGTCTTCTTAAGGGATGATAGGAAGGCTAGAATCATCAGACACATAAAATTCAAGCTAAATTTGCAAGGTGGAAGGATTAGAAAGCTTCCGAGTATTCTTCATATTCCTACATTGAACAGAAATCTGATTTTTGTATGTAAGATGGACGATGCAGGTGTAAAAATAGTGTTTGAGAAGGATAACTACAATATTTTTTGGGTAGCACTGGTATTTATGTGGGGAGTTCGGATTGGAACTATGTACAAGACTCTAGGTAGTACTTTTAATGATAGGTGCAACAATTATGTGGTTCCTGAAAGTGGAGAAGAAAATCTAGTGGTCTCTAGAGAAAAGACCATGCCATGGCATCAAAGGCTTGGAAATGTTCGAGAAGGGCCTTGAGATACTTCATGGTAATGGTATGGTAGAAGGTATGTCTAATTTCTCTTTGGATTTTGATTTCTATGAATATTCTATATATGGGAAGCATAATCATGTGAGTTTCCCCTATGGTGCTAAGAGGATCAAAGGGATATTAGAGCTTGTGTATAGTGATGTGTTTGGACCTATTTCAGTTCCATCAGTAAGTAAGTCTATGTACTATGTATCATTTATAGATAACTTCTCGAGGAATACATGGATATATTTCCTCAAGAAGAAATGTGAATTCTTTAACAGGTTTAAAGAATTTAAGGCTCTGGTGGAAAACCAGATAGAGAAGAAGATAAAGATGCTAAGGATATAAGGAATTTGAAGATTCCTATAAGAAGTTTGGGACATCACGGTATAGGACTACTCCATACATACCTCAACAAAACATAATTGTAGAAATAATGAACATGACATTGATGGAAAACGAAAGAAGCATGCTTAGTGGTGGCGGGTTAGGACAAGAATTCTGGGCAGAGGTGGTGGAGACTACGTGTTACCTGGTTAATAGTTCACCTTCATCAACATTGGAGGATAATTATCCACAAGAGGTATGGACTAGTAAAAAACCCTCTCTTTCACATATGAGGGTATTTGGTTGTGATGCATATGCACATGTTCCAAAGGAGAAAAGAACCATGTTCGATAGTAAATCTGAAAGGTTCATCTTTATTGGGTATAAGGATGGTTTAAAAGCTTATAAGCTTTGGAACCCAAAAAAAGCAAGGTTGTGTACATCCAAGATGTGTTGTTTACAGAGGTAAAAGATGTTATTAAACACGAAGATTGACCAAAAGAACCCGAGAAGATAGAGTTTGAGCTAAAGGAGGAAGAATCAAACTCTACAGCAAAAGAGGAATCAAAATATGAAGAGCCAAAAACTCCATCTATGAAAAGATTAGTTCGAGAAAGAAGGAAGCCAAAAGGTATAGCACATCTTCTTTCTATTCAAAATTTTCTTTATCTATTACTGATGATGATCCTAGAACTGTCAGGGAGGCAATAGCTTTAGAGGATGGAAAACTATGGAAAGAGACCATGGTTGATAAAATGGCATCTTTGGACAAAAGTGAGGCTTGGGATCTGGTGGAGTTGCTGGCTGGAAGGAAACCCGTTGGAACCAAATGGGTGTTCAAGAAGAAGATGAATGTAGAAGGCAAGGTGGAGAATACAAATCTCGGTTTGTAGCAAAAGGTGATTCCCAGGTGTTAGGAATTTGTTTTTGTGATATTTTTTCTCTTGTTGCCAAGGTAACTTCTATTAGATTAATTTTATGTATTGTTGCTTCTTTTGATTTTGAGGTAGAATAGATGGATGTGAAGACAACATTTCTTCACAGGGATCTAGAAGAATATATCTACATGAAGAAACCTGAAGGCTTTCCAGTGAAGGGTAAGAAAGAATTGATATGCAGGTTAAAAAGTATATGTATGGGTTAAAATAGTCACCAAGGATGTGGTATCAGAAAATTGATACATTTATATGAGGACTTGGATTCACTAGAAGCAAAGAGGATCACTGTCTATATTTTAAATTAATTGGTGATCATGTTATTTATATGGTCTTGTATGTGGATGATATATTTTTGATTGGAAATGACAAAGAAACTATCCAGGATTTGAAGACCCAATTGTCCTCCAAATTCGCCATGAAAGATATTGGTGCTCAAAACTATATTTTGGGCATGGAAATTAAATGATATTGGGCAAAGAGGAAGCTTTAGTTAAACCAGAGGAAGTATGGCAAGACAATATTGCAAAGATTTGATATGAAGGATATTAAACTGATGAAAGTTCCTATTCCTGTAGGTGTAAAGTTACCTATTGAATAGTGTCCCAAGGCACAAGAAGAGGAAGAGGACATGTCCCATGTTCCACACGCAAGTGTAGACGGTAGCCTAATGTATGCAATAGTTTGTACTAGACCATACATTGAACATGCAGTGGGAGCGTTGAGAAGGTTTATGTCAAAACTAGGGAAGGAGCATTGGACAAGAATGAAGGGGGTTTTCAGGTATTTGCATGGCACTAGTGATTATGGTTTGTGCTACCAAGGAAGACAAGGATTGGACAAATTTTTGGAGATCTGTGGATTTGTTGATGCAAACTGGGCTGGATATTTGGATAAGAGAAGATATACAAGTGGGTATGTGTTTAACTTATTTGGAGGTGCAGTCAATTGGATGAGAAAGAGATAGTTTGTAGTGGAACTTTCAACTACAGAGGTAGAATACATGGCAGCCACTCATGTAAGCAAGGAAGTAGTTTGTTGCAGAAATTGTGTTCAATTATGGGGTTAGTACAGTGAGCTATAAGGATAGATTGTGACATCCAAAGTGCAATTTTATTGGTAAAGAAACCAACTTATCATTAAAAGACAAAACACATCGATGGTCATTATCACTTAGTGAGGGATATGGTTGAGGAAAAAAGGTGTTATGTGTAAAGGTGGACACTTTCAATAATGTTGCATATGCATTAACGAAGTATATGAGCACTGAGAAGTTTTCTTGGTGTAGAGAAATAATGGGCGTTGCAGGGCTGGACCAATGACTAAGCTCTCCTGAGACCCCCTGTATGGAAAGAAAATAACAAGTTGGAGAATGTTGGGTGTGTCTTATATTCTTTCCATGACTAGGTGGGCAGACCTACCTATGGTTTTGTGCATGGGTTTCGCACATGGTTTTCGGCATGATGCTTTTCTGTCTGTGGTATATTATAGATCCGGTCAAAGTAACTACGGTTATGTTATAATATAGGGTTAATGGATTGGGGTTTATGAATGCTTTGACATGTATATATATGTGTTGTAACATTAAAAGGAATATAATGAAAAATAAATCTAGTAGTCCCAGTTTTGGGATCCAGGGGAAAATCTCTATGTATATCTGTTTTATGTTTTATGCTTTCACCACTGTTTATTTTCTTTTTTTTATAATTCATATATAGGTAATTTTTTTACAGGGTTAAAGCCTAAATTAACCTGCTATAACAAACCTTGTTCATTACACTGGTATCAAAGCATTCCTATGAGTATATGAACTTTGTTCATTACATTGGTATCAGAGCATTCCTTTGTGTATACAAACTATGTTCTTTACAGTGGTATGAGAGTTATTTGATCCTATGGCCACTCAACCACCATATAGAGTTATTCTGATCTAACCTTTGACCATTGATACTTGTCAACCTCATTTCCATTGAAGTGTTTTGCTACAAAAATTTTGGAGATTCTCCATTCATTGTCAAGTATTTAGCCATATATATATATATATATATATATATATATATATATATATATATATAGATTTAAAAACAAGGGTAAAAAAAATTATAAAAAAAAAAGGATAAAAAAAATAACATAAAAAAGGAAAAAAAAAAAAGATTTTTTTTATTATTATTAAAAAACTAGTTAATTTTTTTTAATTATTAAAAATAATTATATTCAAATTAAAGAAAAACAAATAGCACATAGCCATCGAGTCACATAGCTCCTTGCTACAGCCACCGATTACCACACGTAAACCATTTCTCTATTATAATTTGGCAACCATCTTTCTCACAATAGCCATATGTAGCTGGAGGCAACAACTACACCTGCAAATCTGCCTCTGCTGCTAACTGACCTCACCTTTTTCACCCCACCTGCAAATCCTCCTCTGCCACTAACCAACCTCACAATTTTCGTCCCACTCACTCGTCCCTATGCCCTCTTGCATGACTAGCCAACCATCACTATATCAACATAGATAGCCACATCTAGCACTCGACGGGAGCAACCAACATTGATCAACCTTCTCACTGACTCTCCTACCATTACCTTCCCATATGTTGTCATTTCCATGAACATAAACACGAATCCATTACGATTTCCGCTAACCACCAATAGATCACTGCCATGACGTTTCATAGCTGCATAATGTCAATACCATATTCACCACTCCAACAACACTATTGTTACCATTCCCCGACCAACCCATTTGCTGTGAGCCTCCTTTCCATCTCGGCCATGTCCCTATCATCCATGTCACATACCACTAATATCCCTATCCATACATGAGTCAAATGACCCATGCCACACAAGTCAAACAATGTCTCTCAAGAAAAAACTTTGACATTTAAGAATTTAAACTGAGAAAAATTACATAATTCTATTATTTACTATAATTATATAATAAAGAAGATGAATTTATACAAACATTTAAGAGTTTTAGTAAAGAAAAGTATTTAACAACTACAATTTATAAAGGGATTAATTTAAAACAAATAAAAAAAAGTGGAAAAGAAATATATTATTATTATTAAAAGAAAAATTCCATTGAAAAAAAGTACTAAGGTTCAAGGTTATAAAAAGAAGAGAATAATAATATTTATTATAGAAATTAGGAAAGGGTTACTTTAAAAACCCTAAATCTCACCTCAAAAAAAAGAGGGAGACCAGTAATGAAATATTTCTTAAAACCTTTAGTAAATGTGTTATTACACTATTTAAAATCAAAGGATCACTCGTAGGAAAAGAAATTATAACCTCTATCAGTCCTACTGAAGAAAGTAATTATGTTAGTCCTAAATGTGCTAACCAATTTCCTAAATCAAATATAATTGAAACAAACTTTGTTGACACAAGTGACAAATAATACGACATAAACAATCCACAACTAAGCACTGGGGATTATACTTTTATCTCACAATTCACTGTGAAAAACTTATTTTTTCATGATAGTGACATTGTTTATGCTCATCCTGGATGGAAACTCTAGGGTCGTTTCTCCTAAATATGAAAAAAAAAAGTTTTTGAAATTTTTCCACAAAATGAAAAAAATAATACTACAGGATGTTACCTTGAAGCCAGATTCAGTGACGTCAGAAGACATACATGAAATCTCAAAAGTAATTCTTCAAGAAAGTAAAAGGGAGATACAAAATATGTGAAGGGAAGTTGATAAAATCACTGTTGAAAAAAACAAACAAATTACTCGTCTCAAGGAACATGGCAAGAAATTACTCACTAAAATTGAGAAACTTAAAAATGATAAGAAATCGTTGAAAAATAATTATAAGAACTCATCATGAAAGATATATTGAAGTCTTCAAATGTAACTATCCAAATTGAAGATAAAGGAAAAAATACTGATCTATTCAATATCAGAACTCAAAAAGTGGATGAACCTATTGAAGGAAAAACATATTCATATGTTGTAGCTCAAATGATGAAAAATCCAAATGGATATTTTGTAATCAACTCAATAACATTTGTATTTGAAGTAAATTGGGAAGTTGTCACACACAAGATAAAGGAAAATCAAACCATAAGAACTCCCTATCTACATCTAAATCACAAGAGCATACAACTCAATCAATATGCATATTTGTATCACACATACCAGAAATATATTTTTTTTTGTTCCGAAGAGTACTATTGTTAGTGCAATTCAGTATTATGATAAAAGTTCACACGAAGAGCCTAGTCACTACAAGACCCTGCAAAAGATTGATCTAGGATGGTATGATCCCTTCTCAGTTAGACAATTTTAATTATCAATTAAAGGGTCATATCAACTTGTATCAACAAATATGATAGTTCTAAGACAAGAAGACATTCGAAACAGAAAAAGAGATCAAACCTTTTCATTAGCAAGCTTCGAGGATGAAGGCAATGTTATAAATAAAATATAGATATAAAACATGTAAATACAAATAGTAATAACACATCATAAATAATGATTAATTAGTAATTATTTAATGAAGAGGTATGTCCCTAAGGACATGACCATTCATAAAGGGACACCTACCTAAGGTATATAAGTAGGATCTCACTCTCATTTGTATAATCATTCTCATTCATACATTTTAAAATACATTTTTGCATCTTCAATGAAGATTACATATTCCAAGTTTTTGGGAGTTTTAAACTTCTGTAATGAACCTTTCTCACTACATTGATCCATACAAGACGACTAAGGTGACCTTGCATGGTTTGATTTTTTAAATGGCAACATTAGGAACTCTTGCATGTCATAACTAGTGAAATAAATTTCATGATTTTCCATTGATAACAATTTCCCCCTAATGTGTGAAGTTAGAAGAAAGTGTGTAGGAGAAATGCATCACAATTCTATGCCTAATTATGATTCCAACAAATTCTTGGTAGAAACATCCATGTTTCGAGAGAGAGTTGGAGGTCATGAAGGAGATAAAATATAATCCATTGTTGATATATATATATATATATATATATATATATATATATATATATATATATATATATATGTATGTAAGGCGTACATCTCCCATTCCTGTGATCATGACTTTACCATAGATGGTTACATTGGTACACAAGAAGAATATTGTCACGAATGCTAAGAAAATAGTTGTTGCTACTTATGTTGATGACTACTTTTCCCTTGAGGACATCTATGATAAAAATGGGTACAACTGATGCATATTCCTCCATGTACAAAACAAGATGAGTGATAATGATAGAGTTCTTCAATCGAGATGAGAAACTCCAACTATCTCAATTTATGACACTTTCCATCATGAAACAATGCTAATTGTTATAGGCCATTTTGTCACATCTAGTCAATAGGTCTATAAACTAGATCATTCAACATCCATATGCATTTTTTCATCGTCCCTTCACATAGACCTAAGCATCACTTCTCCAAAAAAGTATGATCTTCTGGGATTTCCTACTCAAAATGATTGTTTTAAGCCCCAACACACTTGGCCCTTTAGCCCACATGTTCTTAGCATAGGTTTCATTCCGGGTCACCAATGCTAACCAGTACAAGTGGTCCTTTATATAGGTCTGTTGATTCTACAAATTTAGGAAAAATAAATCATATTTCCAAAGCTTCCTCTTCTAGAAGCTTCCAAGGTAATTTCAACCATTTACCATGGATAGAGAACTCAAATCCTATCTTGGAGACCTTATCTCCTATCACTTGAGCTCATATTCCCCTCTTAAGTGTATCTCAAGTCTAGATTGGTAATTGGATAAGAATTGCCAAACTACCACACTCCTATAAATTTACTTCCTCCTATAAGGTCTAGGTTGGCTTTTGGATATTGATTGTTCCCTCATGCTACTATTTTGAACCTAAGGAGTCAACACTTTTATGTGTTAAGGTTGGCTTTGAGGTGTGATTTGTGATAAGGAAGGAAATGTCAACTTGGGGAGACATATATAAACTCAACTTATATTTATGGTTGAGAACACTCTCCTATATATATTAATACTAAGAGTATCTTGTTCTCCTATATTGGTTGTGTTATGTTTACACTCATGTATTTCAATGCCTTTCTGATTCATTGAATAGAGATGTTAGACTATGCTACGTGGATATTGTGGATCCTTTTCTTGTTTTAGTCAAATGTATAGGTTCTAATTATATAAATCGGAGATGGAATTTGAATCTACATGCAAGGAGGAAATGAAGGCTTGCTACAAACCCAAGGTAGGATTCTTTCTCATTCTCTAATTTCCATAAGTAAAACTCTATGAATTTTTTCTTCTGCTGTTATAGATCAAACAACTAGATCTAGGGAATTCACCTTTGTCCACAATAGTGAAAATTACACATAGCATTGACGTTGACTCCCATGTCATTCAATGAATCAATGGGAAATAATGACTCTTTTTGTTTCATCTGATGTTCACATTGGATGGGAATCAGAACCAATATACTTATTATTTCCTAAAAAATGATATTTAACATCAATAGGAATATAGATCTAACAATATGGAAAATAGGTCTTCCAGGAAATCCATCTGAGGTTGATACAAATATAGAATGATGGAATGATTAAAGAGGCATGATGAGTGAGGTTGATATAATTCTTTACAGATTATAAAATTCCTATGGTTGGATCACAGTGTGAATGGGATTTATAAAAAAAACTAAGGTAGGGAAGCCCTTGGAGCTAGGAGGACATATAGGGGAGTAACAGATGGTTTCTTTGACTGGGTGAGTTGGGTTGGCAACACTATTAAATTATGGCTGGAAGTGGTGGATTCTCATGACATGAATCCAATATAAAGAAGAGGGGTTGTGTAAAAATATATGCTCATTTTAATGGAAACTTGCGATTAATACTAGGCAGTAGGTGTGAGAATGATTGAGTTCCTTGGTTCCAAAAAGTATCTTTATACACTTTCTAGAAGAATGTGAAGATGGTTTAGGATTTTTGATCATGGATATGGGTGTCCTAATGTGTATCAACTTGTGTGATGATGTAGGGAAATGACTATAGTGGCTGGGGGTGACATCGATTGGACTCAGTGTGGGGGAAATGAATTAGAGGTGATTGTGAAAATCATCTACTGTATTGTGGAGGTGTGAGATGCCAAGTGAAAATGTGGTGGTGCATTAATTACGATCAAAAGTATGGGTGCCTAGGAATATAAAAGGTTGGTTATCAATGATATGAGAAGAGGGAATGTGGATGTCATGGCTCAAGTTATGCAAACGAAAATTTTCAAAGAGAGGAATGACAACATGGATGCTAGTAATGTGACGGGTACTATTGTATGGTGAAATCCATGAAAGTGTGAGAGCTATTTACCATGCACAAGATTTCACCTAGTATAAGAGGAATGGGTGGGTGAAAGTTGTTAGAGTATAAGGGCCCTATAGTGAACTCAAGGGAGGTAAAACGGGTTGTCCAAATTTATATGAGGGACAAGATTGTCATTGTAGAAATTACTATGTAGATTCAATATCTCTCATGAAATTTACTAAATAACAAGACTTGAAGCTACTCTACTGATCTGCGGAAGTTAATTCAACAAATAAAACAAGAATCATATACATGCAAAAGGAAACATCACACATCCACAGATATTTATCTAGGGAAATTAACTACTCAAAACCCCTTACTATAGATATTACATTAACCAGATAATAGAGATGAAATACATATGCTTGCTAAGCCTAAAAACACACTGCAAGTGTATAGTCTATCCCTCTACTTGACTCACTAACTCTAACCAACACTTAGCCAATTTCAAGCCCTCGAAGATCATATTTCCTTTCACTGTTACCTTGGGAAATTACCCCTACTTTTTTAGGAATTTCACGCCATGTAATTGCGTAATTACCTTAGGTCCTTCCTCTGATTGCATGCACCACCTGTACACATTGGAATATTATACAATTGAAAGTACAATGCCTTAGAATCTCCATCTCAACTAGGTAAATCGATCTCTTTGCATGCAACAATTATTTTTGGCTAATTGATCAGTTAACTAGTTGATCACTAAGTATGGTTGAAGTTCCACTTCCACAACTTGACCTCCACTAGTTCTTCTTACAGTTGGAACTAGTTATACTAACAATAACTCAAATTAACTGAAATAGATTGCTACAAATTAGCAATCAAACATATTTAATTGAACTCAAGCTTCATCAACTTTAATTAACTGAGTTAACTTAGTGACAAGTGCCATGTCACCCTAGTTAACTACCTCCAAGTATTTTGTTGAAATAAAAATTTGAATTTTCTCTAGTTTGAGCAAGGCAAAGTGAAAATGATATTTTCTTGCTACATTCTCAACACTCCCTCTCACCAAGAAAGGGATTATCAACCACTGCTATCTTGCACCTGTGGAACTCTGGCTTCCCTCTTAACAAGGCCTTTGTCAAAATATATGCATCTTGTTCCTCTATTGGAATGTACTACAACAACATAATCCACCTTTGCATACAATCCCGTAAATGGTGATACCAAATATCAATATTCTTCGATCAATCAATCCAAATCACCTCAATTGTTTCTTGACTTGCAGCCATCTATTCTGCTTTTTCTCAGATGAGTGCCACTGGTTTCTTCTTGCTACTGTCCCAAGAAATTGTTTTGGACCTAGCAATGAAAATTCCATCAGATGTACTCTTTCGGTATGATGGACATCCTTCCCAATATTCATAGGTGAAGCCACACAACTTCACTCCCTCTATCTGTCTGTACTAAAGTCCAACTACGTAGTGGCTCTAAGGTACTGTAGAACATGCTTAGCTTCCCTCCAAAACATTTTGGTTCACCTAACCATAGCTTGAATCAATTAGTTTATTTTATAACACATGCATGGCCGTGTGTTCACAAGATACATGAGTGAACCCACCAAATGTCGGTAAACAGTCACATCTACTTCCTCACCTGAAGTCGCATCCTCCCTCCTCCAGTTGGTTGCTAGATGAGTCTCCATGGGTTTGAACCTATCCATGCAGAATCTCTGAAGTATCTTATTGGCATACTTTCCGTGAGAGACAAACAATTCCCCATCACTTTGCCATACTTGCAATCCAATAAAGTAGTGCATGAGACCCATGTCCTTCATCTAAAACTCTCTTGAAAGGTCCTCCTTGCAATATTTGATCAGTTTCTCATCACCAGTCAGGATCAAGTCATCAACATATAGAAAAATAATCAACAATTTACCTTCTACCAAAATGTGATAGAGGTTTGCATCTGTTTCACTTTTGGTGAAGCCCAAACCAGTGATATAGCTAATGACCCTAGTGTACATACAATGCTCACTTGAGTCTGCATATATGAGGCTCTCGATAAAAAATATCAAAGCCTTTTGGTTGCTCGATATACACGTCCCCCTCAGTGACTCCATTGAGGAATGTAGATTTCACATGCATGTATTGGATCTTGCACCTAATTTGTGAAACGAAAGAAAGGAATTATTTAATGGATGAGTACCTTGCTACAAGAGAAAAGGTATCCGCATAGTCAATCCCTTCCACCTGAGAGTACCCCTTGGCTAGAAATATGGCCTTGTAATTTTATATACTTTTGTTTGCTTCTTATTTCACCTTGAAAATCAATCTCGAACCAACAAATGATTTGTATGCTAGTCTTGGGACCACTTCCCAAACACTACTCACAATGGATTCATACTCCACCACCATTGCATCAACCAATATTGGTTTCTCTACTTATTCCTCGAAATAGGATAGCTAAGTCATTAGAGCCATGTAGATAGTGTACCGATATGGTGACTGATGGGTCCCTATAATACTAGTGATTACCCCATTACTATTGTAGTTATACCCCTTATTTATATTTTTGTGCCCCTATTACCCCCATGTTGTTATTTCTGTGCCCCATAGAATCCCTCTATTGTTATTTTTGTGGCTTTATATTATTATTGTTAGGTTGGCTGGATTATATTGTGACTCCTTAGACTCCTATATATAGAAAGGAGGTTTTGTCATTTGTATCATCCAAGAATTTTTCATTTATGTAATGTAAAGGAGGTTTCCCCCTCGAAGAGGCTGAATTCTAAGGCGTTGATCTATCTTTTCTATCTTTTCTTGAGCTGGTTTCATAACATTTGGTATCAGAGCTTTGGATTCTAGGGTTTCGCTGCTCCAAACAGGTCATCGTGGAATTTCGCTATAACTTTTTTTCTATGACGTTTCAGAAATCGAAAAGAAAACCCATTTGAGAAGCAATCACGCTGAACGTTGGGTCCAAATTTCAGAGCTTTTCGCACGATATTTGCGGAGATATGATATGAGGAAGTTGGTCTTTGTGCAGACTCCTGAATTACATTCAAAATAGGTGACCTGGGGAAAATCGTCATAACTTTCTCTCTGGGGATTGGATTGAAATTTCGTCAGAAGGTACAGAAAGAGGATGGACTGTAGTTTCTTGTACATGTGTTTCAGATCCAAAGGTTGAAACAGTGACTCGTGGCACATCGTACAAGTTCGCTCTACTGAACTAGTCTAAAAGCAAGTCACTGTGGGAGATTTCACATAACTCTTCCTTGGAGAATCCAATTTGGTTCAGACTTGTGGAATTCGAAAGAGGAATCAGAAGGCTACTACAGATCACAATTTCAGAACTTGATGATCCGAAATTACAGAGATACATCAGATTCAATATCAGGCTTCTATAAAGTGAAAAAAGGTGTGTAGTTTTTTTTAAATTTTTGTGTAAGCTTGGTTTAATGGAATTCAAAGGGCATAGTAAAGAATTATTATCGGTAACTGATGCCCCGAGGAAAGAAAATGCAAACACCTAGTAAGGAACATGAAAGCTCTAGCATGACTCATGAAGAAGAGGAAGAAATGCTACATGATATATCAAAATTACAAGAACAAGTGCAACAAATGTCACGCTCACAAAAGCTAACAAAAGCTAAGATAAATGGCATGGAATCTAAGATAAATGGAATGGAAGCTAAGATGGATGATTCGAAGATAGATTTGAAGAGAGACATGGCAGATTTGAAGACAGACATAGCATATTTGAAGACAACTTTGACAAATTTTCTACAAGAAATACTTACTAATGGTGAAAAGGTTGTAAAGGAAACTCATGATGTGAACAAAAGTAATGTTAATCATGATTCCATAGACTATAATGTTGGATCAAAGACCCACCATATTCCAAAAATTGATATGAGGAAGTTTGATGGCAAGGATCCCGCCACATGGATGTTACAGATGGAGCAGTTCTTCGATCTCAATAATGTTCAAAACACACAAAAGGTACGTATGGCAACTGTATATTTGGAACCAAATCAGTTTGTATGGTATCAATGGCTTTGCTCCCATAAAAAATTTATCACTTGGGCAATTTTTACGGAAGAATTGATAGCACATTATGAAGATACAAAAAGCAACACTTTTTTTAGCCAATTGATAAGTCTCAAACAAAAGGGTTCAGTAATGGAGCACATTGAGGAGTTCCAAAAATTAAACATAAGGGTAAAAGATATTCCAGAGGAGCATAGGATTGATGTGTTCATAGCGTCTTTAAAGGATAATATCCAACATGATGTTCACCTTTGGGAACCTAATTCATTATAGAAGGCATTCAGGTTAGCAAGAAAAATGGAAAGCAAAATTATGGCAACCAGGAAGCATACCACTCACAACTATAAAGACGGAAGTGTTGCTGCCCCTAGTCTTCCACAACCTATAAGATTGACACCACAACAATTGGAAGAAAAAAGAGAAAAAGGGATTTGTTACAATTGTGATAGCAAATACACTAAAGGTCATAAGTGTGCTGAGAAGAAATTATTCTACATAGCTTGTGAAGAGGAAGAAGAAAAGGAGCAAGAAAGGTCAAAAGAAGAAGATATACTCCAGGGACAAAGCCTAGATGAAAAACAAATAAATCCGACCATATCTTGTAATGCATTGGCGGGAATTACCACTCCTCAAACCATCAAGATAGAAGGACAAATCAAGAAGAAAAAGGTGATAGTGTTGATTGATTCAGGAATCACCCACAATTTTATTCATTGTAGGGTAGCAAAAGAATTGAATTTCTTCCTATATCCAGCATTAGAGTGTCAAGTGATGATTGCAAATGGAGGAACAATAAATTACTCTGGAAGGTGCCATAATATCAAGCTATCCATGGGAGAATATGTATTGACTAGCCCAATGCTTTCCATTCCAATGGGAGGTGCTAATGTTGTACTAGGAGTCCAATAGCTACAATCCTTGGGTACAATAGCTTTTAATTTTCAAGAACTTTTCATCAAATTTTCTACGGAAGGAAAGGAAGTTGAATTAAGGGGTATTGTAGGGAAACTAGGAAAGATAATCAGCTCTAATGGTATGACAAAGCTTCTAAAAAAGGAGCAAAGAGGTGTAATTGCATAATTATGTTCGCTAGATGTTTCCACATCGGAATCATCTATTTCTCCTGATCTCCAAAAAGTCCTGGACAATCATTCCAAGGTATTTGAGACTCCCAAAGGTCTCCCACCTATGCGTGATCATGATCATGCTATTCATCTGATTCCAGGAAGTGTTCCTCCAAACATCAGGCCGTACAGATATCCCTATGTCCAAAAAAGTGAAATTGAACGTATGGTTGCAGAAATGCTAGAGGCTGGTATAATTCAACCAAGTCAAAGTTCTTTCTCTGCTCCAGTAGTATTAGTGCACAAGAAGGATGGATCATGGCGCATGTGTCCAGATTACAGGGAGCTCAACAAGCTCACTATTAAAGATAAGTTCCCCATTCCTGTCATTGATGAATTACTGGATGAATTGCATGGATCAATTTACTTCACCAAGTTGGATCTTCGTTCGGGATATCATCAAATCAGAATGAAGATTGAAGGCATTCTGAAAACGGCATTTAGAACTCATGAGGGTCATTATGAATTTTTGGTCATGCCTTTTGGCCTTACTAATGCACCTTCAACATTTCAAGGTTTGATGAATTCAATTTTCAAACCATTCCTTAGAAAACTTGTGTTAGTATTTTTTGATGATATACTAATCTACAGCAAGTCTTGGAAGGATCATGTTGAACATGTTGACAGGGTGCTACAACTATTGGAGGAGAAACAATTATATGCAAAAAGATCCAAATGTTTCTTTGGAGTCCAGGAGGTGGAATATTTGGGTCATATTGTATCTCATGAAGGAGTTAAGGTAGACCCTAGCAAAATTAAAGCCATTAAGGAATGGAAAATCCCCACATCCATAAAGCATCTGCGAGGATTTCTTGGGTTGACAGGGTATTATCGCAAGTTTGTTAAGAATTATGGGAGAATAGCAGCACCTCTAACAACATTATTGAAGAAGGATGCATTTTCATGGACTCCGGAAGCAACAAAGGCCTTTGAACATCTTAAAGAGGCAATGTGCCAAGCACCGGTCTTAGCTACACCAAACTTCACAAAATCCTTTATTGTGGAATGTGATTCTTCAGGAAATGGAATTGGTGTTGTTCTAATGCAAGATGAAAGACCCATTGCTTTTGAAAGTCATCCAATCAAGGGAAAGTTTATAAGCAAAGCTATTTATGAGAAGGAAATGTTGGCAATACTCCATGCACTTAAGAAATGGTGACCCTACCTAATGGGAAGACACTTCAAGGTAAAAACGGATCATGATAGCCTTAAATACTTTTTAGAACAAAGATTATCCTCTGAAGAGCAACAGAAGTGGGTCACAAAGATGTTGGGTTATGACTTTGAAATCATCTACAAAAAAGGGAAGCAAAATGTGGTGGCAGATGCATTCTCAAGAAAGGATGAGGATGTGGAAGCATTGTTGTGCGCCATTTCTATTATCCAACCAGATTGGATAAACGAAGCAAGGGAGGAATGGAAGAATGATGAAGAAGTGTGGGCACTTATTCGAAAGCTACAACAAGATTCCAATACATCTGATATATTTAGCTGGAAAAATGATTCATTATGGTACAAATATCGCTTATACCTCTGTAATAATTCCCAGCTAAAACAAAACATTCTTATGGAATTGCACACTTCTCCCTTAGGAGGGCACTCAAGTTTTTAAAAAACTTACCACAGGGTTAAGAAGGAATTTTTTTGGGATGGCCTTAAATCAGATATTCAAAAGTTTGTGGCGGAATGTTTGGTTTGCCAACAAAATAAAGTTGAAACAATTAAGACATCGGGTCTATTACAACCTTTATCCATTCCAAGCTAACGTTGGGAGGAGGTTTCAATGGATTTTATCACAGGTTTACCCAAGTCTGAGGGAAAGAGTGTCATCATGGTGGTAGTTAACAGACTTACCAAATATGCACACTTTTGTGCATTTTCACATCAATTTAAAGCTAGTACAGTTTCTACTACATTTATGGAAACAATTCAAAAGCTACATGGAAACCCAAAGATTAATGTAAGTGACAGAGATCCCATTTTCACTGGAAATTTTTGGACAGAATTATTTTTTTGTCTTGGTACTCAGTTAGCTCATAGCTCATCTTATCATCCTCAATCTGATGGTCAAACTGAGATAGTAAACAAATGTTTGGGAGGATATCTTCATTGCTTTGTATCTGATAAACAGACACAATGGGTCAAATGGTTGCCTCTGGCTGAATGGTGGTATAACACTTCCTTCCATACAGCCACAAAAATTACCCCATTTATGGCACTTTATGGGTATCAACCACCATCCATCACATCATATTTAAGAGAAAATTCTAAGGTTCAGGCAGTGGAACATCACATCGAACATCAACAACAAGTCCTCCAACTCTTAAAGGATAACCTCGTGTTGGCACAAAATAGAATGAAACAACAAGCAGATCAACATCGCAGTGAAATAAGTTTTGATGTAGGTGATTGGGTATTCTTATGGCTACAACCATATAAGAAAATGTCCCTAAAGCAAGCTAAGAAGGATAATAAATTATCACCAAAGTATTATGGTCCGTACAAGGTGTTGCAAAAGATTGGTACTATGGCATACAAATTGGAGCTTCCTGCAGCTTCTCGATTGCACCCAGTTTTCCATGTTTCATGTTTAAAGAAGGTTATAGGCGACAAGCTCCTAATTCAAACAATATTGCCAGAACTTGACGAGGAAGAAAAAATTATATTGGAACCGGAAGCAGTCACAGAAACAAGAAATCGACAGCTACGAAATCGATCAATTTCAGAGTATCTTATCAAGTGGAAGAACTTATCCGCTGAAGATTCCACATGGGAGGATGAGAGTTTTATGCAGAAGTATCCAGAACTACTCAAGCATTGAGGACAACACTTTTTTGAAGGAGAGGGGCATGTTGGGTCCCTATAATACTAGTGATTACCCCATTACTATTGTAGTTATAACCCTTATTTATATTGTTGTGCCCCTATTACCCCCATGTTGTTATTTCTGAGCCCCATAGAATCCCTCTATTGTTATTTTTGTGGCTTTATATTATTATTGTTAGGTTGGCTAGATTATATTGTGACTCCTTAGACTCCTATATATAGAGAGGAGGTTTTGTCATTTGTATCATCCAAGAATTGTTCATTTATGTAATGTAAAGGAGGTTGCCCCCTCGAAGAGGCTGAATTCTAAGGCGTTGATCTATCTTTTCTATCTTTTCTTGAGCTAGTTTCATAACAGTGACCTTCTCTGTTTGTGCTGATTTGAAGGAGCACCCACATTCTCCCTCACATCCTACACAAGTCTCTCAGCTTCTATGGTTCTCTTCCTGCCTTCTCTGGATGGTTCTACTTGAGTGGTTGTCTCCACTCTCTGCTCCTCAACTTGTGGCTACTCCACAACATCATGAGGATCCTCCTTTAGAGCTAAAAGCTCCTCCTCTGGTGATATATGAAGCTCCCTCTCAAGAGAGTACCACATGGCTTTGTCTTCATCAAATTTGATATCCCATCACATAACTTTGATTCAGAAGGATGGAAAATACACATGATAGTTGTGGGGAGTTCCTTTGTAATCCACAAATACCCCCAACACTGCTTCGACTCTAGATTCTTCCTTGATTCTTTGGAGACATGGAAATAGATAGAAGCTCCAAAGATCTTGAAGTGTGACACATACGATTTCCTCTCGAAGAAATCCTCCTGCAGTGTGATCATGGAAATAATCCTATGAGGAATCTTGTTCTAAAAATAGATCGTTGTGTTGCATGCTTCAACCCACAAGTGCAAAGGTAGGCTTTGGTCATGCAACATCGCCCATGTTGCTCCCACAATGCTTTGGTTCTTCCTCTTAGCCACCCCATTCTATTGTGGATTGTGGCGTTCTATCAAATATTGTCGAATGCCTTATTTTTCATAGAAATTTTTAAAATCATTCAATATGTAGTCACCTCCATTATCGCCCCTGAGAGAATTCACCTTCTTGTCTGGTTCTTTATCCATTAGTGCCTTGAACTCTAAGAACTTGGAGAAAGTCCCATCCTTATTTCACATGAAGAAGGTCCAACACTTCTGTGACTAGTCATCAATAAATATGACAAAATACTTGTGCCTAGTAGTGGAGACTGTTGAGAAAGCTCCACAAACATCAAAGTGGATCCTTTCAATGACTTCATGTGCTCTGTTCTCTTGATCATGGAAAGTGATTTTTGTGTACTTCCCTATGGTACACCCTTTGCATTTTTCTAGTGCTCCTTTCGGGAGGCCTATGGTAATATACTATATGATATTCAAAGCACTGTGATGCAAATGGCCAAGTATTATATGCCCAAGTTCACTGGCATCGTGGCTTTACACCTTCTCCACCTTTGTGATCAATGCAACATAGTCCTCCACATCCAGCTTGTAGAGGTTCTTCACTTGAACCCTGATCTTCTTCACTTGTCCCGTGGCTATGTCTCTCAGGAATTCATTTCCTTTGCCGAAGATCACATCATAGGCATGATCTTCCAAAATTGCAATGGAGACAATATTCTTCTTTAGACCTAGAGCAAACATTACATCCTTGAGCCTGAGATGGGAGCCTGACTCCCTCTAAAAGCTGACTATGCCAATATGATTTGCATTGTACCTTCCATCATCTCCTATCTCGATGTGCATCTATAGATCATTCCCCTGCAAGTCACTAAAAAAAAATTGTTTCCCACCATATGGAATGGGACACCGCTGTCGAGATAAGACACACTTCCCATCACTGTGCTCACCATGCATGCAATGAGAGTAAAATGAAGCTCAAAATCTGAAGCCAAATCTTTACCTGTTACTCCTCCTATGGTCTTCTTGCTTTCCTTGCCATGTGGACACTTTGTGGCATAGTTCCTAAATTCATGATAGTGAAAGCACTTGATTCTGGACAAGTTTTTCTTCTTACCCCCTTCACTAGATTTTGCCTTGGATTGTAATTTCTTCCCTTTCCCTTTTGTTTCCTTTCTATCCAGGGCACAATTCCCCTCATCCTCACCCTTGGATGAAGTCCCATCTTTGGTATTCCACCTTATTTCCTCCTGTACCAAATCAAACCATAGGCATCCCCAATTTGGTAGTTTCTCCCTCCCATTCTCTAAATCTTGGTAGCTGTGCCAACTCTTGGGAAGGCCTAGAAGGGCTAGGCTCACCAAAGCATCCTCTGCTACAGTAACACCAACTCGACTAAGTTCATCACAACATTGTGTGAACATGCTCAGATGCTGTGGAATGGTCTCATTCCTCTACATCTTCATATTTCAAAGGTTGTCCTTCATTGCCATCTTCCTATGGTCACTACTATTATGGAACAAATATGTAAGTGCTTTCCAAATTTCATATGGTGTCTCTTTCCCATTGATATTTGACAAAATATGTTCTCGTACTCCCTCTAATATGATCCTCCTCACCATGGCTACACACTTCTTCCATTTTGCTTGATCCTTAGCATCAGATGTTGTTGGTTTTGGAATATAATTATCAATGAATTCCTTCAACCAATTATCATCCAATACTGCCTCCACGCAGTCCTTCCATGAAACATAATTCAAGCTTCCCTCAAGGGAATACTTGATCTTTAGTCCATTCAAATCCATCTTATTAGTCATGAAGAAAACTTGTAACATTGATTTTCAATTTGAGCCTCCTACAATGAAAACTTTGAAATCTTTGTTCTACAGTGATTCCAACTCCCATACCACGTCAAAATTAATGTGTATATTCAATACTTCTCATGAAATTTACTAAATCGCAAGACTTAAAGCTACTCTACTGATCTATGCAATTTAATTCACCATCTAACACAAGAATCATAGACATGAAAAAGAAAACATAATACATGCACATATATTTATCTACGGGAAAGCTACTACTCAAAACCCCTTACTATCTATATTGAATCAATCAGAGAATAGAGATGAAACATGTATGCTTTCTCAATCCTGAGCACACCCTCCAAGTGTATAGTTTATACCTTTGCCCCACTCACTGACTCTGGCCAACACTTAGCCAATTTTCAAGCCCTCCAAGCTCATATTTCCTTGCGTTGTTCGCTTGGGAAATTTACTCTATTTTTTAGGAATTTCACACCATGGAATTGCACAATTACCTTAGGGCCTTCCTATGATTGCATGCACCACTTGTACACATTGGAATATGCTACATGGGATAGTACACTACCTTGGAATCTCCATCTCAACTGGGTAATCCAAATTCTCTGCATGCAACAATTATTTTGGGCTGACTAGTCAGTTAATTGTTTGATCATGGAGTCTGGTTTAAGTTCTTCTGATAGTTAAAACTAGTTAAACTAAAAATAAATCAAATAAAATTAAATAGATTGCTAAAAACTAGAAATCAAACATATTCAACTAAACTCAATCTTTCCCAACTCAAATTAACTGAGTTAACCTAGTGACAAGTGCCATGTCACCTCAATTAACTACCTCCAAGTATTTTTTTGAAAAAGAAATTCAATCTTTCTCTAGTTTGACCAAGGCAAATTCAAACTGATATTTTCTTGCTACATTTTCAACGTTCATGCCAATTACGAAATGATAACTTGAGAGTGATTTTGTTTCTTTTTAGCCAGGGAGCCATGGCAGGTAGGAAAATGTATCCTGCAACCATGACCTAGACAAACCAAGTGAAGGTACCACACATATAAGACAATATTGAAATTGTGTATCTAAAAAAGACATCATGAGAACATGTCACATGTGAGGATGATACTAGGGGTCATGAGGAACCCGTAGGTGAAAATTTAGTGCACTGAAAGAAGGGTTCCAATGACGAGTGTGTAGTGGATTAATTTCAAATGTATAAATGGTTTAAAAAACAAATATTGTGAGCTATTGCATAGTTCATTGAAAGTTCCAAGAGATGGTGTACAAAAGGATGGTGGGGCCCACAATGCGAAATCATTTTTCCTTTATTGAGGTGGTGATCAAATAACTCTTACATGATCTTGTTGCTATTTCAAGGATTCTGTAGATCCCATTCGACTTTCACTCAAATACACATGATTCCCTAGCTGATGACCTTTTTCAGTTTTGCACTAGTTTGGGGTGCTCATATGCTCAATGGGCCATACAACCCTTTTCATTTTATGGCACCCATAACCAGATGGGAAACTTAGTGGAAGTTTCAGTGACCATGTGGGAGGTAGATAAACAATTTCAATGCTGTCGGGGCAACCATGTTATGGGTGGTTTCTTCTCATGAAATGATTAAGTTACTTGGAATCTCAGGAGAAGTGTCACTCTAAGGCAGAGTGGGCTCTTGAGGATGGGATGATGTCACCAAGGTCTTATAATTTCATTTGTATGTCATGAGTAAAGGAAATATATAAATGATATGGATGTCCTAAATGGAAAGCAGATAAGGACATGGTATCCATTGGTTGACTGAGCTATTGAATAACAAATGGTATATGGTGCATCATCTGCAATAGGGGTTGGTGGAAATGACGGTGAAACTATAGAAGCATGAGATTGGGTGACCAATGCATCTCAATTTTTCTATATATTACATAATCGATGCATATAATGTCTATGTTGCACACAAATGGCACACAAGTCATTGGTTCTTACAACCTTATCAAATGATGAGGTAGCTCTACCACCCAATCAAATGAGGAGCAATATGGGTTCCTCAGGGGAATGATGAAGGACGTTAAAACTCATCTGATGCAAAGAATTGGTTGGTTGGATGGATTGACATGTTGTAAATAAAACAAGATGTCTTAAACTTATAGTTGTGACTAGAGGGTATTTCTTCTTTTTCTTTCTCCTTGTTGAATTTCTAGTTCCCCCTATTATTCTTCTATTGGTTGGTGTTTCCAAGGGAGCGAGTTCCTATTGAGATGAGATGGATCTAACTTTTATAGTTGAAACAAACACTAACATGGAAAAAGGTTCCAAAAATTAGATGGGAATTTCCAAAGCCATGTTTGGTAGGGTAGGTGTCACCATCACTTGATGTGAGATGAAACTAGGTGGAGGGTACAGGAAAGGATTTTGACTAATAGTGTATGGCGAAAATATTGGATCACTTGTTAGACCCATTTCTAGTTTATCTTTTGTTAATTGAATATCCTAAGATGATTCACTACTAGAAGAGGACGTTACTACGAATATAGTGGATGAAGTGGAATAAGGAATGAAAGGGGGGTTTCCTAAACATGTAACTAGGAGAGTGTAATCTTTGAATATTTTGGTCCCAACTTCTATGAAATATGGGACTAATTCTTGTTATGATATCACAAAAGGAAACACACTGTTAGGGGTGTTGAGTCAAGAAAAAGGTATGTTTTCTCCTTCGTAATCGCTTTATTTAGCACTCAACCTCACATGATTATTTCTGTTTATGAATAAAAGTACTAGAAATAATAGCTGAAGTCGAGTAAAACTAATGAGTAACAAATTAGACCAATCTAAGTAGGAAAAACTAATTTTACTATCTTTATATGTAGAAGTAACAAATTGAGCGATGGCTCCCCAATCGACAGAATGACAACATCTCACAATGGAAAGCGATAGTGTTAGAGGCAAAGCAGGGCATCGAAAGACTAGGTAAACAAATGGCTATTTTATGACAGAACCAGATCAGGTATATCGAAATCCCCAGGATCCCCTGATCTTGAGGATTCAATTTTATCTATTTATTATCTAGATGTAATATATAAGAATGAAAATCAAAACTGCAAAGAGTGCAAAATTATGTAACTATTCTTTTTGACATATAATACTGTTATTTTGGATGTTGTAACTTGGTTACTTACATTAATGAAGAAAGGTTGCATTTAATTCATCTTTATATTCTGAGTACCTCTTAGCAGAGACTTTTGGCGACTTTGGGCCCAGTCAAGAGAAGATCTATTGCTTCACCTGTGTCATTATCTTCTCTATTTCATTCTTGATTGCTTGTTAATGTTAAGTTAATTATTCTGATTATTGTAAAGATTGACGATTGACTATTTGGTTTGCATTAGTTGTTTATTTGAGATTTATATTGTTCTGTGTGTTATATGCGAGTAATACTTTTGATTGAATCGGCTATGATAGTTCTAGTTCAGATTGTTGTTCCTTTCAAGTAATGTTATTTTAGATATAGAATTAATTGCTTTATGCTTTTACAGTCATTTTCTATTAGATAATGTTTGATATTCCTGTAGCATTTGACGTTCAATTCAGAATTGTTGTTTGATTCTAAATTGTTGTTCAATTCAAATTTGTTGTTCAATCTGGAATTGGTGTTCAACTGGGAATTGTTGTTCAATCTAGGATTGTTGTTCAATTTGGAATTGTTGTTCAATTCAGAATTGTTGTTCAGTTTTGAATTTCTGCCTAATTAGGATTTGTTGTTTATTTAGGATTTGCTATTCAAATACCATTACTGTTAATTATTATAGTTCTCTTTCATGAGTGAGAAAGTTAGCTTCAATTTTAGTTAAAACTGCCAACTGTGATTCTTTACAAGTTGTATTTAGATTTGTTTGCTTCCATGATAGGTTAAGTAGGATTGCAAAGTGCATTATGAATTTCTTTCAGAATTGATTGGATTGAGTTTAAAGAAGATAGTCATTAGCAGTTGCAACGATTTGTATTAGTTAACCTCTGAATTCACTGCATATATAGTGCTGACACTCTTGAAATAAAAAAAGTTTCCTCGGGTTGATAATTAATGTAGGAATTAATATTCTTTTTAAAAAGACATCTTAGTGCACCAACATTTTGGCGTCGTTGCTGAGGAGAGTGTTCCAAAGTGATTTCCATTTTTTATCTTGCTATAAAAGAATTGGGTTTTAAAAACGGGAGGTAAGAACCTACGTACCAAGAAAGTAAAGTGCTTGCTTACCAGCCCACTTTTCAGCAAGAGCTTAGAGATTAAATAAGAATTGGTTTTTATGAATGACTAGGAATAGAAAAATAGAAAAAGAACCAAACCCCCCTCCAAAATCCACAAAACCCAAGGGATCAGTGAACCTTGGGAGAATGACCTTTATAGACAAAATTGTGAGAAAAGCAGAGTCTCAAGAATCAGTAGGATTCTAGGATATAATTGGAAAAAGTCCTACTATAATCCCTCAAGTAGCAGGCTCACCATCTGTAGCTCATGCTAAGATTCAAAGTCAACTTGGAGGATCTGAACAAAGTCTTCAAGCTACAGTAAGCCTACATTCTGATCCTCTACAAGAGGGAAAATCATGTAACTTAAGAGAATGAGAAGGAGAAACCAATGGAACTTCTAAGACAGGACCTCAGCTGTTTGAACAAGGGTCTCCTATGATCCCAAATCTAGGTAGTGTTGCAAAGCCATCTGGTGTTGTTAATCCCCCGCTTACTTGAGAAACAACCCCTGAAATTCCTTAAGAGTATTGGCACATCTTTGACCAAATGGAAAACCAACCACATCAAGGAAAAACCTTGACATTGGAATACCCCATAGTAGACCAAGTGGCCAATGCTCCCATGAAGGCTATTCCTCTACAGAGCATCCCAACTTTTCATGGGATGATCATAGAGGATCCTGACACCTTCTTGTTTGAATTTGACATCCTCTGCAGAGGGTATGACTACACCACTGACCCCCAGAAGCTAAAACTATTCCCTTTTACTATGAAAGGAGAAACTTTAAGATGGTTCATCGGTCTGGGTGGGTGTACTATTAATTCTTGGGACAATATGAAAACTACCTTCCTCACTAGATACCAGGAATTTTGCGAGACTAGGGAGCTAAAGGATGAAATCTTTAAGATTGCTGCAAAAGATAATGAAACACTAGAAGAGTACATTGAATGGTTTCATTATAACTTGCAGAGATCTTTACACACCACCCTACCAAAAGAAGTCCTAAGAGCTATCTTAATTAAAGGAATGAAAGAGAAATGGTTATAAAATTTAAATTTAATGGGGAAAGGAGATATTTCTCAGGAATATTACAGTGAAATCATTCGCTTGTTTATTACGTGTTTACGAGGAAGCTCACACACATGAGTAGAAATTGGAGATCCCATGACCAGGGGAAGCAAACCACATAGTGGAGGAGTAACATGAATGGAAATCAGTAACCTCCCAGAATATTTCAAAACAGACATCCTTGGCACCCTCATGACGTAGCTGGATGTCCTACAGGCTAAACAAAGTCAAGCTTTACTAGGACAAAACTTGGTCATTTTCTATCCACGCTATTGGAAGAAGCACAACCAACAAGAGTGTCCACTAGACATGGCTCAGACATGCGCTATCTGTACCAAGGATCACGCCACTGAATAGTGTCCATCAATCCCGGGGTTGAAAGCAATGTTCAAGGAAGCAGAAGAAGGGATAGAGCCAGTATATCTAATGAACCAGCATCAACAATGGTAGGCAAAACCTCCAGACATGTCACAAGATGCATCCTAGTTCTTTCCTTCTTCACAATTTAGTTAGCAGCAGAACCCTGGGGTAGCATGGCAAGCCAATCACCCTACTCAAATTGGAAACCTCAGCCATTCCCTATGACACCATGGTAAACTCAATCCTTTCCAAGAAATGGCTATCCAAATTCTCCTTTTACTCCTGTTTGTCAAGGCAATCCCTATCAATCCTAGTGGTCTGCCTCCACTTCTAAAAACACGAATTGGTGTACAAATTGGAAGCAACCTTTGGGAATATCTAACACTCCTATGGGGATAGGTCCCCAACCTCAATTTGCATTGTCAACTCCTTATCCATTACAACAAATTCCTCATCCTCTTTTGCACCCTCAATTACCAACCCAATCGAATCCAAATCCCAATAATAGACCAGTCTAGCTGGTGCAAATTGTAGAAAGCTCAGACTATGAGATTGAGAAAAAAGAATGTAATGAACTTAGATTGAGGTCAGGATGTATCATCACCCCCGAGGAAAATAGGGATCAGCCATCAATTGATATTGAAACACCACCTATACATATACCAACACCTGTAAATGATACTCGAATGAAACAAGGAGAAGATAGATCAACAGAAAGATCGAAAGGAACTCATAGTCATTTTCCTCTGTTCCTTGAAAGGTTAACAATACCTTAACCGATTGTGTAGTACCCAGATTTTGATCTTTTAGGGGAACTAAAAAATCTTTGTATAAAAATTCCACTCATCCAGTCTATTCAAGACATTCCCATCTATGCTAAAACAATTAAAGAGTTATGTGTAAATAATCGAGTGAGGAAAGAAAAAAATTCACTCACCATTCATGTTGTAGGAACCTTATCTGATTTACTCTTGGGAGAAGAAACTCTGGTAAAGTATGAAGATCCTGGAAATCCCATAGTGATAGTTCAGATATATGGCCTCTCTTTTCCCAATATGCTAGTTGATCTCGGTGTAGCCATTAATATTTTAACAACAGAAACTTGTCAAGCACTTGGGATTACAGCCTTGGAACCAACCACCACCTTACTAGAACTTGTTGATCATTTGATGGTAAGGCCAAAAGGAACTCTACAAGATATCATGGTCTATGTTGATGCATGGGAAGATCCACTAGATTTTCTTGCTATAAACCTAAAGAGTATATTAGATGGGCACCCTATAATACTCGGCCGACCTTGGCTGGTGACAGATGATGCATATATAGGCTGCCGAAGGGGTAGCATGACTATTGCAATGTGGGATGTTGTAAAAAGTCTTGTTTTATATCCCCCTGCCAGACCAAGTCTTCCCATTGTAAAAATATGTAAACAACCACCAACATACCTGGAAGAAAGCATCTGTTCACCACTCATAGTAGCAGGGGCACTAGAATTCAAAGATCAGACTGAAGATGATGTTATCAACAATTTTATCAATCAGCTAGCTAATGTAAGAAATGTAAAGTGTCAAATGCTGAAAATAATCCTTGACAATGAAGCATCAGAAGATCCCTTGAAGGATGCTGATCATCAACATATCCAAACAGTTGTTGTTCATAATAGCAAGCCAGTGGAAATTGAACCAGGCAAAGTTTCGAACATTAATGATAGCTTGGATAGTGATCCATATCAAAATCTCATTCAGATCCTGCAAAAATATAAAGGGGATTTTGCCTGGGATTATACCGATATGAAGGGTATAGACCCACAGCTATGTACTCATCACATCTATGCCGAGGAGGATGCTTGACCTATCCAGTAGCCTTAACGGAGATTAAACCTGCACCTTAAGGATATTCTAAAAGAAGAATTACAGAAGCTGCTGGATGTGAATTTCATTTATCCTATTTTGGATAGCAAATGGGTCTCTCCATTAGTGGTCGTCCCCAAAAAAAATGGGAAATGGTGTATCTGTCTAGATTACTGGGAACTGAACAAGGCAACACGAAAAGTTGATTTACCTCTGCCATATATCGATCAAGTCCTAGATACTTTGGCAAGGAACAAATTATTTTCCTTCCTAGATGGCTTCAGTGGCTACAATCAGATTCAGATCACCCCTGAAGATCAAGATAACACAACCTTCACCTATCCTTGGGGTACGTTTGGTTACAGAGTATTAACATTTGTCTTTTGTAATGCCCCAACCATGTTTCAAAGAGCTATACTTAACATTTTTGCTGACTTGATAAACGAAGGACTTAAGGTATATATGGATGAATTTACTCCATACGGGGATGACTTTGATCAAGCACTACAAACACTAGAAAAGCTTTTAGAATGATGCATTGCAACTAGGTTATGTTTAAGCAATGTCAAGTGTCACATGATGATGACCAAAGGTGTAATCTTGGGACATCATATTTCTGCAGCAAGGATATAGGTAGATCCAGCAAAAATTCATGTAATTCTTTTACTACCTACTCCCTGTACTCAAACAGAGGTACGTAGTTTCCTCGGATACACAAGCTATTATCACAGGTTTATTAAAAACTTTTCACAAATTGTTGCACCTTTATATGATTTAACTGGAAATGTTGATTTCAAATGGTCTGAAAAATGTGACACCGCTTTTACAAGTTTAAAGAAGCTAGTCTCAACGACACCAGTATTATGTGGACCAAACTGGGAGCTTCCTTTTCACATATCTAGGGACACATTAGATGCAGCTACAAGCGTTGTCCTCAGTGAGGAAGAAGACATGAAGCCTTATGCTATATATTATATTAGAAAAAATCTCACTCCTACAGAACTTAATTATACAGTAACAGAAAAATAATTCTTAGCTGTTATTTATGCAATAAATAAATTTAGACGTTACATAAATGGCTACCAAGTTTTTTTGTATACTGATCACTCTATCATTCATTATTTAGCTAACAAACCCATAAAAAATGGTCGCGTGACTCGTTGGCTATTTCTTTTGCAGGAATTTGACATCACTATTAAAGATCATCCAGGGAAGGAAAACCCTGTTGCTGATTTTCTGTCTTGAATCCCAAAGGTAAATGATCCAATAGCAGTGGATGACCAATTCCCATATGAAAATTTGTTTGTCGTGATAGTCAATATGCCATGGTAAGTAGATGTGGCAAATTATCTAGCTGTAGGGAAGCTACCCAGGCATTTGACAGCGAGGGAGAGGAAATAGATTGTTCTGTGCAATGCCCGATTCTCTCAGATTGACAAATATCTTTTTCACATAGGATCTGACATGTGTATACGTAGATGCATTCATGAGGATGACATTTATGACATCCTAAATGCTTGCCATTCACCCTGCGGAGGCCACTTCATAGATCGAAGGATAGTGCATAAAGTACTACAAATGGGTTATTATTGGCCCACTATTTTTAAATATGCTAAGAAATATGCCCAGGCTTGTGATAGCTACCAAAGGATGGGCTGACCTAGCCAATCTAATGAAATGCCGCTATAACCCCAACTAGTCATAGAACCCTTCAAACGATGGGGGTTGGACTTTCTTCGCCCATTCCATCCGCCATTGAATCAAAAAGCCTACATATTGGTTGCCACAAATTATGTGATGAAATGGGTGGAAACCATAGATTTACCAAGATCCATAAAGGAAGCCGTCATTAACTTCCTCTTTGGGCTATTCGTGTGGTATGGTTTACCATTGGAAGTGATAACAGATGAGGGAGGGAAATTCGTAGGACACAAGATTACTGTCACTCTTAGAAACCATCACATTACACATAGGATCACTTCCCCATATCACCCACAAGAGAATGGGTAGGTAGAAAGCACCAATAAGGTCATTGAAGCAATTTCAACAATAATAGTCTCAACACATCAGAAAGACTGGGCTGCTAGACTAGTAGAGGCCTTGTGGGCCTATCGTACAACTTGGAGGAATACTACTGGATACTCTCTGTATCAGCTCGTGTTTAGCAAAGAAGCTATTTTTCCAATTGAATTCGAAATAAAGGCTCTAATAACGGCTTAGGAAGTGGGGTTGGATTTAACAGAAGCCCAAACCAAGCAATTGCAACAAATCAATGAACTAGATGAAGCTCGACTGCTAGCTTTGCAACGGAATGCAATTATTCAGCAACAAAGGGAAAAGTGGCATGAAAACCTCATAAAAAAGAAGACATTTCAAAAAGGGGATTGGGCACTCCTTTACGATCCTAAATTCTAGGACTTCCCAGTCAAGTTGTAAACAAGATGGCTCCACCCTTATGCAATTCAAGAAATACATAACAATGGCACTCTTACTTTGACTACCATTGAAGGGTTTGACCATTCTTTTAAGGTGAATGGGCATTGAGTGTGTCTCTACCACAAACCACTCACTAAGGAGTCTTTCTGCCAGCAGGTACGGAATGACCTGTCCATGAAAATCTTAGCTGCAAAGAGTGATGACCCTGCGACTTTTCCCTCAAAAAATTGAGATTTAAAAAAAAAAAAAAAAAATCTATATATTCTTTTTGACTAATTGTAATTCAGTTAGGTATCACCATGTAAATATGAAAATTTTTCTTGGTTGTTCAATCAATTATACATCACTTATGTTTATGTGTATATCCTTCTTCAGTCAATTGAATAATTGTTGTTCAATGTATTGAACAACACTTATTTTTATGTGTGGAAATTGCCATTCAATCAACTGAACAACATTTTTGTGTTTTGATTTTGCTGTTCAAACAATTGAACATCATTTTTGTGTTTTTGATTTTCTTGCTCAAATGATTGGCCAACACTTTTTGCATATTTACATTTTCATTGTTCAAACGATTGAACGATTGTTGTTCAATTGATTGAACAACACTTTTGAGATTTTATATTTTCATTGTTCAAACAATTGAATGATTGTTGTTTAATCGATCGAACAACACTTTTGTGTTTTTATACTTTTGTTGTTCAAATGATTGAACGATTGTTGTTCAATCGATTGAACAACTCTTTTTGCGTTTTTCAGCTGTTCAAACGATTGAATGATTGATGTTCAATCGATTGAACAACACTTTTTCATTTTGATATTTTCGTTGTTCAAATGATTGAACAATTCCTGTTCAATCAATTGAACATCACTATTTATGTCTTTGAATTTTCAATGTTCAAATGATTGAATGATTGTTGTTCAATCGATTGAACAATTTTATTTTTTTTCATGTTTTCATTTTCACATTTTCATTGTTGAAACAATTGAATGATTGTTGTTAAATCGATTAAAAAACACTTTTTGGTGTTTTCCAATTTTTGTTGTTCAAATGATGGAACAGTTGTTGTTCAATCGATTGAACAACACTTTTGTTTCATTTTTTATTAATATTTGTTGTTCAAATGATGGAATATTTGTTGTTCAATCGATTGAACAACACTTTTACACTTGTTATTTTTCAATTTTTGATGTTCATACAATTAAACGATTACTGTTCAATCGATTGAACATCACTTTTGTGTTTTTTTTGCTCATTGATATTTTCTGTTCAAACAATTGAACAATTGTTCTTCAATCAATTGAATACCAGTTTTGCTTTCTTTTTAATTTTTCTGTCCAAATGATTGAATGATTGTTGTTCAAATAATTGAACAACACTTTTATGTTTATTTTAGGACAAATTGTGATTTCTTTTATTTGATTCATTGCCAATCATTTCCATCTTCTTTTCTTTTATGTTTTGAATAAACACTGTTTGAGTGGATTTGTGCCTAACATGAAGAAAAATAGTAACATCAACATTATTATTTGTTATCAAGCCTCTTGATGTTTATCTTTACCCAAATGCTGATATGGTGCATCTCTATAATTACTGGCTATACATCTTTTTTTTTGACACATCATAAAATGATTCATTATTTCAAAACATGCTGGCTTATTTACCACACTTTCAAACGGAAAAATTCCTTCGAAATGATGAGATGGGGGTAAGAGTATAACCTTTCTTTGGCATCTTTTTACTTCTTACACCATCCCTGATTCTTAAGGAGCAAATGAGCCTCCCTCTTTTTATAAAAACATCAAAAGATGAGAAAAATAAAACTAAAGAAATATGCAAAAGAAATAAATATTGTCTTAAAGAGGATAGGGGGTCTCATCTTGAGCTAGCCTACCATGATCATAAAGATGTAACAAGTGACATTCCATTTTTGGCTGCCAAACCAAGGTAATGACCTTCTTGATGATTACAAACTGTCAAAAGGACAGGGGGTCTCATTACGAGCTAGCCTAATCATTTTTTTATATCTTGGTGAATGGCACTATGATCATATGGTCACCATGCCAGCATAGTGGTCTCTTTATGGCATAAAAAGAAGAATCAACTACATATTAAAAGGAGGAATCTGGCTCATTTGTGGGGTTAAAAAGAAACCCTATCAAGGCTATGAATGCCTGCTGGTAGCAGTGGCTCTGCATATGGTATTGGAGTATTATCTTACACTGCCAAATGCTCTTTATTCTGTTAACACCTATGGATTCATATCTAAGTTGGTTTCCCATTTGAAGAACACTCTTACAAGCCAATATGCATGGTAACTTGTGTCATGTATTCATTATATTATAAATTTGTCCAATCAATCGATGACTGCCATTACTACTTACTGCCAATTATGCGTCGATTACTAATACCGCTTGCAGTGAATATATTTTCACATAATAATGTAGATATCTGTTGTTACCTTTTTTGGCCATTTTTATCACTGATATGTGTCTTGCTTTAATTGCTTTGTCATAAATTACGTCGCTTTTCTGGATTGATTGTCTGCATTTATGAGTTCTCAATTCATGCGCTTTCTTTTCACATGCTTTGCGGATGTGGACATACTTTTTCCCATTGGAGGGGGGATGGTTTGCGTGTGAAAATTGTGTGAAATAGTTATGGATAATTGAATGGTAATTATTAAATGGATTTTCAGGTAGAGGTTGCATCATGATTGGATATGCGTAACAATTAGAAATTTATTTCTGATTTGAGAAACAACAGTGACCATTATGGATGGCGTGCCAATTAATTATGGACCTTTGTCAGAAATGGTTGATGAGACAAATGACTTGACTGTATATGTTGTTAATTCCCAAATCATCGTCATTTTTCATGTTAATTTCTTTAAAGATCTTTGCTTCTATTCTAATTTGCCAAAGAGTAAGAGAAGTCCATACAGGAGAACTAGTCACAGGAACATACCAACCATGGGAGGTAGAGCTATCCAAAATGAGCCCTTAGTAGTCAAGGTATCAGATCAGGCTAGGGAAATTCTCAAGCGCACAGGATGGCTGCAATATCTGAATAAAATACAGGGATTTCAAGAAGAAATGACACTCAAATTCTTGCAAAATTTTCAGAATGGCAGCACCACAGTAAAAGGAAAGGATATAATAGTGTCTGAAGCAGTCATAGCTAAACTCACTGCACTTCTGACTGAGGGAACCAAATGGATAGAAAAGCATGTCCTTCTGCACAATGCGGTTGTAGTGTTCCAGGACCTAGATGACCAATTAGCTCGAATAGGGAAAGGGATTCACCCTTCAATGTTAAGAGAGTCTTCGCAGGAGTTGGCAGCCATCGTGCAATGGTATATCACATGCTATGGTCACCAAGATGTGGTAAATCCCCATCAACTCAAATTGTTAGGCATCCTAAAACAAAAAAATTTTAGTTAATTTGTCATTTTATTTGAATTCTCTATTACATGACGTCACTCGATGAGTTAGGAAAGTTAATGACCCATGCACTGTCATCATCCATCATGGACTGATTAAATTTCTTATCATACATGGACTGGCCTAATAGTAGTTAACCTAGGACAATATTGTAAATCCTACTCTGGCCCCACCTCCAAAAAACCCAGTAGCAGAACAGCAAGGGCCTAGAACCCCAGGTCTGAGAAGGATGCGGAAGAGGAAAAATTCCTCTATGCCTTTGAACCCAGCAAAATGTAGATGCTCTGTGGGGGTGAAGTCCCTACAGCATACCCCAATTCAGATGAATGAGGCTGGTCCATCACTCACACCACCTCCAAGTCTGTAGAATGCCCCTTTATGAGACTATGAAGAAGAGGTGGCCAGGGTATTGGAAAACATGGGAATGTTTGGTGAGGGAAAAGAACAATCTAAGAATGTTGAAGGACATAATTATACCCCCAACCAGTTTTCCTCTACTAATAGCCCTAGCTATGATCAAACCCTGCCATTTACTGATTTCTTGGAAGAATGGAAGGAACGAGTCGCATCTGTGGAAAAACCCCTTGAAGCCAAGATGCATGAAGAGGAAGCTATGAGAGAAGAAAACCACACAGCAGACATCGGTCAAGTGGACCTCCCAAATGAAGAAAATACTACAGATGAGACCTTGGCAGATGAAAATCAACTAGGTAATACTATTTTTTCTAAGTCCCCTGAGGATGAAGCCTACCCAGAAGAAAACCCAGAGAATGATAATTACTCAGGAGATACCATTGCATTGGAGTATCATGAGAGAAAAATTCATGACAAAAAGGAATTAGAAGGTTAAGCTCCATCAGGAGATAGAGTTCTAGTTGAACCCTCCCTGATGTTGACACAATTCCACCCAAGCAGGAACCTAAGGAAAATGTAGTTGCACCATCGCCAGTTGGAAGTCCTGTAATAAATAAGTCCTAGAGGGATAGGCTCAGAAATTTTTTAAAGAAATATAGAAAACATAAGCGAATAATTGGGCAGCTAAGGAAGTGGTTAAAAGAAGCCATTAGAGCCAGGAATTTGAAAGTAAAAAATGATAGCGCATGCACATAGACATAACATTTTTCTGGAAAGGATGCTGAAACCCAAACTGAGGTTCTTTTGGTTTGTCCAAAGGAAACTTAGACAGAGCCATATCCTGTAGAGGACACTGAAATGCAGATTGAAGAGCCCTGTGTTTGTACACAGGAGACCCAAACGGACTACCCTGCTATGAACATTGTTATTCAGACTGATGTTGAAGGAAGCATCCCAATTGATTGTTGCCTAACTCAAGAAGCAGTTGAGGCTGCTATCAAAACTGAGCTTATAGAGACACAAGATAATGATGCCCAAACAGAGGAGACACCTTCTTATATTCACCTAGAAAGGGAAGCATTTATTAGCAGACTGCATAATGAACTACTGAAGGTTTAGCAGGAATTATCCCAACACAAGGAGGAGGTAGTGCCCCTACGGATACGGGGCTTGCGCTTCCTAGTGCAAGGATTTCGATCAATCATGGGAAAATCCTGGTCAGTCAGGGTACGTTAGTACGCTCAATTGCTAATGAGAGGGCTTTCACGAAAGCCTGTCCCAGAGTGCTTTAGCTCCTCCGTATTCATACTGCTTGATACAGCTCGGTTCGAGTGACTTGACTTGGCCGACACTTTCCCTCTCCTTAACAGTCAAATCTTCTACGCAACCTCATAGGCAGCCGGTGTTCTTGCAGGGGTGAGCGATGGGCTTGACTGACCCTCTTTGGTCCGTTAGGCCCCTCTTCAAGAGTTAAATAAAAAGTTTGAGGCAGTCACAGTGGTTGAGGATGAGACCTTTCCTCAATACAAGGCTGAACAAAAAAAAGTTGAGAAAGCATGGGACAAATTACAGAAGGCTAAAGAGCAATTGGAAACTATCTGCTCTCTTTATTCAAACACACTATCATGTAGAGCCCCTGCTACAAATTGTGCCTTATTCCTCCTTGAGAGATACCTCCTACTGAAATTCCAACCTATTAAGGCTGGGAAGTCTGTGGAAATCAAAACTACCCAAGACTTTAACACATGCTTCAGAGATTAGGACGAGTAGGTACATCGCCTCCTTTGTGAACTTTATATGCACAATTTCTTTTTGGAAGATGACAAAGACAACAACCCTGGCCCCTTTATAGGGGATGTACAAATCCATGCATTTCTCTATTTTTCTACTAATCAACTTAAGTTGGTCAAGGCTCACAATAATTTTAGAAAGTGTGAAGAAGGAATCGACCTATGGGTGAGAGGAGAACCTACCAAACCCTTGCATCTCTCGGTCAGAAACAAGCAATTCATGAAGCGAGATGGTGTTGTGGACCAACTGGGGCCATTTAACATGGATATTATACAAGATGGAAAGGAGTAATTCCAAGAGATTAAGGAGGAAGCCATGTCTGTAGCTAAACAAATGTGGGAAGTCTCTAGCATTACTATTAGAAATAGAGAACCATTTTGATACGAAAACTTGAAAGCTACCTCCTCTCGTTTCCATAAGTACAGTAACATGGTCTTAACCATGGGGCCTGAATGGATAGGATGTCCGTATAGAACTCCAATCACATGGTATCCTCCAGATAAGTATCATTGTGAGAACACCTTGAAGGATCAAGACGTCACCCAGGCTTTTACTATATTGAACAAGAAAAATGGCTTCAGAAATTATAAGGAGGAGGTATATCTTGCCTATTCCCTAACTCAGTTACACCTCAACTATTTAATTGCATGAGGTCATGCAACCAGGTAAGCTGGGGAGTATGTTGAGTCAAGAAAAAGTTATGTTTTCTCCTTGGTAATCACTTTATTTAGCACTCATCCTCACATGATTATCTTTGTTTATGAATAAAAGTAGAGGAAATAATAGCTAAAGTCATGTAAAAGTAATCAGTAACAAATTAGACGAATCTAAGTAGGAAAAACTGATTTTTACTATCTTTATGTGAAGAAATCACTAATTGAGCATTGGTTGCCCAATCGATAGAACAACAACATCTCACAATGGAAAGTGACAACGTTAGAGGCAAAGCAAGAGAGCGAAAGACCGGGAAAACAAATGGCTATTTTATGACAGAATCAGATCAATTATAGTGAAATCCTCAAGATCCCTTGATCCTGAGGATTCGCTTTTATCTATTTATTTTCTAAATGTAATATATAAGGCTGAAAGGAAAAACTGCAAGAAGTGCAGAATTACACAGTTTGTAACTATTATTTTTGACATATAATATTGTTATTTTGGATGATGTAAGTTGGTTAGTTACATTAATGAAGATAGGTTGCATTTAATTCGTCTTTATATTCTGAGTACCTCTTAGTGGAGACTTCTGGAGACTTTGGGCCCAGTCAAGACAAGATCTTCTGCTTCACCTGTATCATTATATTTTCTATTTCATTCTTGATTCCTTCTTAATGTTAAGTTAATAATACTTATTATTGTTGTAAAGATTGATGATTCAGTTTTCATTTGTTGTTTATTTGAGATTTAGATTGATTTGTGTGTTATATGGGAGTAATACTTTCGATTGAATTGGTTATGATAGTTCTAGTTTAGATCGCCATTGCTTTAAAGTGATGTTATTTCAGAGATAGAATTAATCACTTTATTCTTATATAGTCATTTTCTATTAGATAACATTTGATATTCCCATATCATTTGTTGTTCAATTCAAAATTGTTGTTCGATTCTAAATTGTTGTTCAATTCAGATTTGTTGTTCAACCTGGAATTGCTATTCATTTCGGAATTGCTGTTTAGTTTGGAATTGTTGTTCAATCCGGGATTGCTGTTCAATTCAGAATTTTTGTTCAATTCAGAAGTGTTGTTCAATTCGGAATGGCTTCTTAATTAGGATTTGTTGTTCAAATACCATTACAATTAGTTATTACAATTCTCTTTCATGAGTGAGCAAGTTAGCTTCAATTTTAGTTAAAACTACCAAGTGTGATTCTTTACAAGTTGTATTTAGATTTGTTTGCTTCCATGATAGGTTAAGTAGGATTATAAAGTGCGTTATGAATTTCTTTCAGAATTGATTGGTTTGAGTTTGAAGAAGAAAGTAATTAGCAGTTGAAACAATTTGCATTAGTTAACCTCTGAATTCACTGCATATATACTGCTGACACTCTTGAAATAAAAATACTTTCCTTGGGTTGAAAATTAATGTAGGAATTAAGATTGTTTGTAAAAAGACATCGTAGTGCAGCAATAAGGGGAGGGGAAGGCTTCTGACTCATGATGTGTCAATTGGTCTATCATTAGCATTTTTCCATTATGAGGAAAGAGCGTGGTCTAGAAGGTTGAGGATGCTACAACTTTCATTGCATACATACAACTTTATCCAAACAATTTTTTATAATTGAAAGGGGCATCAAGGACTTATATATCAATGAAATTTTCTTTACTAGTGAGTTCCAGTAGGACATTTTGAAAGAGTCCTACTAGTTTTGGAGGGAAGCCATAATATGGCTTGAGGGTAAAATATGAAGCGACAAGATTAATAGATCCTATAGCCTTCCATACCATTTTATACATGATGAACATAGATTCTCCCTCATCAATGATGCATCCATGTATCGTGATGTTACTTATGGTGATAAGAATCTTGAAATAAAATAATGATGGGTGTCATGGTTTTGAGTTGTCTAAATTAAATGTGATCAAATGAGAATTAGAAGGGTCAATCACACCTATTGTTGAAAGCAAATGCTTCATTTGAGTTGGAAATTTGTAAATCACTTTCAATCAGGACATGACATTAGGGGATTATGCAAAATCATTGAGAATTGTATAACTATGTTTTTCCTTTGTGTTGTGTGAGCCATGTCTTAAGCATCCTTTAGTGAACTTATAAGTTGGAACTATGGAGGCCATAATATTGTTAAGGTGATGGGTTTGTGTGGATGTTTCTACTAATGAAGGGTTTAGCTCATGAGGAGAGCCATGGTCTCAATAATGTGTTTGAAATAGGATGTCTACTATGTTCATGATGTTTGTGTTGGCCATATATTGGATGTAATTGGTTATTTCATTATTATAATTTAGATAACCAACTTCCTCTTGTGTAGCTACTACCACTTGTTGAGAGAAAGTGTTCATAGTACTATGAGTTGTTAATTACCTCTTGATTGGACACTATGGTTATTCATACCCTCCTTCATGCATTTGAATTATTTAATTTAGGGAAAATGATGGATGTAATGTACAAATCACCACAACTAATATAAGTATAATTAGTCCACATAATTCTATTATTTCTCTATTTTTGTGGCTTTTTTGGGACTTTTTTTGGATTTTGTTTCTAGTTAGGGGTATTTCCTCCTCCTTATGTGTTTTGTTCCTATGGGTTATTTCCCTATGCCTAGCTTCCTTTATATTTATTCTTACCTTTTTTCTTTCCACTATTGGAGGGGATAAAAAATTTGAGTTCTTAAAAATCCTATTGTTGTGGTGGGAAGAAGCTAGAACAAATTTCACCCCTACATTCTATTGAGGATGTGATGGGATAGATTATTGTTGACCTTGGAAAGGGAAATATGGATTTACTTATGTCAAATTTCAATAGGAGGGATGCGATGTTGACACACCATTGTAATTACCCATGGGGTAACATGCCCCTAGATGGGTTGATTATTGACATGAAAAAAATTAGTATGATAATACCTTATTGTTGCGGTTGAGGAGA
The DNA here is from genome assembly GCA_031772625.1 of Pinus tabuliformis. Lineage (NCBI taxonomy): Eukaryota > Viridiplantae > Streptophyta > Pinopsida > Pinales > Pinaceae > Pinus > Pinus tabuliformis. Next base: position 186,010,193 of record CM062804.1, read on the forward strand.
ATAATGATGCTCGACCTATCTATGGGAATGATGGAAGTGGTCCATATGAATTTCCTTGGTAGTTAATTTTGTTCTGTTTTTAATGTTGATATTAGGTAATGGACCAAATTAGGCCATCAATAGTGTTTTATTCCCAAAATTTTCTTTGTTGAAAGGTTTAGATCATGGAGAATTTGGGATCACCATATGAAGGTACCTTAATTGTGCATAAAGAAGCTCAAACTATTAAAATATTGTTATGGATTGTTTCTCATTATGTGGTATGGTTTTTTCAATGTCCTTTTCTATTATATGAAATAGGGATTTGTGGAAAAAAATCTATGAAAAGATCTCTAGGAACTCCAATTTTGCATATGTTTTGGAATCTATGCCGCTTATGGATATGGACTATGATGTGACTAGAATATGTCTATCAAAACTCTAACAGTAATTTTAACCTTACATCATGAAAAAAATGGATTTGAAAAATGTGAGAAATAAATCTTCTGGGAATTCAAGGGATTGTGTTGTGTGATCCCTCATTCTCGTTGAAAATTCATTTACCCAAGGGACTAGTGAGGGTGTGTTGGAATAGCCTCAACTGAAATGAGTAATTAATGATGTTATTTGAAGAACACCATAGATGAATGTTCATAACATGGTTAATAGGATCCTCCCAAAGTCTCCTTTCAAATTTTGGTATGTGTAAAGTAAATTTGGTAGGTATGGCCTGCCATGTAGTGTGATTAACTATAGGATATTTTTTCAATTTTTAAAAATCACAGAGATTTAGTGAAGTGACAAATCGAGGTTTGCATGGCAAGGCCATCATACTTATGTAACCTGTGTCAATTGAAGGGTTAATTTGAGGTAATGAGGTTCTTTGCAAATTGGAAAAAAATGGAAGAGCATGGAAAATCTATATTGAGTTGTTATCTATTAAGGGATGGTCAAGTACGTGAATCTATAAGACCCAACACTCCTCCTACAAAGGGTGGGAGGTCTTGGAGGTGTCTACAGATATGAGGTGCTAAATAGTCCCCTATGTTGCTGAAAGAATGTTGGGACGAGGTTCCCTAGGTCAAGTTTTGATAAGATATTGTAAAGTCTCCACATTTTGAGGAGAGAAGAATGAGTAGTGCAGGTCACTAGGAGTCAAGGGATTTAGGAAGGTCAAAGCCCCTTAGTTTTTGTATTTCTTTGAGATATACCCATTATTTGTGGACCATGGTATTGTAATCGGAAAAGGTATATCAAAGGGTGTCTTAGCGAGTCTAAGGGAATCAATCAATCAATAGAATGGGATTTGATATGTTCTAAGTCTGTAAAGGTACGATCTTTCTATATCTTTGGTGAAGGGGAAGGCTCCTGCAACTGAGTGCATGGAGACCTTGGTAAGTCGACTACTAAGTGGGCGAGCCCTTATAGCTGTTTGCGCAAGACCTGGGAAGTTTGTATAAGGAAGATCTAAAGCAATAAAGAATATTTGAAGTAATTTTGTGTCTAATTTATATACTTGTGTGTTTTTTGTATTTATGTGAAATTGAATGCATTATTTGTATTTTTGTCTTAAATACTCTAGGAAGATATATACCTATTGTAATACTTTATTTTATGCATGAATAAACGTTTCCGCGAAGTTCATAACTATGTTTAATTGAAAATCATTTTAAGTTTGGGGATTTCATGGATAAGGGTTCATGAAGGTCAGATCAGGCCTCAAATAGAGGAAACACCCTAACCCCACATAACATGTAGCCTTCCAGATGTAGAAAACCTATTCTATCATCCCCCAATACTGCCTCAGGTGAGACTACAACCTGCACTAAGTGGGTTGTTGCCGAAAGGGTCGGTAGTGTAGGGTTTTGTTGGTTAGAACAACTAACTCTGAACCTAGGTACAAGCCCCCTCAAGCCAACAAAGAGGTGTATGAATGATGAGGAGTATATGAAGTACGAAAACCAATGTACTGATATATAAAACAAAGTGAAATCAAAGGGTTAATTGGCTATAAAAATGCTTTAATGCATGAAACATACTATGTATTTTGGGTGGGGGTTTCCCACATGAAATACAAAAACACGTAACATTATTCCACACAAAATTCATTGGGCCGTCTCAAATTTTTATTATAGTGGGGTCCCAAGCCATCCAAAGAAAACTAACAAAGGTATTAAAGAAGGGTTTCAATGATGGGTACTATGCCACATCACAAAGAAGTTGGTGATGATTGTAGTAATAGTTCAAAATTTCTTCTAGGTGCAAGTGCTACCACACCCACAACCTTTAGTAAGATGGACTTTGTTTTGCACACTAAGCTACATATGTCTAGTATAAGTGAGGTAATATCAACATGTAGGTATTAATAATAGTGTTATAGCCCCTGCTAATAATTAGTAGGCCCAAGGAGGTTTATGCTATTCTTTAGTCTAACCTTCCCCTTCATGAGATTCTTCTATGTTTCAAATGAGAATAACCAAAGGGGTTATCTAAATGCTTACCCCCTAGGTCCTAGCTTAGATTATAATTTTTTTTGTGACGACTTGATTGGGGGCATTAATGTGCATAATTTATGTTTCTTTTAAGAGGGTATGAGTTTGGGATGATGGCCCACAACTCATGTAACACAGGGTGTCCAAAATGGTGAAGTTCAAGTAGTCTACACTTTACATTATTATTCCCCCAAATCAATTTGGTTGTAAGGGGAAGCATATACTAATAATGTAATAACTAGGAAGAAATATTGTGTGTGTGGTGTAGTTGGTGTAAATTTTCAAGTGAACATTACAAATGTTTATTAGATTATAGGGATATGGATATTGTGGGATCCATTACTTTCCAATTTAATTATGCTATGTGTGTTTTACATTTTAAGAAATCAAATATGTGCATATTATCGGATGCTTACATTTATCCTATTACATTATCTGGTTTCAATTATAATCCTAAAATGAGATGAAAATGTGATTTCAATGTGTTCCTTGTTCCCTCATATTTCTATCTAATCAATGGGAAGAACATACTCCAAAGTTATTACCTCCACTTCTAGTCCCAATTCTACAATTGGTTAGAAAAAAGTAAAGCCATCCATATGGAAAAATAAGAAAATTATTCTATAGTAGTGGCTAATTAAAATGAAAGGAAACCTAAATAATTTTCTAAAACATGTAGGAACGGGTGGTATCCATTAATGAATGATACCTAGATTGACAGCTCAGAGGGAATTACAATGATTGGAACATTTTTAAACCTACATAGGTATTCTAATGACAATCATGGGAAAAACACAATGATTGTTTCTTCCATATATGTGTGGTTTCGTGTGAAAAAATATTAGAGAAAAAATATGGCACACAAAGGCCAAGAGGATTCCTAAATTGATTAAAGAAGTAATTTATAGAAATTGTAAATGAAATAGGGATCAAAGGAGAGCTTACAAACAATAGAAAGGATAAAGAAAACAAAGTGGAGTTTCCAATTTGTTATGCACCTTTTGGAGCATGGATGTACCAACATGCACTACATTACATTTTTTTTTTCTATAAATAGATCCAACAATAAAATGGTTACAAAAAAAAACACATAAACAAATTAACAAAGGAAGTAAATCTAAGCATGATCGTTAGTTGCAATGTAAAAACAATGAAAAAATGAACAGGAAATATGGAGGTTGGGAAGCAAGAATTATCTTTATTTCTTAATGAAAGGAGTTACAAAATAATCCAAATGACACTAAATGCAGTTAATAGGGAAATGAACCCTGTGACTCTCCTAAAGGAATGTACCTTTTCTATCTCCTTGCAAGAATGATCTCTCCTTAAATAAGTCGTATGGGAGCTCTCTAATGGTGAGCTCCATGAGTAAAAAACAATTCTATTTTTCAATACAAATTGGTATCATAACTTTTCTCGAATTATCTCTTGTTTTGGTCCCAGAAGCAATGATATTTATAATCCTAAGTGGATGCCTTTCCTCACCTTGGTTCATTGATGAAATTTTGTCTTTGAGTGAGTTATTGGGAGACAATATGATTACTATGGAGGCACCTTAATTCCACTTCAATGGTGTAGCAACTTTAGATTGCACTCCCTTGTAACACTCCCTCCCATCCCTTTAAACTATATCAGACTATAGGAAGTGCTACTTGTTGATTTGATCTAACCTTCAAGGTATATCATGAAGAGGAGATCACAAAATTCCTCTTTTTAGAACTTCTTCAAATATTAAAAAAATATCACCATCGTTTTCAACTTGTTGAGAGCTTCAAGGAAATGTAAATTTTATCTCATTATAACACGTGGATTGAAAGTTATGTCCACTATGATTTTAGCCAATCATATTAGGCAGCGCCAAAATTTATTTTCCACATGGAATTTCCACATCAACTTAGGAATGTGCCCCATTTGGATCTTCCTGATCGTGCTTTGTGATAGTTTGCCATCACACCTTGTTCGAGATTCTTGGAAACTAGGGTTGGTAGACATAGGTAGTTTCCTATTTCAGACCCTCCAACCTGTTAACTCACAACAAACTATAGGGAGTGGTGAGGTGAATTTACACCATTGATCAAGCCCTTATTGTGATCATACCCCATTGATAGAATTTTTCCCTTTAAGTAGGGCCCCAGTAAGGGAGTATTGATATTAATCCTCCCCACCCCCCAACCACCTTATTAAGTTGCAATGGACCTAGGGGGCTCCGAAGTGAATATGGATATTAGAAATGAATGCATCATGACCCCCCTATCTAAATTAAGCCACCTAAAATCTTAAGACAAAGATTTGATATTTTCTAACAAGTAGTGGGAGGTCCTATCGACTAATGACCCTGCTAGGCAAAAGTATTCCCATCAACCGCAATTCTATTTTTTGGCACCACCCTCTAGAAAATGCTAAGGAATTGGGAGTGTCGATGAGCACTATGTGGTCTTGCCAAATAACGATTTCAACATATGAAAACATTATTGTCACCTATAATTGTTTATATCACCACTTCCCCACTAACGATGTGTTGAAAGTTACAAGTGCTTATGAGTGGCAAGTCGTTTCATTAGTTAACAATGTCGAAAGATGGGAAATTTCCTATAATCTATTATGTCACATCTCGAGGGTGGTTTGTTGCAACTAACCAAGGGTGGATTGTTGCTCAAGGAATTCACCCAAGGCCCAAGTGGGATATTTATCCACCCGAGGAGTCTGAATCTACTATATATGTGTTTTGTTAGTTACAATTTTAAGGTAATCACTATAGGAAGTTATATCCCACTATCCAAGTTGTTAAGAAAACCTCCCGACAAGAACCACAGTGGTTCACCTATCCTTCCTTATGGTTTATCAGCCTTATAGGAATAATTCATGTGGTTTATCATCCCATTCAACAAGAAATGAGTGGTTTATTAGCTTATTCAAAAACAACTTAATGGTTTATCAAGCTACTTAGCAAGCACTCATAGTTAAATCCTGTACTAAGCCTCCCACTAGCCATCCAGTCTTGGACAACACACTCTAGTTGCCAAAAACATAAATACAAGGAAAACATACTAAAGTTTTAGAGCATCAAGCTCAATCACATCTCTAGTATTTCTTCCATGCTCCCTATCAATTATTTTGTGTTTCTTTCTCCGTTATCTCTCTCCTTGATGCTAGATTTCCCTCTAGCTCTTGATTTCCCTTGAATTCCTTTGTAACCTATGAGATTGTTGGGATTCCCTTCACTCATGATGAAGAACATGAAAAAAATTGGAACTTTCCTTTATCCAATCTCATCATTTTCATATTTTAGGTGGTGATTCAATCTATTATGCCACCACACACCACTCTCCCACTCCTTCACTCTCCCTTAGACTCAGATCCACATGTCACTCTCTTTAGGTCAACATTTGATAGTTCCTTTTTTTCTTAAAAAAAATATTGATACTTGAATACACCCTCTTAAAGGAACACCATCTTCAGTGTTTATGTAACAATAAATTAAAAGGAAAAAATTGATCTTTATAATCACATCTTTTACATCCATTTAATAATTAAAATAGAATGGGTATAACACCCTTATATGTTTTTCTATATCCTAGGTTGCTTCACTAAGCCCAAAGTGATGACTTGTACCTTGACCTACTCTATTACTTGATTTTGGAGCACAATCCACCTCTGGTCTAGGATACACCCCTCGTCTTCCACCTATATCACAAACTAGTCAACAATATGATTTGGGTAATATATATACTTCTTAAGAAAATAAATATTGAGACATCATGTGCTTTCAATGTGGGTGGTAAGGCTAATTTATAAACCATTGGCTCCACTCTTTCAAAGATATGAAATGGTCCAGAAAATTTGGGTGCTAGCTTAGCAAAATACCCTACTTTGGCTAAGCTCTTCCTTGGTATGATGTGAATATATATATGCTCTCCCACATTGAATTCTTTGTGCCTTCTATGCTAGTATGCATAACTATTTTTCCTATCTTGAGTAGGTTTTAATTTCAACTTGATCTTGATTAATTCTTGAGTCATTTTCTTGGGACATATTGCTTTCTTGTGTAAGGAAGAAACCTAAAAAGCATAGGACAAACATTAAAGAACGGTAGGTTCTGGAATTTAAGAAAAAATATCTTAAAACTAAATGAGCGGAACAAATAGGTATGCAAGCCCATTCCTCTTGGGAAGCAACCACAAGAAATAAAAGGACAAGAATTAATGGAAAGGGATGGCACGCTACATGCTAGGAGGATGTGACGAGCCTCATCATTGGTTAATTATATGGCCCTTAATTCACCTCCTATCTTAGTCAAACCAACTTTTCTCACAACTTATTACATGTTTTGATTATATTTTGTTTAATGAGATGAGTTAAAGTGAGATATTATGCCTAGTGGACTAATATGCATTGAATGCAGGTTTGGAAGAGAAAATCAAGGAATTTTGGCAAAGACTAAGGTTTGAAACTCGAAAGGGACAAGGGATAGAGATTGTAGGAAGTAAATGCTCCTCATTTACTCCTTCCCATTCAAATATTCCTTCATTAATCCCACCAACTCGAAGTGCAAGCAGCCAAGCCATGAAGATTAGAAGGCAACCTTGCAAGTGATAGACAAGGAGTATTTCATCCTGATTTTGGGAGCAGAACCTCCCTAAATTTAAGGAAGTCATTGGAGACTTCAATTGTATAAATAGAGAGGCCTAGAGCCTCATTAGGATTTGAATTTTTGTTGCAAAACTCTAGCTATTTTCGAGCTCCAGACTTGTGGAAGACTTTTTTTGATATAATTTTCTGTTTTGGGAATAAGAATGAGTTTGTTCTTGATTCAGTACTGAGTTAACTTAGAGGGCTAAAGATCTTGGGTTAGGGCCCAACCCTAATAGCAAAGGCTCCTCTTCTTGTATCTTTATGCTTAACTTAGTTTCATAGATTCATGGTTAAACTATTGTTAGAAGTATTTCATTGCAAGTAGTGTAGATTTGATTAATTGTTTATTAGTTTTCTTTCATTTGTGCCTTACTTTAGTAGTAGGCTAGAAGGGATAAAAGGGGCTCCACAAAGCTTTCAGTAGGTGTCTTGGCCTCACTTCTTCCTTCTAGGATCATGATATGAGGAAAATACCCTTATGTAGCCCAAAAAGACAAATTGCCATTTGCTTCATAATATTTAGAATTTGTTGTACTTAAGCTAGCATTTGATCAATTTTGCAAAGTAGAATTTCATTTCCATCTCTTCTATCTTCATTCTTAAAGTATATCTCATCCATGACTCCATGTTATTCAACAATTTCTTCATGCATAAGGTAGACAGTCAGTTCATTAATTTATGCTTTTCTAGTTCTTGAGAATTCTTCTTGTTAAATGACTTTTTGGAAATTACACATGTTTGATGTAGAGAAGGCACTTCAGAAGTAGACCGAGATCTCATAGCAAGCGACTTCCTTCCAACTTCATTCACCCATAGGAATTCCTTGGTTTCATCAAAACCTTCACCAATTTCATCATTTTACATAGAAATTTCGTTAAGCATTTTGAGTGAATCCAACCATCTCCTAAACTTGGTTTTGGGTTCTGAGTGATTCTACGCCTCTTCTCACTCCATTCCACCCTCAAACACCTTCCCTAATATTTCCATCACCTCCAAAACCCATCGTTTTTCTCATGGCTACATCCTGTAGAAATACAAGGAATCCTATAGGTTTCTAGTACATCCTGTAGGGTTCCCTGTGGTGGCCTGTTTTGAGGCCGAATTGAAGGAAAACCTCTAGGAAGCCTCTGAAGGTCACCCAAGGGTCCCCCAAACCTTCCATCCATCTCCTAAACCTCCCAACCATCCATCAGCACCCCTAAACCATCTGCCACACCACCAAAAGAGATTAGTTTGCATAATTTACTTTTCATGAAAAGAATAAAAAGATAAAATAGATTTCTTAGGGATAACTTAGGGAAATTTTTGCCAAATACCCCCACTACATCCAACAGCCAACCTTCCCTCTTCTTCAGTGGCTGTGAACTGGAGGAACCCTTAGGTGAGTAACTAGACATATTTGAAGAACCTACAGGGGAAGAAGAAGAACGATCATGGAAAATTTTAGCTAATGTTCGCCCAGTGGGCTAATTTTCCATGAGATTCGCCAATTTCCAATTTTATAAAAGACGATTCGCCAAATTTTAGAATATAAAATTATTTTACCTTAAAAATCGCCAACATTATATAGATAATTATAAATTTGATTAATTTTACAAATATATCAATAAACATTTATAAGCATATTAGGGATTACTGAGATTCGCCAATGTTTTAAACTTCAAGAAAATTTTCCATCCTTAAAATTTTCCTTGGAAGAACCCATTCCTACCGAGCCAATGGATGAAAACAGAAATGACAGAGGGAATAGAGAGAGAGTTGAGGGTGCCTTCCCCATTAAGGAAACCAATTGGGACACTAAGATGAAAGATATAAGCCCCTCTACCCTTCCTAATTTCCATGGCCTAACCACAGAAGACCCCGACACTTTCCTATTTGAGTTTGTTGTTATATGTCAAACCTATGACTATACAGATGATGAGTAGAAGTGGAAATTATTTCCATCTACCCTCAAGGATGCAGCTCTGTTCTAGTTCATGGGTTTAGCTGGGGATAACATCATAACTTATGCTCAAATGAAGGAAGCCTTCAACAATAAGTATCGAGACTACTTTATGTCTAAGGATACTAAAGAATAAATTTTTAGGATGACCTTAGGTAATGATGAATCCCTAGAGGATTGTGAAGAAAGGTTCTAGATTAGTTACAAAAGGGCTAGGTGTACACTTGACCCTGAGTCACTTAAGCTGGTCCTGTTTAGAGGAGTAAGGGAAGACCTTTTGGATACACTACACTTGTTAGCAAGAGGAGATATATACCAGTTACCCTATGAGGATATCAAGACTGTCTTCAGAAACCATTCTAGGGCAGCTAAGAAAAAGGGTATTGGAAGTCAACCTATGGTCATTCCATCCTCTTCCAGTTCATCCATCAAGGGTGAGATTGGAAACATGCTGGAATATTTCAAGAGGGAGATGCGGCAAACCCTTGCCTTATAGATGGATACGATGAACATTAGGAGAAATCAGGAGGAAACCAAGAGATCCTTGGCCATTTTCTGTCCTAGATGCATCAGGAGGCACCCTAGGAATGAATGTCCATTTAATTCTACTGAAATTTACTCAGTATGTGAAGAAAAGCACTCCACAGACAAGTGCCCTTCTTTTCCTAGATTCAAAGCTATATATTAAGGAGTTGAAGGGGTCACTGAGCATCTTTGTTACATAAACCAAAGGAGACCTCATGGGCCTAGGCCATACCAGCAAGGCGTGCAAGGGTCATCCGATGCATATTATAACCCCAACCAGACCACATCCATACCTTCCTGGGCACACCCTACTCATCCTTCCTGGTCTACACATCCTCCTTGGTCCTTTGAATCTCAATATCATTCACAGCCAGCCAGCTAGTCATTTCAATCATATGCTCTACCACAACCGCAGTGGAATGCACCACCCCAGGGGTGGAGGCCCCAGTACAACAATGTTCTAGCTTTATTGCCTTCACCACCTACCCAACCATAGCTGCTAGACTCTTCTCCACCGAAACAGCCCCAGATGTCCGCCCAACCAAATCTAAATCTGAACAATAGACAGGAATGTCAAGTATACAGTGGAGAGACATCATATCCAGCTTATGCTGCGAAGATCCAGGAAATTAACTTGAGATCTGGGAGAGTTCTCCCGGATAACCAACCTCCACCTCCACATAGGGAGGTTAAAGAAGAAAGAGAGGAAATCATTCTTAAAGTAAATCGATCCTTTCCTGAGAGATTAGCTTAACCACCCCAGCCTACCCCATAAGAGACTGAACGTCTAGGAGAATTGAAAAACCTATGTGTCAAGATTCCACTTCTCCAAGCCATCAAGGATGTACCTATTAACAACAAGTTGATTAAGGAGAAGTGTTTCAAGCATTGAGGGAGGTGAAAAAGAGATGACCCTACCATTAATCGCATCAGACAACTGTCCGACTTAATGCTGGGTCAGCTAATCTGTCTAAAGTATTTGGACCCTGGAAGCCTTGTAGTAGATGTGCACATCAATCGCACCATTGTCCCACACACTTTGATTGATCTTGGGGGTGCCATTAATGTGATTACTAATGACACCATGCTCAAGCTCGACCTCTCCATAGCGACCCCTGAGGGGATTATGGAGGATGTGATGGTCTCCATTGACTCTTGAGAGTACCCTATGAATTTCCTAGTTCTCCAGCCTAAGACTAAGCTTACTGGTTACCCTCTCATTCTTGGAAGGCCCTGGTTGGCCATTATCGATGCTTACATCAGCTGCAGGGTTGGGAATATGACCATCAAGAATGGGCATATGTCCAAGTAGTCAGTCCTATACCCTCCTGCTTAGCCATCTCTAGAGGATGATTTAACTTTATGGCTGCAAGAGGGGGAAGAAGATGAAGTTTATACTGCCCAACTATATACCTTAGAAACAACCATGGGAGGAGGACAATGGGACGAAGACAATTTGATTGAACACCTGCTCCAAAGTCCAACTCCTAATACGTTGTCCCTAGAAGAAGTATTAAAGGAAACCAAGAACAACCATCCAATTGATCTGTACATGGTCGATTCTAGCCCTCTCCATGTCAAAACCATAGAATTTGGCCCTAAGAAAATTTTGAAAATCAATCCATCTGTTTTTGTTCTCCAAGAGGGGAAGTTGTGCAACATGCTAAAGGAACATCTCAATGCCTTTGCTTCGAGTTACAAAGAAATGAAGGGAGTACACCCCTCAGTGTGTACTCACCATATTTATATCAAGGAAGGTTGAAAGCCAGTTTGGAAACCCCAAAGGAGGATGAATCCATCTCTTAAAGATATAGTCAAAGAAGAACTCCAAAAATTGCTAGATGCAGGATTCATTTATCCTATCTCTGAGAGTGAGTGGGTCTCCCCTCTAGTGTTAGTTCCTGTTAGATTTGGTCCTTTCAGTCCTCTAGAAAACATCAAACATGCTCTTACAAAGTGATTTTAAGGTGTCAAGGTCAAATTTTATCATTTTAGTGAGTCTTCAAGCAAAATTTGGTCACTAGGTACTAGGTCTAGGGTTTGCTTTTACTCTTGTCAAAGTTGTCCAAATGTCAGTCCATGTCACCATTCAGCTGAGTGTACCATCATTTAGAGGGTTTTCATCATCATGTTAGGGTCTAGTGGGTCATTTTACACCTTGTTCATGGTTCAGTTGCGCCTAGGTAAGGTCATTTCCCTCTCCTAGGGTTTTGAAGGCAATTTCTCTTGGACGGTCAAATCATCAGCAAAACTTGTATCCTGATGTTCATCCATCTTCCCCTATCCTTAATGTACCTTATTAAACATTTCCCATCACTGATATCCCCCAAATTCCTCATTTTCACACAAACCCTAGTTTCTTGCTACAAACCCTATTTTCTAGGCTAGGCCTGTGTTTTGCCCTTTTGGACCCCTTCCCCTCACTCAATTCTAGAGATTACCCCAGCTATCTGAACAAGGGTCTCCTATGATCCCAAATCTAGGTAGTGCTGCAAATCCATCTGGTGTTGTTAATCCCTCGCTTTCTCGAGAAACAACCCCTGAAATTCCTTAAGAGTATTGGCACATCTTTGACCAAATGGAAAACCAACCACATCAAGGTCAAACCTCAACATTGGAATACCCCATAGTAGACCAAGTGGCCAATTCCCCCATGAAGGCTATTCCTCTACAGAGCATCCCGACTTTTCATGGGATGATCACAGAGGATCCTGACACCTTCCTGTTCGAATTTGACATCCTCTACAAAGGGTATGGCTACACCACCGACCCCCAGAAGCTAAAACTATTCCCTTCTACTATGAAAGGAGAAGCTTTAAGATGGTTCATGGGTCTGGGTGGGCATACTATTAATTCTTGTGACGAAATGAAAACTACCTTCCTCGCTAGATACCAGGACTTTTGTAAGACTAGGTAGCTAAAGGATGAAATCTTTAAGATTGCTACAAAAGATAATGAAACTCTAGAAGAGTACGTCGAACAGTTTCATTATAACTTGCAGAGATCTCCACACATCACCCTACCAAAAGAAGTCCCAAGAGCTATCTTAATTAGAGGAATGAAAGAGGATTGGTTATAAAATTTAAATTTAATGGGGAAAGGAGATATTTCTTAGGAATATTATGATGAAATCATTCGCTTGTTTATTAGGTGTTCGTGAGGAAGCTCACACACATGAGTAGAAAATCGAGATCCCATGAGCAGGGGAAGCAAACCACATAGTGGAGGAGTAACACGAATGGAAATCAGTAACCTCCTAGAATATTTCAAAACAGACATCCTTGTCACCCTCATGATGTAGCTGGATGTCCTACAGGCTAAACAAAATCAAGCTTTACTAGGACAAAACTTGGTCATTTTCTATCCACGCTATTGGAAGAAGCACAACCAATGAGAGTGTCCACTAGACATGGCTCAGACATGCGCTATCTGTACCAAGGATCACGCCACTGAACAGTGTCCATCACTCATGGGGTTGAAAGAAGTGTTCAAGTAAGCAGAAGAAGGGACAGAGCCAGTATATCTAATGAACCAACATCGACAGTGGTAGGCAAAACCTCCAGATATGTCACAAGATGCATCCCAGTTCTTTCCTTCTTCACAATTTAATTAGCAGCAGAAACCTGGGGTAGCATGGCAAGGCCAATCACCCTACTCAAATTGGAAACCTCAGACATTCACTATGACACCATGGTCAACTCAATCCTTTCCGGGAAATGGCTAGCCAAATTCTGCTTTTACTCCTGTTTGGCAAGGCAATCCCTATCAATCCCAGTGGTCTGCCTCCACTTCTCAAAACTCGAAGTGGTGTACAAATTGGAAGCAACCTTTGGGAATATTTAACACTCCTATGGGGATAAGTCCCCAACCTCAACTCGCATTGTCAACTCCTTATCCATTACAAAAAAATCCTCATCCTCTTTTGCACCCTCAATTACCAACCCAACCGAATCCAAATCCCAATAATAGACCAGTCTAGCTGGTGCAAATTGTAGAAAGCTCAGATTATGAGATTGAGAAAAAATAATGTAATTAACTTAGATTGAGGTCGAGATGTATCATCGCCCCTAAGGAAAATAGGGATCAGCCATCAATTGTTATTGAAACACCACCTGTACATATACCAACACCTGTAAATGATACTTGAATGAAACAAGGAGAAGAGACAGATCAACAGAAAGATCCAAAGGAACTCATAGTCACTTCTCCTATGTTCCCTAAAAGGTTAACAATACCTTAACCGATTGTGTAGTACCCAGATTTTAATCTTTTAGGGGAACTAAAAAATCTTTATATAAAAATTCTGCTCCTCTAGTCTATTCAGGACATTCCCATCTATGCTAAAACAATTAAAGAGTTATGTGTAAAGAATCGAGTGAGGAAAGAAAAAAATTCACTCACCATTCATGTTGTAGGAAGCTTATCTAATTTACTCTTGGGAGAGGAAACTCTGGTAAAGTATGAAGATCTTGGATATCCCATAGTGATAGTTCAGATATATGGCCTCTCTTTTCCCAATACGCTAGTTGATCTCGGTGTAGCCATTAATATTTTAACAACAGAAACCTATCAAGCACTTGGGATTACAGCCTTGGAACCAACCACCACCTTACTAGAACTTGTTGATCATTCGATGGTAAGGCCGAAAGGAACTCTACAAGATATCACGGTCTATGTTGATGCATGGGAAGATCCAGTATATTTTCTTGATATAAACCGAAAGAGTAAATTGGATGGGCACCCTCTGATACTCGACCGACCTTGGCTGGAGATAAATGAAGCATATATAGGCTTCGGGAGGGGTAGCATGACTATTTCAAAGTGGGATGTTGTAAAAAGTATTGTTTTATATCCCCCTACCAGACCAAGTCTTCCCATTATAAAAATATGTAAACAACCACCAGCATACCTGGAAGAAAGCATCTGTTCACCACTCACAGTAGCAGAGGCACTAGAATTCAATGATCAGACTACAGATGATGTTGTCAACAATTTTATCAAACAGCTAGCTAATGTAAGAAATGTAAAGTGTCAAATGCTAAAATAATCCTTTACAATGAAGCATCAGAACATCCCTTGAAGGATGCTGATCATCAACACATCCAAACGACTGTTGTTCATAATAGCAAGCCGGTGGAAATTGAACTAGGCAAAGTTTTGAACATTAATGATAGCTTGGATAGTAATCCATATCAAAATCTCATTCAGATCCTGCAAAAATATAAAGGGGGTTTTTCCTAGGATTATCCCGATATGAAGGGTATAGACCCATAGCTATGTACTCATCACATCTATGACGAGGAGGATGCTTGACCTATCCAGTAGTCTCAACGGAGATTAAACCTGCACCTTAAGGATATTCTAAAAGAAGAATTACAGAAGCTATTGGATTTGAATTTCATTTATCCTATTTCGGATAGAAAATGGGTCTCTCCATTAGCGGTCGTCCCCAAAAAAAATGGGAAATGGTGTATCTGTCTAGATTACTAGGATCTGAACAAGGCAACACGAAAAGATCATTTACCTCTCCCATATATCGATCAAGTCCTAGATACTTTGGCAGGGAAGAAATTATTTTCCTTCCTAGATGACATCAGTGGCTACAATCAGATTCAGATCACCCCTGAAGTTCAAGATAGCACAACCTTCATCTGTCCTTGGGGTACGTTCCCTTATAGAGTATTAAAATTTGGCTTTTGCAATGCCCCAACCACATTTCAAAGAGATATACTTAACATTTTTGCTAACTTGATAAACGAAGGACTTGAGGTATATATGGATGACTTTACTCCATATGGGGATGACTTTGATCAAGCACTACAAACACTAGAAAAGCTTTTAGAATTATGCATTGCAACTAGGTTATGATTAAGCAATGTCATCTGTCACATGATGATGACCAAAGGTGTAATCTTGGGACATCATATTTCTGTAGCAGCGATACAGGTAGATCCAGCAAAAATTCATGTAATTATTTTACTGCCTACTCCCTGTACTCAAATAGAGGTACGTAGTTTCCTCTGATACGCAGGCTATTATCACAGGTTTATTAAAAAAATTTCATAAATTGTTGCACCTTTATATGCTTTAACTGGAAATGTTGATTTCAAATGGTCTGAGAAATGTGACACTGCTTTTACAAGTTTAAAGAAGCTAGTCTCAACAACACCAGTATTACGTGGACCAAACTGGGAGCTGCCTTTTCACATATCCAAGGATGCATTAGATGCAGCTATAGGCGTTGTCCTCGGTCAGGAAGAATACATGAAGCCTTATGCTATATATTATATTAGAAAAAATCTCACTCCTACAGAACTTAATTATACAGTGATAGAAAAAGAATTCTTAGCTGTTATTTATGCAATAAATAAATTTAGACATTACATAACTGGCTACCAAGTTTTTTTGTATACTGATCACTCTATCATTCAGTATTTAGCTAACAAACCCATTAAAAATGGTCGCGTGACTCGCTGGCTATTTCTTTTGAAGGAATTTGACATCACTATTAAGGATCATCCAGGGAAGGAAAACCCTGTTGCTGATTTTCAGTCTTGAATCCCAAAGGTAAATGATCCACTAGCAGTGGATGTCCAATTCCCATATGAAAATTTATTTTTCGTGATAGTCAAGATGCCATGGTAAGTAGATGTGGAAAATTATCCAGCAGTAGGGAAGCTACCTAGGCATTTGACAGTGAGGGAGAGGAAACAGATTGTTCAGCGCGACACCCGATTCTCTTGGATTGACAAATATATTTTTCACACTTGATCAGACATGTGTATACGCAGATGCATTGGCGAGGATGACATTTATGACATCTTGAAAGCTTGTCGTTCAGCCTGCGGAGGCCACTTCGCAGATCAAAGGACAGTGCATAAAGTACTACAAATGGGTTATTATTAGCCCACTATTTTTAAAGATGCTAAGAAATATGCCCAGGCTTGTGATAGCTGCCAAATGATGGGCTCACCTGGCTAATCTAATGAAATGTCACTGTAACCCCAACTAGTCATAGAACCCTTCAAACGATGGGCATTGGACTTTGTTGGCCCATTCCATCCTCCATTGAATCAAAAGGCCTACATATTGGTTGCCAGAAATTATGTGATGAAATGGGTGGAAACCGTAGATTTACCAAGATGCATAAAGGAAGCCGTCATTAACTTCCTCTTTGGGTTATTCGTGTGGTATGTTTTATCGTTGGAAGTGATAACAGATGGGGGAGGGAAATTCGTAGGACACAAGTGTTGGCATTATGAGACAAGTGTTGTCCTTGATGGCAAATCACACTAATGACAAATCATAGTGCAGAAGGATAGCAGCAAGGAATTGATGATCAGTCTACAAGTATGAAGAAAAATATATACACGCTGGTTCACTACATACCAAGTCGCATATACAAGCAGGTTCACTATATACCAAGTCGCGTATACGCAGGTTCGATATATACCAAGTCGCGTGTACACGCTGGTTGGCTTCAGTAAAAGCGCGTGTATGTGGAAAACTTATCTTTGGTCCACGGCGGTTATTCCTTGGAAGTTGTGCCTATGGTTTTGGACCTTGGTGTCTCGACGGATGTGTTGATCGCTAGTTTTGAAGATGATGGTATTAGATTTCTATGGTTTTGGCTCTTGGTATTGAACAAGGCCTAAGGATATATAAGGAGAAGGAAATCATTAGGCAAGTGTATCTGAAATGTCTTGAATATCTGAAGAAGTATGAGATCCAGTATGCAGGTTATGGGTTGATGATGCATTGTTTCATTTGAGCTAAGGAGGGATCTCACCAGCTGATTGAGAACAAGATCTAAGGAGAGATCGGGATCAAATGGTTTGAAATGGACTATCTTTATGATGCTTATTCTAGATCTACATACTGACGCATGTATTGTTCTATAAGTGTTATGAGTATGACTGATGTCTGGTACAGCTGCAAGTTATGAGAAATTATTTTTAGATCTGTACGCGGGTTGTCTTTGGCAAAAGCGCGTATACACGCGGGTTTGATTCATCGAAGTAGTGTATACATTGTAAAGCTTGAAATTGCAGATGGGTCTTATGGTTATTACAGAGTTCTGTGTTTGCTCTGTGTTCTGGTGACGGTGTTGTTAACAGGGTTTCAGTGATTCAGAGTTTGATGATTCTTTTGAGCTTCAATGATAGTTATGGGTCCAGTATGAAAATTGGATGAAAAGTGGCCTTTCAGATTATGTGTTGTGCTTCAGTGTATCCAGTCTGAAAATTAATGAAACGTGGTACCTGGAGGAGAGAAGATTGTAGGCAAGCACCTACGTACTAGTATCTAAGCTAGTACAAAAGCTAAGGGAGATCTTTGGAGCATTGTAGCAGGTAGCAGCCTGCGTACTAGTAAATGGATCGGCTAGTACAAGAGCAAAGGGGGTTGTAGCTCCCGTACTAGTATAAGACTGCAGCAATACAAATATTGTAAAAGGATTTTCTTATTAAGAAGAAGATTGAGATGACTTGCAGCAGGTGGTTTTCACCCACATTGGGTTTCCACCTTATATCTTTGTGTTCATGTGTGTGGCTTTTGTGTGATGATCTGTTCTGTTATACTGCACCTGTTTACTGTTAATATGGTTAATAATGTTCTGATGCATTTACTGAACATAAGCTAACTGAATCATAAGATTTCTGGATATACGCTAGTTGCTTTAGACAGCAGCGTGTACACGCGGGTTCACTTAACTAAAGTAGCGTATATGTTTTTGAGCATTGAAAAAGTTTTAATGATCTGATAATACTGATTCAACCCCCCCCCTTCTCAGTATTATTTCCAAGAATTGGTATCAGAGCAGGTCCTTTGGTAGAAGCTTGATCGCTTGAAGGAGATCCGTGGAACAATGGGAAAGAAGCTTAAGAAGAAAGCTCATAAGAAGAAGAAGACATCTCAGAAGATCTATGACAGTGGGAGAGTCGATTGGGGATTAGGTATAAGAAGTTCTTCAGATTCAGAATCAGATTCAGAATCATTATCAGGTATGAATGTGTTATCCTCTGATGTGCCTGCTATATTTCCTTGTGAAAGTGATGGAAGTGATAGTGAAACTACTGAACATGCTTTTATGGGTGAGCAAGAAAAGTATCAAATAGAGGCAGTATTTATAAGGCTTACAGACAAAGTTAAAGATCAACAAGATCTATTGAACAAAAGGGAATGTGATTTCAAAGAAGAAGTTACCAAACTAAAAGCTCAATCAGAGGAAGGAGACAAGGTAAGAAAGTTACTCAAGGATAAGGAAAATCAATGTCAAAAGTTGCAGGGTGAAGTGACATCATTAAGAGATGAAGTAAATGAAAGAAGCACAACCATCAAGAAACTCAGAGATAGATCCAGTTACTATGAAAGTCTTGAAGCCACGATCGGCTGTCTAAAAGGAGATCTTGAAGAATCAAAAAGGCAGAATGCAGATCTACTCCAAGCTATTGCAAAACAAGAAAACGAAGTCACCAGCTTAAAATCTCAAGTAGAATGTGCCTTCCGAGTTCGTCAAATGCAGCAGGATCTGAATGAAGAACAAGAAAAGGAGATTCTCAAACTAAGGCATCAGTTGGAAGAAGGAAGGAAAGATGGAGAAGACATGAAGAAGCAATGTCTAGAAAAGGAGGAACAACTTCAAGTTGAGGTAAATATCTTGAAAGGTAAATTAGATGAAAACGATAAAATTTTGAGATTTCAAGATAGTACTAAAGCCTTGGATGATATTCCTAGTAGTCAAAGGTCTCCTGCTATCAAGACTGGTCTTGGTTTTCATGAATCTGTTGAAGGTGAATCTAGCTCACAAGGTGATGCAAGGAACTCTAAAGAGAAAACTAAAATGATCAACAAGGAGATGAAAGGTCAACCCCATCAACAATCAAGGAAAAAGACCCCTCAAAGAAAATCTTTTACTCCTCCTATGAATAATGTTGAATGTTATGTATGTCATAATCTTGGACATGTTGCAGCTAGATGTGGAAGAAGAAGGGTTCAAGACCATCATGTAGAAAGATCATCACATTCAAGGTACTTTAATGGATATTGTTTTTCTTGCAATATGTTTGGTCACAAAGCTGCTGATTGCTACAGGAGGAATATGAAACATGTAAGATGTTATGCATGTAACAAGCTTGGACATATAGCAAAGGAATGCAGGAACAAAGGATGGTCATCACACCAAAAGGAGAAAACCTCATCACACTTGAAGATATGGAGGAAGAAGGAAGTACAGTCAGCACAATGTACTGAGACACAGCACATCACAGACATATCAGATTCAGGGGGAGCTGAAAGTGTAAAACTTTAGTGTTTTGAATCTCATACGCAAGTTCCTTAAAGGGAAGTCGCGTACATACGCGAGTTAGACACTGCAAAGTCGCGTATATGTCAGTCTGAGGAAAAGCAGTGGGAACAGGATCAGAAAAAGGATCTGATATGATTCAGTCTATTATTTGCTCTATTGGTTACAGTCTGCTGAGGATGTGTGGAAATGTTTTGTTACTTGTATGATGTCTAGAAGTGTTTTGATCTTAACTTGAGGATGATGATGTTTTGATGCTTATTGCTGATATATGCATGATCAGATCTAACAGATGGCACTGGTTGAGGGGGAGCATATGCCTTTAGTAATTCATTGTTGGCATTATGTTTAATAATCTTTGGTGATGATTCTTATATGGCTAAATGATATATCTTGCTATGATGTGGTTGTGAGTTGTCTATGATAAACTCTCATATGATTCTTGAAGTTACATAGAAGACGTTCAGATCAGATTTCTGGTTGATTCTTTGATGATGCATATATGGTGCTTACATGGTGATCTTCATGAGGACAAGGAGGAGTACAAAGCTTGAATACACATCTTCCTCACTTGATGATGAGTCACTTATATATTACTGCTGTCATATGCATAAAGATCATACAGTTATGATGCAGGCACTCATGTGGATAAGGATTGTTGCTGATAATGATATCAAGAAAATTTGTCAAAAGAGTTTGAGCTCAAGATACATAGTGCTGATACATGGATGACTCCTCAAAGTCACTTTGTTGGAGACATGATGATGAGTTCGTGTCTATATGATGATAGGTTTATACTTACACATGTTGGTTGATGCAGATGTTCCCAAGTAATGATACTTGGATCATGTAGATCTTGACGTTGATGAAATGGCTATGGTGGTTTCACATGTAATATGAATGATTTCATGATGATGTTTAAAAGGAGGAGTTGACATCTATGTTCAGACATACCTTGCTCCAGGACATTTACAGGTTGCTGATATGAAAATAGCTATACACGAGTTTTATAAGGCCTATCCGCGTATATACGCTTGTTTATGTGGATGCAGACGCGTATATGGAGTTTTGAAGGAAATCAGCAGGGACAGATGTTGGTTGCAGAAAATCTGATATGGGTCTGACAGAGATCATCTGGCACAGGTTCAGGGGGAGCAGATAATCTTCCAATGATGCATTGTTGCATTATCTTAAAGCTTTTGGTTCTAGTTCACATTTGTTGCTGGTTTCAAGTGGAACAAAGGCGAAAAGAGAATAGAAGGATCTCTTGGTTGCTGATCTGAATGGTGATTATCAGATGCTGCTGGTGACTTTCATAAGTCTTGGTCTAGATTTGTTGTCTCTATGTCATGTATCTCTTTTGTGATATCTCTCTTATGGTGTCAAGGTCATGTAACGGCCTATTTTGGTTTCCCCACTATGCCTGGGATGATTGATGCAATATGATTGGTTGTCATATGTAAACTTTTGATGTATCCCCACTTGGTTGGGTGGATGAGTCAATTTTTGTATATCCTCACTTAGTTGAGAGATGGATGTATGTATGAGTCTTTGGTGATAGGAAGATCTTTTATGATGTAGAGTCATGTTCTTCTTGAAGAACATCTTTTGCAGATCTTGCCTACAGTCAGGAAGAGCATGAACAACACACTTCAGCAGTATAGAGACTTGGCATGTACTCAGGGGGAGCATTGATAGATTGGTACACTTTGGCATATACAAAGGGGGAGATCATTCAGAGATTTTAATAGATACTCAGGGGGAGTATGGACAGCGAAATGTTCAGCAAAGGAAGAGAACATCTTGGTCCACCCTTTGCCCTTGATGTCAAAGGGGGAGAGTGATTTGGTGTTGTTGCCATCAAGTCCAAAGGGGGAGATTGTTGGCATTATGATGCATGTGTTGTACTTGATGGCAACCCTCTCATAGAAGAATATCTCACTTATGTATAACTGGATGAATCTTCAGAAGAGATGTCAGATGTGACTGATGGAGGACAGCTCAAAGGAATCAGATGATAGTTCTAAGTGTAACAAGTTAGCTTTGCCATCAAGTCCAAAGGGGGAGATTGTTGGCATTATGAGACAAGTGTTGTCCTTGATGGCAAATCACACTGATGACAAATCATAGTGCAGAAGGATAGCAGCAAGGAATTGATGATCAGTCTACAAGTATGAAGAAAAATATATACACGCTGGTTCACTATATACCAAGTCGCGTATACAAGCAGGTTCACTATATACCAAGTCGCGTATACGCAGGTTGGATATATACCAAGTCGCGTGTACACGCTGGTTGGCTTCAGTAAAAGCGCATGTATGTGGAAAACTTATCTTTGGTCCACGGCGGTTATTCCTTGGAAGTTGTGCCTATGGTTTTGGACCTTGGTGTCTCGATGGACGTGTTGATCCCTAGTTTTGAAGATGATGGTATTGGATTTCTATGGTTTTGTCTCTTGGTATTGAACAAGGCCTAAGGCTATATAAGGAGAAGGAAATCATTAGGCAAGCGTATCTGAAAGCTCTTGAATATCTGAAGAAGTATGAGATCCAGTATGCAGGTTATGGGTTGATGATGCATTGCTTGATTTGAGCTAAGGAGGGATCTCACCAGTTGATTGAGAACAAGATCTAAGGAGAGATCGGGATCAAATGGTTTGAAATGAACTATATTTATGATGCTTATTCTAGATCTACATACTGACGCATGTATTGTTCTATAAGTGTTATGAGTATGACTGATGTCTGGTACAGCTGCAAGTTATGAGAAATTATTTTTAGATCTGTACGCGGGTTGTCTTTGGAAAAAGCGCGTATACACGCAGGTTTGATTCATCCAAGTAGCGTATACATTGTAAAGCTTGAAATTGCATATGGGTCTGATGGTTATTACAGAGTTCTGTGTCTGCTCTGTGTTCTGGTGACGGTGTTGTTAACAGGGTTTCAGTGATTCAGAGTTTGATGATTGTTTTGGGCTTCAATGATAGTTATGGGTCCAGTATGAAAATTGGATGAAAAGTGGCCTTTTAGATTATGTGTTGTGCTTCAGTGTATCCAGTCTGAAAATTGATGAAACGTGGTACCTGGAGGAGAGAAGATTGTAGGCAAGCACCTACGTACTAGTATCTAAGCTAGTACAAAAGCTAAGGGAGATCTTTGGAGCATTGTAGCAGGTAGCAGCCTGCGTACTAGTAAATGGATCGGCTAGTACAAGAGCAAAGGGGGTTGTAGCTCCCGTACTGGTATAAGACTGCACCAGTACAAATATTGTAAAAGGATTTTCTTATTAAGAAGAAGATTGAGATGACTTACAACAGGTGGTTTTCACCCACATTGGGTTTCCACCTTATATCTTTGTGTTCATGTGTGTGGCTTTTGTGTGATGATATGTTCTGTTATACTGCACCTGTTTACTGTTAATATGGTTAATAATGTTCTGATGCATTTATTGAAGATAAGCTAATTGAATCATAAGATTTCTGGATATACGCTAGTTGCTTTAGACACAGCAGCGTGTACACGCGGGTTCACTTAACTGAAGTAGCGTATATGTTTTTGAGCATTGAAAAAGTTTTAATGATCTGATAATACTGATTCACCCCCCCCCTCTCAGTATTATTTCCAAGAATTTTTATCAGAGCAGGTCCTTTGGTAGAAGCTTGATCACTTGAAGGAGATCCGTGGAACAATGGGAAAGAAGCTTAAGAAGAAAGCTCATAAGAAGAAGAAGACATCTCAGAAGATCTATGACAGTGGGAGAGTCGATTGGGGATTAGGTATAAGAAGTTCTTCAGATTCAGAATCAGATTCAGAATCATTATCAGGTATGAATGTGTTATCCTCTGATGTGCCTGCTATATTTCCTTGTGAAAGTGATGGAAGTGATAGTGAAACTACTGAACATGCTTTTATGGGTGAGCAAGAAAAGTATCAAATAGAGGCAGTATTTAGAAGGCTTACAGACAAAGTTAAAGATCAACAAGATCTATTGAGCAAAAGGGAATGTGCTTTCAAAGAAGAAGTTACCAAACTAAAAGCTCAATCAGAGGAAGGAGACAAGGTAAGAAAGTTACTCAAGGATAAGGAAAATCAATGTCAAAAGTTGGTGGGTGAAGTGACATCATTAAGAGATGAAGTAAATGAAAGAAGCACAACCATCAAGAAACTCAGAGATAGATCCAGTTACTATGAAAGTCTTGAAGCCACAATCCGCTCTCTAAAAGGAGATCTTGAAGAATCAAAAAGGCAGAATGCAGATCTACTCCAAGCTATTGCAAAACAAGAAAACGAAGTCACCAGCTTAAAATCTCAACTAGAATGTGCCTTCAGAGTTCGTCAAATGCAGCAGGATCTGAATGAAGAACAAGAAAAGGAGATTCTCAAACTAAGGCATCAGTTGGAAGAAGGAAGGAAAGATGGAGAAGACATGAAGAAGCAATGTCTAGAAAAGGAGGAACAACTTCAAGTTGAGGTAAATATCTTGAAAGGTAAATTAGATGAAAAGGATAAACTTTTGAGATTTCAAGATAGTACTAAAGCCTTGGATGATATTCTTCGTAGTCAAAGGTCTCCTGCTATCAAGACTGGTCTTGGTTTTCATGAATCTGTTGAAGGTGAATCTAGCTCACAAGGTGAGGCAAGGAACTCTAAAGAGAAAACTAAAATGATCAACAAGGAGATGAAAGGTCAACCCCATCAACAATAAAGGAAGAAGACTCCTCAAAGAAAATCTTTTACTCCTCCTATGAATAATGTTGAATGTTATGTATGTCATAATCTTGGACATGTTGCAGCTAGATGTGGAAGAAGAAGGGTTCAAGACCATCATGTAGAAAGATCATCACATTCAAGGTACTTTAATGGATATTGTTTTTCTTGCAATATGTTTGGTCACAAAGCTGCTGATTGCTACAGGAGGAATATGAAACATGTAAGATGTTATGCATGTAACAAGCTTGGACATATAGCAAAGGAATGCAGGAACAAAGGATGGTCATCACACCAAAAGGAGAAAACCTCATCACACTTGAAGATATGGAGGAAGAAGGAAGTACAGTCAGCACAATGTACTGAGACACAGCACATCACAGACATATCATATTCAGGGGGAGCTGAAAGTGTATAACTTTAGTGTTCTGAATCTCATACGCAAGTTCCTTAAAGGGAAGTCGTGTACATACGCGAGTTAGACACTGCAAAGTCGCGTATATGTCAGTCTGAGGAAAAGAAGTGGGGACAGGATCAGAAAAAGGATCTGATATGATTCAGTCTATTATTTGCTCTATTGGTTACAGTCTGCTGAGGATGTGTGGAAATGTTTTGTTACTTGTATGATGTCTAGAAGTGTTTTGATCTTAACTTGAGGATGATGATGTTTTGATTCTTATTGCTGATATATGCATGATCAGATCTAACAGATGGCACTGGTTGAGGGGGAGCATATGCCTTTAGTAATTCATTGTTGCCATTATGTTTAATAATCTTTGGTGATGATTCTTATATGGCTAAATGATATATATTGCTATGATGTGGTTGTGAGTTGTCTATGATAAACTCTCATATGATTCTTGAAGTTACATAGAAGATGTTCAGATCATATTTCTGGTTGATTCTTTGATGATGCATATATGGTGCTTAGATGGTGATCTTCATGAGGACAAGGAGGAGTACAAAGCTTGAATACACATCTTCCTCACTTGATGATGAGTCACTTATATATTGCTGCTGTCATATGCATAAAGATCATACAGTTATGATGCAGGCACTCATGTGGATAAGGATTGTTGCTGATAAAGATATCAAGAAGCTTTGTCAAAAGAGTTTGAGCTCAAGATACATAGTGCTGATACATGGATGACTCCTCAAAGTCACTTTGTTGGAGACATGATGATGAGTTCGTGTCTATATGATGATAGGTTTATACTTACATATGTTGGTTGATGCAGATGTTCCCAAGTAATGATACTTGGATCATGTAGATCTTGACGTTGATGAAATGGCTATGGTGGTTTCACATGTAATGTGAATGATTTCATGATGATGTTTAAAAGGAGGAGTTGACATCTATGTTCAGACATACCTTGCTGCAGGACATTTACAGGTTGCTGATATGAAAATAGCTATACGCGAGTTTTATAAGGCCTATCCGCGTATATACGCTTGTTTATGTGGATGCAGACGCGTATATGGAGTTTTGAAGGAAATCAGCAGGGACAGATGTTGGTTGCAGAAAGTCTGATATGGGTCTGACAGAGATCATCTGGCACAGGTTTAGGGGGAGCAGATAATCTTCCAATGATGCATTGTTGGCATTATCTTAAAGCTTTTGGTTCTAGTTCACATTTGTTGCCAGTTTCAAGTGGAACAAAGGCGAAAGGAGAATAGAAGGATCTCTTGGTTGCTGATCTGAATGGTGATTATCAGATGCTGCTGGTGACTTTCATAAGTCTTGGTCTAGATTTGTTGTCTCTATGTCATGTATCTCTTTTGTGATATCTTTCTTATGGTGTCAAGGTCATGTAACGGCCTATTTTGGTTTCCCCACTATGCCTGGGATGATTGATGCAATATGATTGGTTGTCATATGTAAACTTTTGATGTATCCCCACTTGGTTGGGTGGATGAGTCAATTTTTGTATATCCTCACTTAGTTGAGAGATGGATTTATGTATGAGTCTTTGGTGATAGGAAGATCTTTTATGATGTATAGAGTCATTTTCTTCTTGAAGAACATCTTTTGCAGATCTTGCCTACAGTCAGGAAGAGCATGAACATCACACTTCAGCAGTACAGAGACTTGGCATGTACTCAGGGGGAGAATTGACAGATTGGTACACTTTGGCATATACAAAGGGGGAGATCATTCAGAGATTTTAACAGATACTCAGGGGGAGTATGGACAGCAAAATGTTCAGCAAAGGAAGAGAACATCTTGGTCCACCCTTTGCCCTTGATGTCAAAGGGGGAGAGTGATTTGGTGTTGTTGCCATCAAGTCCAAAGGGGGAGATTGTTGGCATTATGAGGCATGTGTTGTACTTGATGGCAACCCTCTCATAGAAGAATATCTCACTTATGTATAACTGGATGAATCTTCAGAAGAGATGTCAGATGTGACTGATGGAGGAAAGCTCAAAGGAATCAGATGATAGTTCTAAGTGTAACAAGTCAGCTTTGCCATCAAGTCCAAATGGGGAGATTGTTGGCATTATGAGACAAGTGTTGTCCTTGATGGAAAATCACACTGATGACAAATCATAGTGTAGAAGGATAGCAGCAAGGAATTAATGATCAGTCTACAAGTATGAAGAAAAATATATACACGCTGGTTTACTATATACCAAGTCGCGTATACAAGCAGGTTCACTATATACCAAGTCGCGTATACGCAGGTTCGATATATACCAAGTCGTGTGTACACGCTGGTTGGCTTCAGTAAAAGCGTGTGTATGTGGAAAACTTATCTTTGTTCCACGGCAGTTATTCCTTGGAAGTTGTGCCTATGGTTTTGGACCTTGGTGTCTCGACGGACGTGTTGATCCCTAGTTTTGAAGATGATGGTATTGGATTTCTATGGTTTTTGCTCTTGGTATTGAACAAGGCCTAAGGCTATATAAGGAGAAGGAAATCATTAGGCAAGTGTATCTGAAATGTCTTGAATATCTGAAGAAGTATGAGATCCAGTATGCAGGTTATGGGTTGATGATGCATTGCTTGATTTGAGCTAAGGAGGGATCTCACCAGCTGATTGAGAACAAGATCTAAGGAGAGATCGGGATCAAATGGTTTGAAATGAACTATCTTTATGATGCTTATTCTAGATCTACATACTGACGCATGTATTTTTCTATAAGTGTTATGAGTATGACTGATGTCTGGTACAGCTGCAAGTTATGAGAAATTATTTTTAGATCTGTACGCGGGTTGTCTTTGGCAAAAGCGCGTATACACGCGGGTTTGATTCATCGAAGTAGCGTATACATTGTAAAGCTTGAAATTGCAGATGGGTCTGATGGTTATTACAGAGTTTTGTGTCTGCTCTGTGTTCTGGTGACGATTTTGTTAACAGGTTTTAGTGATTCAGAGTTTGATGATTGTTTTGAGCTTCAATGATAGTTATGGGTCCAGTATGAAAATTGGATGAAAAGTGGCCTTTCAGATTATGTGTTGTGCTTCAGTGTATCCAGTCTGAAAATTGATGAAACGTGGTACCTGGAGGAGAGAAGATTGTAGGCAAGCACCTACGTACTAGTATCTAAGCTAGTACAAAAGCTAAGGGAGATCTTTGGAGCATTGTAGCAGGTAGCAGCCTGCGTACTAGTAAATGGATCGGCTAGTACAAGAGCAAAGGGGGTTGTAGCTCCCGTACTGGTATAAGACTACACCAGTACAAATATTGTAAAAGGATTTTCTTATTAAGAAGAAGATTGAGATGACTTGCAGCAGGTGGTTTTCACCCACATTGGGTTTCCACCTTATATCTTTGTGTTCATGTGTGTGGCTTTTGTGTGATGATCTGTTCTGTTATACTGCACCTGTTTACTGTTAATATGGTTAATAAAGTTCTGATGCATTTACTGAAGATAAGCTAACTAAATCATAAGATTTCTGGATATACGCTAGTTGCTTTAGACACAGCAGCGTGTACACGCGGGTTCACTTAACTGAAGTAGCGTATATGTTTTTGAGCATTGAAAAAGTTTTAATGATCTGATAATACTGATTCACCCCCCCCCTCTCAGTATTATTTCCAACAACAAGATTACTGTCACTCTTAGAAACCATCAAATTACACATAGGATCACTTCCCTGTATCACCTGCAAGAGAACAGGTAGGTCGAAAGCACCAATAAGGTCATTGAAGTGATTCTGACAAAAATAGTCTCAACACATCAGCAAGACTGGGCTGCTAGACTGGTAGAGGCCTTGTGGGCCTATCATACAACTTGGAGGAATACTACTAGATACTCTCTGTACTAGCTCGTGTTCAGTAAAGAACCTATTTTTCCAATCGAATTTTAAATAAAGGCTCTAAGAACGGCTTAGGAAGTGGGGCTGGATTTAACAAAAGCCCAAACCAAGCAATTGCAACAAATCAATGAACTAGATGAAGCTCGACTGCTAGCTTTGCAACGGAATGCAATTATTCAGCAACAAAGGGAAAAGTGGCATGACAACCTCATAAAAAAGAAGAAATTTCAAAAAGTGGATTGGGCACTCCTTTACGATCCTAAATTCCAAGACTTCCCGGTCAAGTTGCAAACAAGATGGCTCGGCCCTTATGAGATTCAAGAAGTACATAACAATGGCACTCTTACTTTGACTACCATTGACGGGTTTGGCCATTCTTTTAAGGTGAATGGGCATCGAGTGTGTCTCTACCACAAACCACTCACCAAGGAGTCTTTCTTCTAGCAAGTATGCGATGACCCCTCCATGCAAATCTTAGCTGCAAAGAGTGATGACTCTGTGACTTTTCTCTCAAAAATTTGAGATTTAAAAAAAAATTGTAAATAATGTATATATTCTTTTTGATTAATTGTAACTCAGTTAGGTATCACCATGTAAATATGAAAATTTTTCTTGTGTTTAGTGCTTATTAAGTGTTATTCAGTTGATTGAACCAATGTCATTCAATCAATTAAA
Source organism: Pinus tabuliformis (assembly GCA_031772625.1). Classification (NCBI taxonomy): domain Eukaryota; kingdom Viridiplantae; phylum Streptophyta; class Pinopsida; order Pinales; family Pinaceae; genus Pinus; species Pinus tabuliformis. The sequence goes on from CM062804.1 coordinate 186,039,708, forward strand.
CATCACTTATGTTTGTGTATATCCTTCTTCAGTTGATTGAACAACACTCATTTTTATGTGTGGAAATTGCCATTCAATCAACTAAACAACATTTTTGTGTTTTGATTTTGTTGTTCAAATGATTGAACATCATTTTTGTGTTTTTTATTTTCTTGCTCAAATGATTGAACAACACTTTTTGCGTTTTTACATTTTCATTGTTCAAACGATTGAACGATTGTTGTTCAATTAAATGAAAAACACTTTTGATTTTTTATATTTTCGTTGTTCAAATGATTGAATGATTGTTGTTTAATCGATCGAACAACACTTTTGCATTTTTATATTTTCATTGTTCAAACGATTGTTGAACGATTGTTGTTCAATCGATTGAACAACACATTTTGTGTTTTTTCACTGTTCAAATGATTGAATGATTGATGTTCAATCGATTGAACAACGCTTTTGCATTTTTATATTTTCGGTGTTCAAACGATTGAACAATTCCTGTTCAATTGATTCAACATCACTGTTTATGTCTTTGAATTTTCAATGTTCAAATGATTGAATGATTGTTGTTCAATCGATTGAACAATTTTTTTTTCACGTTTTCATTTTCACATTTTCGTTGTTCAAACAATGGAACGATTGTTGTTCAATCGATTAAACAACACTTTTTGGTGTTTTCCAATTTTTGTTGTTCAAATGATGGAACAATTGTTGTTCAATCGATTGAACAACACTTTTGTTTTCTTCTTTATTAATATTTGTTATTCAAACGATGGAATATTTTTTGTTCAATCGATTGAACAACACTTTTGCACTTGTTATTTTTCAATTTTTGATGTTCATACAATTAAACGATTACTGTTCAATCAATTGAACATCACTTTTGTGTTTTTTGCTTATTGATATTTTCCGTTCAAACAATTGAACAATTGTTCTTCAATCAATTGAATACCAGTTTTGCTTTCTTTTTTATTTTGCTGTCCAAATGATTGAACGATTGTTGTTCAAACAATTGAACAACACTTTTATGTTTATTTTAGGACAAATTGTGATTTCTTTTATTTGATTCATTGCCAATCATTTCCATCTTCTTTTCTTTTATGTTTTGAATAAACACTGTTTGAGTGGATTTGTGCCTAACATGAAGAAAAACAGTAATATCAACATTATTATGATTTATCAAGCCTCTTGATGTTTATCTTTACCCAAATGCTGATATGGTGCATCTCTATAATTACTCGCTATACATATTTTTTTTGGACACATCATAAAATGATTCATTATTTAAAAACATGCTGGCTTATTTACCACACTTTCAAATGGAAAAATTCCTTAGAAATGATGAGATGGGGGTAAGATTATAACATTTATTTGGCATGTTTTTACTTCCTACACCATCCCTGATTCTTAAGGAGCAAATGAGCCTCCCTCTTTTTGTAAAAACATCAAAATATGAGAAAAATAAAAGTAAAGAAATATGCAAAAGAAAAAAATACTGTCTTAAAGAGGATAGGGGGTGTCATCCTGAGCCAGCCTACCATGATCATAAAGATGTAACAAGTGACATTCCATTTTTGGCTAGCAAACTAAGGTAATGACCATCTTGATGATTACAAACAGTTAGAAGGACAGGGGGTCTCATTACAAGCTAGCCTGATCATTTTGTTATATCTTGATGAATGGCACTATGATCATATGGTTACCATGCCAGCATAGTGGTATATTTATGGCATAAAAAGAAGAATCAACTACATATTAAAAGAAGGACTCTGGCTCATTTGTGGGGTTAAAAAGCAACCCTGTCAAGGCTATGAATGCCTTCTGGTAGTAGTGGCTCTGCTTATGGTATTGGAGTATTATCTTACACTGCCAAATGCTCTCTATTTTGTTAACACCTATGGATTCATATCTAAGTTGGTTTCCCATTTGAAGAACACTCTTACAAGCCAATATTCATGGTAACTTACGTCACGTATTCATTATATTATAAATTTGTCCAATCAATCCATGACAACCATTACTGCTTACCGCCAATTATGCATCGATTACTAATACCGCTTGTGGTGAATATATTTTCACATAATAATGTAGATATCTGTTGTTACCTTTTTTGGCCATTTTTACCACTGATACGTGTCTTGCTTTAATTGCTTTTTCATAAATTACGTCGCTGTTTTGGATTGATTGTCTACATCTATGAGTCCTCAATTCATGTGCCTGCTTTTCACATGCTTGACGGATGTGGACATCCTTTTTCCCATTGGAGGGGGGATGGTTTGCATGTCAAAAGTGTGTGAAATAGTTATGGATAATTGAATGCTAATTATTAAATGGATTTTCAAGTAGAGGTTGCATGATGATTTGATATGCGTAATAATTAGCAAGTTATTTCTAATTTGAGAAACAACGGCGACCATTATGGATGGTGTGAAAGTTAATTATGGACCTACGTCAGAAATGGTTGATGAGACAAATGACTTGACTATATATGTTGTTAATTCCCAAATCAACGTCATTTTTCATGTTAATTTCTTTAAAGATCTCTGCTGCTATTCTAATTTGCGAAAGAGTAGGAGAAGTCAATACAGGAGAACCAGTCACAGGAACATACCAACCATGGGAGGTAGAGATATCCAAAATGAGCCCTTAATAGTCAAGGTATTAGATCAGGCTCGGGAAATTCTCAAGTGCAAGGATGGCTACAATATCTGAATAAATTACAGGGATTTCATGAAGAAATGACACTTGAATTCTTGCAAAATTTGCAGAATGGCAGGACCATAGTAAAAGGAAAGGATATAATAGTGTCTGAAGTGGTCATAGCTGAATTCACTGCACTTCTTGCTGAGGGAACCAAATGGATCGAAAAGCATGTCCTTCTGCACAATGCGGTTGAAGTGTTCCAGGACCTGGATGAGCAATTAGCTCGAACAGGGAAAGGGATTCACCCTTCAATGTTAAGACAGCCTTGGCAGGAGTTGGCAGTCATCGTGCAATGGTATATCACATTCGATGGTCACTAGGATGTGGTAAATCCCCATCAACTCAAATTTTTAGCCATCCTAAAACAAAAAATTTCAGTTAATTTGTCATTTTATTTGAATTCTCTATTGCATGATGTCGCTCAACGAGTTAGGAAAGTTAAGGACCCATGCACTGTCATCATCCATCATGGACTGATTAAATTGCTTATCATACATGGACTAGCCTAGCAGTAGTTAACCTAGGACAATACTGTAAATCCTACTCTGGCCCCACCTCCAGAAAACCCAGTAGCTGAACAGCAAGGGCATAGAACCCGAGGTCTGAGAAGGATACGGAAGAGGAAAAATTCCTCTATGCCTTCGAACCCAACAAAATGCAGATGCTCTGCGGGGGTCAAGTCCCCGCAGCATACCCCAATTCAGATGAATGAGGCCAATCCATCACTCACACCACCTCCAAGTCCGTAGAATGCCCCTTTATGAGATTATGAAGAAGAGCTGTCCAGGGTATTGGAAAACATGGGAATGTTTGGCGAGGGAAAAGAACAATCTAAGAATTTTGAAGGACATAATTATATCCCCAACTAGTTTGCCTCTACTAATAGCCCTAGCTGTGATCAAACCCTGCCATTTACTAATTTCTTGGAAGAACAGAGGGAACGAGTCCCATCTGTGGAAAAACCCCTTGAAGCAAATATGCATGAAGAGGAAGCTACGAGAGAAGAAAACCACACAGCAGACATCGGTCCAGTAGACCTCCCAACTGAAGAAAATACTATAGATGAGACCTCGGGAGATGAAAATCAACCAGGCAATACTATTTTTTCTAAGTCCCCTGAGGACGAGGCCTACCCATGAGAAAACCCGGAGAATGATAATTTCTCAGGAGATACCATTGCATTGGAGTATCATGAGAGAAAAATTCATGACAAAAAGGAATTAGAAGGTTAAGCTCCATCAAGAGATAGAGTTCCAGTTGAACCCTCCCTGATGTTGACACAATTCCACCCAAGCAGGAACCTAAGGAAAATGTAGTTGCACCATCGCCAGTTGGAAGTCCTGTAATAAATAAGCCCTAGAGGGAGAGGCTCAGAAAAATGTTAAAGAAATATAGAAAACATAAGTGAATAATTGGGCAGCTAAGACAGTGGTTGAAATAAGAAATTAGAGCCAAGAATTTGAAAGTAAAGAAAGATAGCACATGCACATAGACATAACATTGTTCTGGAAAGGATGCTGAAACCAAAACTGAGGATCTTTTGGTTTGTCCAAAGGAAACTTAGACGGAGCCATATCCTATAGAGGACACTGAAATGCAGATTGAAGACCCCTGTGTTTGTACACAGGAGACCCAAACGGACTACCCTACTGTGAACATTGTTGTTCAGACTGATGTTGAAGGAAGCATCCCAATTGATTGTTGCATAACTCAAGAAGCAGCTGAGGCTGCTATCAAAACTGAGCTTATAGAGACACAAGATAATGATGCCCAAACAGAGGAAACACCTTCTTATATTCACCTAGTAAGGAAGGCATTTATTAGCAGACTATAGAATGAAGTACTGAAGGTTCAGCAGGAATTATCCCAACACAAGGAGGAGGTAGTGCCCCTATGGATACTTCAAGAGTTAAAGAAAAAGTTTGAGGCACTCATAGTGGTTGAGGATGAGACCTTTGCTCAATACAAGGCTGAACAAAAAAAAGTTGAGAAAGCACGTGACAAATTACAGAAGGCTAAAGAGTAGTTGGAAACTATCTGCTCTCTTTATTCAAACACCCTATCATGCAGAGCCCCTGCTACAGAGTATGCCTTATTCCTCCTCGAGAGATACCTCCTACTAAAAGTCAAAGCTATTAAGGCTGGGAAGTCTATGGAAATCAAAACTACCCCAGACTTTATCATGTGCTTCAGAGAATAGGATGAGCAGGTACATCACCTCCTCTGTGAACTTTATAAGCAAAATTTCTTTTTGGAAGATGACAAAGACAACAACCCTGGCCCCTTTATAGGGGATGTACAAATCCATACATTTCTCTATTTTGCTACTAATCAACTCAAGTGGGCCAAGGCTCAGAATAATTTTAGAAAGCGTGAAGAAGGAATTGACCTATGGGTGAGAGGGCAACCTACCAATCCCCTGCATGTCTCAGTCAGACAAGCAATTCATGAAGTGAGATGGTGTTGTGGACCAACTGGGGCCATTTGACACAAATATTATACAAGCTGGAAATGAGTACTTCGAAGAGATTAAGGAGGAAGCCATGTCTGCAGCTAGACAAACGTGGGAAGTCTCTAGTGTTACTATTAGAAATAGAGAACCATTTGAATATGAGAACTTTAAAGCTCCCTCCTCTCATTTCCATAAGTACACTAACATGGTCTTAACCATGGGGCCTGAATGGATAGGATGTCGGTATAGAACTCTAATCATATGGTATCCTCCAGAGAAGTATCATTGTGAGAACACCTTAAAGGATCAAGACGTTACCCAGGCTTTTGCTATATTAAAGAAGAAAAATGGCTTCAAAAATTATAAGGAGGAGGTATATCCTGCCTATTCCCTAACTCAGTTACACCTCAACTATTTAATTACATGAGTTCATGCAACAAGGTAAGTTGGGGAGTATGTTGAGTCAAGAAAAAGTTATGTTTTCTCCTTGGTAATCACTTTATTTAGCACTCATCCTCACATGATTATCTTTGTTTATGAATAAAAGTAGAGGAAATAATAGCTAAAGTCGAGTCACAGTAATCAGTAACAAATTAGATGAGTCTAAGTAGGAAAAAATGGTTTTTACTATCTTTATGTGAAGAAATCACGAATTGAGCATTTGTTGCCCAATCGATAGAACAACAACATCTCACAATGGAAAGCGACAACATCAGAGGAAAAGCAGGACAGAGAAAGACCGAGAAAACAAATGTCTATTTTATGACAGAATCAGATCAATTATAGCGAAATCCTCAAGATCCCCTAATCTGAGGATTCGCTTTTATCTGTTTATTTTCTAAATGTAATATATAAGGCCGAAAGGAAAAACTGCAAAAAGTGCAGAAATACACAGTTTGTAACTATTCTTTTTGACATATAATATTATTATTTTGGATGATGTAAGTTGGTTAGTTACATTAATGAAGAAAGGTTGCATTTAATTTGTCTTTATATTCTAAGTACCTCTTGGTAAAGACTTCTGGTGACTTTGGGCCCGGTCAAGACAAGATCTTGTGCTTCACCTGTATCATTATATTTTCTATTTCATTCTTCATTCCTTCTTAATGTTAAGTTAATAATACTTCTTATTATTGTAAACATTGACGATTCAGTTTTCATTTGTTGTTTATTTCAGATGTAGATTGATCTGTGTGTTATATGCGAGTAATACTTTCGATTGAATTAGTTATGATAGTTCTAGTTCAGATCACCATTGCTTTAAAGTAATGTTATTTCAGAGATAGAATTAATAGCTTTATGCTTCTATAGTTATTTTATATTAGATAACATTTGATATTCCCATATCGTTGTTGTTCAACTCAGATTTGTTGTTCAATCTAGAATTGCTATTCATTTTGGAATTGTTGTTCAATTTGGAATTGTTGTTCAATCCGAGATTACTGTTCAATTCAGAATTTTTGTTCAATTTAGAAGTGCTGTTCAATTTGGAATGGTTGCTTAATTAGGATTTGTTGTTTATTTAGGATTTGTTGTTCAAATACCATTACAATTAATTATTACAATTATCTTTCATGAGTGAGCAAGTTAACTTCAATTTTAGTTAAAACTGCCAAGTGTGATTCTTTACAAGTTGTATTTAGATTTGTTTGCTTCCATGATAGGTTAAGTAGTGTTACAGAGTGTGTTATGAATTTCTTTCAGAATTGATTAGATTGAGTTTGAAGAAGAAATTCATTAGTAGTTGCGACAATTTGTATTAGTTAACCTCTGAATTCACTTCATATATAGTGCTGACACTCTTGAAATAAAAATACTTTCCTTGGGTTGAAAATTAATGTAGGAATTAAGATTGTTTGTAAAAAGACATTGTAGTGCACCAACAAGGGGAGGGGAAGGCTTTTGACTCATAAAGTGTCAATTGGTCTATCATTATCATCTTTCCATTATGAGGAAAGAGCGTGGTCTAGAAGGTTGAGGATGCTACAACTTTCATTGCATACATACAACATTAACCAAACAATCTTTTATAATTGAAAGGGGCATCGAGGACTTATATATCAATGAGATTTTTTTTACTAGTGAGTTCCACTAGGACATTTTGAAAGAGTCCTACTAGTTTCGGAGGGAAGCCATAATATCCCTTTAGGGTAATATATGAAGTGACAAGATTAATGGATCCTATAGCCTTCCATACCATTTTATACATGATGAACATAGATTCTCCCTCATCAATGATGCATCCATGTATCGTGATGTTACTTATGGTGATAGGAATCTCGAAATAAAATAATAATGGGTGTCATGGTTTTGAGTTGTCTAAATTAAATGTGATCAAATGAGAATCAGAAGGGTCAATCACACCTATTGTTGAAAGAAAATTCTTCATTTGAGTTGGAAATTTGTAAATCACTTTCAATTAGGACATGACATTAGGGGATTATGCAAAATCATTGAGAATTCTATAACTATGTTTTTCCTTTGTGTTGTGTGAGCCATGTCTTAAGCATCCTTTAGTGAACTTATAAGTTGGAACTATGGGAGGCCATAATATTGTTAAGGTGGGGGGTTCATGTGGATGTAATTGTTTCTACTAATGAAGAGTTTAGCTCATGAGGAGAGCCATAGTCTCAATAATGTGTTTGCAATAGGATGTCTAGTGTGTTCATGATGTTTGTGTTGGCCATATATTGGATGTCATTGGTTATTTCATTATTATAATTTAGATAACCAACTTCCTCTTATGTAGCTACTACCACTTGTTGAGAGAAAGTGTTCATAGTACTATGAGTTGTTAATTACCTCTTGATTTGACACTATGGTTATTCATAGCCTCCTTCATGCATTTGAATTATTTAATTTAGGGGAAATGATGGGTGTAATTTACAAATCACCACAACTAATATAAGTATAATTAGTCCACATAACTCTATTATTTCTCTATTTCTGTGGCTTTTTTGGGACTTTGTTTGGATTTTGTCTCTTTTTAGGGGTATTTCCTCCTCCTTATGTGTTTTGTTCCTATCGGTTATTCCCTATGCCTAGTTTCCTTTATATTTATTCTTACATTTTTTATTTCCACTATTGGAGGGGATAAAAAATTTGAGTTGTTAAAAATCCTATTGTTGTGGTGGGAAGAAGCTAGAACAAATTTCACCCCTACATTCTATTGAGGATGTGATGGGATAGATTATTGTTGACCTTGGAAAGAGAAACATGGATTTACTTATGTCAAATTTCAATAGGAGGGTTGTGATGTTGACACACCATTGTAATTACCCATGGGGTAACATGCCCCTAGATGGGTTGATTATTGACATGAAAAAGATTAGTATGATAGTACCTTATTGTTGCGGTTGAGGAGAACAATGATGCCCGACCTATCTACGGGAATGATGGAAGTGGTCCATATGAATTTCCTTGGTAGTTAATTTCGTTCTGTTTTTCGTGTTGATATTCGGTAATGGACCAAATTAGGCCATCAATAGTGTTTTATTCCCAAAATTTTCTTTGTTGAAAGGTTGAGGTCATGGAGAATTTGGGATCGCCATATGAAGGTACCTTAACTGTGCATAAAGAAGCTCAAACTATTAAAATACTGTTATGGATTATTTCTCATTATGTGGCATGGTTTTGTCAATGTCATTTGCTATTATATGAAAGAGGGAGTTGTGGAAAAAAATATATGAAAAGATCTCTAGGAACTTCAATTTTGCATATGTTTTGGAATCTATGCCCCTTGTGGATATGGACTATGATGTGACTAGAATATGTCTATCAAAACTCTATCAGTAATTTTAACCTACATCAAGAAAAAAATGGATTTGAAAAATGTGAGAAATAAATCTTCTGGGAATTCAAGGGATTGTGGTGTGTGATCCCCCATTCTCATTGAAAAACCATTTACCCAAGGGACTAGTGAGGGTGTGTTGGAAGATCCTCAACTGAAATAAGTCATTAATGATGTTATTTGAAGAACACCATAGGTGAATGTTCATAACATGGTTAACAGGATCCTCCCAAAGTCTCCTTTCAAATTTTGGTATGTGTAAAGTAAATTTGGTAGGCATGGCCTTCCATGTAGTGTCATTAACTATAGGATATTTTTTCAATTTTTAAAAATAACAGAGATTTAGTGAAGTGAAAAATCAAGGGTTGCATGGCAGGGTCATCATACTTATGTAACCTGTGTCAATTGAAGGGTTAATTTGAGGTAATGAGGTTCTTTGCAAACTGGGAAAAAAATGGAAGAGCATGGAAAATCTATATTGAGTTGTTATCTATTAAGGGATGGTCAAGTATGTGAATCTATAAGACCCAACACTCCTCCTACAAAAGGTGGGAGGTCTTGGAGGTGTCTATAGATATGAGGTGCTAAATAGTCCCCTATGTTGCTGAAAGAGTGATGGGATGAGGTTCCCCAGGTCAAGTTTTGATAAGATATTGTAAAGTCTCCACATTTTGAGGAGAGAAGAACGAGTAGCGCAGGTCACTAGGAGTCAAGGGGATTTAGGAAGGTCAAAGCCCCTTAGTTTTTGTATTTCTTTGAGATCTGCCCATTATTTGTGGACCATGGTATTGTAATCGGAAAAGGTATATCAAAGGGTGTCTTAGCGAGTCTAAGGGAATCAATCAATTAATAGAATGGGATTTGATATGTTCTGAGTCTGTAAAGGTACTATCTTTCTATATCTTTGGCGAAGGGGAAGGCTCCTGCAACTGAGTTCATGGAGACCTCGGTAAGTCCACTACTAAGTGTGCGAGCCCCTAAAGCCCCTACAGCTGTATAAGGAAGATCTAATGTAATAAAAAATATTTTAAGCAATTTTGTGTCTAATTTATATACTTGTGTGTTTTTTGTATTTATGTGAAATTGAATGCATTATCTGTATTTTTGTCTTAAATACTCTAGGCTGATCTAGACCTACTGTAATACTTTATTTTATGCATGACTGGACGTTTACGCAAAGTTCATAACTATGTTTCATTGAAAATCACTTTAAGTTTGGGGATTTCATGGATAAGGGTTCGTGAAAGTCAGATCAGGCCTCAAATAGAGGAAATTCCCTAACCCCACATCACATAGCCTTCTGGATGTAGAAACCTGGTTCTAGCATCCCCCAATACTGCCTCAAGTGAGACTACAACCTACACTGAGTGGGTTGTTGCCGAAAGAGCCGGTAGCGTAGGGTTTTGTTGGTTAGCACAACTAACTCTGAACCTGGGTACAAGCCCCCTCAAGCCAACAAAGAGGTGTATGAATGATGAGGGGTATATGAAGTACGAAAACCAATGTACTGATAAATAAAAAAAAGTGAAATCAAAGGTTTAATTGGCTATAAAAATGTTTTAATGCATGAAACATACTATGTATTTTGGGTGGGGGTTTTCCACATGAAATACAAAAACATGTAACATTATTCCACACAAAATTCATTGGGCCTTCTCAAACTTTTATTATAGTGGGGTCCCAAGCCACCGAAAGAAAAGTAGCAAAGGTATTAAGGAAGGGATTTAGTGATGGGTAATAAGCCACATCACAAAGAAGTTGGTGATGATTATAGTAACAGTTAAAAATTTCTTCTAGGTGCAAGTGCTCCACACCCACAACCTTTAGTAAGATGGACTATGTTTTGCACACTAAGCTACATATGTCTAGCATAAGTGAGATAATATCAACATGTAGGTATTAATAATAGTGTTATAGCCCCTGCTAATAATTAGTAGGCCTAAGGAGGTTTATGCTAGTCTTTATCCTAACCTTTCCCCTTCATGAGATTCTTCTCACCATTAGATTTGTGAAAATGGATTATGGAGGATTTAAATTTCCCCAAAAGTCAACATTCTATGTTTCAAATGAGAATAACCAAAGGGGTTATCTAAATGCTTACCCCCTAGGTTCTAGCTTAGATTATAATTTATTTTGTGACGACTTTATTGGGGGCATTAATGTGCATAATTTATTTTTCGTTTAAGAGGGTATGTGTTTGTGATGATGGCCCACAACTCATGTAACACAGGGTGTCAAAAATGGTGAAGTTCAAGTATTCTAGACTTTACATTATTATTCCCCCAAATCAATTTTGGTGTAAGGGGAAGCATATACTAATCATGTAATAACTAGGAAGAAATATTGTGTGTGTGGTGTAGTTGGTGTAAATTTTCAAGTGAAAATTACAAATGTTTATTAGATTATAGGGATATGGATATTGTGGGATCCATTACTTTCCAATTTAATTATGGTATGCGTGTTTTACATTTTAAGAAATCAAATATGTGCATATTATCGAATGCTCACTTTTATCCTATTACATTATCTGGTTTCAATTATAATCCTAAAATGAGATGAAAATGTGATTTCAATGTGTTCCTTGTTCCCTCATATTTCTATCTAATCAAGGGGAAGAACATACTCCAAAGTGATTACCTCCACTTCTAGTCCCAATTCTACAATTGGTTAGCAAAAGCAAGCCATCCATATGGAAAAAGAACAAAATTATTCTATAGTAGTGGCTAATTAAAATGAAAAGAAACCTAAATAATTTTCTAAAACATGTAGGAATGGGTGGTATCCATTAATGAATGATACCTATATTGACAGCTCAGAGGGAATTACAATGATTGGAACATTTTTAAAACTACATAGGTATTCTAAAGACAATCATGGGAAACAAAAATGATTGTTTCTTCCACATATGTGTGGTTTGGTGTGAAAAAAAATTTGAGAAAATTTTTGTCACACAAAGGCCAAGAGGATTCCTAAATTGATTAAACAATTAATTTATAGAAATTGTAAATGAAATAGGGATCAAAGGAGAGCTTACAAACAATAGAAAGGATAAAGAAAACAAAGTGGAGTTTCCAATTTGTTATGCACCTTTTGGAGCATGGATGTACCAACATCCACTACATTACAATTTTTTTCCTATAAATAGATCCAACAATAAAATGGTTACCAAGAAAAACACATAAACAAATTAAAAAAGGAAGTAAATCTAAGCATGATCGTTAGTTGCAATGTAAAAACAATGAAAAAATGAACAGGAAATATGGAGGTTGGGAAGCAAGAATTACCTTTATTTCTTAATGAAAGGAGTTACAAAATAATCCAAATGACACTAAATGGAGTTGATAAGAAAATGGACCCTGTGACTCTCCTGAAGGAATGTACCTTTTCTATCTCCTTGCAAGAATTATCTCTCCTTAAATAAGTCCTATGGGAGCTCTCTAATGGTGAGCTCCATGAACAAAAAACAATTCTATTTTTCTATACAAATTGGTATCATAACGTTTCTTGAATTATCTCTTGTTTTGGTCCCAGAAGCAATGATATTTATAATCCTAAGTTGATGCCTTTCCTCACCTTGGTTCATTGATGAAATTTTGTCTTTGAGTGAGTTAGTGGGAGACAATATGATTACTATGGAGGCCCCTTAATTCCACTTCAATGGTGTAGCAACTTGAGATTGTGCTCCCTTGTAACACTCCCTCCCATCCCTTTAAACTATATCAGACTATAGGTAGTGCTACTTGTTGATTTGATCTAACCTTCGAGGTATATCATGAAGAGGAGATCACAAAATTCCTCTTTTTAGAACTTCTTCAAATATTAAAACAATATCACCATCGTTTTCAACTTGTCAAGAGCTTCCAGGAAATGTAAATTTTATCTCATTATGACACTTGGATTGAAAGTTATGTCCACTATGATTTTAGCCAATCATATTAGGCCACGCCAAAATTTATTTTCCACATGGAATTTCCACATCAACTTAGGAACATGCCCCATTTGGATCTTCCTGATCATGCTTTGTGATATTTTGCCATCATACCTTGTTCCAGATTCTTGGAAACTAGGGTTGGTAGACATAGCTAGTTTCCTATTTCAGACCCTCCAACCTGTTAACTCACAGCAAACTATGGGGAGTGGTGAGGTGAATGTACGCCATTGATCAAGCCCTTATTGTGATCATACCCCATTGATAGATTTTTTCCCTTTAAGCAGGTCCCCAGTGAGGGAGTATTGATATTAATCCTCCCCACCCCCCAACCACCTTATTAAGTTGCAATGGACCTAGGGGGCTCCAAAGTGAATATGGATATTAGAAATGAATGCATCACGACCCCCCTATCTAAATTAGGTCACCTAAAATCTTAAGACAAGGATTTGATTTTTTCTAACGAGTAGTGGGAGGTCCTATCAACTAATGACCTTGATAGGCAAAAGTATTCCCATCAACTGCAATTCTATTTTTTGGCACCACCCTCTAGAAAATGGTAAGGAATTGGGAGTGTCGATGAGCACTATGTGATCCCGCCAAATAATGAGATCAACATATGAAAACTTTATTGTCATCTAGAATTTTTTATATCACCACTTCCCCACTAAGGATGTGTTGAAAGTTACAAGTGCTTATGAGTGGCAAGTCATTTCATTAGTTAACAATGTCGAAAGATTAAGGAAAAAATGTTATAGTAGAATATTGATACCTAAAATGAAGATGAGACCCAAGATCTCATGCACTCAATCAATAGGCATAGTCACATGGTTGATAAGTTAAGCTAGCTACCAAGTCTAAATAAAATATGGGAATTATGCATTGTTTTTGCAGCTCCTCTGACAAGTTGAGAAAAGTGCTAACATTTCTACATTATGCATGAATGAGATATGATCCATAGTAATGATTGGTAACAAATTATATTGGGATACCAAGAAAGATCTAGGAGCATCGACATTAGCGTCAAAAGGCCATGATTCCTAAGAAATCTTCAAACTAAGCTTACGAACCTCCTGATATCAGAACAATATAAAAGAGTGCATAAATCATAGGATCATCACACCACTCTTAAACTAAGTGACTAAAAACACTTAACTAAATCCTCATTTAACATACAATAAATGAAATAGGCTAAAATCTTAGATATAGCAATGAACCATTAAACTTATAAACATGCCAGATAGTTGGAAAGACTTGTGATAACAAGTTGGAAGAAGGAACCCATAAAGCAAAATATATTCATATAAGTACCCTTGTAGTTCATGATGATAATGACCATGACATGGTGCTAGAAATTTAAATAGGCGTAAGGACATGTACGGCAGCTCATTCACCATGAACATGCAATGAATCCAACAACCTTGAATGAGTGTGTTGAAACATACATTTTCCAATAAAATATCATACAATTTCATCATCCATAATTCATTTATGCATAACTAATTATACTTATCTGAATAAATTGAAATGGCTAGAAAATAAAGGAGGGAGTTCAACTCTCCACCCATATTAGGCCAACTACACCACAACTTTCTTGCAACTAATCACCCTCGAGACAGATGCAAAAGGCTGAGGGAATTGTTTCTTAAGGAATTCACCCAAGGCCCAAGTGGGGTATTTATCCACCCGAGGAGTCTGCATCTACTATATATCTGTTTTATTATTTATAATTTTAAGGTAATCACTATAGGAACCTATATCCCACTATCCAAGTTGTTAAGCAAACTTCTCGACAAGAACCACAGTGGTTCAACTATCCTTCCTTATGGTTTATCAGCCTTATAGGAAGCATTCATGTGGTTTATCATCCCATTCAATAAGAAATGAGTGGTTTATTAACTTATTCAAAAACAACATAATGGTTTATCAAGCTACTTAGCAAGCACTCATAGTTAAATCCTATACTAAGCCTCCCACTAGCCATTCAGTCTTGGACACCACACTCTAGTGGCCCAAAACATAAATACATGGAAAACATACTAAAGTTTCAGATCATCATGCTCACTCACATCTCTAGTATTTCTTCCATGCTCCCTATCAATTATTTTGTGGTTCTTTCTCCGTCGTCTCTCTCCTTGATGCTAGATTTTCCTTCTAGCTCTTCATTTCCATTGAATCCCTTTGCAACCTATGAGATTGTTGGGATTCCCTTCACTCACAATGAAGAACATGACAAAAATGGGAATTTTCCTTTATCCAAGCTCATAATTTTCATATTTTAGGTGGTGATTCAATCTATTATGCCACCACACACCACTCTCCCACTTCTTCACTCTCCCTTAGACTCAGATCCACATGTCACTCTCTTTAGGTCAAGATTTAATAGTTTATTTTTTTTTCTTAAAAAGAATATTGGTACTTGAATCCACCCTCTTAAAGGAACACCATCCTTAGTGTTTATGTAACAATAAATTAAAAGAAAAAAATTGATCTTTATAATCACATCTTTTACATCCATTTAATAATTAAAAGAAAATGGGTATAACACCCTTATATGTTTTTCCATATCCTAGGTTGCTTCATTGAGTTCGAAGTGATTACCTTGTACCTTGACCTACTCTATTACTTGATTTTGGAGCATAATCCACCTCTGGTCTAGGATAGACATTGGTTGTAGTTGGAAATCTCCCTCGTCTTCCACCTATATCGCAAACTAGTCAACAATATGATTTGGGTAATATATATACTTCTTAAGAAAATAAATATTGAGACATCATGTGCTTTCAATGTGGGTGGTAAGGCTAATTTATAAACCATTGGCTCCACTCTTTCAAAAATATGAAATGGTCCAGAAAATTTGGGTGCTAGCTTAGCAAAATACCCCACTTTGGCTAAGCTCTTCCTTGGTATGATGTGAATATATAGATGCTCTCCCACATTGAATTCTTTGTGCCTTCTATGCTAGTATGCATAAGTATTTTTCCTATCTTGAGCAGGTTTTAATTTCAACTTGATCTTCATTAAATCTTGAGTCATTTTCTTGGGACATATTGCTTTCTTGTGCAGGGAAGAAACCTAAAAAGCACAGGACAAACATTAAAGAATGGTAGGTTCTGCAATTGAAGAAAAAATATCTTAAAACTAAATGAGCAGAGCAAAGAGGTATGCAAGCCCATTCCGCTTGGGAAGCAACCACAAGAAATAAAAGGAGAATAATTAATGGAAAGGGATGGCATGCTACATGCTAGGAGGATGTGACGAGCCTCATCATTGGTTAATTATATGGCCCTTAATTCACCTCCTATCTTAGTCAAACCAACTTTTCTCACAACTTATTACATGTTTTGATTATATTTTGTTTAATGAGATGAATTAAAGTGAGATATTATGCCTAGTGGACTAATATGCATTGAATGCAGGTTTGGAAGAGAAAATCAAGGAATTTTGGCAAAGACTAATGTTTGAAACTCGAAAGGGACAAGGGAGAGAGATTGTAGGAGGTAAATCCTCCTCATTTACTCCTTCCCCATTTGAATATTCCTTCATTAATCCCACCATCTCGCAGTGCAAGCAGCAAATCCATGAAGATTAGAAGGCAACCTTGCAAGTGATAGACAAGGAGTATTTCCTTTTATGCCTTTTAGGAGTAGGGATAAATTAGGAAAATTTTTGCCAAATACCCCCACTACATCCAACAACCAACCTTCCCTCTTCTTCAGTGGTTGTGAACTAGAGGAACCCTTAGGTGAGTAACTAGACATATTTGAAGAACCTACAGGGGAAGAAGAAGAACCCATTTGTACCAAGGCAATGGATGAAAACAGAAATGACAGAGGGAATAGAGAGAGAGTTGAGGGTGCCTTCCCCATTAGAGAAACCAATGGGGACACTAAGATGAAAAAGATAAGCCCCTCCGCCCTTCCTAATTGCCATGGCCTGAGCACAGAAGACCCCGACACTTTCCTGTTTGAGTTTGTTGTTATATGCCAAACCAATGACTATACAGATGATGAGTAGCAGTGGAAACTGTTTCCATCTACCCTCAAGGATGTAGCTCTATGTTGGTTCATGGGTTTAGCTGGGGATAGCATCACAACTTGGGCTAAAATGATGGAAGCCTTCAACAATAAGTATCGAGACTACTGTATGTCTAAGGACACTAGAGAATAAATTTTTAGGATGACCTTAGGTAATGATGAATCCCTAGAGGATTATGAAGAAAGGTTCCAGCATAGTTACAAAAGGGCCAGGTGTACACTTCACCCTGAGTCACTTAAGCTGGTCCTGTTTAGAGGAGTAAGGGAAGACCTTTTGGATACACTACACTTGTTAGTAGGAGGAGATATATACCAGTTACCCTATGAGGATATCAAGATTGTCTTCAAAAACCATTCTAGGGCAGCTAGGAAAAAGGGTATTGGAAGTCAACCTATGGTCATTACATCCTCTTCCAATTCATCCATCAAGGGTGAAATTGGAAACATGTTGGAAGATTTCAAGAGGGAGATGTTGCAAACCCTTGCCTTACAAATGGATATGATGAACATTAGGAGAAATAAGGAGGAAGTTGAGAGATCTTTGGCCATTTTCTGTCCTAGATGCATCGGGAGGCACCCTAGGAATGAATGTCCATTGAATTCTATTGAAATTTTTTCAATATGTGAAGAAAACCACTCCACAGACAAGTGCCCTTCTTTTCCTGGACTCAAAGCTATATATTAAGGAGCTGAAGGGGTCACTAAGCATCTCTGTTACATAAACCAAAGGAGACCTCATGGGCCTAGGCCATACCAGAAGGGCATGCAAGGGTCATCTGATGGATATTATAACCCCAACCAGACCACATCCATAACTTCCTACGGACCCCCTGTTTATCCTTCCTGGTCTACACCTCCTCCTTGGTCCTTTGCATCTTAGTATCATTCCTAGCTAGCCAGCTAGTCATTTCAATCATATGCTCTGCCACAACCTTAGTGGAATGCACCGCCCCAGGGGTGGAGGCCCTAGTACAACAATGTTCCAGCTTTATTGCCTTCACCACCTACCCAACCATAGCTGCTAGAATCTTCTCCACCGAAACAACCCCAGATGTCCACCCAGTGAAATATGAACCTGAACAATAGAGAGGCATGTCAAGTATACAGTGGAGAGACATCATATCCAGCTTATGCTGTGAAGATCCAGGAAATTAACTTGAGATCTGGGAGAGTTCTCCCAGATAACCAACCTCCACCTCCACATAGGGAGGTTAAAGATGAAAGAGAGGAAATCATTCTTAAATTAAATCCATCCACTTCAAGATTCCACTTCTCCAAGCCATCAAGGATGTATCTATTTAAAACAAGTTAATTAAGGAGAAGTGTTTCAAACATCGAGGGAGGTGAAAAATAGATGCCCCTACCATTAATATCGTCAGGCAACTGTCCGACTTAATGTTGGGGCAGCTAATCTGTCTAAATTATTTGGACCCTGGAAGCCCTGTAGTAGATGTGCACATCAATGGCACCATTGTCCCAGACAATTTGATCGATATTGGGGGTGCCATTAATGTGATGACTAATGACACCATGCTCAACCTCAACCTCCAAGGTTCATTAAGAAAGACCATAACAGTCGTACAACTTGCAGACCTCTCCATAGTGACCCCTGAGGGGATTGTGGACGATGTGATGGTCTCCATTGACTCTTGAGAGTACCCTACAAATTTCTTAGTTCTCCAGCCTAAGGCTACGCTTACTGGTTACCCTCTCATCCTTGGAAGGCCCTGGTTGGCCATTATTGATGCTTACATCAGCTGCAAAGTTGGGAATATGACCATCAAGAATGGGCATATGTCTAGGTAGTCAATCCTATACCCTCTTGCTCAGCCATCTCTAGAGCATTATTTACCTTTATGGCTAGAAGAGGAGAAAGAAGATGAAGTTTATACTGCCCAACTGTATACATTAGAAACAAACATGGGAGGAGGACAATGAGATGAAGACAATTTGATTGAACACCTACTCCAAAGTCCAACTCCCAGTACATTGTCCCTAGAAGAAGTAGTAAAGGAAACCTAGAACAACCATCCAATTGATCTGTACATGGCTGATTCCAACCCTCTCCATGTCAAAACCATAGAATTTGGCCCTGAGAAAATTTTGAAAATCAATCCATCTGTTTCTGTTCTCCAAGAGGGGAAGTTGTGCAACATGCTAAATGAACATCTCAATTCCTTTGATTCGAGTTACAAAGAAATGAAGGGAGTACACCCCTCAGTGTGTACTCACCATATTTATATCAAGGAAGGTTACAAGCCAGTCTGGAAACGCCAAAGGAGGATGAATCCATCTCTTAAAGATAAAGTCAAAGAAGAACTGCAAAAATTGCTAGATGCAGGATTCATTTATCCTACCTCTGAGAGTGAGTGGGTCTCCCCTCTGGTGTTAGTTCCGAATAAGAATGGTAAGTGGAGGATTTGTGTCAATTACAGAGAACTAAACAAAGCCACAAAGAAGGAACATTACCCTCTACCTTTCATCGACCAATTGATAGATGGCCTGGCGGGGAAAAAGTTTTTCTCTTTTCTAGATGGATTCAACAGGTACAACCAAATCTATATTAGCTCGGAAGACTAGGATAAAACCACCTTCACTTGTCCTTGCGGAACTTTTTCCTATAGGGTTCTTCCTTTTGGCATATGCAACACTCCTACCACCTTTCAAAGAAAAGTCCTGAGTATCTTTGCTGAGTTGGTCCATGATGCGCTAGAAATCTACATGGATGATTTCACACCTTATGGGGGTGATTTCCAGGAGGCTTTTTCCAAATTAGGTAAGGTATTTTACAAATGCATTGAGATGAACCTATCCCTCAATCCTGAGAAATGTGAATTCTTGATGACTGAAGGGACCGTGCTGGGTCATTCAATATCTCAACAAGGACTACAGGTGGTCACCAACAAAATAGCTATTATCGAAAGGGTCCCACCTCCTCAAAAGCAGAGAGATGCTAGATGATTCCTAGGATTAGCTAGATACTACCAAAGGTTCATCAGGAATTTTAGCAAGTTGGCCACTCCTTTATTTGGGTTGTTGGCCAAGGACTCTACGTTTATATGGTCAAAAAGCTGTCAAGAGGCATTGGACATCCTAAAGAACAAGTTAACCACTGCCCTAATTCTCCAAGGCCCAAATTGGCCCTTCCTTTTCACATTCACGCTGATGCCTCACACAAAGCCATAGGAGCAACGCTAGGTTAGATAGATGAAAAATTGCCTTATGCCATTCACTTTATCAGTAATAATCTGTCAAAGGCCGAACTGAACTACCTAGTGACCGAAAAGGAGCTCTTAGCTGTTGCAAATTTATTGAACAAATTGAGGCACTATATTATAGGCTTTCAAACATTTTTTCATACTGACCATGCTACAATCAAATATTTAATGAATAAAATCGATGTGAATGCTCGTATTATAACATGGTTGCTTTTATTACAGTAGTTTGATCTAACTATTATTAATAAGCATGGTAAGAAAAATTTTGTTGCCAACCTTTTGTCCAAATTAACTTTTCCTGCAGGTGAAGATGGAATGGTCGATGACCAGTTACCAGATGAGCACTTATTCACCATTCCAGTTCTCTCTCCATGGTTTGTTGACATAACAAACTATTTGGTATCAGCACAGTTCCCACCGAACTTGTCCTCCAAAGAGAAAATCAAGACTATAAGGAAGATCACACCCTTCACTTGGATTGGGGGAAATCTCTTCAAACTTGGCCCAGATCGAATCTTGAGAAGGTGTGTCAGGGAAGAGGAAGTCTTTGACATCCTTTTGACCTGTCATGATCGGCCTTGTGGAGATCACTTTGTAGGGAAGAGGACAACATTCAAAGTGTTACAAGTAGGCTACTATTGACCCACTCTTCATTAGGATGTGAAAATATATACTAGTCAGTGTGATCGGTGCCAAAGGATGGGAAAACCTACTCGAAGGGATGAAATGCCTCTACAGCCTTAAGTGACTTTCGAGCCATTTGACAAGTGAGGCATGGGCTTCATTGGACCTATTGACCCTCCTTCCAAGAAAAACAATATATCATTATGTGCACTAACTATCTAACTAAGTGGGATCAAACCAATGCAATTAAGGTAGCAACAGAGGAGAAGGTGGTTGTGTTCTTAAGGGAGAATTTATTGTACAAATTTGGGTACCCTAGAGAATTGGTCACTAAACAAGGCAGCTATTTTACCTCCAACATGATTGAAGACTTGCTCAGCCAGCATAAGGTCAAGCATAGGACCTCCACTCCTTATCACCCACAAGATAATGGGTAAGTGGAGGTGACCAAGGGAGAGATGGAGGGCGTCTTGACCAAAGTGGTTAACAAAAACAAGAAAGATTGGGTAGATAGACTAGTTGAGGCCACTTGAACCTATAATACAACTAGGAAGACCACCACTGGATTCACACCCTATGAGCTGGTCTATGGGAAAAAGGCCCTGTTATCCATTAAGTTTGAGTATAACACACTAAGGATGGTAGCCCAACTAGATCTAGATATTAGCAGTGCATGAAAAGAGAGATTACTCCAGTTAAATAGTTTAGATGAGTTCAAAATGAAGGCCCTCCTGCACACAGAGGTAACCGAACTTCATAGGAAGACATAGCATGATAAAAACACCAAAGATAAAAAATTTCAAAAAGGTGATTAGGCCTTGTTATATGATTCCAGATATAAAGACTTTAAGGGCAAGTTGAGGACAATATGGCTAGGACCTTATGTTATAGAGAGATGTCATGATAATGGTTAAGTGCAGATTAGAGCCATAGATGAAGAGTCCATTACTTTACTTGTTAATGGACACCGATTGAAAGTTTACAAAAGACCATTGTCAAAGCAAGAGTTCATTCATGGTATCAATAAAACAGTGATGGTAGTGGAGCAAGTTTCAGCTCCTGCCTCATCAAATCATTGAGATGAAAAAAAGAGAAAGATAAGGACTCAGGTGAAAACCTCCACGAGGCGCCTGAGTCCCACTATTGGGTTGAAAACCTCTTGGGGCAACCTAATGGTGTCAAAAAAAAGAAAAAAGAAAAGAAAGGAAAATAAAAAGATCCCTGGGTGAAAACCTCTCTTGAGGTGCCCAGGGCAAACAGCTAGGATGAAAACCTCTCAGAGGCAACCTAATTGTTTTCCAAACAAAAAAAAGGAAGAAAAAATCATGAAAATTTCTATTTGCAGGTCAGCAAGGAGGACAATTACAGAACAAATGAGGATAAAAAAGGGACCTATTTCACTCACATTTTTTTTTTCCACTCGTTTTCATTCATCACTCCACCATTTCTTCCAATTTTTCACTCCTTTGCTTCAGTTTACAAGGGGACTGTGTTTTCTACAAGATCCCTATAAACCTATAGGATCCCCTGAAAACCTATTGGATGATCCTGTACGAATTACAGTTGCTCGAGAATCCTACAGAAGTGACCCTAGGGAAAAAAATGACCTGCTATGTCAAAGAAATAACACCCCTACATCACCATTTCATTACCATAACTATGTCCACTTTCATCACCCCTGCATTCACAATAGAAAAATAAGTTTCAAATACACACACACACACACATATATATATTTGTCACATTCTTCAAGAAAAAGAAAAAGAAAAAAATGAAATAGAGAGCAGAAGGGAGCAACACCTGAGTATGTCTCATTTCTCCACACTCCTATTCTTCCTCTCAATCCATGTCACCATCCTCAAAATCCTAGCAGAGTGTATGATTAAGAGTTCTGAGGGAGAAGCAGCTATAGGACATCCTGTAGGAAATCCTGTAGTAGCCTATCCCACAGAATACAAATCATGATTGTAGCAAGCTTCCAGCATAATGATCCAAGAGCAGAAGGAGCTCCAAAGCAGCACCAACACTAGCATCTTCAACACCAGGTATCTGCACATCAAAGGAATCATCAGAGAGTAATAAAAAATAAGAATAGCATGTAGCCAACACGCAGCAAGCACCTCCAGTCTTTAACATTTGTAGCAAGGGTTAGCTGCAGAGGTAAGTATCTTGCTCACTCTCTCATTTTCATAATGTAGTCAAAAGATGTAAAGGTTACGAGTAAGTTGGTTTATAAGCAGAAGGTGCCTAGTTAACTTGGCCACCTTTGTTCATTCAATGAAGACAAAATAGTTGGTCCTCCCACACGTGGCAACAGTCAAGTCAAAAAAGTAGAAGAGAACAACAAAAATAGTTAAGTCTACAGAGCCATGAACTGGGAGTTGATTACAAGGAGGGGGAAAAGATCAGGTGGTCATGGGGACCAACAGTCCAAAAATAGAAAATGTACCTCTGCTAGCAACACACCACCTCACATAACTCTGCCATAAGAAGAAATATTTTTTGATCACCATGCACTCATGCCTGCATTTCCTCGAGGCTTACTCTTGCAAAAGTCACTCTCATACCCAGGAAACCTGCAGAAGGGGAAAATTCCATCTGTCTCCTACGCGGGACTTCCTACATGATTGCACAAGAAATCCTATAGGATCGTACAAGAAACCTACAAGAT
Source organism: Pinus tabuliformis (assembly GCA_031772625.1). Classification (NCBI taxonomy): domain Eukaryota; kingdom Viridiplantae; phylum Streptophyta; class Pinopsida; order Pinales; family Pinaceae; genus Pinus; species Pinus tabuliformis. The sequence goes on from CM062804.1 coordinate 186,063,119, forward strand.
ACAGACAGACAGTTTACAAGCTTGGCCGAGAGGATTTTCAAAGGGGAAAACATGGGGGTTGGCTATAATAAACACTATGAAGAGGTAGTCTCTATAATTCCTTCCCTTTTTCAAGGAGAATTGAACAGAATATCCCCTAATGGAGAGTGAATTTGGTAGCTGTGTAAGGGAATTGTCTCCACAGTTCTTTCAGTTATTTACTTCTACATTCAAAAATTTGTGTCAACCATCTCAGCTCCTCCAAATTCATCAACAAAATGACAAGGGGGTTCAATAGAAGGGAACCCATTAATATTGTGAGAATCCACCAACACCGTCAGCTATTAGAAATCTTCACAAGACATAATTGGATGGGGTATTTTGAAAAATTAGGAGGGTATGATGATGAAGTGGTTCGAGAGTTTTCTCTCTCCTTCATACCACTGACCAGAATTCATGCCATTGTTGTGGTGAGAGGCCTCTCCATATATCTCACCGCTATAATCATAAGCATAATTTCCACACTTCCCCTAGGAGTGCCTGGGAGAAAGGAAGACAAGGGAGATAGCTAGATTGCCATGAAGAAGTTATTTTTAGAGGGAGAATATCCTGTTGAGCAAGCCTATCATACCCGTGGAATGAGGTGAGCTACCACCTCATCCAATACATCTCATGTGAGGGTAGGTATAGTGTGGTTTATGGGTATCACTTTAGGTTTCTTGAAGAATTGAGGTTTGGAGCAGAAACACCTCCTCACCACAGGCTAAACATACAATACTTCCTTTTGCAATCATTGATAGACACAAGCATAAAAGTGCAAGAGGGAAATCACCAACAATTAGCCCACCATGGGTTAATTAGAATCATCATAGAAGATTCCCTCCACAACCTCAGAATCCAATGGGAAATTTTCAGAGACATGCAGACAGAGGAGGATATCAAAACCCTCACATATGACATAAGTCCTACTGTCATTGAAAAGGATGAGGAAGAAACTAAAATAGAGGGAGAAGAAGCAGAGAGGGATGAAGATGAGACAGATGAGGAGGAAGAAGAGGAGAAAGAGAAGGAAGAGGATGATTAAATAGAGGAGGATGACAAAGAAGAGACTGGTAAACAAGATGAGGAGCTAGAAGAAGAAGAAGAGGAAAAATAGAGAGGAAAAGGGTAATGAAAAAGAGGAGGAAAAAGACAAGGTGGAGTCACCTACAGTGTCTCCAAAGGCCACTGAGAGAGAAGCAGTAGCTGCCCTCACTGCTCTTAGCACCCCTATGAAACAAAAGGAAAAATTCAGAGGCATACCCCCTTATATTTTAGGAAAAGGAAAAGCACAAGGATAAGGTAGGGGAAACCCCAAACACCAACCAAAATTCCCATTGTGATTGATGACTCACCTACATAGCAGGAGAAACTGCCTCCTCCTAAGTCTCCTATAACCTATGTGAGAAGGATTATAACTAGATTGACCTCATCCAAAGGAAAATCAATCCTACAGGATACACTACAAGACCTACAAGAAGTTGAAGCAGTCCTACAGTATACTCTGTTAAACCTATAGGAGACTCAAAAATTGGATAAGGAGGGAAGCCTGCAGTAAGAAACTAAAGAAGAGGACCCAGAGTTGAAGGAACCTAGTCCCCAACCTAACCTTGACTCTTAATACAGATTTCTTGAAGGGGGTAGGGTTATTCCACAAAAAATTTCTATTCCACTATTCTTTGAGCTTGAGAAGGAGAGAGCCAGAACTCATCGTTGGATGCAGATTGCCAATCTAAGGGGGTGGAAGACACTGGTGACATGGAGGAGAAGCTCAAGGAGATGGGCAAAGAATTAAGTAGCTTAAGTGACAAACAAGCCATAATGAGAAATAAGTTAGAGATAGAAAATGCATGGTTGAAAGGACAGCTACAAGAAAGAGAGAACCAATTGGCATGTATGGCCAGTCTCTCTTTGGAAGAAATCTAGTGTAGGATGCCACCTAAATCCTATGCCCTATACCTCAAGGAATAGTGGCTGCAATTTCAGATCAAGACCCTAGCATAGAGAGGCACTATGCCATTTCAGGATTATATACAGTTCATTGATCTTTGTGATCAATGTACAATGGAAGGCAGGGCCAAGATGTCTGAGTTGTATTTGCATAACATGGCCTTAATACACATGAATGTATGGGACCCTAATGCCAAGCTAGGATATTTAAAGTTGATGGATTTGGCATCATGGATGAACCAAGAGGAAGCAAGGGCTGCAGAAATGAAGAAGATATTGACAAAAGAACAAAAAAATCCACTTATGATCAGAGTTGAGCAGTCCAATCCAATGGCCCTCATCAACACACATAATTTAATTACAAATGATCCTCTTCCTGCACCCAGGTATCTTGCTACCCAAGAGAAATCAATTTCACATTTTGAGGACATGTTCAAGTTGTTAGGGGATGATAGCATACATTATTGCCTCAGGATATGGAACACATTGCATACATTTTAAAGATAAGAGAGTACCACTCTCCTCAAATAATGAAAGAAGCATTGAACAGGACACCCATGTATAAGCAGTCCACGAAAAGGCTCAAAGTCAATTGGTTTGGCTTGAAACTCAGACCACCACTACTCTTACGAATGCTAGAAGGAAGGGAGGAAGAAGAATAAAAGAGGCAGTGGGAGGAGGTAGAAAAGCAAATAGGTTTCTATGAACAAGAAGAGGAAACCACAGTAGAGGCGTGGGATGTCAGGGAGGCCACTAGAGCTATGAAGGACATGGATATTGATTGAGTTGCTCAGAGGATCAGCAACACTTTCAGTAGGGGGTGATGACGAGCCTCATCATTGGATAATTATATGGGCCTTAATTCACCTCCTATCTTAGTCAAACCAACTTTTCTCACAACTTATTACAAGTTTTGATTCTATTTTGTTTAATGAGATGAGTTAAAGTGAGATAAAATGCCTAGTGGACTAATATGCATTGAATGCAGGTTTGGAAGAGAAAATCAAGGAATTTTGGAAAGGACTAAGGTTTGAAACTCGAAAGGGACAAGGGAGAGATATTGTAGGAGGTAAATCCTCCTCATTTACTCCTTTCCCATTTGAATATTCCTTCATTAATCCCACTGGATCGGAGTGCAAGCAGCCAAGCCATTAAGATTAGAAGGCAGCTTAGCAAGTGATAGAAAAGGAGTAGTTCATCTCAAGTATGGGAGCTGAACCTCTCTAAATTTAAGAAGTCGTTGGATAGTTCAGTTGTGTAATTAGAGAGTCCTAGAGCCTCATTAGGATTCGAGTTTTTGTTGTAAAACTCTAGCTATTTTCGAGCTCCATAATTGTGGAAGACTTTTTTTGATGTAATTTTCTGTTTTGGCAATAAGAATGATTTTGTTCTTGATTCAGCAATGAGTTAACTCAGAGGGTTGAAGCTCTTGGGTTAGAGCCCAACCCTAGCATCAAAGGCTCCTCTTCTTGTATATTTATAGATTCATGGTTAAACTGTTGTTAGAATTATTTCATTGCAAGTAGTGTAGATTTGATTAATTGTTTATTAGTTTGCTTCCATTTGTGCCTTACTTCAGTAGCAGGATAGAAGGGATAAAAGAGGCTCTACAAAGTTGTGAGTAGGTGTCTTGGCCTCACTTCTTCCTTCTAGGATCATGATTTGAGGAAAATACCCTTATGTAGCCCAAAAAGACAAATTTCCATTTCCTTCATGATATTTAGAATTTGTTGTACTTAAGCTAGCATTTGATTAGTTTTTCAAAGTAGGATTTCATTTCCATCTCTTCTACCTTCATTCCTGCAGTAGATCTAATCCATGACTCCATGTTATTAAGCTATTTCTTCATGCATAAGGTAGACAATTAGTTCATTAAATTTTGCTTTTCTAGTTCATGAGCATTCTTCTTGTTTACATGAATTTTTGGAAATTACACATGTTTGATGTAGAGTAGGCACTTCAGAAGTAGACCAAGATCTCATAGCAAGCAACCACCTTCCAACTTCATTCACCCATAAGCATTCCTATTTTTCATCAAAACCTTCACCAATTTCATCATTTTACATAGAAATTTCCTTAAGCATTTTGAGCGAATCCAACCATCTCCTAACCTTGGTTTTGGATTCTGAGTGATCCTAGGCCTCCTCTCACTCCATTCTGCCTTTAAACCACCTTCCCTAAGATTTCCATCACATCCAACACCCATCAATTTTCTCACGGCTACATCATGTAGAAATATAGGGAATCTTGTAGGCTTCTAGTACATCGTGTAGGGTTTCTTGTAGTGGCCTGTTTTAAGGCTGAATTGAGGGAAAACCTTGAGGAAGCCTCTGAAGGTCACCCAAGGGTCCCCGAAACCTTCCAGCCATCTCCTGAACCTCCAATCCATTCATCAACACCTCTAAACCATCTGCAACATCATCAAAAGAGATTAGTTTGCACACTTGACTTTTCATGAAAAGCATAAAAAGACAAAACATATTTCTTACAGTCCTTTACATGCATAGAAATTCTGTTTGATGTTCTTAACTTCCATGCTTAGTATAGTAGCATTTTTTTCATGTTAATTTAGAATCATTTCAAAGCATATCTCTTGGCAATTAATTAGGAAATAATGTGCCCTAACAATGAATTTCAGTCTCTTTCAATATTGCAGTAGATTAGCTCTCTCTTAGAGTAGCTTTATCTTTCTTTCATCAAGGAACCAAGCTTCTTCTGAATTCATAGAATTTTGGCTTGCAAACCCTAGTGGTCTCTCCAGCTGAACAGTGAAAAAAGGCAGAACCATCACTTTTACTTGTGTATATAGCATTGTCGCCTCCAATTTTGTACAAACCCTCAGTTGATAAAGTAAAGTTGGTAGCTCTAGGAGTTGCAACATTCTTTCTACAATACTGGTGCTCACCAGGATGCAGTAGTAATGAAAACTGAGGATGAAACCAGGAAAAGGTTAAACACAAAAGAAAATGAGAGAAAAAAAAAAGATATGGGAATATAGAAGAACGAGAAGAGAACGAGAAACGATCTATAAAACATAGGAGAATTTGAACATGAGTTCTCTGCATGCAATTCTGATGAGAAGAGATGATAAGGGAATTGACTCTTGATCCCTAGAAGCTGTGGGTTGAGCATCTAGTCTCGGGAGCCCTGAAATAGCTTAGGGACCCTAGAGGCTAAGGGTTGAGATAAATCCTTGGAGCCCTATAACAACTTGGGTCCTAGAAGGTTATGGGTTGCGAGAAATGTCTTTGGATTCCTATAACAACTCGGGTACCTTAGAGGCTATTGGTTGAGATAATAAACTTTGGAGCTCTGTAACAACTTGAGTAGAGGCCATCCTGAAGAAGAAGCCGAGGAAGACTAGAATGAAGACTAATGGTTAATACTCGTATGGAACAACAAATTATGGACTCCTTAGAAGTGGGTGAATCACTGTGTGAGCACCTGGGGGTGAGGTTGGAAACCTATGAAATCTCATTTTCAACCAAGAAAACATATACCAACTTCTGGGATTGAGGAAGGAGGTCCTCTAGAGTCTCGAAATTCAGTTTCAGATTGGCAAGTTAGTCCCTTATGCGAGCATCCCCCATACTCTGGAATTTGGGTCGGGGATGATAGTTGCAAGCAAGTGTGGCTGCAACTATCTACGATTGGTTGGAAAGTCCTCGTCCCAAACTCAATTTCCCTACCTACTGCAAGATAAGTAACTGTGTATTCAATTTAACATACGATGAATAATGTTACTGTTCTTATGGATAATGGTTTGAATATAGGTATTAGATTGTACTGGTGAAGAATATATTATGCATTATATACCTTGTGCATTTTGATATGTATTAAATGGTTGAATCTATGTATGAATCTGTGTAGAATATTTGCTCAAATATGTAAAAAACCTAAAAAGTGAAAATATTTTAAGAATTGCTAAATGGTAGGCATGAAATATCCAGTCCATAAATGTATATTAATCAAACAACAACTGAGACCAAGTTATAATACTATATCAATCCATGAAATCTTTGGTCAATAATGGGTTTTGTGACCCTTTATTAATATAATATTACAAAGAGAGAGACCTTCTGCATAGTAGGGTTTATATTCACTCGTGAGTCATTCGTGGTCATGGTGCATGTTGTTATGTTGGCTCAATGAGCACAACTCTAACATCTCAGGGAGTTTTCCCTGGTATCAGTTGAGCCACCTACTTTATCTAAATGTCTTTTAGCCTTGCATTTTGTTGTGGTAAAACACAATCCCCCCATTTTTTATTTATGTACTTCAATAATGGGGACCCTTTCTATTAATTTTTGGCTAAACACCTTCTATGATTTTTATTAAGTTAATTATCCTGCAATTTTGTCATTTTAATTTTTGTAAGATTTCATTTTGATTGTTTCATTGAATCCAACTTTTCACAAGATTTCCATCAATATATTTTTCGACTCATTTGGTCAACCAGTCTGTAAATGGCGCTCCTTTGAAGTTTAATCGTTTTTTCGCCTGGACTAAAAATATAAATAGCTATAAAATATTCCAATTTTTGTAACTAATTAAGTTAAATAGTCATTCATTGTAAATATTGACTTTTATTTAACTTTTATTAATTTTTCATTTTTCATTAATGGTCCTACAAAATGACCCGGCTAAATCATACAACAGATGAAATCATGTTTCGAAATCTTGGTAATTTACTCCAATTTATTATTTTAAAAAAAATTGACAAGACCGAGTTCTCAAAATTTCAAAATGGTTATAGTTGAATTTGTAGGATTAATAATTCACGCAGGCCCCACTCATCTTCATTAATTTAATAGCCCCCGATACCCAAATCACAAAAAAACTTATATATAAAAAAAATTATATCACGAAAAATTTCTCGCAAACAATTTCCCGCAAAATCTTCTTGCATTAATTTCAAAAGCCTTAACATTTCAAAACATAGAAATGTGATAAGCTGAAGTGATAATTATGAAGTCTTTCGTTTTGTTTGGAATTTTTTTTAAAATAATCAAAAAATTTCATGCAATGCGATATTGCGATATCACATATCACATATCGCAATTTTATTAAGATTGTCAATTTAAACATTTTAGGATTTCTGTTTGGAAAAATGTGATGGGGGTGAAATTTTTTAATACAAAGTTTTTATTGATCACCTTTTGACTCCTATAGCTCCACCTCACCTCATCCTCCACTCACTTCACACTCCACTCACTTCCCTCCTCCACCATTCCTCTTCACGTGGATGGAATTAATGGATTTTGGATTGATTTCAATGGTTTGTATATAAAATGTCTATTTTAATATTATATTTATATTATAATAATTATATTATAATTATAATATTTATTATAACTTTAATATAATTTAAATTATAATCACAATTAATCAATAATTAATTAAAATCTAATTTAGGATTAGAATTTAATTAACAAATTATGATATTTTGGCCCAGGCAACAGAAATTCCAAAATTCTGGCAGTTTTGACTCATCAACTTTGGAGACCTATAGATTAAGTTTTACTTGGCCAAATGAGGCCCAAGATGACTCATTGGAAAGATAAAATCATGGAAAACATTTCTTAGGAGGAGTCACTAATAGATTTTACAATTTCTTGGTTCTAAAAATAGGCAAAAGATCAAGCTCCGAATTTTTAAACAAAATCAATTTTCTGAGTTTTATTCTCTGCATTTTCATTTGCCCAAACCTCTTCTGAATGCAGATCCATTCGTCAATGATATCTTTGGCCAATTAAATCATTACAGGAATCAATAGAAAGATAAAATTTCATTTTCAATTATTTATTTAATTGAAATCATCTAGATTTGTTTCAATTGTAGATTTGGCATTTTAATTTTGTTTTGATTTGTTTTTACAGGAAAATAGTTGAAAAGATGAGGAGAATAAGATCTCAATCAATGAGAATTCTCCAACAATTGAAGAATGAAATTTTGAGCAAATGAAAATTGATTGAGCAGATCTTTTCTTCAACAAAATTTCTTGTTAAGAATTCCCTTGCAAATATTATAAATAGCAGATTGCAAAATGCAATAAGGGCTTCTCTCCTCTACAATTATGGAATTCTAAAAGCACTTCTGTAATAGGGATTTAGAGTTGTAGGTGGAAGGAGAGGAATCTCAGATCTGGAGATTATTGAGATTTTTCTTTTACATTCTGAGTTATATATAATGAATAGAGTTTGCACTATTGTAGCTCTGGTTTTGAAAAGAGAAGCTCAGGCAATGTAAAGGACTATTGGAGACCAGAGCTAGAGAATGGATTCAATAAAATTGGTATTTCGATTATTATTATTTTAAATACTTGTTTCATTTTATGATGACATGAATGTGTCAGTTTACTTACATGTTTGTGAACTTTTATCGATATGGGTAATTTGTCTCAATTTTATGTTATTATGTATCTCCACTCATATGGATTAAATTCTGATTTATGAGTAATTATTTACTCATAAATCTGTCTTATAAAACTGATTTATTGAATAGTGATATGTTGTGAACTTCTTCTGGATATTATTATTTAATTATTTAAGTTCCTGATTAAATGATCAATATCATTTTGCGAACTTCTTCATGAGTGTTTTTGATTGATTATTTCAGTTAAGAGGTATCAATAGGATGTGTTCTGGTATTCATAATGGCATTTAATTGAACTACTTCATTAGTTTGATATTCATTAAAATCCAGACATATTTAAATCCCAATACTTTAAATATCTTTCTCTTAATTGGGTTAGATCTATATCTTCCTAATTGAGATAGGATTAAGATTCCTCCTTTTGCCTACATCTTAGAATAAGTTTGCATTTAGATTCATTTCTACATTCTTTTAAGTCCTCTTCCCAAAGAGGCAAATTTTAATAGTGGCTTGGATGAGCCCCAGATCATCTTAAGGATCAATTTCTTTCCCGATCAGCAAGAGGGTTGATCTGATGTCTCTTCTCCATTGCTGAATGAAAGTCATATTTTAAAACCATTGGAGATTGAGAGAAGGTAACTGGACCTAGTTGAACCAGTCAGAACCACCATTCCAAAAACAAAGGAGTTGCTTTAAGATCCAGATAGGGTGGTCATCCCCCATGTTGTTGCAGCGATTTTTGAGGCTTCAACATTTTGGCGCTAGAAGGAGGGCCTGAAACTTGTTGTCTATTAGAGTCTTTTGAATTTTAACATTTTATTTAATCACAATGACTCTTATTAAACTTCCAATTTGGAGTTGTATCCATGGACGTGCATCTTCCAATACTCCACCCGAAGTGGTAAGACTCTTGTCTCAGGTAAAGTTTAATGGTAAGAGAAATTCTTTTGATTTTAATCATACCTTTCAATTTATTAAAAGAACTCCAAATTATAATTTTCAAGGAATTGATGAAGGCATTTTATGCAGAATGTTTACTCCCACATTCGTGGCAAAAGCCAAAAACTGGTGTCGAACTCTTCCTGTTGCCTCAATTCACAATTGGGATCAATTTGTTACAATTTTCATTCGTAAATTTGACGGCTATGATTATGAATAGGTATGTGATGAAATTTAATATCTACGAAGGTTTGAAAATGAGTCTGTTATTGATTTTAATATTCGATTCCGTTTGAATTGTTTAAAATTTAAAGTCGAAGATGAACCTCTGGAAGAAGAATCATTAGATTGGTTTGAACATATTTTTTCTCTTCCTCCCATCCATAATCCATATGAAATTAGTTCACGCTTTGTTCCATCCCCTTCCAACATAAATGAGAATTCCAATATGGATGTGCAAATAAATTTTGATGAAGTGGTCTCAAAAAGCTTGGAAAATAATTCTATCCAAATGCAAGAAGACAACAACAGCAATTTTGGAGAAAGAGATGCCTTGAAATCTGAAAATTACTCTACATTGAATTCAGAAAATCAGATCGCAAATCAACAAGTACAAGCAACAATCAAAGTAACCAATAACATAAAAACTACTATACAAATTTTTGAATTCTTTCATGATGGGAAAAAGCAAAACTCAGAGTAGTGAAACAACCTTCTTCAAGAAAGCATGAGTACATAAAGGAAGGATTTAGAATCTGAAATTTATAATGAACAAAATTCACAAGAGTTCTCAAACAGAGAAACTTTTAAGTTCATTATTTCTGATTCTCATTTTTCCCTTTATTCTGATATTTTTACTGATGGTAATTTTTCTCCTCTTGGTATTAATGATATTTTAGAAAATATAGAGACTAATCTAAATGAAATGCCAATTCGTTTTTATCAAGATATAAAAACAATAATTGATCATTCTTTTGGCATTAATAAACATGTACTGTATATTCCTTCTTGTTTTGATATATTGGATGAGATCAAAGGGAATTCTAATAAATATTGTGAAGTCATTTATGATAATTAATCTGACATTGAAGGTGTTGATTTGTATTGTTCTCACGTCAATCCTCATGAGAAAATTCAAAACACATGTGAGGATGAGGAACGCTTTAATTTAGAAATTATTCCAACTAATCCTCATTCTTAAGCAACAAATTATCTTCATGATTTTGACATCCAAGAAATCATTCCAATTTATGATTCATATCATGATCAACCTCTCATTCCTATTCATGGTCATAATTCTCTTTCTAATTCATTAGTTGGAATTGGCAATCATTCAAATTCCATTATTCTGGCCAAATCTTGTGAAAATGAAATTATTTCAAAACAATCCCAATTGTGTTGTAACATTAGTTATACCAATAGTGATTTTATTTTATTTTTGTTTCCTCACTTATTTTGTTTAAAATCAGATTGAACTTCTGATTTTATTTTTCAAATTTTTGATACCTTACGCTAGCATATTAAACATTGCACTATCAAACCCTCAATTGATGCATTGCCCTATTAGGAAATTGAAGTTTCATATTATAATCATGAACATCAAAAGCTATCAATATTTCAATTTCAATCGATGCTAATTTTTTATCAAAAGCTTTTATCTTCTCAAAGGCGATATCAACAAGAGAGTGTATTTTTACAATCTGACCAACAATCTAATTCAGTTAATAATCTTCCATTGTATCTAATAGATTTCCATCCATTTTTCATTAACTCATTTGAAAAATATTTGGGAAGTTTTCCTTCATGGAATATTGTTAATCATTTAACACTTACACATAACACTAACAAATTTTTTCAGGCCTGTGAATCTAAAAGCTCATGTTCACAATTTGGCCTGTTATCTTCTCTTTTTAATCGCTTCCAATCATTAATGGAAATCCATTCATATTTCTATGATCCAATTGAAATCCAGTTTGAAAGGGTATTTCAAAAGAAGGAGATTTTAAATAAGTTGCTAACAATAACTATAAATTCTTCTTTTATATTTAGTTTTCTTACTTTAATTAGATTTGTATTTCTATTACTAATGTTTGAACTATACATATATGCAAGAATTAAAATGAGAGAGTGGTTACATTGGAAATATGACTATACCTAGCCATTTTCATGTATATAGTTAGGATTGGAGTAACATTAATGTAGTTAGTTTTCTTTTATAGTTAATTTATTTTTAACAATTCTATAGATAAAAATAAAGAAAGAAATCAACCCTTCTCATATCATATACATGTTCAAAGAAATATTTTCCTCTCATCGGAAACTTTTTATTTTTGCTTCCCATATTTAAATCAAAAATTTCTTGCAGCAGTACCTCTACCCATGACTACATCTCTACCTATTTCGAATAATGTCTTGACTAAATTTAATTGAGAATGAACTTGGCACACATCACCTGAAGGCCACTTTTCTCTGTTTCATCATTTCCTTCTAAGATTTTCTTCTTAGATTTTTATGTTGAAATTTTCGATGATGCAAAAGCTTCTTGATATCATTGTCTCATAAAATATATGATTGTCTAAGCTTGCAAGCTTAATGCCAATTCGATTATTATTAATCAATCTTACTTTTTGTTGCAAACACATGAAGTTCATGTTATCTTCCTCAGAATTTGTTAAAATGACCTTAAGGGTGTTCATTTTGTTGTGTGCACACATTTGAATTTGTGTTGATATTCTGTCATAATCAGTGGCTTTATTCTATTCTGATCTTTAGTTTATTATTTGATGCTCTAATATGCACCATATTTATTTACTAAAGACATTATTGCACAACCACCGTAACAATACATACTTCGGTTAAGTTAATTCGGAATGAGAAAAGGTAATAACTACTGTTGCAATTCAAAAGGGAGCATATTTTCATTTACATTTTTAGTGAATTCTATGAATTTCAGATTTCCTGAACATGAATAACTGATTTTCTTTTAGCTAATTGCACACTCTAGTTTAGAATAAATAATCAGATGATTTTGAACAAAATCCAAATTTTGAGAAATCCATGGAATAAATTGAAGATTCATGAGATAAAATTTACAGACAATTTTCTTCTAGGTACGCATTCATCAGTTCATTTTCATCTATTGTTGGTTTTTCCTTTTTCCTTAGTTTATTTCTTATTCCTGTTCTATTCCATTTGTAGGTTTTCATTCATTTTTGAAACTTGAAGTAGCAAACCCATTTCAAATCCACAAAAGGTTCAGGGAAATTTTGTTTGCTATTCATTAGAATTTGAGCATTCTTTAATTTTTCTTTCATTCATTAGAAAATCCAATAGGCCTTTAAAACATTATCGCAAAATTCATATCAGAATATTTCAACTTGAATTTCATATCATTGATACTACGATGAATATACATTTGTGATATTCCCTTCCCGCTCATCTTCATCAATTATTTCATTTTAATATTACATCATCCATATCACAACTATTTGTATCGCAATATTCCATCGGAAGCGACTCTTAGCATTTATTGATAAAAAATTGCTGATACAAGACCTTTGATGTTCTTTTACATGCCTCTCTCACAAAATTCCACAATTATCATATCGTATATCGCATTTCGCATTTCACATATCCGATAGTTGACTTTGCCAATATTGCTATGTTCACACAATTCCAGACCCGATATAAAATTTAAATCAAGTTCATTAAAAATATCGTGTCCATTCAATTGCAATAATGGTAGGGGCATATGTTTAAAAGTACTGATGTTTCAGATCCGATACGATATTAAATTCACATAATAAATTTATCGGGTCCGTTCTTCATCACACATAGGCATATCAACAATGTTACATTATGTACTTAAATTTGTTGATCGCCAATTTCTTTTGAGATCCAAAACCGATCCCACCAGTTTACCACATCATCCATCACATCCCCGCAGTCGCAGAATAATATCGGCATTTCCAACATGACTATTTCCCAATGTCCCAATATATCGATATCGCAATCGCTTCATCGTAATTTTTATTATATATGCTCATATCACAATTCTGAACCTGCGATGTGCGATGTGACTATTCCCCAATCCCCGATATAATGATTCTTCGATATTGCCATTGCCCCATGGCATTGCATATTTTCACATAGCATATGTCCATATCACAAATTTTCCACCGCAACAAATATATCGCATCGTAAAACTCAAATAAAGCCTTATCTTAAGGTTTTCCGATGCGATATACATTTATACATGCCCCTTTTCCATTAACATTCAATCGTTATATCTCATATTAGCAAAGGTAAAAAGTCACAGATTGAAATTAATGTATGCGGAAGAAACTTGTGATGTGAAACATCCACTGAGGCATTGCGTTGTATAAAACATTTTAAGGCAATCTTGGGTAATAACTATGGTATTAAAGCAATTGATAGGAAATTTGCAACAAGTTTAGATCATTTCGATTGCTCTTATATTTCACTTTTAGATATTTCACTCCATATTTAAATATGAAATTTAAGACCTTCCCATCTATACATATAAATTTCATTATCTCGGATTTGTTCTTAATTCTGGACAATTTATGGAAATGGAGTTGATATGAAACTTATAATATTATGAGAAAATTCACCATTGCAAGAAGCATAATTTCATTCTCATTTCTAATGGATTTGTTTTACTTTCGGTTCCCTGAACACAAAGCATTATCTCCTTATAGTTTACTACTTGCTTGGGTTTAAATAAAACAAATAATTTTTTTGGGTTATAAGATTACGGTTAGTTCAACTTCTTCATGCTTTTGATTCTAGTTAAAAGAAGAAGTTAGCTAGCATTGGAAAAGATGATACCTCATAGGTAAGATTAAATGCAATTCTCCAATGGTAAGTTTCATATACCCACTTTCAATTATTTTCATTACATTACTTTAGTTTCATTTTTGTTTTTAAATTCTTCTAATATAAAAATCTGTTTTGCAGCTCTTCATAAAAGCTTTCAATCCTCAACCATATCAAATTTTGAAGCCCTATACTCTTTTCTTGGTTTGCTTCCAAGAAGCAGCGATAATCTTCGTCCAAACAGCTACACTAGGAAGTTTACGAACCTTTAGTTTGTTTCTTTAAGAATTCCTTTTATTAGAAAATGATTAAGATGATACTTTGAAACAATAAGATTGACATCAGACAGAAATTTTTTCATTGTGGCTTAACTTTATCATCAATGCAATCTCAAGCCTAAAACACTTATAACCATGCAAGGTAAAATTTATCTGAATCTCGACATAAGAAGGAATGGTTACATGATTATTTTCTTTTACTTCTTTTTGTTGAGACATTGGTATAAACATTCTTATTGGAGTTTATCTTTTAAAAACTTGGATTTTCTTTTCTGCTCTTACATTTTTCATTTTTATTTTTGTTTGTTGATTTCTTTTGTCATTTCAGGTTAGGAATTATTTTCCTATTATTTTTCAGTTTTGATTTTGGTGACTATGCCATAATTTATACAAAAGGCGTTTTTGTTACTTAACAATGGTCGACATACGCAGAAAAAGAATGTTAATAGTCTACTATTGGCTTTTTCTTAAATCTCTTAACAAAGATTGCTTTTCTTATTATAAAGGTAAACATACTTAGGGAAGAGATTATGAAACAAGAGAAGTTGACAAAGTATCATAAAATCTGAGAAATTTGTTTTTTCTTCAAAATTGTAATTATTTTAAGATTTCAATATTTTATTAAGACCTTTCAAAATTCTATTATCAATCAAGAAAAGTTAATTTTAACCAAGTAAAGACACTTTACATCAAAACACCCTTAACTTTGAAATTGTCATTCTTAACCCTTAAGGAGTCAATAATTCTCCCTATCCAAAAAGTCTTGTTTTCTAGAGTATAATCCAAAATTATATTTAAACTTAAAAGATAAGAGGTCTCATCATGAGCCTGCCTACCATGATCATAGGGGAGAAATAAGCTGACATTACCAACACTGCTAAATAAACCAGGGTAATGGCTTATGATTGCAAACAATTATAATACAAGGGGTCTCATCAAGAGCCAAATTGTTCAGTCCAATTATAACTAGTGAATAGCATTGTAAACTATCTGACTACCAAACCAAGACAATGGCTTTTAAGAACTAAAAATAAAAAAAAATACAAAGAAAATAAACATATATATATGGATTTATCTATAGGTCAATAATTCTTAAATAGATGGGATTATGAATCATTGATGATCAAAAAGGTAACCCTGTCGAGACTATAGATGTTTGTTGGTAGCAATGGCTCTACCTATGACAAATGAGTATATTTTAAAATGCTAAGTTGTAAAGTTACCCTTGCTTTATCTCTACATCTAATTCAAGACTGATATAGAGTTATTAGATATTTTGATTTATGTGTAATTTTAAGAAAAAAATACAGTTAGATGATTCTTGTTTTTATTCAGACTAATGAACCTAGTCAAACATTTCAAAAATAATTCTCTTCTTTAATTATTTTTACTTTAATTTTAGGAAAATCTCATTCATATAAAATAGAGATAACTGGTTCTTCTCCCGTGTGTCGCCATTGTTGTGGTAAAACACAACCCCCCCAATTTTTTATTTATGTACTTCAATAATGGGGACCCTTTCTATTAATTTTTGGCTAAACACCTTCTATGATTTTTATTAAGTTAATTATCCTGCAATTTTGTTATTTTTCATTTTTGTCAGATTTCCATTTTGATTGTTTCATTGAATTTGACTTTTCACAAGCTTTCCATCGATACTTGTTTCGACTCATTTGGTCAACTGGTTTGTAAATGGCACTCCTTTGAAGTTTGATCATTTTCTCGCCTAGACTAAAAATGTAAATAGCTGTAAAATATTTCAATTTTTGTAACTAATTAAGTTCAATAGTAATTCATTGTAAATATTGACTTTTAGTTAACTTTTATTAATTTTTCATTTTTCACTAACGGTCCTACAAAATTACCAAGCTAAATCATACAACGAATTAAATCATGTTTCGAAATCTTGGTAATTTACTCTAAGTTATTATTTTAAAACAAATTGCGAAGGCCGGGTTCTCAAAATTGAAAAATGGCTATAGTTCAATTTGTAGGATCAATAATTCACGCGAGCCCCACTCATCTTCATTAATTTAATAGCCCTCAAGACCCAAATCACAAAAAACCTATAAAAGAAAAATTCATATCGCGAAAAATTTCCTGCAAACAATTTCCTGCAAAATAATTCTCGCAAAATCTTCTCGCATTAATTTCAAAAGCCTTAACATTTCAAAACATAGAGGTGTGATAAGATGATGCAAGAATTACGAAGTCTTTCGTTTTGTTTGGAATTTGTTTTAAAATAATCAAAAAATTTCATGCGATGTGATATTGTGATATCGCATATTGCATATCGCAATTTTATTAAGCTCCTCAATTTAAACATTTTAGGATTTGCGATTGGAAAAATGTGATGGGGTAAAAGGTTTTAATACAAAGTTTTTATTTATCACCTTATGACTCCCGTACCTCCACCTCACCTCATCCTACCTCACGCTCACCTCATCCTCCACTCACTTCACCTTCCACTCACTTCCCTCCACCATTCCTCTTCACGTGGATGGAATTAATGGATTTTGGATTGATTTCAATGGTTTGTTTAATGAATTTTGGATTGATTTCCATGGTTTGTATATAAGATGTTTAATTTAATATTATATTTATATTATAATTATAATATTAATATAATATTATTACATGTTAATTAATTTCTGTTAAATCATTTCTATCTTAATTAATTCTTGTAAATAATTAATTTAAATTGTAATCACAATTAATTAGCATTAATTAAAATTAATTGTATATATTAGTTAATTAATAATTAAGTTAGAATTAATTAGTAATTTATTAAAATCTAATTTAGGATTAGAATTTAAGTAACAAATTATGATATTTTGGCCGAGGCAACAGAAATTCCAGAATTCTGGTAGTTTTGACTCATCAACTTTGGAGACTCATAGATTAAGTTTTACTTGGCCAAATGAGGCCTAAGACAACTCATTGGAAAGGTAAAATCATGGAGAATATTTACGAGGAGGGTTCACTAACACATTTGATCATTTATTGGGTCTAAAAATAGACAAAAGATCAAGCTCCGAATTTTTAAACAAAATCAATTTTCTGAGTTTTATTCTCTGCATTTTCGTTTGTCCAAACCTCTTCTGAATGCAGATCTATTCATCAATGATATCCTTAGACAATTAAATCATTACAGGAATCAGTAGAAAGGTAAAATTTCGTTTTCAATTATTTATTTAATTGAAACCATTTAGATTTATTTCAATTCCATATTTGGCATTCTAATTTTGTTTTGATTTGTTTTTACAGGAAAACTGTTGAAAAGATGAGGAGAACAAGATCTCAATCAATGAGAATGCTCCAACAATTGAAGAATGAAATTTTGAGGAAATTAAAATTGATTGAGCAGATCTTTTCTTCAACAAACTTTCTTGTTAAGAATTCCTTTGCGAATATTATAAATAGCAGAATGCAAAATGTAATAAGGGCTTCTCTACTCTGCAATTTTGGAATTCTAAAAACACTTTTGTAATAAGGATTTACAGTTGTAGGTGAGAGGAGAGGAATCTCAAATCTTGAGATTATTGAGGTTTTTCTTTTACATTCTGAGTTATGTATAATGAACAGAGTTTGCACTATTGTAGCTTTGGTTTTAAAAGCAGAAGCTTAGGCATTGTAAAGGACTATTGGAGACCAGAGCTAGAGAATGGATTCAATAAAATTGGTATTTCAAATACTATTATTTAAATACTTGTTTCATTTTATGATGACATGAATGTGTCAATTTACTTACATGTTTGTGCACTTTTGTTGATATGGGTAATTTGTCTCAATTTTATGTTATTATGTATCTCTACTGTTGTGGATTATATTTTGATTTCTTGAGTAACTATTTACTCATAAATCTATCTTATAAAACTGATTTATTGAATAGTGACATGTTGGGAACTTCTTCTGGATATTATTATTTAATTATTCAAGTTACTTATTAAATGATCAATATCATTTTGTGAACTTCTTCATAAGTGTTGTTGACTAATTATTTTAGTTAAGAGGTCTCAATAGGATGTGTTTTGGTATTCATATGTTAGTTAATTGAACTACTTCATTAGCTTGATATTCATTGAAAGGCAAACATAATTAAATCCCAATACTTTAAATATCTTGCTCTTAATTGGGTTAGATCTATATCTGCCTAATTGAGATAGGATTAAGATAGTTCCTTTTGCTTCCATCTTAGAATAAGTTTGAATTTAGATTAATTTCTACATTCTTGTAAGTCCTCTTCCCAAAGAAGCAAACTTTAGTAGTGGCTTGGCTAAGCCCCAAATCAGCTTAAGGATAAATTTCTTTCTCGATCAACAAGATGGTTGATCTGATGTCTCTTCTCCATTGGTGAATGAAAGTCATATTTTAAAACCATTGGAGATTGAGAGAAGGTACCTGGACCTAGTTGAACGAGTCAAAACCACCATTCTAAATGGAAAAGGAGCTGCTTTAAGGTCTAGACCGGGTGGTCATCCTCATTGTTGTTGCAACGAATTTTTAGTCTTCAACACATTCTCAATGGACTGTATGTATGTTGTTGGCATCGTAAGTCAACGACTAAGCTACATGAAGTCTCTACTTATTGACATGTAGTTATTTCCAAGCCCAACGCAAGGCCTGACACCATTGGTGTGTGGCAAGTGAGGTTGGATTCTACCTAGAGTCTATGCCAAGTCTGTGGTATTTAATCAATGCAAGAGCAAATATGCCTCCCATGAGGGTGTTTCGTCCTCATGGAATGGGTAGATTAATAGGCCAAGAACTTGCTGGAGAATCAATCACTCAAGATCGAGAGGGATAATGCTATAGATCACCCTAGGCAACCAAGAGTATTGCAGTGAACCTGTAAGTCTCATTTGGACATCTACCAAACTACTGATGGGATGTCCTAACCAACAACGCTAGTTCAACAAAGTCTATGCAACTATAGAGATGATAGCTTGGAGGGTTTTTAAGTCCTTCTAAGGAAATGCACAGTGCAGAGTCGGAAGCCTTCAACCAAGTCATGGTAGGAAGGATTAGGAAAACCTTGTTGCAACTTAAGGGTAGGAGGCCATGAACATATAGGAAACATTGGGCCAACATTATCCTTAGAACGAAAAAAACCCTAGTCCAAGGATACTCTTGATTGGTGCAAGGATATTTCCTTCATAGGATTGGTAAGAATAATGGGGCAGAAGGTCATAGTGTAGAAGGTGGAAGGTAATTTGAATTACAAATCAGGGACCTAATGAAGGGAGATTGTTGGGGTTCTATTAAGAGATGTTGATGGAAGTTCTTCCATTACCCATACCATTGGCTGAGGGAAGGCTCCCATGAGGAGGGGCCACCTTGGGAACTTAGAAGGTTGAAACCCTAGGGAGCTACGTAAATTATTCCTTACTGTATCCTGGGTTCAAGGGTCCAACCACTCGTGGGGACCCAGTACGAAATAATTTTCCAATGGATTTATTTTCCATTTTGCATAGATACTATGTTGGAACGTCTTGGGAGCATGTGGTTAGAAGTGGGGCATCCCAAGTGTCCGGTGCACCACTTACAAGCGACACACAGAATTATTTTGATATGGGCTCAGGGTATGTTTAACGTCATATGGGAAAGGTCAGACTGTGAAGGTCAGAACCCATAAGGAGGAAAAGTTCTGGGGAAGTTCCTACTATGGATAGTGAAAAGAAATGATGTGGAAGATACCGTCGAGGTGATGATCCGTCAGATGACAAGTCAAGTTCTTAGGAGGAGGCCTAGTTCAGTAACATGAAATACCATGAGGTCTTAGAGAGGTGACACATCATCTGAGTAGATCATTTTTGCGAGGGGGATACATTGGGAGTAAGGTTGTCAAGAGGCCCGAAAACCACCACAATATATATATATATATGAAAAAAGAAAATAATAATAATAATAATATTGTATTACATAACCAAGGGAAAGAAATTTCGCCTAAAATATTTACCCCATTCCTTCAATGTAATTAAATGGGATAGGTTATGTTACCAAGTGGTATTAGAGTATTCGAGTTAAATACTTAGACTAGATGGGATTCATCATAGGAAAGTGAGAAAGATTTGTTACGCGATTATAGAATACTAAGTGAGCTGGATTGTGCTCACTCATTGATTACTAAGATTGTGATAGAATATGTTAGTTGTTGATTAATAACTCCATGGGAGAAAGAATTATGATTGTAAATGTGTTTTGTCATTAATTATGTACCAATTGCATGATTGAATGACTCTTTCATGTAATTATAGATGGCTTGTATATTAACAAGGTTATTATTTTATGACAGGAATCCCATGATACTTCGTAAATGCAAGCTCATGATCCTGATTATGTTTAAATGTTGTTTTAGAATGTTTAATAACGTATTTAATTAACAACACATCACAGGTAGTATAACGTAGAAAAGATACAGTGATGAGATATGGAATGGTTCAATATAGTTCCAGTAAATCCTAGCATGGAAGAGATGGGGTCAAGACCAACGATGAAGAGAGATTAGTTGGTGAGAGGGGAGAAAATCAATCCTTGGATTGGACAGTGATCTGAATGGAAAAGTTATTGATTTCTCTGGTAAATTCCAATTTAGAATATAAACAAGTGCTTGAGGATTATGAGGTAAATTGCAAGTTAAACATGAGTTTTTATGTCTTTTTATGTGAATTTCATGAGATAGTTAACATAAGTAAAACATTGAGAAACTACACATATTAGACGTAAACATCACCATAATGATTAACACAATAGCACATGATGAAGGAGTTCACCCCTCCTGGGCTACGTCTCCTTGGTCCAGCTTCCATTGGCTTGACCCTCTTTAATTATGCTCAAAAGTGTGAATACATACATTTACGGTGCTCAAATGGCTCTGAAACCTATTCCAATGGCTTCACAAGACCCAAAAATTCTTGTCTAGCCTCTTCCTTCTCCTCAATTAGATCAAAAGTCGACAAGTTATGAGTTCCCCTAGCTTGGCTGCTATTTACTCTACAAATTCCCCAAAATCTGGCACTGATCCTACAATTTCACCCTGAATTTCGCTAATGGAGCATCATTTTGGCAGAAATTTGGTGGAATTTGTGGGGTGATTAAAATTTTTTTCCAAGGTTTAAGGTCTGAAAAATGTGATCGTGTGGGGGGACCACATGCCTCGAGCTAGAGCTAACCGTTCAGCCTCACCTGTCGGGCCCCCACTTCCTCCGCTCGCGATTTTGTTGACATGCCATATGAAATGGGATGGCCCCTTCTGGTTGTCTCCTCTCCACCTATCCCTCAGTCACAGTAGTGGTCACATGATAACGTTTAATAGGAGGCCAGGGCTAAGCCCTACCCCTTCCCCCAACACCTCCGTCGATTACAATTTTAAAGACGCTTTTATCATATGGTTAACAAGGACCAGGATTAGCTCAAGTGGTTAGGGCGTGGAATTGTTTGTTCAGAGTTCATGATATCGATCCCTACAGAGTCCAATTCAAACTTAACCCAAAATTTTGGTGGCCCCCATGCTGCCACGTGGTGGCCTGTGGTTGGCCACAACCCAACTAACGAAACCACGCCACCTCAGCTCTATACCCCATGACACAAGGCATACCTAAATTGGATGAAGAAAAACATAGTCAGCTGCCACATCACTTGCCATGCCAGCCTACCATATCATCCTTCCATGTCAACAATATAGATTGTTGACTAGGCTGTCACAATTTCGCCAAATTCGCCTGTTTTGGAAAACAAACAGAACATTTTTCTAGGAGCATATGGAGTCTGTTTTAAGTGAAACAAGTTGCGCTAGATTTAAGTCAATGAGCACTACGCGGTCATTTAGGTTTGACACTACTCTCAGAACTTTCAATTTGAGTAAATTTTGGAGCACTTGATCACTCCTCCCCACTGGAAGCTTTTGGACCCCAAAAGATCACTTTCTATTGTTCATAGGATGATGGAACAGTTCTGTCACCTTTCAAATCTCGATCCATTTCGCCTTGGAAGGACTTTTTCCTTTGAGGCTCACTCGAAGGTAGTCCACAATCCCTCATTTTGAAGACCTTGTTCATCTGTTAAGAATGGTGTCTTGTTGTAGTTCATCAAGGTATTCAGGAGAGAAATCTTCTATGGAAGGAATTTGAACATTCTCTCCTCGATATTCAGTCAAAGGAGGCTCATACAACCTTAAATTTTCCACATTAACAATAGCATAAATTTTCATATATGAAGGCAAATCCAACCTGAAGGAATTGTAAACAATCTTTTCAAGCATTCTGAATGGACCATATCGAATTGGTTTCAACTTTTTACATTCTCCTTAAAGGCTCTCTTTTATAATGTGAAGCCAAACTTCATCACTGACATGGAGCTTGTGATCTACATGATGCTTTTTGTGCATTGCTTTGTAGTTTCCTTGGATCATTTCAAGCTGATATTGAATTGTTTGATGTATCAATTAGACTTTCTCAATGAACTTCATGGATTTGTCTATGTTTCTATGGCCATCAATAGCAACATCCTTCCCAAAAATAAAATCCAATGGTGATCTAGGCAAGTATCTAGAACATGCTTCAAATGGCAATGTTTGAGTTGAAGAGTTCTTGAACCAGTTGTAAGCATGCCGAATGTAGTGAAAATGTTCATCCCACAACTTAGGATGCATGTTGTAGTACCTTTGAAGTAGATGTATCACTATTTGATTGACCACTTCGGTTTGACCATCTATTTGTGAATGAAAGTTTGTACTCTTTTTCAACTTGGTATCCATCAAGCCCCACAAGCTTGACCAAATATTCCCAACAAATCGAGAATCTTGATCACTAATAATGGATGTGGGAAATCCAAAATGAACCCAAACATGATGAAATAATAACTGAGAGGCTTTTTTAGCTATGATTTTCTTTTTACATGGCATTAATATACACATCTTATTGAACCTATCCACAACTACATACAAATAACCATGACCTCATTTTGACAATGGAATACCTCTTACAAAATCCATAGAAACACTCTCCCATGATCGTGAAGGTACCAAAAGTGGTGTGTATCATCCTAACTTCCTATTGCTAGGCTTACTAACTACACACAATAGGCCTAGATAGAATATCAACAACTTTATTGTAGATACCTTTCTTATACCTGATCACCAAGTGGAATTGTTAAAGAAATCCCATCCGATGAAAGTGCCTTGATTGCTATAACTTTGTTTGTGATTGCAAGTATTGCAATGGTTGACGATCAGTGTGAATGATTATTTCCTTACACATCAAGTAGTGTTTCCACTTTTTTACACTTTGCACCAATGTATACAATTCCCTGTCATATGAAGGATAATTGATCAATGCACCATTAAAAATTTCTGAATGAAAACAGATCGGCTTACCATGTTGCATGAGGACTGCACCCATGGCATAGTCACTAGCATCAGTATAGATCTCAAATGACTCTCTCAAGTCTAGAAGTGTAGTACTGGGGATGAACTGATCTTTTCCTTCAATGCATCATAGGCCTTTTGTTGTCTGCCTCCCCACTAAAAAACCTTTTTCACTCTAGTCAATGTATGCAAAGGAGTTGTTATAGAAGAAAAATTAGCAGTGAATTTCCTCCAATATTAGGCTACTCCCAAAAAAATTCTTACCTCAGTAATAGTCTTTGGCTTTGGCCAATTCAAAATGACATCAACCTTGGAGGGATCTATTTTCAATTGACCTCCTCCAACAATATGACCCAGGTAAACTAAATAAGTTTTTCCAAACTCACACTTTGACATCTTTAAATACAATTGTTCTTTCTTTAAGACATCAAGTACTTTTTTCACCTGCATGACATGTTCATCATGAAATTTACTGAAAATTAAGATTTCATCTAAGTAGAATATGTTGACACCTAATCATAGGGATTGGGTGAACAACTGTAATTAATGTAAATAAATAATAGAAAATATGGGGAGTCACCGGGAGATGAATTGAACAATCACTCCCTCTTGTATATAATAATGAAAAACCTAAATGAATAACATGATTTGATTTGAGGAGTTACCTCTTGGCCTGACATGGTATCAAAGCCAGCACCATTTTTGGCTTCCCTCTTTAATTTGTAACTCCTATTCTACCTATTCTACCTATGTTCTAAATGTTATGCATAGTAACATCTCTCCCACTATTATTCTACCGATCCTGGCTAGCCTGGCAGCTCTAACGCTGACACTAGTCTTACAGTTTCATCAACAGAACCATACCTCCCATCCGAGAATACACAGTCGTGGTATAACACTTCCTATGTTGCGATATTGTGGTGGTATTATATATAATGTTTGTTTTCATATAACGCTGTTTGGCATTCTATTTGGCAATCTCGTGGCCTCCGTTGTTGCATTCTTGGCCTACATGTTCTTCTGAGAGCCATATTTTCATATAATATACCTGGAGATGTAGTTTGATGGTGTTTCGTAGGCTCCGTGGTATCGCTGCTTCCATCCGTGGTATCGCTGCTTCCATACATGGTATTGTTATGGTATATCACTCTGCTCCCATACACATTCATGACATTGGTTTTTTTCTTATGTAATCATGTCATTCAGGAACCATCTGTAAAGAAAATTGCGACTTGTAAATACTTCGTCTTCGTCTTCTTGGGATTCTGAGTGGGCAAAGCTTAGGGCTCGGATGCAGCTCTATTTTAAATACTGCTCCCATACTTCCACGGCCCTCCTCCATACCTTGGCGCTTGGCATGGTTGATACACTGTTGGTATCCATTGAATGTTGCTCCTAAGCTGTTGGCTGATATGCTGTTGGTATCACACGGTTCCGTCCATCATGTCTATGAAGGCTCCAAGCCAGCCAAGGCTTCTAAACCAGCTACCCCAAAAATAATACCTCTAAGTTGAACATTAGCCATAAGTTGAATGTCATTGATAAGTTGAAGGTTCTTGAATCCACTCCAATATATACGTTGTTGATAAGTTGAATGTTGTTGGTATAACATAGTTTGTAGAGATAGTATAACACTATCCATATGCATTGTATTATTTCACCTACGTTTCCATCATAATAATGTTTTATGACATGATATAACACCTTCCCCACATAATACCTCTATCAGAATCAATTTTTTTTTTTTTTTTTTCCACAGTACACAGATTTTACAATGCATTCAATCATATCTATTGTGGGAGTAGTTCTCATTGGCAAGGAGAACTATCCTGAGTGGTCCTGAAAGATAAAACACACCCTCATTTTCGATGAGTTGTGGAAAGGAGTGTCTGTTGGAGATGGAGACAAAGAGTCAGAACAACCTACCTTAGACAAGGAGTTCGCCATTTGGGAAAATAAGAATAGAAAGGCCTATGCATTGATTGCAGCATCAGTAAATGAAGAGGTGAGTTGCCATATTTTTCCATTTTCAAATTCTTTCAAAGCCTTACAAAAACTGAAGGAACTCTATGACTCACACTCTGCACTTCAATTTGTTCAACTCATGATTAAAATCTTCACCCTTGAATTACAAAATAATGATCCACTTGCTCTTGCATCAGAAGTAAAATCTATAATGCATGATATCAAAGTCACTAATGCTGACCCGGATATTCCTCTGATAGCTTTTCTCAAGGCACTTTATCCCACTTACTCAAATTATCTTGAGTCATTGCAAGCAAATGGAAACCTCAAATATATTACCTTTGATTCCCTTGTCAAAAAATTTGCTAAAAGAGAGAAAGCTTTTGGGAAGAAGACAACTCCTGAGTCTTCTGAAGAGGCTGTGTGCCTTGCTCATAGAGAAAAGAATCTTTCTCAAGAGTCTTCCAGAGGAAGAGGTGGTTGAAGAGGAAGAGGAAGAAATTTTAGAGGCAGGGGGGGTACACACTCTCAAGGAGAAAAGTCAAATTTGCACTACATACGTTGCAAAAGAGATGGATCACATGATGCATCCACATGCAAGTTTCCTTGGGACAGAATTGAGTAGGAAAGAAATCAACCCAAAGGTAAAACTCATGACAAAGACAAAGGTAAAGCACCTAAATCCATTCAATATGTTGTGGCACACTGTAATATTGGAGAAAATGAAGGCTTATTTAATGCTTCACTTGCTTCTTGGAAAAATGATTAGTTGCTTGATTCAGGAAAAACTTTCCACATGAATTTTAGAAGAGATTTTTTTGAAGAATTTATTGACAATGTTGATGGAGCATTATACTTTGCAGACAAATCAAAACTCAATCCATCAGGGCTTGGCACAATCAGGCTTAAATTGCCTGGTCTTCGAGACTTTCTTCGACATCATGTTCTATATCTCCCACAATTGATGAGAAACTTGTTGTCCTTGGTCCACAGATGCCAACAAGGACACTCCATTCATATGTTTGATGGCAAGCTTGAGGTGAGAAAAGAATCAGACCACTCACTTGTCATGATGGGGATAGAAGAAGAAAGGCTTCTCAAGCTATAGGGTAACTCTACTCGTGCACAAAATTTCTCATACAATTCTCATGATGGAGAAGGTACATTTCCATAAAGTTTATTATGGCATGCTAGATTTGGACATTTGAGCTATGACAGCCTCCGCTTGTTGAAGAAAAATGGTGTTACTGGTTTTCCTACAATTCCTAGGAAACTTAAGCAATGTGATGCTTGCATTCTAAGAAAGCATAGCAAATAGTCTTTTAATGATTCACATTCAAGAGAACATAGAAAACTTGAACTCATTCATTCAGATTTATGTGGTCTAATGCCTATTCCTTCTACAAATGGAAATAAATATATGATGACATTTATTGATGACTACACCAGAATGTGTTGGGTTTATTTATTGAAGAACAAATCTGATGCTTTTCAAACATTCAAGAAATTTCATACATGGATTGAAAATGATGCACAATCTCATGTTAGCTCTATTCACGCTGATAATGGAAAAGAATACACTTCAAATGAATTTGAAAGCTATGTTCGCCAACATGGGATCAAACATCAAACCACTGTGCCTTATAATCCCCAGCAAAATGGAGTAGGTAAAAGAATGAATAGCACAATCTTAAATATGGTACATTGATGTTTTAGGTTGATGCAGTTCTATGTGTTGTATATGTAAATAATAGATGTCCATCAAATGCTCTTAGAAGCAAGACTCCTTATGAAATGTGGTATGGGCACATTCCTTCGGTAAAGCATCTCAAGGTCTTTGGTTCCGCATGTTATACCTTGATACCAAAGGTACATAGAAACAAACTTGGTGCAAGAAGTCATAAGTGTATCTTCCTAGGGTATTCAAACACCTCCAAAGCATATCGTCTCTATGATGAAGTACATAATTTTTTTTTTTATCTATAGATGTAATCTTTCTTGAATCATCTAAAACAAACAATGTTGTTGAGTGGCAACTTGGTCGCTTGGATAGATTCAAAAATGCAAAATCATTTCAAGAATTTGATAATCAGATTCCACATCTTGAAGGGGGGATTCATATACTATATCAAACTGTGGAATCTTCTTCTGAAGCACTCTCTCCCCCACATGAAACTCTAACAATGGATGATACTTTGCGTGATGTGATTGATCGAATTGGGAGGCTTAATCTTGATTCAGTCCCAACTCAATCAACGGATAAGCCTAGACCATCTGAGAAAGGTCCCCCCAAGTGACTAACAAAGACACTTGAAAGTGTTCATCCTGATGAGGTTGGAAAGACAGGAACTAGAAATTCAAACCGACAAAATGGAGGTGATGTAGATGACTTTGATTCACCTATTGATATGGATGTTTCTTATGATTGTTAATTTAATTTGTTTATATATTTTGAACCAACTTCCTTCAAAGAAGTTGCTTCTCATGGTGAATGGAAAGAATCGATGCAAAAGGAGTATGATGCCTTGATAAAGAATGGCACTTAGAAGCTAGTTGATCCTCCATTGGGATCCAAACCAATTGGCTGCAAGTGGGTCTACAAGAACAAGTATAAAGTTGATGGCTCACTTCACAAGCACAAAGCCAGGCTTGTGGAAAAAGGTTTTGCACAGAAGGAAAGGGTCGATTATGAGGTGATTTTTGCCCCAACAGCAAAATGGGTTACCATCTGGACACTTTTTTCCTTAACAGCTTACAAAGGTTAGAAAGTCCATCAAATGGATGTAAAAACTACTTTCTTGAATGGAAATCTAAAAGAGAATGTCTTTATTTCCCAGAATGAAGGATTTGCTATGAAAGGACATGAACATAAAGTATGGAAACTTGTGAAATCTTTGTATGGCCTCAAACAAGCACCGTGAGCCTGGTATGAAAAACTAACTTAGCATCTTCTAGAACTCAATTTCAAACATTATGATCTTGATGATGCAACTTTGTTTGTCAAGAAGGCTGTAAAAATAGTTGTATACCTTGTGGTATACGTAGATGATATTTTGATGATAGGGAACATTGAAAGCTACATTTCATCCATAAATAAGGAATTGAGAAAAGGTTTTGAAATCACTGATTTGGGCCATATCCATTACTATCTTGGTATTGAAGTAACTCAACATCCGAAGTCCATATTCCTTTCTCAAAAGAAGTACATTGAAGATCTGTTGAACAGGTTTCGCATGGCTGAATATAATCCTCTGACTACTCCAATGGAACAAAACTTAAAGCTCACATCCATTGAAGGAAAAGAATTTGAGGATGCAACAAAGTATAGACAGCTTGTAGGAAGTCTCAACTACCTAACTACTACCAGACCATACATTTCATTTGTTGTTGGAATCCTCTCTAGGTTTACGTAAAAGCCTTGTGAGGGACATTGGTCTACTGCAAAAAGAGTTTTAAAGTACTTGAAGGGAACTCAAGACTTTGGAATCAAATATACACAGGTGGGAAACTTCAACTTGATTGGATACTCTGATTCAAACTTGGATGGAGACAAAGAAACTGGGTTATCTACTTCATGTTATACTATGAATCTTGGATCAGGATCTATCTCCTGGAGATCACGCAAACAATCAGTTCTAGCAGATTCCACAACAGAGGTGGAATATGTGGCAGCAGCCGAGGCAATAAAAGAAATTGTGTGGCTCAAGAAATTTCTTGAATATTTTTAGGTAAAACAAGTACAATCGACTCCACTCATGATTGACAATACCTCGGCAATAAAGTTGGCCAAGAACCCAAAGTTCCATGATCGAACGAAGCACATCAATACTAAATATCATCTAATTCGACATCACGTTGAGGCCAAAACAATCCATCTCTACCATTTTTCCACTAATGAGAAAATTGCAGACATCTTCGCCAAAGCACTTAGAAGAGAAAAGCTTGAAAGATTTAGAATGATGCTTGGACTCACCAACATCCCTTCAGATTAAGGGGGGAATGTTGACACCTAATCATAGGGATTCGGTGAACAACTGTAATTAATGTAAATAAATAATAGAAAATATGGAGAGTCACTAGGAGATTAACTGAACAATCACTCCCTCTTGTATATAATAATGAACAACCTGAATGAATAACATGATTTGATTTGAGGAGTTACCTCCTGTCTTGACAGAATATAATAAACTCATGAAGAAAGGGCCTCAACACATCATTGATCACACACATGTAGGTAGAAGGAGAATTGCAAAGACCAAAAGGCATAACTAGCCATTCAAACAAACCTTGCTTTCTTTTGAATGATGACTTCCATATGTCTCCTTGATCAAATCTAATTTGATGATAGCCACTCCTTAAGTCCAACTTAGTAAAATACTTTTCATCTTTCAATTGATCAAATAAATCATCACTTCTAGGAAGTGGGCAATGGTTCTTTACCATAATCTTGTTCAATGCATGGAAGTTCACACACATGTGCTATGTTCCATCCTTCTTTGGCACCAAAACAATAGGTGACCCACATGGCAAAGAACTTAGCCTGATGATCCCTTTTTTAAAAAAATCTTGAATTTTATTTTTATTTTCTTCACTTTCCATCACTGGAATCCTGTACATGCCAATGTTAGGAAGATGACAATCTTGTTGCAACTATATTTCATGTTGGATTCCACTCTTGGGAGGAAATCCTTTCGGTTCCTGAAACATCTCATCATATTGGTTAACAACATCAACCAATTCAGATTTCAATCTTGAGTCACAACCTTGAAAAGATTCATTATCAACATCATTCTTGGGTTTGATCATTAGAATAACAAAATTCTTGGTAGAATTCACTAGTCTTTTCATCTGCCCCGCATTACCAAGTGAAATGTTTAGTTTCTTGCTATGGGCTCTTACAATGTATTCTACTCCATCTTTGAACAAATGGTATATATTTTCATGTCTACGGAAGATAGCTTTTCTGTGATAGAGATTTGGGTTGCCCAAAACTATACCACATATGTCTAATGGCACAATATCAAGTTCCACTTCATCTATGAAATTTGCAATAATGAATAATTTCACTCTACACTTTCTAGTTACTTGCAATTATGCATTGTCACACACCCATACTAATGGATGCGGATTATGATGTGGAATGGTTTCCAAGTTTAAACTTTTGGTCCATTGTTTTCAGAGATGAGATTGGCTTGAGAGCCACTATAAAAAAGAGTATCAATTTTTCTATGCCTTAAGATTACCCTTATGTGGAAAATTTCTCTCCTATTCTTTTCATTTGGAGTTTCATTGTGTAAATTTGAAGTACTAGTGCTAGAAATGGAGTCATTACCTTTTATCCCCATGGATGTGCTTTTTAGTTTCATTACCCGAATCAGATCCAAAATCCTATTGAGTGGTTGCAACTATCTTTTTCTTTATTTTGCTGTTGAATTTCTTTGGTTTCTTCTCAGGATGTAGCTTCCAACAATGAGCTTCACTGTGACCCTCCCTAGAACAATTCTTGCATGTTAGTTTCTCTCCTTCCTTCTTAATGGCTAAACTTTTCTTTCATTTCGCTTTAAAACTATTTCCTTTGTCTCCACTTTTGAAAGGATTCTTGCTTCCCTCTTGTGGAATGTTTTTCCCTCTTGATTCAACATGTGTGGCCTACACACAAACCTCATCTAACATGGTAGGATTAAACATAAGGATAATATGCCACAAATAGATGTGTAAACCCCCAATATACTTCAACAAAGTGTCTTGTGATTGCAAATATACACCTAATATCATAGACCTTCTTCTAAACTATTGGGTGTAACTTTGCACACTTTGACCCTTTAGTTGTCTAAAATTCTTCCAGTCCATTATGGATTTTAGCATATAAGCTAGAGGGTAAAATTGTCTTTTAATTGTAGCAATAAAATAAGTCCAAGAGATTGAAATCTTAGCATGTTTTTCATCTCATATTATGTCTTGGCTTCCCACCATATTAATACTGCACCCTCTGGTCTCAAGGAAGATAGTTGAATCTAGGTGTCATCATCTTGAAGGTTTTGAATTCTACAGTAGACCTCAAGTTGATGAACCCAATTGTCAACCTTTTCTGCGTTCACTTCACCATTATACATTGGCAATTCGAATTTTGCATATAGTTTCAATAAGGGAGTTTTACCATGTCCCTTTGAGGTATGCACATGAGTTTGAGTAAGGTTTGTAGTAGTGGAAGAGGATGAAGATGAAGGTGAAGATGGTGACGAGGATGATGGTGGAGAAGATGGTGGTTTATCACCATTCCCATTACCTCCTCCTCCTAGAGAACCCTCTCCTCTTGGAGGCCTGGAGCTTTCAACCTGCAACCTTGTATTATTCTCTTCATAGAGGACTTTCACCATCTTTTCATGTCAAAGAAAGCCTCCCTAAAATCCTTTTCATCCTCTCTCATGTTATTAGTTCCTCCTTCATGAGCCATGCTTATTGAAGCCTCAGGTATAACATTAGGTGAAACTTGTGGTGGAGATTGTGGCAATTGTGCCCTCCTTCTCCTTGCTCCAATTTGAGAGCCTGCACCAACAAGCTTGCCTTCTCCTCTATTGAGCTTCAACCTTGTAAACATTTAAAAAATTGAAAAATATTAAAATCGTTCTTGAACAAGTAAACCAATAGCTCTGATACCAAACTTGATCTGAATGGGAAAGTTAGTTTTTGCTGTGCTAAATTTCAATTTAGAATATAATCAAGTGCTTGAGGATTATGAGGTAAATTGCAAGTTAACCATGAGCTTTTATGTGTTTTTATGTGAATTTCATGAGAAAATTAGCATAATTAAAGCACTGAGCAACAACATATATCAAAAACAAAAATCCCCATAAACAATAACACAACAACACATGATGAAGGAGTTCACCCCTCCTGGGCTATGTCTCCTTGGTCAAGCTTCCAATGGCTTTGAACCCATCAATTATGCTCAAAAGTGTGAATAAATAAATTTAGAATGCTCAAATGGCTCTAAAACCTATTCTAATGGCTTCAGAAGACCCAAAAATGCCTATCTAGCCTCTTCCACCTCCTCAATTAGATCAAAACTCAACAAGTTATGAGTTGCCCTAGCTTGGTTGCTATTCACTCTACAAATTTCCCAAAATCTGACACCATTCCTACAATCTCACCCTGAATTCCTCTAACGGATTGTCAATTTGGTGGAAATCCAATGAAATTCATGGGGCAGTTAAAAATTCTGCCAAGGCTTAAGGTCTAAAAAATGTGGTCATGTGGGGGGGCCACGTGTTGGGGGCTGGACTAATGTCTACCCCCGCCAGCTAGGCCCCCACTTCCTCCGCCCGCGGTTTTGTTTATATGCCATATTGTCGGGGCTAGCCCCTCTCTGCCTAGACCTCAATGGTGGTAGTGGTCACATGACAACGTTTAATGGGGGGTCGGGGCTAAGCCGTGGCCCCTTCCCCCAACACCTCCACCAATTACAATTTTAAAGAGGTTTTTGTCATATGGTTAACAAGGACCATGCTTAGCTGAAGTCGTTAGGGCGAGGTGTTTATTGTTGAGAGGTCACAGTATCGATCCCTTCTGAGTCCAAATCAGATTTGAACCAAAATTTTGGTGGACCCTGTGCTGCCGCATGGTAGCCTATGGTTGGCCACTAAACAACCAACCAAATCACGCCACCTCAGCACTATACCCAGTGACATGAAGTGGACCCTGATTGGATGCAGAGAAACATAGTCTGCTACCACATCACCTGCCACTTTAACTTACCACATCAGCCTGCCATATTAGCAGTACGGACTGCTGACTCGACTATCACAATTTTTCCAAATTCACCTGTTTTGGAAAATGAATAGAACATGTTTATGGTAGCATATGAATTATATTTCACATGAAATAAGTTGCACAAGGTTCAAGATGACAAGCATTACGTGTTCATTTAGGTTCCACACCAATCCAACAACTTTGAATTTTGAGCAAATTTTTTAGCACCTGATCAGATGGACACTTTGAGAAGCCTTCAAGACGAGGTGAGAATTTTTAAGGCTGATAATCAGAGGTTGGTTAGAGCCCAAGAGAGGTAGGTTAATATTAATGTGGTCATCCTGTAAAGCCTCTCAGAATGGAAAAGGACAAAGGAAATCTGAACTAAGGACCAGCCGTAGAGACATGGTCAATCCTTGAGAGTAAGAAGAAAATACCAATAGAGTATATTGTAGGAAAATCTGAAAGAGGCCCAGGTAGGGTAGTGAGGAAACTGTGCTAAGGGGAGAATATTTAAGTAATCCCAAGGGAAGGGATAGAATGCAGGAACCTCACTCAAGCAATCCATCTAGTTCTGCCATTCAACGATGTCATCACTCTTTCCACCACCGTCGCTCAGGGAGAAAGGAGAGGGAGTTGATGCCTGAGGAATTTAAATAGCCATTCTTGATGGGGATGTGAGGGAGGTAGGGATGTAGAAGCATGGTTGCTAGGGATGAATAATTTCTTTATAATACACGACTACTCGATGAATATGAAAGCCAGAATTTCCTCTTACAATTTAAAAGGAAAGGAATATATGTCGTGGGAGGACCGGAATAATAATAGAGCCATAACTTAAGAGGAGCTAACATGGGATGAGTTTTAGAAGATTTTCAGGGAATAATACTTGTCTGAATGCTACTATGACAATAAGACAAAGGAATTTTATGAACTTAGAATGGGATAAATGACTAGTAAGGAGTATTTTGCCAAGTTTGTGGGGTTAATGAGACATATTCCATATCTCAAGGACGAAAAGGTCAAAATATAGACATTCATAAGTGGGTTACCTATGGTATTTAGAGTTAAGATTGAATTATTGAACCCCAGACTCTGAAGGACATTATTAAGAAGCTAGAGCATTTATATGAGTAAGCAAGGCATATGCCTAAGATTAAGAGTAACTGGATAGCCAAGAGAACTACCAGGAGAAATGTGAGTTATTTAAGGAAAAAACCAGAAGGAAAAGAGAGGAAACACGTAGCTCAGATAAGGAAGTCTCAACAAAAGGCCAACAACACTGTTAAAATGTATGTACAATAATTAGAATTAGCGCAACCCAGGATTGAAGGCCGAGAACCACTTAAATATTGGAATTGTGGTGGGGACAATACGAGAAGGGATTGCCCTCACCAATAGGAGGTTGGACCTAGAATCTATACTGCTCAAAAAGTGATCAAGGTGGGGGAAGTAGCTTTGAGTGTGCCCAGGATCTACGCGGCATTGGAAAACCACCAAGAAAATCACCAGGAATCTATCATTGATATGGAAGGTAAGCTATGTTGAGTTCCAAAACTACCTCTTTCTTAAGCAACTTTCTCATCCTTCTTCCTTTGCTTTTCCATGAAAAATGCATCCTTAATCATCATAAGCCATTACACATTGCCTTAAGGAGTATATTTCAGTGATTTACAAGTTATAGTGTTATGTTTGTTATTTGAATAGGTTTTTGTTTTACAACTATGGAATGTGGCCACATTCCGCAGCTAACTGGTTGTTCCATAGCCATCTCCACGCTTTTGTAGGTTACAGGTGTCAGGAAAGGAAATGGACCACATGGGTACCTTGGAAAACATCAAAACATGGATGGTGTCCTATCCATTTGGCCAAGATCAATGAGGAGGACCCCAGTCAAAGGGAAGTCAACAAAACAAACCTATGGTTAGTAGAACTCTGTTTTTGCACGATTCTCAGTAATGGATCCAAGGCAGTCTCCTGAAGCCGAGGAGCTCATCTGCCACCTCCATAAATAGAATCCAACAACCACTATTAGAATATTTATGTCTCAAGGTAACCGAAGACAAGAATTCCGGATACATTATCTGTCTACGTGTTTTGCTGTAGATGACTTCTCTCTTCAAAACAGTTGTATTTTTTCCTATAAATACTAGCGTTTAGAATGCATAACAAGTTCAAGTTTAGTTCAAGATTTTACTTATGTAATAGTGCAATTTCCACTTTGTAGTGTGAGAAACGCAGTGCGCTGTTTTAATATAACAACTCTGTTTTCAATGGATACCTGAAGCATGTTAAGTGTTGATTCCATGTTGATAATCTGAGACCTTTTAGAGGGCCGCTACGTGGTGAAGGGTATATTGTATTTCTGTACATTTTATTTTTGTTTGTCTTTCTTAGTTTAATTGTACATTTACTATGTTTTTCATCATGTTCATAATCGTTTCCTAACACTGTTTATATTGTAGCTTGTGTCATTTGTTTACACTAACTCAGAGTAGTTGTATTCTAGCGTAGAATAGTCCTTTAGTTTCATTACTTTCTAGTATCTTAATTGTAGTTTTTAATTTGATGTCAGTAGCATAATTTGATTTATTTCATTGATGTTCCTTAGTTTCTAGATTTTAATTTCAATTGTTCAATGCCTTTTTCCTTATTAGTGTAGCTACTCATGATATAAATGAATGTTTCCAAAAGCCTTTCATTGATGGTTAATACTCAAACTAAATGGTGAAATGTTGTATTTATGAATGAGTCCTTCATTACAATTGTTGTTCAATAGTTTTTGAGTTAAGTAGTTTAATGCCATTTTCTTATCAGTTTAGTAACTCATGATATAAATGGATATTTCGAAGAACCCTTTCAGTTGATGGTTAATCCTAAGACTAAGTGGTGAAATGTTTTATTTATGAACGAGTCTTCTCTTTGCATTTTCATGTTTACTTTTCTTAGAATGATGAAGAATGAAATCTCTCAATTTTGCTATCATAAGGAGGTAGTTCTCCATGAATTATGTAGCTAAGTGACAACAATACTTCATATAGTATTTCTTTCATCATAGAATAATTGCAATTTCATTTTTAGTTCTTCACTTAGTTTAGCTGTAGTTCCATCTTCAGTTGTTTATTAAGATTTAACTCTGCAAGTAGATTAGACAGTAGAAGTAATCTTATTGCCAGTATTTCATTTTTGGTTTATCATAGATAGCTGTAATCTCATTTTCTCATTTAAGCTTTCATTTTGAGTAGATAGTAGTTTTAAAGTCCTTCCAGTTCATGTTTTGGAAACAATTATAATAGTAAGAAGAGAAGCTCTATTTTTCACTTTCTTGTTTAAAAACTTTACTTCCAAAATTGGCCTAAAAGCACTTTTAGCTTTCATTTCATTTCTCTAGGTTCTTAGCAATATTAGATTAAGATTTTTCTTACATTGCAGAACATTAGGAATCAAAAGAAAAAAACCCCAAAACAAACATAAACTCAAAAATAGTGAGGTAAGAAAGGGTCATCTAGCACATATAGTGCACTACACTTCATCAGTTTATGATACCCGGATTGATAATTTATGTAGCAATTTAGGACACTAAATTGATTGAACATTATGGTGACATTTCCTGGGAAGTGTAACTAGGAAGACTTCTTTCTTACATTCAAAAAAAAAAAATCAAAAACAACAAAACAAGACAATGACATGCATAGAGAAAGAGAGTCTAAGGGTAGATTTATAGCTAGGGGCAGAAGTTAGATTTTCACAACTCCACCTACTCCACCAAGAGTTAGAAAGGACACGCCTCCATCCTAGACTCATACTCCCAGCCTTAGGATTCCTGGAATTCAAGGGGCAGCAACTCAGTTAGAAGATTCTCCCACTTCATCCACTAAAACAGACCTAGGAGAGAAGACCATTTTCACCTCTACAGGGGAGCCTATTGTGATTAAGGAAGTAGGAATACCTAGTGAAGAGGAAGAAGTAGAAACTCTCTCCCATAATCCATTAATAGAATAACTAGAGGACTTTGAAGAAACTATAATGGCAGAAGAAGAACAAGATGGAGGATTCTCGCTATTTGGAGGAGGGGGTA
This sequence comes from Pinus tabuliformis, assembly GCA_031772625.1. NCBI lineage: Eukaryota > Viridiplantae > Streptophyta > Pinopsida > Pinales > Pinaceae > Pinus > Pinus tabuliformis. The sequence goes on from CM062804.1 coordinate 186,100,674, forward strand.
GAGGGAGAGGTAGAGGAGACAATGGAGGAGGTAGAGGTAACAATGGTAGATGTAATAATGGAGGAGGCAGAGGAAATAGGGAAATATATAACTCATTTGGATTCCCTATAGTAGATGAGGAAACGCATACAACAATGAAAAACATCTCACCATCTGTCCTCCCAAACTTTTATGGGTTTAGAAGTGAGGACCCTGAAACATTTTTGTTTGAGTTTGAAGTCTTGTGCAAAACCTATGACTATCTAGAAGACTCTAAAAAACTCAAATTGTTACCTTCAACACTAAAAGGGGCTATTTTGAAATGGTTTATGGGGTTAGTCACTCAATCCATTAGAACTTGGAATGAAATGAAACATGCATTTTTGGATAGATACTTAGATTATTGTATGCCTACCAATCATAAGGATGAAGTGTTCAAAATGATACAAAAGGAAGATGAAAACTTAGAGGATTTGCTTGAGAGGTTTAACTACAATTTGAAAAGAGAAAAAATGAACAATTTAGATGAAGAAACTTTGAAATCTCTTTTGTTAAAGGCCATTAGAGATGAATGGATAGATATTCTTAACATGATGGGGAAGGGAGACATCTCTCAACTTCCATTGAGTGACATAGCAGAACTATGTGTCCATCTCTTAAGAGGGAAATCTAAAACTGGAAAAGGACCAAGAGATCCTTCTCTTGTAAGAGCAAACAAATTTGCAACTGGATCTGTAAGTAAGGTAGAGATTGGCAATATGCTTGATGAGTTTAAAACTAATATTTTAGGGAGCCTTAGTGAGTAGCTAGACACACTAAAAATAAAAAACAAGGAGAAAAAAAGGTGGATGCTTTAGCCATCTTTTGTACAAAATGTAGAAAGAAACATGCTCTAACGGAATGCCCTTTAGATGCAAAAATTGTAGAAACTTGTATGATTTGTTCAGAAAGTCATGAGACCAAGGGTTGTCCTTCAATCCTCGGTCTTAAGGCTACCTTTCAAGAAGAAACAGTCCCAAATTCTATAGAATCTCTTTGTTTTATCGCAAGAAGACTTGCTAGGGGCAACAAAATCAAGGATTTAACAATCCAATGTATTTTCAACCCCCACCAAACTGGAATTCTTGGTAGCAACCTTGGCCTCAACCTCAAAATCAGTATCAATCTCAACCATGGGCACAAGTGGTACAAAATCCTTATGGGATATTTGCTCAATATTATCAATATCCTCCATCTTATCAGAGCTATCCTCCCCCACAAAATCAACAGCAAAATCAACAACCTCCACTTCCAAATCAAAGCCCTCACCTTTCGTTGTCATTCCCACAACAACCTCCACAACAAAGTCAAAATCCTCAGCTCTTACTTCCATTTCAACAAAAACCAAATCAACTATGAGCTCAACCATTACCAAACACCAATAATAAAAACCCTCATAATGCTTATATGGTAGAAGGACAAAAATTTCCTACTTACATGATTGCTCCTCTAGATCTTAATAATGTTCAACTTAGATTTGGTAGGATATTAGAAAAGGAAAAACCTTCTATAGATATTCAAGAACAAGATGCTTCTGAGGAGGATTCTCTGAAAGTCAATAAAATTTTTGAGGGAACATCCCTTCAAAACCAAAACATTCAAAAAGAAAAACAAAAAGAGTTAATAAACACAACTCCTATAATTGAGAAACACCTCCTTTCCCTGAGAGATTACAAATTGATAGAGGAGTAGAAAAACAGATCTTGTTGCCCAATTATGACTTCCTAGATGAATTGAAGAATGTTTGTATCAATATTGCTTTGTTACAAGCCATTAGAGAAATTCCTATTCTAGCTAATACCATAAAGAAGTTGAGCATCAAAAGGCTAGGAATAAAACCAAGAGAAACAAAAATAATTCACCTGGTAGGAAAGATAGCAGATATCATGACGTGAAAGATTGCCATGCAGAAATATGTAGATCTAGGAAGTCCAATTGTCAAGACACACATAAATGGGATTCAAATTCCAAACACATTTATTGACTTAGGGGCAGCAATAAACATTATGAGTAGATAGACTATGGAGCAACTTAAACTTCCTAACCTTCTTTACACACCTACCTTACTGCAACTTGTAGATAGATCAATAATCAAACCAAATGGTGTGCTAGAAGACATTTCAATCTCCTTAGATTCTTGGGAATATCCTGTTGATTTCTTGATTTTAACGCCCAAGAATAATTTAGGATGACACCCACTCATCTTAGGATGACCTTGGTTGGCCACAGCTGATGCTTTTATTAGTTGTAGATCTAGTGAAATGTATATTTCTGATGGTAATTCAAGAAAAAAATTTAATTTGTATCCTCCAGCAAAAGCAATCATAGAAATAGATGACAAGGAATGGATCATTGATGAAGATGTTATTCAGCCTATCTTTACTATACCCGAAATTAGTGAGGATAGTCAAATTTTGAACACATTGGAAAATTTTGAAACATCCTCAAAATATGATCATGCACAATTCTAGGAAAAATCTAATGCTGAATACTTGTCATCTAGGCAGATGTCTCTCTATTCTATGGAAGTGTTTGGTAGCTCTACAATTGAAATTTTTCCAGGTAGAACATTGAACATAAACAAAAACTTGGAGAAACTACAAGAAGAGCTAAGCAATATATTACTGAAGAATTCTGCTGCGTTTGCATGGGAGTATACCGATATGAAAGGTATTGAGCCTAAGACTTGTATCCATCATATCTACATTGAGGAAAATAGTAGACCAATCAAACAACCTCAAAGAAGAATGAATCCAAATCTTGGGAGATTGTGAAAGAAGAGCTCCAAAAACTACTCAATGTAAACTTCATTTACCCAATCTCAAATAGTCAATGGGATTCTCCTTTGGTCATTGTGCCTAAAAGGAATGGTAAATGGAGGGTGTGCAATGATTACAAAGAATTGAATAAAGCAACCTTGAAAGATCACTTTCCTTTTCCCTTTATAGATCAGGTATTAGATACATTAGCAGGTAAAAATTATTTCTTATTTTTGGATGGTTTTAGTGGTTATAATCAAATTCGGATAGCACCTGAGGATCAGGATAAAACCACATTTACTTGTCCATGGGGAACTTTTGACTACCGAGTGCTTCCTTTTGGGTTATGTAATGCACCAGCAACATTGCGAAGAGCAGTACTAGGAATTTTTTCTGATCTAATACATGATTGTGTAGAGGTATATATGGATGATTTTACAGTCTATGGTAACACATTTGAAGAAGCCTTGGAAAATTTGGAAAAAGTCCGTAAAAGATGTAAAGAAACAAACCTTTCACTAAGCCATGAAAAATGCTCTATGATGTTTACAAAAGGTATTGTTTTAGGACATCACATTTTAGGAGATGGGATTAAAGTAGACAAATCAAAAGTTGAAGTCATCTCTAAGTTTCCAATTCCAAATTGCCAAAAAGATGTTAGAAGTTTTCTAGGATTTATAGGATATTATAGAAGGTTTATAGAAAACTTTAGCAAAGTAGCATCTCCACTCCTCAAATTGCTTACGAGAGATTGTGAATTCAAGTGGAATCCTGATTGCCAACTAGCATTTGAAACTTTGAAAGCAAAAATATCTGAAGCACCTATATTAAGAGGACCAAATTGGAAACTTCCTTTCCATATTTCTACAGATGCTTCAGATACAACTCTAGGAGCTGTATTGGGACAAAAATATTTGATTCCTTTTGCCATTTACTACACAAGTAAAAGTTTGACTCCCACTGAGTTGAATTATACTATGACTAAAAAAGAGTTCTTAGTTGTTGTTCATGCAATTAACAAGTTTAGACACTATATAACAGGCTATGAAACTTTTGTTCATACAGATCACTCTACAATTAGATATTTAATGAATAAACCTATTACTAATGGCAGAGATACATGACAACTTTTACTTTTGCAAGAATTCAACATTACTATGCTAGATAGACCTGGAAAACAAAAGACAGTTGCTGATTTCTTGTCAAGGATTCAGAATATCAAAGAAGACTCTCTGGTTGAGGATAAGTTTCCTGATGAATATCTATTTGCAGTAACTACTCAAACTCCTTGGTTTGCAGATGTTGCTAACTATTTGGTTACAGGGAAGTTACCTTCACATTTATTTCCTAGAGAGAAAAGAAAGATTATTGAATATAGTGCAAGATATTCATGGATCACTAATGAATTGTATAAAACAGGGCCAGATCTTATGATCAGAAGGTGTGTCAGGGAACATGAAATGCCTGATATTCTCAAAGCATGTAATGACGAGCCGTGTGGTGGACACTTTGCTAACAAGAGGACAACCTATAAAATCATTTTTTTAGGATATTATTGGCCATCCATCTTCAGAGATGCTAAAGAATATGTCAGAAGGTGTGACAGTTTCCAAAGGGTAGGGAAACCTGCCCCTCAAATGAAATGCCATTACAACCTCAAGTACTTATTGAACCCTTTGAAAAATGGGCTTTAGACTTTATTGGACCTATTAATCCTCCATCCAAGCAAAAAAAGTATATATTGGTATGCACTGATTATGTAACCAAATGGGTACAAGCCAGAGAACTACTTTTTGCTAACGAAAAATCTATAGTTAGTTTTCTTTTTTACGATATTTTCACTCACTTTGGTGTCCCAAGAGAAATTGTGACAGATCAGGGAACTCAATTCACATCTAAAATGATGGACAGGCTTATGGAAGAAGACAAGATCAACCATAGGAAATCCACTACCTATTATCCACAGGCAAATGGTCAAGTGGAGTTTACAAATAAAGTGATTGAAGGAATCCTCACCAAGACTGTGCATCTACATAGAAGAGATTAGGAAGATAAGCTTCTTGAATCCTTGTGGGCCTATAGAACTACATGGAAGAACACAACAGGACATACACCTTATGAACTTGTTTATGGAAAGCAAGTCCTGTTCCCCATAGAGTTCCAAGTTAAAACTTTCAAGATGGCGGTCAAGTTGGGGATGGATTTATCAAAAGCTCAAAAGCATAGACTGGAGCAGTTAAATGAGCTTGATGAAATTAGACAAGAAGCTATTCAAAGGATTGGTTTAGTTTAGCAACAGAGGGCTAAGAGGCATGAAAAGTACATCAAGGACAAAAGGTTTCAAGATGGAGATTGGGCACTGTTATTTGATTCAAAGTTTAAGGATTTTCAAGGAAAGTTTCAAACTCATTAGCTTGGGCCATATGAGATTGAAATTTTTTTCAAAAATGTAGTAAGAACTAGAACAATAGAAGAGAATCAAACTCCTCTCCTTGTGAATGGTCATAGGTTGAAAGTTTATCAAAAACCAAACTCAAAGGAGGAGTTCATCAAGATCTTTCAAAATAATTCTGAAATGAGGTTGGTGAAGAAGAATCCTTCTTCTCCACCAACTTAATCTTTGTTCTTTTCATCATATCTAAAAATAAATAAAAAAATTGTATAAGGTTGAAAACCAATCACTGATTGGCATCTTTATACAGAAAATACAGGGTGAAAATTAGAAGACATTGACACCCTATATTTTCCAAAAATGGTGACTCATTGTACATTCTGAAAATTCATTATTTTACTTCATTTCATTATGTTTTACTTCTACAAATTTCACTCCACTCCACCACAGTATTCCACTAATAAATTCTTCTTCTTCAGCATTTCATCCATATCCATCTTTTATTTCCACTCTGTCATATTTTCATCCACACAGTCATCTACATTTTTATTCATCCATAAAGTCACATTTTATTCTCTGTTTTACATTCCACATTTGTTCTCCAGTTACGCACCTGTTCCAATTCCGCAGCTAATCCTGTTCTGCACCCAATCTGACTCTGCAGTAACAGTTTGATCATTAGCTCAAAAAAATAAAAATGCCAGTTCATAATAAATTTCATATGCAGGTATTGGAGGGGTAAAACATCTCTTGAAGACACATCAACATCTAAGCACCTGAGAAAGCAACAACAAAAGGTTAGCAAGTGGAAAGGTATGGTTCTAGAGGTGAGAATAAAAACCTATTTGAAATAGCAATATAAAACATAAGTTGTATAATTTGTATAATCACACTACTCCTTGACTTGTCATCATGCGATTTGATTGCTATGATTATTCCACCATGCCTTCATACTTTAATACCTAACGGTCTCATGATTTAATCTCCGATTTTAACTCATACTTCACTGTACTTCTCCACTACACTTGTTTAACAGCTAATTACATGACTTAACCCAGTTGGATACAAATCTTCACAACCTTATTGTTCCTTTATTACACCAAGCTCCTCGATTTTACTTCCACATCCTTCTTATGTATACAAGCACTCGGATACAATGAGCACACAATCATTCATTCTGTTTTCGATTCTCTCACTGTGTATAGCAGAACTCTGTTTTCCACCCAGTATACGTGTGTAGCTACTCCATTCTATACAGTTTCTACACTATTTCCCACATACAATTTCCCTGTTTCATATATCCTATATGTTTCATCCCCACATCTATCGTTTTCCTCCCACATACATTGTTATTTTATCCCCGTATCTATAACTATTTTTGCTTCCATATACCACTAATGTATTTACAATCTTCTACACACAGACAGTGAAGGAAATTTGAAGAAAAGAAAAGAACAAGAGTGATGGGTCCCATTGTAAGAAAAAAACCTATAGGAGTGAAATATATGGAAGGATATCCTCAATTGAAAGGGATGTCGAAGAAAGTTGGTTAGCTAAGCTTCATTGAAAAATTCTATGGACATCATAAAGAAATCACCAAGTCATTTGCTAGATCGTTTGATGGGATGGATGTGGAGATTGGTGACATAAAGTTTACAGTGACTGAGTCTTTCATTGCAGCAGAAACTGAGCTACCAAAACTTGGAGAGAGGTGGTTCAATAATAAAGAATTCCATGATAAACTTGGAGAGTAATTCTCCAAAACCCAGGTATGGACACTTTAATTTTTAATAGAGGAATTTCCATCTCTGCAGTAAAGGGTAACTGGAGTAGCATGTTATTGATTTTGCAAAAAATTGTCACATGCGAGGGTAGATTTGGCTCCATGTATGTATATCACATAAGATTTTTGATGAATTTCCTTGAAAATGGAACCATCAATCTCCCATTATTTCTGTTGAATAGCTTAAGGAGAATGTCCACTACTGTTCAAAAGAAAATAGAAGACATAGAACCTCATCTTTATCACCATGGTCTCATAAAAATTCTAGTTGAATATCACTTAAAGAGTGTAGGAGACACATGGGAGAACTTTCTAATCAGAAACTTTTTCCAAGATCCACCAGAATTACCTGAAGGAAGTTCTTTGAAAAAGAGTAGGAGAAGAAAAATCAGTCTTACAATTCAAAACACTCCTACAACTTCAGCACAACAAGACAGTGAAGAAGAGCCCATCTCTGAAACGTTAACAGAAATCATAAAGCAGACAAAACGGAGGAGAAAGATGAAAGGAAAAGTTTAGGAAATCTATAAAAACACTCATGAACCTTCGTAGAGGAAGAGTAATTACTTTCTAAGAAATTAGTCCACATCAAGGAATATTCCAAGAAAGAGAAAGAGAAGGGAAAGAGAAGACACGTTATAGAGGAGGAAAACATAGGCTCACAAAGTTTGAGGAGAAGTTCCAGACTTAAGGGCAGAATGAAGAAAGAAAAATCAATAGAGGCTCAGTTCATAGACTTGGGAGAAGAAACTCCAACTCAGTCCCAAGATAACATCTCATTTGAGCAGAGCCCACAACACTCTCCTCAACAAAACTTTGAAAGCAGTCCAAAGAGAGTATCTCCAGAGATTGACCAAGTCCAACAGTAGATTTATGATTATATTGAGTCACTGGAGCAAAGGAATACATCAATAGATCAAGGGACTTCAACCAACCCTGAGCAGCCAGCTACATCACAAGAGGCTTTGATTAGCTCACTTAAGCATGAAATATATGAGCTAGAGGTCTTAAATAGGCATATTTAGAAGGAAAATGAAGCTTTAAAAGAACAAAACAAGATGGATAAGATCATTCATGATAACACCATTCTTCATTAGGGTCTGTGGCATAAGAAGAACAGAAAATTAAAGAGGAAAAACAGGAAGCTAAACCCGGCTGTCATTAACCTCAAATATTGATTGCTCATGAGAAAGCCTAGGATGGCAGTTACAGCAAAGAGAAGCAAGAAAAGGTTGGATGTTTTGGCTGAAGTCTCAGAGCAGATGCAGTAGAATAAGGGTGTTTACAATTTTGATTGCATGGTGACATGCAATAGTCTTGCAGTGGGGGTATGTTGAGTTCAAAAACTGCCTCTTTCTTAAGCAACGTTCTCATCCTTCTTCCTTTGCTTTTCCATGAAAAAAGCATCCTTAATCATCATAAGCCATTACACATTTCCTGAAGGAGTATATTTCAGTGATTTACAAGTTATATTGTTATGTTTATTATTTGAATAGGTTTTTGTTTTTTAGCTACAAAATGCAGTCACATTCCACAGCTAACCAGCTGTTCCGCAGCCATCTCCACACTTTTGTAGGTTACAGGTGTCAAGAAAGGAAACAGACCACATGGGTACCTTGGAAAATGTCAGAACATCAATGGTGTCCTATCCATTTGGCCAAGATTGATGAGGAGGACCCTAGTCAAAGGGAAGTCAATGGAAGAAACCTATGGCTAGTAAAACTCTGTTTTTTCACAATTCTTACTAATGGATCTGAGGCAGTCTCCTGAAGCCGAGGACCTCATCTTCCACCTGCATAAATAGAATCCAATATCCATTATTAGAAAATGTATGTCTCAAGGAAACCGAAGAAAAGAATTTCGGATACATTATTTGTCTACGTGTTTTGCTATAGATGACTTCTCTCTTCAAAACAATTGTATTTTTTCCTATAAATACCAGCATTTAGAACGCAGAACAAGTTCAAGTTTAGTTCAAGTTTTTTCTTATATAATAGTGCAATTTCCACTTTGTAGTGTGAGAAAGTCAGTGCTCTGTTTTAATATAACAACTCTGTTTTCAATGGACACCTGAAGCGTGTGAAGTGTTGATTCCGTGTTGATAATTTGAGACCTTTTAGAGGGCCCCTGCATGGTCAAGGGTATATTGTATTTCTGTACATTTTATTTCTATTTGTATTTCTTAGTTTAATTATACATTTATTTCATCATGTTCATAATCATTTCCTAACACTGTGTATATTGCAGCTTGTGTCATTTGTTTACACTAACTCAGAGTAGTTGTATTCTAGCATAGAATAGTCCTTTAGTTTCATTGCTTTCTAGTCTCTTAACTGTATTTTCTGATTTGATGTCAGTAGCATAATTTGATTTATTTCATCTGTTGTTCCTTAGTTTCTAGATTTTAATTTTAGTTGTTCAATGCCTTTTTCCTTATTAATGTAGTTACTCATGATATAAATGAATGTTTCCAAAAGCCTTTCGTTGATGGTTAATCCTCAAACTAAATGGTGAAATGTTGTATTTATGAATGAGTCCTTCAATACAATTGTTGTTCATTAGTTTTTGAGTTAAGTAGTTTAATGCCATTTTCTTATCAGTTTAGTAACTCATGATATAAATGGATATTTCCAAGAACCCTTTCAGTTGATGTTTAATCCTAAGAATAAGTGGTGAAATGTTTTATTTATGAATGAGTCTTCTCTTTGCATTTTCATGTTTACTTTTCTTAGAATGATGAAGAATGAAATCTCTCAAATTTGCTATCATGAGGAGGTAGTTCTCCCTGAATTATGTAGCTGAGTGACAACAATACTTCATATAGTCTTGCTTTCATCATAGAATAATTGCAATTTCATTTTCAGTTCTTCACTTAGTTTAGCTGTAGTTCCATCTTCAGTTGTTTATTAAGCTCTAATTCTGCAAGTAGATTAGATAGTAGAAGTAATCTTATTTCCAGTATTTCATTTTTGGTTTATCATAGATAGCTGCAATCTCATTTTCTCATTTAAGATTTGGTTTTGAGTAGATAGTAGTTTTAAAGTCCTTTCAGTTCATGTTTTGGAAACAATTATAATAGCAAGAAGAGAAGCTTTGTTTTTCACTTTCTTGTTTAAAAACTTTACTTCCAAAATTTGCCTAAAAGCACTTTTATATTTTATTTCATTTCTCTAGGTTCTTAGCAGCAGTAGATTAAGATTTTTTTTACATTGCAAAACATTAGGAATCAAGACAAAAAAACTCCAAAACAAACATAAACTCAAAAATAGTGAGGTAAGAAAGGCTCATCTAGCACATATAGTGCACTACGCTTCATCAGTTTACCATACTCGGATTGATAATTTCTGTAGCAATTTAGGACACTAAATTGACTAAACAAGCTATAAGAGAAATATGTTTCTATTTTGATTGATCCAATTTCTAATTATAGATATGTCAACCCAAAGCTTGTCGAAAAGTTCTAATTAGACAAGGAACTCCACCAAGAATTGTGGTTGGATCAATTGGAAATAGGGACAAAGAGAAGGATCAACCAATGGTTGAAGTCCTTTGTATTAGAACTCAGTGGTATGATAATAACAACCCACTTAAATGTGATACCATTGGGTGGGTATGACATATTTCTAGGAATGGACTTGTTTTACATGCACCAAACCAAGGTGGATTGATACAAAAAAATACATAGAATGCTTGGATGAGAAAGGAATGAAGAAAATATTGCAAGAATAGAAAAATCCCATATCAGTGAGATGAAATGTAGTTGTAGGAAGGGATGTACGTTATTCATAGTACGCTTTTTCGAAAGATGAGGGAGACGATGGAGTGACAGAGAAAGAGGAGGCTCAGATGCTCCAAAGGTACCTAGTCTTGCAACGATATGTAGATGTATTTCCAATAGAGGTTCCTCGATTACCCCATCACTGAGAGACAAACTTCTCTATCGATTTGATACCTGGATAAACACTAGAATCTATGGCTCCATATAGAATTAGCACTCTAGAGTTGGTTGAGCTGAAATTGCAACTAAAAGAAATGCTAGACAAGGGGTACATAAGGCCAAGTTTGTCTACTTATGGAGCACCAAAATTATTTGTGAAAAATAAATATCGAACTCGAAGGTTATACATTGATTATAGAAAAATGAACAAGGTAACCATAAAGAAAAAGTACCCATTTACAATGAGTGATGATCTATTTAATCAGTTAAGGGGAGAAACAATCTTCTCCAAAATTGACTTGAGGCCAGGTTACTGTCAATTGAGAATTGAGGAGGACATACATAAGACTGCTTTAAGAACGCATTATGGGTACTATAGATTTGTAGTGGTACAATTTAGGCTCACTAATGCTCCAAACATGTTCACGTTTGTGATGAATGGGGTGTTGCGACCATACATGGATGATTTTGTCATTGTATTTGTGGATGATGTATTGGTTTATTCCAAAACTAAGGAAGAGAATGAGTAGAATCTAGTTGTTGTGTTATAGTTGTTGAGAGTGCATAAGATCTATGCAAAGCTTGATAAGTGTGATTTATTCTAGACACATAGACACTACTTAGGGCCTACCCCAAGGAATTTTTATGAGATCATATCATTCATGGGACTCGCAAGATATTACATGACATTTATTTGAAATTTCCCCAAAATCAGGCATGCCATTACAATGTTACAAAGGAGAGGGAAGATATTTGAGTGGACCATGCACTGTTCAGACAACTTTGAGCATTTAAGGTAGTTTCTCACCAGTTTTCCAGTGTTGAGAATTGTGGATCCAGACTAGGATTTTGTAGTATGTATTGATGCTTTCAAGGAGGGACTCAATAGAGTCTTAATGCTAGAAGGACATTTTGTATGCTATGAATTGAGAAAATTGAGTGTACATGAGGAGAAATATGTGACCGACCAATTGGAATTGGCTTCTATCATTCATGCTTTGAAAATATGGAGGCACTAACCCCTTGGTTGGAAGTTCACGCTCATGACATATCATAGTGGCCTAAAATATTTGTTTAGACAACCAAATTTGAATGTTAGGCAGGCTAGATGGTTGGCCACACTTAGAGAGTTTGACTTTAAGATCAAGTATATAAAGGGAAAGGAAAACAACATTGTCGATGCCTAGATTCGGAGGATCCAAGTGAAACAGTTGGAAATTGTAAAGCTCATGTGTGACGAAAATGGATGAAAATATCAAAGGTGCTAGATAGCAGGATGAAGCATACCAACAAGTAAAGGAGGGACTATGGTGATATGGTGAGGATGGAGACTACCACCTCCCTGAGGATGTCCTAGTTTGATGTGAAGGCAGAGTCTATGTGCCTAACAATGATGAAATAAAAGGAATGATAATGAGATAATTCCACACTAATCCCTACTCAAGGCACCCAGGGTATCAAAATACCCTCACAACCATTAAAATAAGCTACTATTGGCCAAATTTGAAGAAATAAGTTGTAGACTTCGTGGAAAAATTCTTGGAGTTCTTGCAAGTGAAGGTTGAATGTAGACATCTAACAGGATTACTACAACCTATCCCCATCTCATAATCGAAGTGGGATGTAATCCCTATGGATTTCATCATGGGATTAACCAAAAAAACGAAGCAATATGACACAATCATGGTAGTGGTGGAAAAGCTTAGCAAGGTATCTCATTTTGTGGCAATCAAATCCACCCATCTTGCTAGTAAAATAGGGCAAATCTTCGTAAGAGAGATTGTGAAACTGCATGGAATACCCAAAAGGATCATGTCTAATAGATATGATAAAGTCACTTCCAAGTTTTGGAAGGAATTGTTCGTAGGCTTGGGGACAGAATTAACATTTAGCACTACATATCATCCACACACTAATGGGAAAATTGAGAGTTGAAACTAGATCCTGTAGGACATATTGAGGATGTATGTGATGCATCAGCCCAAGAAATGGGAAGAGTATCTTCCACTTGTGAAATTTTCATATAATAATAGAAACTAAGAATCCATAAGGATGAGCCCCTTTGAAGCATTATATGGTGAGAAGTGTAATACTCCTATTAGCTAGGGTGACCTAGTTAATAAAGTTCATGTATGACCTGACATGTTTAAAGATATGGAACAACAAGTTTAGATCATAAGGAAAAATATGAATGTGGCATAGGACACACAAAAGAGATATATAAATAAACATAGGATCCACAAGGAGTTTAAAGTCAAAGAAGACATTCATCTGAGGGTTAAGCCCAAAAGGAGTTCCCTAAGGGTGGGGACATGTGCCAAACTAGTATGGTGATACCATGGGCCATTTGATATACTTGAGATGATAGGACCAGTAGCGTATAGGCTAGCGTTACCTCCATCAGTTAGAGTTCATGATATTTTTCATGTTTCTTTACTTAAAATGTATGTGGAAGATTTTAATCATGTGATTGGTTTCTCTGTGCCACAAGTGGAACTAGATAGAGAGTTCCAACCAAAACTAATGTACCTTCTAGACCATAGGAATCTCATGCTCTAGAATCAAGCTATGGAGAAAGTCAATTCTAGAAGTCTAGGGGGATTGACTTTAAAAATGGAGTTGAAAGTCAGGGACACTGATTCCAGAGTTGGGAAGGGAGTAGCTTGCTTGGGACATATTGCTTTCTTATGCAAGGAAGAAACCTAAAAAATGTAGGAAAACCATTAAATAATGGAAAGTGTTGGAATTGACGAAAAGTGATGTTGAAATTAAATGCCTAGAATAAATAGGTATGCAGGCCAATGTCACTTGGGAAGGAACCACAAGAAATAAAAAGATAGGAATTTATTGTTAGAAAATTATATATTACAGAGCAATGAAACACATAAAATATATTGCAGAAATATAAACATAGAAAACACATAAAACAAGAGAGACACATATATACGTGGTTCACCCAAATTGGGCTATGTCCACGAGAAATAGCGAGTCCTTCCTTTGATATTATCCAACAAACTGAAGAGATACAACCTACATCAGATTCGTTGTAATTCCCTCTTCACTCTCACACAATCTCCTCTCTCTTCCTCACTCAGAATATAGATATACATAGACGCAATACAATTCCCTCATATATAGCGAGGGTTTTCCTTCTAGGGAAAAAAACCCTAAATTAAACATAACTTCTACCGTCAGATCTCTGCCTAATGACCAACCCAGATTCACTACGAAATTACAACATTTTACCAGGCAATTTTACATCTATTTTTAGCTTCAGGGGCACTACCCCCAATCTCCTGCCAGGGGCGGGTGCTCCTAAAGATCATTGTTACCCCCTCAAGCCCCCTTGTAGCACAAATATTATGGGTAGCATTGCCGCCACATTATGAACTAGGGTCCAATGCAGTGATACTGCTAAATAGAGAAGATAATTAGGCTCCACACCCAACATTTATGAAAAGGGAGGATATGCTACAGGCATGGAGAACGTAGTAGTAATGATATACGAGGAAGAAATGAAGAAAAGGCTAAATGAAAAATAAAAAGAGGGAGAGTGCAATAAGAGAAAGAAAAGAGAGACGAAGTTAAAAGAGTAGGAGAAGATAATGAGAAATAGTGTGTGGAGCAGAGGAGAATTTCAACATGAGCTCTTTCTAAGAAGCACCAAAGAGAAGAAAAGAGAAGGGGATTGGCTCTTGATCCATAGAGGATGTGGGTTTATCTCCTAGTCTCTAGATCCCTGTAACAACTTGGGGTCCTTGGAGGTTATGGGTTGACCTAGAATCCCTAGAACCCTGTAATAGATTGGGCCAGTAGAGGCCTTAGATTGAGATAGAGGTCTCTGGAGCCATGTAATAGTTTAGGTCCCAAGAGGATGTGGATCCTTGGAGGCTATGGGTTGAGATAGAATCCCTAGAACCCTGTAATAGCTTGGGTCATTGGAGGTTGTGGGTTGAGAGAGAGGTCTTTGGAGCCCTGTAATATCTTGGGTCCTTTGAGGCTGTGGGTTGGGATAGAACCTCTGGAGCCTTGTAATAGGTTGTGTCCCCTTAAGGCTGTGGGTTGAGATAGAAAACTCTAGAGCTTTGTAATAGATTAGTTAGAGGCCACCCTAAAGAAGAAGCTAAGGAAGACCAGAATGAAGACTAATGGTTAATTCTAGGATGGAACATTAGATTCTGGATTCCCTGGAAAGGGGTGAATCACTGTGTGAGCACTTGGGGGTGAGATTGGGCACCTTTGGACTCCTAGTTTCGACCAAGAATGAAGTTGCAAACTAGTGGTATTGAGAAAGGAGGTCCTTTGGAGTCCCGAAATTTAGCATCAAATTGGTGAGTTAGTCCCTGAACTGAGCATCCCCCTAGACTCTAGAATCTAGTTTGGGGGTGATGACTACGAGTAAGTGTGGTTGTTGCTATCTATGGTTGGGTGGAGAGTCCTTATCCCAAACTCAATTTACCTACCTAGTCAAAGATGAGTAATTATTTATTATATTTAATGTATGATGAATGATGTTACTATTCTTATGGATAATGATTTGAATATAGAGATTACATTGTATTCATTAATGCATTATATCCTTTGTGCATTATGAGATGTATTAAATGATCTCATCTGTGAATGTATCTATGTGGAATATATTCTCGAATGTGTAAGAAAGATAAAATGTGAAAATATGTTAACAATTGCTAAATGATAGGTACCGAAATTAATTGCATGATAACTAATACCAAGTTATAATACAACATCGAACCATTAAAGCTTGGTCAATAGTGGGTTTTGTGAGCCTTTATTAATATAACATTACAAAGAGAGATACCTTCTACATAATAGGGTTTATATTAACTCATGAGTCATTCACAACCATGTTCCAAGATGTTGTGTTGCTTGATGAGCATGACTCTAACATCTGAGGGAGTTTTCGCTGGTATCAGTTAAGAAACCCAATTTATCTAAATTTATTTCATCCTTGCATTCTCAACAGGTTGGATATATATTGTTGGCATAGTAAAGTGACAACCGAGGTACCTGAAGGCTCTACTTATTAGCATGGCGCTGTTTGCAAGCCCAACACAAGGATTGCCATTGTCAACATGTGTCAGGTGGGGTTGGATCCTCCCTGGAGTCTACACCAAGTCTATGGTAGGTAATCCATAGAGGAGTTCCTACGCCTCCCATGGGGGAATTTCCTCCGCATGGAATGGGTAGAATCACAAGCCAGGAACATGCTGGAGAATCAACCACTCAAGCTTGAGAGCGATAACATCATAAATTGCCATAGGAAATCAAGAGCATCATAGTGAACCCATAAGTATCATCTGGAGGTTTACAAAATTGTTGAAGGAAAGTTGCAACTGGCAAGGCTAGTTCATGAAATCTTCTGTAGCAGTGACGCTAGTAACCAAGAGGGCTTCCAAGTCCTCCTTCTAAGGAACCATGCAGTGTGGAGTTTGGAGTCTTTAATAAAGTTATGGTGGGAAGGAGTAGGAAAGCCTTGTTGAAAATTAAGGGTAGGAGGCCATGAAAATATAATTAAATTGGAGCCAACCATATCCTCAGAATGGTCAAAACCCTAGTTTAAGGAGACTCTTGATAGGTGGAAAGAGATTCCCTTCATGGGATTGTTGAGAGTGATAGGTAAGAAGGTCATAGGGAGAAAGTTCAAAGGTAAATTGCATTACAAACCATGGACCTAACGACGAAAGAGTGTTGGGGCTATGTCAATAGATGGTGATGAAATTTATTCCATTACCCAGACTATTGGGTGAGGGAAGGCTACCATGAGAAGAGGCCACCCCAAGTACCTAGAAGGTCAAAAGCCTAGGTAGCTGTGTAAATGATCCCTGAGTGTATCTCGAGTTTGAGGGTCTGAACACTTGTGGGGAGCTAGTACAAAATTAATTTCCAATGGATTGCTCTTCCATTTTGCATGGTGACCATAATAGCACGATGTCTTGTGGGCATGTGGTCACTACTAGGGCATCTCGGGTGTGTATTAGGCCACTTATGAGGGACACGAGCAATTATTTTTAGATGGGCTTAGGTCATGGGTTACATCATATGGACAAGTTCATATCATTGACGTCATAGTGTGAAGAAATGACATAGAAGTTTCCATCAAGGTGACGATCCATCAACCAACAAGTTGGGTTCCAGGGAGAAGGCCTAGTTTTCTAACTTGAAATACCAAGTGGTCCTGGAGATGTGACACGTCAGCTAGGTGGAACATTTCCGTGGGGGGAAGGGCATATGGTTGGAGTTAGGGTGTCAAGAGGCCCCAAAGCCGCCAATAAATATATATTTATGTGTGTGTGTGTGTGTGTGTGTGTGTGCGCGCATGTGTGTGTGAAAATGGAAATAATAATAATAATAATAATAATAATAATAATAATAATAATAATAATAATAAGAATAAGAATAAGAATAAGAATAAGAATAATAAGAATAATATCATATTACATAAACAAGGGAAATAATGTTGTCATAAAATATTTACTCCATTCCTCCAATGTAATTGAAGGGGTCAGGTTATGTTACACTCCATTTCATTTATCATGTTAAGTCTAAGAACCATTCATTTCATTGGGTCATCGTAGCTAATAGGAGTGTTACATTTTCATCCATATAGTGCCTCAAAAGGCTCATCTTAAGTGACTCATAATACCCATTTTTGTATGAAAAGTCTACCAATGGTAGGAATTATTCCCACTTATTTTGATGATGCATGATATACATTCGTAGAATTTCCTTTAGAATTTTATTCACTCTCTCTATTTAACCATATATCTGAGGATGATATGCAGTACTAAAAGGTAGCTGGTTTCCAAAACTATCAAATAATTTCTTCCAAAAATTGGAAGTGAACTTTGAATCCTCACATAACATGATTTTCTTAGGTATTCCATGCAAACTAAATATTTTCTTGATGAATATCTGATTTATGTCAATGGACTTGTGGGTGGAGTTGACAACTATGAAGTGGGCTTTATTATGCAAGTTGTCCACTACCATCACAATGATATGATGTTGTTTGCTTTTTTTCAATAATATCATAATGAAGTCCATAGATATGACTTCTCGCTTCCACTTAGGAATTGGGATTGGTTTTAACAATCATAAGGGGTACCTGCTTTCTACTTTGACTTATTTGGATTCTATGAATTTCACAATGTATTCAGAAACGTACTTCTTTGATCCTAGCCAATAATATGTTTTATTTACGGATTTTATCATTTTATGATAATCAAGATGACTTGAGTAAGATATTTTATGAAAAATCATCCATGATGATCTTCCTTATGTCAAACACATAAGGCTCATACCATCTTTCTTTGAACATCAACATAGCTTCATTAGTGAGTTTGTAGGTCTTGTTCATTAACCCCTCTAGCACATTCTACTAACTTTCCTTTACATGCTGGTAATTCTCATCATGTAGAAATTCCTATTTCATCCTTTCTTTGACATTAATTTCAAAATTTCTCATGGCCACCGAGCAGGTTACTTTCAAATATCTACTAAGTGCATCTATTACCTTAGTTTCCTTACCTTTAATGTAATATATCTCAAGTTCAAACTAGTTTAAGAAATCCAAACATCTGGGTTGTCTAACATTTAACTTGGGTTAGTCAAACAAGTATCCCAACCCTCCACAGTGTGAAATAAACGAAAACTTTCTCTGAAGAAAATAGTTCTTTCACATGTTTAAGGTGTGAGCTATTGCTACAAGCTCTAAGTGGTGAGTGACATGTCTCTTCTCTTGTCAATTTAATTTCCTTGACTCATAAAATATCACATGTGCTTCTTGCATCAAGACTCCACCTTGTCCTTCCTTACAAGCATTTATACAAACTAGAAACTCCTTCTTTAGATCCATTAGTCTCAAAATAGGTGCACATATGAATAATTTCTTAATAAGGTAAATAATGGTTGCACACTCTAATGTCCATTGAGATTGACTCCTTTCCTTTGTAATTATGTGATTGGATACCTGGATCTTTGAAAAATTCTAAATGAAACATTGGTAATATCCAACCAATCCCATGAAAGATCTAAACTATTTAAAAATTTGTGGAGTGGGTCACTCAGTTTTGGCCTTGATCTTTTCAAGGTCCATAGCCAATTCTTCTTTTGAAATTACATTCCCTAATTAATAAAATTATGTTTGGAAGAATTAGCATTTCCCGAGTTTGACATATAGCTTATTCTCCCTTAGAAATTGCAACAATGCTTTCATATCATCTTCATGCTCTTATCTATTTTTTAAGTAAACGTGAATGTCATTTCACAAAAGATAACATAAATTTGTCCAAATACAGCCCAGGGACATTGTTCATAAAGTGCATAAATGCAACTAGTGCATTTGTGATTCCAAATGGTATGGTCGCAAACTTGTAATGTCCATCTCTCATCCAAAAGGTTTTCTTGTGGATGTCTTCATCCATAATTCAAACCTAATGATAAAAAAATATTAAAATTATTAAAAAATCACCACAACCCCTCCCATTTGATCAAACAAGTCATTGATTCTGGGAAGCAACTACGTTTTCATCTCTGTAGCTTTATTCAACTACTCGTAATCAAGGTATAATCACAATGGGTAATCCTTTTTCTTTACAAGTAACATTGGGGTTCCCCAAGGTCACACACTAGCTCTAATATACCCCTTATCCAACATTCTTTCAATTACATCTTCAACTATACTAGGTCAGGCGTACTCATATATGGGGATTTTAAGGTTGACACTACTCCAGGAATCAACTCGATGGAAAATTCAATGTCTCTCTTGGGTGGAAATCCTGGTATTTATTCTAGAAATGCATTTCTAAAATACTTCATCACTAGGTGAGTTTCTACTTTGGCCTTACTACTTTCAGACTTAATAGTCACTTGGAATGCATACAAGGCACCTCATTTTGCTGCATGTTTTCACTTGTAGTGCTGACATTTTCCTGAGTGTGATAGGATTCTTTATCCCATCAAGTGTCATTCCTTACCATCATTATTGAACCACTCCAATGGCATTTTGTAGTAGCCAATTTTTTCTTTATGGGCCTCTAACCAATCCATGTTGATTAGATGGTCATATGAGTGTAACAGTAAAAGATTGAGAGCAACTAAATTAGACATGTCACTAATTTTCACAGGGCATGATTCCACCATGTTTATCCCTCGTATTTTGGTTCCCATGGCTACATAAACTGGCCACAATTTCTAATCGTTTTTCTCGTACAAAGAACATTTCTTTGCCAGCTTCGAGATAATATAACTGAAATTAGAATCCTGCTCAATTGGAATAGGTTAACTAATGACCATACCTTCCATATTGATTACTAAAGATTGATGGTCTTCTAGCCTAGTTTCCAAAGCAACATAAATTCATGGTATATTCTGACCCACATCATTCACTGCCATTGCTTCTTCCACATTTTATAACTTGATGCCATTTTTTGTTTGTTGAAGATAACTTCTCCACATGTCCAACACTTTGCCTAAACTCCTCAACCTCTTCTCTTGCTAGTTTAGTGGGCCAGTTTCTATCAATGGTAGTGTATTTTTGTTGATACTCATTCTTAGTGGGAGTGCTGAACTTCACATTCTTTCTCCTTGCTTATATCCTCATGATTTTGGCCCTTTTATGGTGAATTTTGTATTATCTTTGTTTTTCAAATTAGTTCAGAACTTAGCTTTGTGTTGGACTACTCATAGCAATATTCATCCTTTTGGCTAGTGTTATCTAGTGATCTTATCACATCAAAATCAATCCTATATAAATAAGCTTGTGGTAGCTAATGGTGGTACCTTTGAATATTCTCCTTATTATCTCTAATATGTGAAACATACCTTAAAAACTACAAAAAAATACTAGTGTACTCATCAACAGTAAGCTACCCTAGCTTATGCTTGTGGAATTCCTTAACATTTTTATCATAATATTTCTCAGAAAAGTACTTCTGCTAGAAATATTTCTTAAATATTCTCCATGATAGTTCCTACCTAGATATTTGGCATCGGTTTCATGTTGCCTCTACCTTTGCAGGTTCAATAAGCTATGAAAAATCAATGCATTCACCTTTTCTTTCCTTTGTTCTACTCTGATGATATTTTCATTGTCTACCTTAAAAATTCTCAATTCACCTCTCAGGATCTTGACAGTATCCATCCAATTAGAGGAGTTTTACCCTAACTCATTCCCCACTAAATCATCTTCCTCATCATTAGGGTATTTTTTGGTGCCACACTGTACCATTTTTCTACTCATTACTTTCTTTTCTTGATGGAATTATATATCTTCTTATCTCTATCTGTCTTTGAACTTTTATACACACATAGATATTCGTTAAATCAAACATAAATAAACATATTTACACATAACTTTAGTAATTTTGTAATAAGCATGTTGATCCAAAACTTGCTATAAAATGGAATGCCATTTTATATGTAGGCTAGAAAAAAAAGAAATGTATTAGCAATTTATCAAGCCAACAATCTTATCATTTAAAAGTCTAGAATCAGAACTCATAAGAATATAACAATTAAAATATCAAATTAAGTGTTTATCATGTGTGTGTGTGTGAGCCTTTTCAGGTCGAACATTGAACCTTCACTCTTCTACCAATTTATAAGACTCCCTCCAATCCCCTTAAACTATCTTAGGCTACAAGAGGTGTTACTTGTGGAATTGAACAAACCTCCAAATTATATCATGAAGATGGGGTCAAAACAATCCACTTTTTACAACTTTAAGTTGTAAAACAACTTCCACCATCACATTCATCTCATCAAGAGATTTCTAATTATAGAAATTCTATCTCAATCTAACTCACAGATTGAAATTTATTTCCATTTTAATTTTAGCAAATCATATTAGGCCACACTAGCATTGAGTTTCCACATAACATTCACATGGAACTTCCATATCAACTTATTCATGGGCCCCACATGGCCCCTACCCATTGTGATTTGTGACATTTTCTCATTATGTCTAGTTTTGAGTTCTCACAACTCGGTGTAGGTTTACACAAGAGATTTATTGTTTTAGATCCCCCCATGCCCCCATTAACTCACAGTGGACCAAGGGGCCCTCAATGTAAATGTGGGTCATTGATGGAGACCTTATTGCAATTGTACTATTAGTATATGCCTTCCCATTAATAAGGGGGCCACAATGGTAGTTTAAATGTTGGACACCCCCCCCCCCCCTTGCTAAGTCGTGATGGACCTAGGATCCCAAAAGTTAATGTGGATTATAGATTTAGCTACGCCATTATCCCTACATCCAAAGTAAATAAAATGAAACCCTAATACAAAAGGTTTAGATTTTTCACTTGATATTTTTTGGTTCATCATTACTCATGGAAGGTTGGTAGATTCATTGCATATTCATGGTGAATGAGCTTCCCTATATTTTCTTATGGTTATTTGAAGTTCTGGCACTATGTGATAGCTATTATATTCATGAAATAAAAGGTTACTTATACGAATATATCTAGTTGTATGATGCCCTTTTACAAACTTGTTATTTCAAGTTCTTCCATCTATGTGATAGATTTATGAACTTAAGGGTTCATTGCTATACTTAGTATTGTTGCCTATCTCAATGAAAAATATAAACCCTTGGTATTATGTTTTCAAGTGACTTACTTTGGATGCAGGGATCATGACCTAGCTAACTCTATAATCCACATTCTTTTTTGTGAACATAGGTCCATCATGACTTAACAAGAGGGGGGGGGGGTTGCTAGCATTGAAACTTCCACCCTATTAATGGGAAAACATATATCAATAGTAAAATTGCAGTAAGGTCTCCATCAATAACCTACATTCACCCTTAGGGCTCCCTCGTCCATCGTGAGTTAATGGGGCAATGGGTGGGATCTAAAACAATAAAGTACTTGTGTAAACTTGCACCGAGTTCTGAGAATATAGAACTAGACATAAAAAGAAAACATCACAAATTGCGATGGGTAGGGGCCATGTGGGACCCATACCTAATTTGATGTGGCAATACGATTTGAATGTTATGTGGAAACTCAATGCTAGTGTGACCTAATATGATTGGATAAAATTGAAATGGAAATAAATTTCACTCTGTGAGTCAGATTGAGATAGACTTTATATCATCATAAAACACTTGATGAGTTGAATATTATGGTTGTGAAAAGTGGTTTGTTTTGATGCCATATTGATGATAGGCTTTGGAGGTAAGGTCAATTGAACAAGTAACACCTCTTGTAGCGTAATATAGTTCAAGGGGATGAGAGGGAGCATTAGAAATTGGTATGAGTGAAGGTTCAATGTTGGACCTGAAAAGGCTCAGGCACACGCACACATGATAAACACTTACTTCAATATTTTAATTGTTATATGATCATGAGTTAAGGTTCTAGACTTTTAAATGATATGATTGATGGCATCATAAATTGATAATGAATTTTTTTTTGTAACCTACATACTAACATGGCATTTGATTTTATAGCTAGTTTTGGATCAACATGCTTATTTCTAACATACCAAGGTGATGTGTAAATATGTTTATTTATGTTTTATTTAACTAATAGCTATGTGTGTATAACAACACAAAGAGAGATAAAGAGAACAAGACACAAAATTCCATCAAGAAAAGAGAGGAATGAGTAGGAAACTGGTACAATGTGGCACAGAAAAATCCCTCATGATGAGTAAGAGGATTTAGTGGGGAATAAGTTAGGGGAAAATTCCTCTAATTGGATGGATACTCTCAAGATACTGAAAGTTGAATTGAGATGTTTTAAGATATACAATGAAAATATCGTCAAAGTAGAAGAAAGGAAAGCAAAGATGAATATGTGAATTTTGTAGTGCTTATCGAACATGCAAAGGTAGAGGAAACATGAGATTGATGCCAACTATATAAGTAGGAACAAATCCAAGAAATGATCATGAAAGATATCTAAATAGGGATTCGAGATAAATAGGGAAGAGGGAAACAACTCAAGCAAAGGAAATAAGAAAGCAGGTGAAGGCACAATGAAAGGATAAATCCCACTTAACACTCTAAAATGATATTCAAGCAACCCTGACTACTCATAAAGTATTGCAACCAAAAGCCACGATAAGAAAAGAAGAAGGGATAAGAGTTGAATTCCTAAAAAGTTCAAGTAAGAAAACCCCTATCTTCAATGGAGAGATAAATAAGGATAAACAGGCAGAAGCTGGTTGTTGTGAATGAATAAATAATTCATGATGCATGACTACTCTAAAGACATGAAGACCCAAGTAGTCATTTATAGATTGAAGGGAAAAGTTGGTATATGATGGGAAGATTTGAGAAATGTTAAAGAAATTAGGGAGAAGGAACTGTCATGGAGAATGTTTGAGAAATATTTCTAGGAGAAGTACTTGTCAGGGAGGTATTATGATATAAAATTTAAGGAATTCCACAAGCATAAGCTAGGAAAACTTACTGTTGATAAGTACACACATATATTTTTTGAGTTTTTGAGGTATGTGCCTTATATAAGAGATAATAAGGTGAAGATTCAAAGGTACCTCAGTTAGCTACCACAAGATTATTGAGATAAGATTGTTTTTTATGAGATAAGAACACTAGAAAACACTATCCAAAAGGATACATATTTCTATGAGTAGTTCAACACAAAGCTAATTTCTAAACTAATTGGAAAAGGAGACATAAGACCAAACTAATAAGAAAAGATCCAAAATCCTCAAGATATAAGCAAGGAGGGAAGAATGTGAAGTTCACCACTCCCATTAAGAAAGAGTATAAAAAAAAATCCACTATTATTGATAGAAACTAGCCCACTAAACCAACAAGAGAAGAGGTTTAGGGGTTTGGGAAAGGGCCCGTGTAGTGTTGGACAAGTGAAGAGAACCTTCTATGGAGAAACTGCCTTCAAAAACTAAAAAATCGCACAAAGTTGTAAAATGTGCAAGAAGCAATGATAATGAAAGTTGTGGGTCAGAATATTCCATGAATTTACATTGCTTTAGACAATAGGCAAGAAGACCATCAATCTTCAGTAATCAATATCAAAGGTATGGTCATTAATAAAAATATTTCAATTTTAATTGACTCGGGTTCTAATTTTAGTTATATTATCTCAAATCTAGTAAAGAAATGTGATTTGTAGGAGAAAACCCATTAGAAATTGTCACCATTTTGTCTAGCCATGGAAACCAAAATACGGGAGATAAACATGGTGGAATCATGCCATGTAACAATAAGAAACATATCTACTTCAATCACTCTCAAACTTTTATTGTTGTGCTCATATGACATTCTAATCAACATTGATTGGTTAATGGCCCATAAAACCAAAATTAATTACTATAAAGTTTTTTTTCTTTTTAGGTTTCAATTTATTACCTTTTACATAGAAACACACATTATAAAAGTTTCTTTTTCTTTTTAGATTTCAATTTATTACCTTTTACATAGAAACACACATTTTAAGAATTTTGCACTTATATAATAGTGATTATAAAATATATACTTATTCCTTAATTTTTTATCAAAATCTTTATATCCAAAATTTCACAATTATATAAAAAAATGTAACCACAAATGAATAATCTTCTTCTTTTTCATTTCATAAAAATATATTATTTCACAACAATTCTTAGAACCATTTAAGATTAAAATAGAATTTTATTCATTTATTGTTTTTTCAACATTATAATTTTACTTAATTTGATAAAAATAAATTTATGATAACTAATTTTATTTTATAAATAATAAATAATAATAATTATATAAATAATAACCTTTAAAATAAAAAATAATTACCAAATAAAATAATTTTTTTTTCTAAAATTTAATTAAAAAATAATTTAGAAATTATTAAAACAAATAAAATAGGTTACAATAAAATTTATTATATTATTAAATACCAAAGAAACTCACTTAAAAGGATTTAAAGATGCTACACTCGAACTATGCTGATATTCACTCAATTAGATATAAAATTGTATTTAATGGTTAACATCTTCAATTTACATATTTGGTAAATTATATTTTGTTGGCCATGGCTTCCAATTAAACGACGTTATCTTATGCCATCTACCTAAAAAAAACATAGCTTAATTTAATTTAATATTGATAAGTATATTATTTATATTTATAAATTTACTATTAAAGTATCAAAATGTATATTTATTTATTTTTGCAAGAATGATGCATTTTTTAAAAAGAACTTTGAAATATAAAATATTAAAATGTAAATGTTTAAATATTTTATCTTTTAACTAGAATATCGACCAATAAGTTTTACTATATAAAAGTATTAAACATGTCTTTCCAACACTCTCAAAACATATTTTTATAGATATAATACTTTATAAATTATTCTTCTTAATAAAAGTAAAATTAAATATAAATAGCAAAAAAATTAAGATGTTTATGGTTACATGGAAGGTTGTTTTTGTCAGGCCAGGGTAACTCCAGCAATTAATGAGCGCAAGACAGAACTTATGATTTTATTCATTAGACAATTGTTATTTATACATATACAAAATGGATCAGTTCATCTTCTAGATGACTGTCCAGCTTCACCTCATCCGTTTCGGATTAGGTGTCAACATTCCCCCCCTTAATCTGAAGGGATGTTGGTGAGTCCAAGCATCGTTCTAAATCTTTCAAGCTTTTCTCTTCCAAGCGCTTTGGTGAAGATGTCTGCAATTTGCTCGTTTGTGGAACAATGACGGAGATGGATTGTTTTGGCCTCAACATGATGTCGGATCAGATGATATTTAGTATTGATGTGCTTAGTACGATCATGGAACTTTGGGTTCTTGGCCAACTTTATTGCAGAGGTGTTATCAATCATGAGTGGAGTTGATTGTATTTGTTTTACCTACAAATCTTCAAGAATTTTCCTGAGCCACACAATTTCTTTCGTTGCTTCAGCTGCTGCCACATATTCTGCTTCTGTTGTGGAATCTGCTGGTACTGATTGTTTGCATGATCTCCAGGAGACAGCTCCCGATCCAAGACTCATAGCATATCCCGAAGTAGATACCCCAGTTTCTTTGTCTCCATCGAAGTCTGAATCAGAGTATCCAATCAAGTTGAAGTCGTCCACCTGTGTATACTTGATTCCAAGGTCTTGAGTTCCCTTCAAGTACCTTAGAACTCTTTTTGCAGCAGACCAATGTCCCTCACAAGGTTTTTGCATAAACTTGGAGAGGATTCCAACAAAAAATGAAATGTCTGGTCTGGTAGTAGTGAGGTAGATGAGACTTCCTACAAGGTGTCTATACTTTGTTGCATCCTCAAATTCCTTTCCTTCAATAGATGTGAGCTTCAAGTTTTGTTCCATTGGAGTAGAAAGGGGATTGCACTCTGTCATGCCAAATCTGTTTAACAAATCTCCAATGTATTTCTTTTGAGAAAGAAATATGGACTTTGGATGTTGGGTTACTTCAATGCCAAGATAGTAATGAACATAGCCCAAATCAGTCATTTCAAAAAAATTTCCTAATTCTTTCTTTATGGATGCAATATAGCTTTCATTGTTCCCTGTCATTAAAAGATCATCTACATATACCACAAGATATACAACTGTTTTGCCAACTTTCTTGACAAATAAAGTTGCATCATCAAGATCGAAATGTTTGAAGTTGAGTTTCAGAAGATGCTCAGTTAGTTTTTCATACCAGGCTCGTGGTGCTTGTTTGAGGCCATACAAGGACTTCACAAGTTTGCATACTTTGTGTTCATGTCCTTTCACAGCAAATCCTTCAGGCTGGGACATAAAAACATTCTCTTTTAGATCTCCATTCAAGAATGCAGTTTTTACATCCATTTGATGGACTTTCCAACCGTTCTGAGCAGCTAGTGCAAAGAGTGTCCGGATGGTGGCCCATTTTGCTGTGGGAGCAAAAGTTTCCTCATAATCGACCCCTTCCTTGTGTGCAAAACCTTTTGCCACAAGCCTAGCTTTGTGCTTGTCAAGTGAGCCATCAGCTTTGTACTTGTTCTTGTAGACCCACTTGCAGCCAATTGGTTTGGTTCCAAATGGAGGATCAACCAGCTTCCAAGTGCCATTCTTTATGAGGGCATCATACTCCTTCTGCATCGCTTCTTTCCATTCATCATGAGAAGCAGCTTCTTTGAAGGAAGTTGGTTCAAAATCTGTAGACAAGTTCAATTCACAATCATAAGTAACATCCATATCAACAGGTGAATTAGAGTTATCAACATCACCTCCATCTTGTCGGTTTGTATTTCTGGTTCCTGTTTTTCCAATTTCATCAGGATGAACACTTTCAAGTGTCTTTGTCAGCCACTTTGGGGGACCTTTCTGAGATGGTCCAGGCTGTTCTGTTGATTGAGTTGGGTCTGAATCAAGATTGAGTCTCCCAATTCTATCAATTACATCACTTAAAGCATCATCCGTTGTTGGAGTGTCATGCAGGGGAGATTGTTCTTCAGAAGAAGATTCCACATGTTGATCTAGTATAGGAATCCCCCCTTCAAGATGTGGAATCTGATTATCAAACTCTTGGAATGATTTCGGTTTTGTGAATCTATCCAAGCGATCAAGTTGCCGCTCAACAACACTGTCAGATTTGGATGATTCAAGAAAAATGACATCTCTAGATAAAACAAACTTTTTATTTACTTCATCATAAAGGCAGTATGCTTTAGATGTGTTTGAATACCCCAGGAAGATACACTTACGACTTCTAGCACCAAGTTTGTTTCTATGTACCTTTGGTATTAAAGCATAACAGGTGGAACCAAAAATCCTGAGATGTTTTACCGAAGGAACATGTCCATACCACAATTCATAAGGAGTCTTGTTTCTTATAGCACTAGATGGACATCTATTCTTTATATATGCAGCACATAGAACAACATCAGCCCAAAACATTGTCTTTACATTTTTGAAGAAAAGCATGGATCGTACCATATTCAAAATTGTTCTGTTCATTCTTTCAGCTACACCATTCTGTTGAGGATTATAAGGCACAGTTGTTTGATGTTTAATCCCATGTTGGCGAAGATAGTGTTCAAATTCATTTGATGTATATTCTTTTCCATTATCAATGCGAATAAACCCAATATGAGATTGTGCATCATTTTCAATCCATTTATGAAAATTCTTGAATGTTTGAAAAGCATCAGATTTGTTCTTCAAAAAATAAACCCAACACATTCTGGTGTAATCATCAATAAATGTCATGATATATTTATTTCCATTTGCAGAAGGAACAGGCATTGGACCACATAAATCTGAATGAATAAGTTCAAGCTTCCTATGTGCTCTTGAATGTGAATCATGAAAAGACTGTTTGTTGTGCTTTCCTAGAATGCAGGCATCACATTGTTTATGTTTTCTAGGAAATGTAGGCAAACCAGCAACACCATTTTTCTTCAACAAGCGGAGACTATCATAGTTTAAATGTCCAAATCTAGCATGCCATAATAAACTTGATGGAAGTGCACCTTCTTCATGATGAGAAATATATGAGAAATGTTGTGCATGAGCAGAGGTTCCTTGCAGTTTAAGGAGTCTTTCTTCTTCTATACCCCTCATGACAAGTGAGTGGTCAGATGCCTTTCTTACCTCAAGCTTTCCATCAAACATGTGAATGGAGTGACCTTGCTGGCGGATGTGGACCAGGGACAGCAAGTTTCTCTTCAGTTGTGGGAGATATAGAACATGATCCAGAAGAAAGTCTGGAAGACCAGGCAGTTTAAGCCTGATTGTGCCAAGCCCCGATGGCTTGATTTTTGATTGATCTGCAAAGTATACTGCTCCATCAACATTGTCAGTGAAATCTTCAAAGAAATCTTTCCTATGAGTCATATGACAGGTTGCTCCTGAATCAAGCAACCAATCATTTTTCGAAGAAGCAAGTGAAGCATTAAACAAATCTTCATTTACTCCAATGTTACATTGTGCCTCAATATAGTGAGCGGATTCAGGTGCTTTACCTTTGTCTGTGTCATCAGTTTTACCTTTCTGCTGATTTCTTCTCTGCTCAACTTTGTCCCATGGTAGCTTGCATGTAGAAGCATCATGTGATCCATTTCGTTTGCAGCGAATGCAATGCAGATCTGCCTTTTCTGCTTGAGGATGCCTGCCCCCCTACCTCTGAAGTATCTTCCTCTTCCTCTTCGTCCACCTCTTCCTCTTGTAGAATCTTGAGCAGGATGCTTTTCTTTATGAGCAAGGCAAACAGTCTCTTCAGAAGATTCAGGGACTGTTTTCTTTCCAAAGGCTTTCTCTCTTTCAGCAAACTTTTTCACAAGAGTGTCAAAGGTTATATCTTTAAGATTTCCATTTGCTTGTAAAGACTCAAGATAGTTAGAGTAGGTAGGATAGAGTGCTTTGAGAAAGGCAATAAGAGAGATATCCAGCTCAACCTTAGTGGATTTAATATCATGCACTATAGACTTTATTTCAGATGCAAGAGTAAGAGGATCATTATTTTTCAGTTCAAGAGTGAAGAGTTTAATCATGAGCTGAACAACTTCAAGTGCAGAATGTGTATCATAGAGTTCTTTTAGCTTTTGTAAAGCTTCAAAGGCAGTGGAATAGGATGAAATATGGCGACTTACTTCCTCATTTACAGATGCTGCGATCAATGCAAAGGCTTTGCTGTTCTTGTTTTCCCAAATGGCGAGTTCTTTGTCTGATGTGGGCTGCACAGGGTCTTTGTCTTCTTCTCCGACACACACTCCTTTCCACAGTTCATTGTAGATAAGGGTGTTTTTTACCATTCGGGACCATTCAGAATAGTTCTCCTTGCCAGTGAGAACTATTCCGATCATAGAAATGATTGAATGCATTCTGTAAAAATATCTCTGCTAAAAAAAACTTCTGTTGATAAAAGACTTCTGCTGGAAAAAAAAAAAATCTTATGCCACAGCAAGACTTCTGCTGAAAAAAAAATCTTATGCCACAGCAAGACTTCTGCTGAAAAAAAAATCTTATGCCACAGCAAGACTTCTGCTGGAAAAAAAATCTTATGCCACAGATTCCAAAAAAATATCAATCTTTAGATGTTTAAGACACTCATTCCTTTATAGCCAAAGACATGCTACTGATTAATTCTATACATTTTACTGTTCTCGGCTTATTGCAGTATTCTATATATCCACCTTTAGAATCTCAGTTTTTCAATACAGTTTATATAAACCTCAGCATCGGTCTTCAATACAGTTTATATAACCTCAGCATCAGTCTTAATATATAATTCTATGGCAC
Source organism: Pinus tabuliformis (assembly GCA_031772625.1). Classification (NCBI taxonomy): domain Eukaryota; kingdom Viridiplantae; phylum Streptophyta; class Pinopsida; order Pinales; family Pinaceae; genus Pinus; species Pinus tabuliformis. The sequence goes on from CM062804.1 coordinate 186,131,782, forward strand.
GGTTTCAATACAATAATACAGAACCTCGGCATAATTCTATGGCACGGCACAGTTTATCAATACAATGAACCTCGCAATTTCCAGTGGAGAAGATCATATCATTATATATGCCAAAAGGGATAAACAGTTATAGAGTATATCTGGCACCCACGGGTTCTCAAACCGTTGTGCATACAATGGGTGTGAATCCTTGGTTACTGGTGCTTGTTGCGTGCAACAATAGGAGCAGTCTTCACAAACAAAACGCAGCCAATACCATTCTTACCAGAGTCTTTACAAACAAAATACAGTCACCATTAAAAAGGCAGTAAGTATTGACTTGCATATATTATACTGATTTGCTGCATATGCTTGCACTTGTTATGCACATAAAATTGCTCGCAAATTTACTCTGGACAGTTGCATATGCCCATGGTTTGACACACTTCAGTTCTCACATTCTTCCACAACATCCAATTAAAAAGCCGCACTAACAACAATTACTGGGCATTCAATATTAAAGCTAAAAGAGTACAGCCAACACATCGACACCCTCAATGTCACGCAGTCTTCATTACAGCAATTCAACGCAGTCTTCATTACAGCAATTCAACGCAGTCATGAAGATGGCATGGCTTTGATAAAAACGCAGTCATGGTTATGACAACAGAAACGCATCAACGCATACTTACATTCAACAGCGCATTCCACGCTCACGGCACCATATTTTGTCAGAGGCGCTCAGAACACCGCCTGAAGCACGCAGTCTCAGGACAGAGGTTTCATGAGGCAGCAGAAACCTGGCAGAGGAGTTACAGTTATTTCTGGGACCTGTGCTCTGATACCATGTCGGGCCAGGGTAACTCCAGCAATTAATGAGTGCAAGACAGAACTTATGATTTTATTCATTAGACAATTGTTATTTATACATATACAAAACGGATCAGTTCATCTTCTAGATGACTGTCCAGCTTCACCTCATCCGTTTCGGATTAGGTGTCAACAGTTTTCTTTTAAGAAGCTTGCATCATTTAATTCAATTTGTGATGATTTATCTAAGTAGATATAATTTGCAGTAGGATTAGAAGACATTGGAGAATGAGTCTCAAGAGGTTCTCAAAATGCTCATGGGATGAAATTACCCATAAAGACAACAATACAAACTACTAATTATTTTAGAGACATTAATCAAGAGGTTATTATAAAATTCTTCTTAAAATCAACAGAAAAATCCTTTATATCTTATTCACACTCTCAATCTCAAAATATGATTCATCATCGTCATGGTGCATTAATCCCACACACTCTTTAATTTCATTTATTTTCTTCTCAAACTCCTCTTTCCACTAAGTCTATTGAAAAGTCAATTATAGGTCACATTCTATTGTGCTTCTACTACATTTATTTTACATTCCTTAAGCCCCACTACATACCCTCTAGATCATAAAGAACACCATGTTTACTATGATAGTAAGTAGACATCATGTCTATCCTTAACCTTTGTGGTGTGGACTAATATATATCAAAAACCTTAACTACATTTGAAGGATAGACTTAAAAAAATAGAAAAGACCCTTGCTCCCTCTTATCCTTCTCAGTAATTCTTTAATTGAAGTTTTAGAAGAACTAGAATAGACCATATGAATCATATGGATAAAATATGTACCATAATGTGGTTGAGAAGACCTAGAATAAACCATATGAATCATATGGATAAAATATGGACCATAATGTGCACTAACAAATATTTTACAGACACTAGTGTAAAGGTTATTTTCAAATTATTCCCCTTGTGAACCAACAAGACAGCCCTTATTTCTTATTCCCACTCTCAATCTTAAAATGTGAGTCATCATCATCATGGTGCATTGATCCTGCACTCTATTCATTTCTTTTGTTTTCTTCTCAAATACCTCTTTCCACTATTTCCATTGTTGAGTCAACTATATGTCACATTGTACTGTGCTTATACTATATGAATTTTACATTTAGTAAGTGTGATTACAAACCCTCTAGCTCATAAAGAATAACATACTTGCTATTAGTGACAACCCCAAACCCTATTAATATGGACTAATCAATGTCAAAAACCTTAACTCTATTGGAATGAGAGACTCAAAACCCTAATAGAGACCATCGTTTCCTTTTATCCTTCTTGGTAAGTGTTGTATTGAAGTTGAGGAAGACCTATAATAAACCAGATGAAGCCTAAAATATCTTTTATGCAAGATATGGTTCCACCATCACACAAACATTTCATTAGGGTGTTTGTTTGAGTCACTTTAATGCTCTTTTGAAGGTGTCAAAATTGATTTAAATCTCCTCCCTTCTGCACTTTATTAATGAGATAAGTGTTATGGGAAGGCATGGTCATCAAAATTCTTTTACCTGTCATGGGAAAGGGGGAGTGGCAATATGGTTCATTAATCCTTTTGTTGTCCTTAAAACCATTTCTGGTAAATGATCCCTCAAGTTTTTTCTTTAGGCTTCTTAAGACATGAAAGGGCTAGATATCTTAAAATGATATTATCACTAACATTTTTCTTTGAAAAATTATTGATAACTTTAGGTTTTATAAATAATTTCATGGGAGATGGATAGTAGAGTAAGCAATAAGTGACCTATCATTATGGTTTTCAAATCCCTTTATCTTAAAGAGAAACTAGTCATTGTATAGCCGCAAGTGTTTCAGATTCATTATTTGTAGCCTTTCCTAGAATATATGGAAAATCATTTTCATTCATCCCACTAAGGACGTAGATGAAACCCCTTCCTCTATCATTCGTTATACATATATTTTTATTATCTATTTATAATATTTTATCTCTTTTAAGAAAATCCCCAAGATAAAATTGAAGAGACACTATTCCAAATTCATGGATTACATACCTAAAAAACTTATTGAAATAGAGTGGTGCACCTCACTAAATAATCTTATTGACATAGGGTAGTGCACCTCACTAAATGGACTTAAGCTAGACCTATACTAAAAAGAAACTAATCCAAAACTCAACATACACTTTATCTCATTCACTTTCATTATAACATTTTTCTTCCCCGTGATGGTAGACAGATTTTAGACTCTAATCTTTGCCATGATAAATTGTCATATTTCTTTGATACATAACAGACAATTTTCAGAACCTACTTTTAATATATATATATATATATATATATATATATATATATATATATATATATATATATATTATTTTAAATCAAAAATACATTTTTTCTTTCCTCATTTAATTCAATTTTATCCCATCGAGTGGAAATAATAATAATAAATTAATGTCTACCCAAAACAAAAATGAAAATAACCATATAGTTAAAACACTACAATACAATAAAGAATCTAAGATCATGCTCCAAAATCTTTTAATATTTCTTTTAATAAAATATTTGTAAAATAAATCTTTAAAAGAAAAACCATATCCTATATATATATATTAAAGTTTCCATGTCAAAATTATAATATTTAAAAATATTAATTTGATATAGTTTTATTATAAATTTTGTTATCATGCCATGCAAAAAACATCATTAAATCTTATATTAATATTAATATTAATATAATAGATTTAATAGCCCACACCATTTTTTATAGATGGTGATCAAGTGCTCTGTTAAGGCACCCCTTGATGTGAAGTCACCAATTCAATTCCCCATCCTGAGGGTGATATATTGGACATTATAAAGATGTAGTCTCACCAAGCTCTCACACACACACATACACATATATAATTTTGGATTAATAATTTGAGAAAAAATTTGCATTTCACGAGATTTAATCCCTCTTAACACATGATAGATCATAAATTAAATAGTTCTAGACTGATATGTACATAAATACATATACACACTTGTAATAACAAAACACTTTTTTAATACCTTTAAAATATAATAAATATAATTATAAATAATTTTCAAAAAATATAATCATTATATGGTTAATAAAATATATATAACACGTAATTATAAAAAATAAGAAAAAGAACATATATAACTATAAATTTATTAAAAGTACTAAAATTATCCCCCACATGCGTACATCGATCCTCCTAACAACCTTCAAACATAACTTAACGAATATAACTTAAGTGCATCATGAATTATTAAATAAAGACATATCTACGTTCACTTTATGATTTGATTATTTCATCATTTGAATCACAATAATGTTAAATTCATGTGTGTTTTTAAAATTTGTGGGAGCCATTTTTATTTAGGGCTATTTAATTCAAATTTTATAAAAAATTCAACTATTAAACTTAGCACATATTAATTCTTTATATCGACGAAAAAATAATAATAGTTAGCACATATTTACACATCTTAATATCTTCCCAAGTGTTTAAGCATAAATATAAATATAAATGTAACTAAAGAGGGAGGATATGGAGAGGATATGGACTTTTACATGAAGGAGGAGAATTACGTGACATTACAATTCTGGTAATATTGATTTAAAAGTTTGTGCCTTTTTTAATGAATGAGAAACCTTAAATACAAGGTTTGACACAACAAATTGGAATGATACTGAAAATATGCTTAAGATAACGTTTTTATTCGTAATTTTTTTGGTATATGATTTTCGGAGAAGGATCTACTTAAATGGATCTCCAATAAAATAAATGGTATTCAAAAGGATAAATTTATTTGGAACTACGGTCAATCACTTCTTTATGGTATTTTTTACCATTTTGGAAGATAGGGACAAAGTGTTTGAAAATGGCATAGTTTTTATAACAATGTGTTGAGAGAGCGAATTTTTGCTACACCAACAAGGGGAACGAATCCGATCACAGGCCCCAATTAGACCTACTTTCATTTGGGATGGCTAGTTCCAACACATTTTAAAGGACCCCGTAAATTATTAAATGCATTGATAGATTTCTTCTAGGAGTAAGACTTCAATTAAATCAACAAAAATAAAACAACCTCTATGTATTAAATCCTATCTACACTACTTCTGACTACTCTAATCTAGTCCTAGCTATCCTAATCTATCTTGCTGGAGCATGACAAAAGATAGGTTAAACATCATATATGAATCCCAAGTCTAAATGAATCAATTACTGGTTCACATAAGAACAAGGCTATATCAATTCTAAATTGCAATCCAATCACTCATACAGGAATACACGTTCCTTTTATGGAATTAAAGCTTGAAAATGATGTTTAACATAGTTTCAAATCAGGGACTGCTCATGAATTAACTATGATGAAGAATCACATTCAAACAACCAAAGCTAATCATAAAATGTAAGTCATCAATGGGCACGGACACAAATCACATTCATATTTATACTCACAACAACATCTTGATTTGTAACATATGAAGAAGAGGAAAATCAATATGAGAAAAGGCTCCTTCTCTGACCCAAACAATCTTCCTTACTCACAATAAGAAAAAGTTGTTCTACTAAACGAAAAATCCCCCCTCTCATCTACAGAGGTAATATTTAAGGCTTCCGGAACTAAGCCCCCTGTCTCCCATGAATTTTACACTCTCGTTTCTTTTCACTACATGGATCAAAAAAATGTACAAAGGAGAATGGTTGATGAGATTGTTGACACATCGAAGCCACCTTTGTTGGAGTGTCCTTCTTCCTTGGGAAATGAACAAGTGTCGATGAAATAGAGAATGGTTGCGTATCATTTCATTGCACATGTGTGGAGTGGCTATTATTCCTTGTCATTTCTTGGAGGAAACTGAAGATGTTGTGCCCATCATCCCACATCTAGCATGCTTTGAGGTATTTATGGAGGGAGTGACATCTTGATGGATCAGCGCTGTGCTTCCCTTTTGACATAGAGCATGCCTTCATTATGTATTATGGTGGTTCATACCTCTTTCTGCAAGCTTCGCCTTTGCAGTATCAACACCAGGGGTGCCGAGGTGTCATCTAGACATACATCGCCTTTATCTACTACCGAATCCACTCGAACTCACCTGCAGAAATAATTCATATTAGCTTTATGATTATGAACAAATGATAAAAACACCCAAGAACATCTCTCGCCATCATTGAAAAATGATAAGGCGTAATGAAATTAAAAGAGCGAGTGTGAAAGAAAAGCCCTTGGCTCAGCTGAAGTTGTGTTGCGACGAGTCGCAATTGCGCATACCAATGGGATATCATATGCAACATTTCCCCTAGCGGATTTCCTTTGAAAACCCAGATCATGACATCATATCGAAAGCATAGGAATACACAGAAAAGACCGCACCTGACCACAAGACCGGATTTCAAAATTAATATGCCTGGACGCATAGTTATCGACGAGTTCCTTTTCATCTCTTCGGGCCTTAGGCATAAGTGCTAGACTCCGCCAATAGCGATTTAGCAATGGGTGAGGCGGACCCAATAGCATATATATTATGTTTAGTAAGATCGGCGAGTCTGCCAAATCGCATATCACAATGTGCGTAGGCCTAGGTCTCCACCGATTGCGATATGCGATTTGGCCGGATATATATATATATATATATATATATATATATATATATATATATATATATATATATATAGATATATATGTTGTATTTAATAAAAAGGCGCGTCTGTCAAATCACATTGTGTTTTATAAATGATCCCGTTCTCCACTGATATGTGATATGCGATGGGGCTTCGGACCCGAAATAAATGTGTTATGTTTAATAGGATCGGCGGGTCCGCCATATTGCCACGCACCTTATGTTCAAGCCTTGGGACCCCGCCGATTCCGATATGCAAAATGCTCCGGACTTGAAAATATATGTATTCCGATTGATAAAGCCATTGGGTCCAGTGTATTATGGCAAGCATTATGTGTTTAATTAACATGTGATAAGCGAAAAGGGGAAATTGGGCATTGTTTCGAGGTATTTCCATTATAACGAGTTATGATGGGAATAAAGATGCAATGGGAGGTTTTGAGGGGTTAAATAAATTCCGATGAGCATATGAATGAAGGGCTTAAACAAGGTTATATGCAAGGGATTTGTTAAGGGGCTTTAATCATTTGGAATTGAAGATTTGACTTGTCATAGAGTTAAAATCACTCGGACGAAACAAATCATTTGGAGAGTTGAAAGATCAGATTTCTAGGGGACCCATTCAAAATTGCTACCAAGGCAAGTTTTAATAGGGTGGTGGTTGTGGCCACAACAAATGGCAAACCGCTGGGCGAACCAGTTATCTCTGTTTCCAAATAAACCTTAGATCAATAACACATTAGGGTATTAAGATAAACTTGGAATGCAAACTGTACAAATGGACAGGCATGGGTTTCACTTCAACATTAATTGCTTCAGGTGGGATAAAGACAAATAACTTCTACTGACTGATGGGGTTTTGATAGGAATTCTCCAATGGTACTATTATGGGATTTATTGACCTTCCTTTACCTGTTTCCAACATTCAAAATCCTTTTAGGGCCATCACTGGTCTACCAATACCTGTTTTAGGTGTGTACCTCAACTCTTTATGTAGATATGTTTATCTGCGCTTTGTATAAGAATTCCAGTGCTATATTTTCATATGATTGAATGGGGCGCAGTCATGGATCATGCCATATTTTTAAACTGCTTAAGCAAGGTTGGGCTTGCTGTGTAAACCGGTACTTTGAGCCGAACAACAGTCCCTACTCTAACTGACTTCCCAAACAACCTGTCTTTCTAGATTGGCACAAAGACTTGACATTTCATTTCTTTTAAATAAGTCCTTCTAGTTTCAAGCACAGGGACTAGAGCACAATTGGATGTTCTGCAGGGTGTACGACATTGAGCTTAGCCCATGAAAGGAGGTATTCTTGTAGATGATAGGTATTGGAGAATTTAGTGTGGTGGATGAGACCTGTTAGCACTCCAGGAAACTATCCTAGATTGTAGCTCGGAGATGCCTGGTAACATATAAATCTTCAATATCATTCTCTGAACTACTGGAATGGATTCGGGTTTGGATCAATTCATATGACTGTTTCATCTTTGTTTTCACTCAAGACATGCATGAACACCCTCAACTTGATAAGTCTTTAGACCACTAATGCTCAATAGTTTATAGATTCAATGAATAGATGGATAATCCTGACTGTACCAGTAGATACATACATAAACACATATGAATGGATAGCTACAGAAAGTAAATGAAGCTTGCAAATCTAATTTATCAACGCAGAGATAAGATGACAGTTATCTGGCATTAGACATAGAAGAAAGCATGAGTAACATATTCAAGGGAAAGCTTAGAACAAAGGAGAAGATGACGATTGAACATGTAACAACAAAAGAAGCTTATATTACTGAAATGAAGATGAGATGCAAGGAGGAAAAGAGTATCTACAGTCTCCAAAAGTCGAACCCTTAATACTTCGAACTTTCAGCCATTTATAGGATTTTTACAGTGCTCTCGAACCCTCTATGGCTCGAGATGTCTTAATCTACCCCCTCTGTCTTCTAACTACTTGATGCCATAACTCGACAAACATGAGCTCAGAGAGCTCTTTTTCTAACAAAGACAGTAACCAAATTCTAGTAATTTCGTCACATTGTCAGGTGGTTTGCTCATGCCAACGATGCTCCATGATCACTTCTATTAGTTCTGTTGCATCATGTTGTTGCTATAGCCCCTTCCGGCCATGCCTTCCGTTATTTTAGTTCAACTGTCTGACCGTGAAAAACACTGTTAGAGCCAACAACTTTTTTCCTCGGGTGCCTGATGGGAAGTGGGGTATGGGGCAATTGGGCTGTTGGATGGTGTGAATCGACGGTCAAGGTGAACTATGGTGATGGTGAACGAAGGCCGTTGGATCGGGAGGAATGGGTGGAGGAGATCAATCACCGAAGGCTTGAAGTCTGGCGGGAGCAGAATAAGTTTGAGCCATCAGATCTCTAATCAGTAGATCGAACGACTATCGGGTGGAGGAGGTGCTCGAAGGATAATGCCCGGGAGCGGTTTTGTTCAAGTGGAAATGGTTTTTATTGGGTATTCATTGGGCGGTAAGTGGTAAAGGTCGGAGCCTAACCGATTCCACCCATCGTGTGCCACGTAGTAGCAGAGGAGAGAGAGGAAACTAAATTTTCGGGTGGGTATCCCTCTCTCTTATTTCCTGAGTGAAATGCACGATAGCCATTAGATCTGGCAAGAATGATCTAAAAGTGGTGATTGGTTGGAGTGGGTGAGCGTAAATCATTAGTCAGATGAAGTGTGGACCATTAGATCAATGGGAAGATCGACGGTGGGGATCAAAGAATGGATTGCCCAGTTGAAAGGAGACGAACCAAGAGTAGACCTGCCAATTTTATGAGCGCAGGTGTATAATTTTGAAGTCTAGCTTATGGCCAAAGTGGCACAAGAGGAGACGTCAGCCATCAGAGATAAAACAGGGTTCATTTCTGTTAAAATAGCAGCAGTTCACCTCAAGGCTAACACTAGCTCCTTCTAGGGATGAAAGCCTCCCTATGAGGTTTCAAGAACTGCAGACTACTGCCTTTTCAGTAACAACCAAAACAAGCTTATCTCCTAGCGTTCGATTGGGCATGGAGTTTATTTGCATAGAAAACAAAACTGAAAAAACCTATTACAATATTAAGGCCTTAAAGCCTTATATGAAGTAAAGTTTCAAAAACTGCCCACTAACTGGGCCATCAAAAACACCTTCCCCCTCCAAATTGTGCAGAATGAAAGTATTTTTCATCTGAACTTGAGCAATGACAAGCGGTCCCATCCATAAGGCATCAAATTTACCATGGCTACCCTTCTTTTTCTTCAATGAATCCCATTTGAGAACCCAGGCACCAACCTGAAAACTATCGATTTTTTCCTTTCTATCAAAGGTTTCTTTGGCCTTCTTCTGATGAATTCTTGACTTCTCAACCAATTGTTCTCTAATCTACTGTAATTCAACCAAGTTACTTATTCTCCTCACCATGTCGTTCTCTTCATCCTATTCTTCTTACAAGAATTTGGCCACAAGGAGAATAAGCTGGATAGGAAAAACAACATCAGTGCCATAATCCAGCTTAAATGGAGAATTTCCTATGGACTTCTTGTTGGTAACTCTGTCAGCCCATAGTGCAAACATCAACGTGGAATCCCAGTTCTTTTTGTTGTCCTCTGGCATTTTTTTGATTATCCTTACAAGACTCTTGTTAAATGATTCTGCCAGGCCATTTCCTTGAGGATAATATGAGGTAGGATGCATCAATTGAATGCCCATGGATTCACACATGTCCAACAATTCTTCTGCCCTGAGAACTGTTGCATTTTTAGTGACTAGTTTGGTTGGGCAACCAAATCTAGTGAAAATATTCTCATTCAAGAACTTTATGATAACCTAATGATTAGCGTTTTTAGTGGGTATTGCCCCAATCCATTTGGTGAAATAATCAGTGGCTACCAAGATCCATTTGTGATGGCCACTGGAATGTGGATTGATCTCACCTATGAAGTCTGGGCCCCATTGCTGGAAGGAACCATTGGCGTGTACTGGCTTCAAGGGTAGAGATTTTAGCTGTTGTCTTCCTACAAACCTCTGACATTTTTCAGAAGACTTCACAAAAGAAAACGCATCAAAGAACATAGTAGGCCAATAATGCCCAGCTCTCAGGATCTTGTGGGCTGTGGTTTTCCAATAATGATGCCCTCCACAGATGCTAGAATGGAACTAGTGCATGACTTCCACAGATTGTCTTTTGTCTAGACATCTCAAGAGGATCCCTAATGGGTGTTTCCAATAAAGCAGGTTTTTATTAATGCAGAATTTGGCTGATTTGAGCTTAATGGCCTAGGCTTGACTTGAGCTATGCCCTAGAGGGACTTCTAGCTTCTACAAAAAATGAACTACACTAGAATACCATTCATAAGTGGTTAGATTTTTAGCCAAATATTGATTCTTCTCTTGCTCTTCTGCTGCTTCCTCTGTCCGCTCACCACCTGAATTCAAACCCATGCAATTGGTGTCTAACAAACTGCACTTTTCCTCAGCCATAAACTTAGCCAAGCCCTAGCCTTTGATAAGCTTGGTGGGCTTCACCTCTATGTTGAACTCTATGAATTTTACAATCCATTTAGCTCTCTCCCATCAATATTTGGCTGAGTTAGAACATCCTTACTAAGGCTAAAGGTACATATGCAATGACTTTGGAATGCAGAATATAAATTCTGAATGCCTTTAAAGATTTTATGAGAGCATAAGCTTGTTTTTCAATAAGGTCATACCTTAGTTCAGCATCCCTCAGAGTTTTGCTGAAAAAGGCCATAGGGTGCTCTACACCTTCATCATTTTTCTGCAATAGAACTGCTGCAAGTGTATCATAAGAGGCAAAACAGAAGATATAAAACTCCCTGGTATAATCTGGACTGATTAGAGTGGGAGCTTCCATGATAGCTTGTTTGATGGCTTCAAAAGAGCTTCTTGCACCATCTGTCCATTTTATTTCTGATCCTTTCTTCAGCATGGAAGTGATGTGCTTCACTAGCTCTACAAAGTTTGGAATAAACCTCCTGACAAAGTTAATATTACCCAGGGAAGATTGAATGTCCCTTTTTGACCTTGGGGTGGAAAATGTCTGAATTTCTTGAACTCTTGTTGGATCGATCTTCACACCTTCAGCAGAAACAATATGTCCCAGAAGTTTGCCTTATTCTAGAGAAAACTCTGACTTCTTTGGGTTCACATAAATTCCAAACCGTTTGCACTTTAGAGACACCTTCTTTAAATGCTACAAATGGTCCTTGTGATTGCTGGAAAAGACTGTTATGTCATCAAGGTAAATAAGGACAAACATGTCCTTCTCTCCCACAAAAGCTATGTCCATGGCCCTCTAAAAAGTAGCCCTAGCATTCATTAGTCCAAAAGGCATCTTGGAGTAACATGAAAGTGCCCTAAGGAGTAGTGAAGGTGGTCATTTCCTGATCTTCTCAATGTACAACAATCTGATTGTAACCTAAAAATCCATCTAAGAAAGACATGACTCTAGCCCCTGAAACTTTTTGCAGCAAGTGTTCCATTTTAGGCAAGGGGTAGTTTTCTTTTTTAGAGCATTTGTTCAGATTCCTGAAGTCAGCACAAAACCTGATTTCTCCATTCTTCTTTCTTACTACCACAAGGTTAGCTATCGACTTTGAATACCTTATGGGAACTATGATCTTGGCATCCAACAGCTTCTTGATTTCCTTTTCAATCAAAGGCAATAAGAGAGGGCTGATAGATCTTAATTTCTGCTTAAAAGGGATGGTGTTCTTCTCCAGTAGAATCTTATGCTAAATGATGTTGGTGTAATAGGTCTTAAGATCACTGTACTCCCAAGAAAAAATATCATCAAATTGTTTCATTAGGGTGCAATACTCGGAACTTTGGGCAAAAGACAAGTGAGTGGATAGATTTATGTACTTTGGATGGGCTGGACTCCCTACAATATGTCTATGAACTGCAGATTCATTTTCTTTTTTGGCAAGCTTATAAGGTACATCATTATGATCAAACAACTTCTCTAGGGGTACCAATCCTTTGGGTATATGGTTACTAGGTAGCTTAACAATGCTATCCTAACCAATCTCATCCTTTATCTTGGATTGGTTGTATTCTTCAATGGTTTCATTTTCTTGGTCAATGTGCATTTTAAAAAATTCATCAATGACTTGTAAAAACCTATTAATTTCATCATCATCTTCAAAAAAATTCCAGTATTTGACATTGTCAGGCAAAGATGGTCTATATTTCACCTGAACTTCATAAGTCAATTTAGGAGGCAAAGGAGGAATAAACATGCTAGCAGACACAACAAGGGAATCAGCAAGCTGGTTCTTCATTCTTGGGATGTACGAAATGCTGAAACTATTAAAAGAACCCTTGAGCTTCCATACCTCATCTCTGTATTCTTTTAGCCTTGGATGCTTTTCTTGGAAAGTTTTGCTGACCTACTGAATGATAAGGTCTACATCTCCAAACACCTTCAGACCTTTGATGCCCATTTCTCTACCAGCGTTTAAGCCCAATATCAAGGCTTTGTACTCTGCTATGTTATTTGTGACTTGAAAATTTAACTTGAAAGAGTAAAATGAATACATTCTTGTGTGGGGGATACAAGGACTACACTTGCCCCTGCAACTTCCTTAGAGCAAGCTCCATCAAAGAACATGTCCCAAATTTGTGGGCCTTCTTCCTCTGTGATCTGGCAAACCAGTTTCTTAAGCTGCATGGAGGCCAACTGGGATTTTTCAAGCTAAAGAATATAAGTTCCAAAATTAGTGTCAACAGCATAGATTGGATGACCAGTTGGATTCCTTTCATCACTGATGATATAAGCCAACTGAGCTTCTCTATATAATCTCCTACGCTCACCTCCAAAAACTAGGACAGTAGCATAGGACAGATCATTTTGCAATGTTCCACCTAATCTCTTAATCCAACCTCTGGAAAGAAACATGCCAAACTTGGGTGGTACATCTGCTACCACAATATCCATCATCATGCTCTTCATGGGTAGCTGAGACAAGGTGATGGCTAGGTCTTTGATTAATCCCAAACATTTCACTTTTTTAGAGTCAAAAGAAAACAAGTCATGATAAGACTTGGTAATGTCAAGACCCAACTCATCCATGATAGCCTTGGGCATTAGATTATGGCTGGCTCATGTGTCTAGAAGGCAGTTGTGAAGGATTATGTCATGAATTGTCAAAGAGACATAGAATGATGGGGATCTGTCATCACAATTTTCAATCATTGGGCTGAGAAAAACAACTAGTTTGTCATCTTGCAAATTTACATAGTCAGTGGAGGCTTGGATGGCTTTAGGCTCAAGGGCCTTGAGGATATATCTCTTGAAGGATTCATTCTTCACTATTTCAACCAGAGGTATAGCTACGCTTAGCTTCTGAATTTCTAATTCAAAACTAAAAGGAGAAGGAGACTTGTCAAGGCCTCTTACCTCGTGAGCTGGAGCTTTGAGGATGATGGGATCAACTGCAGATCGTTTCTACTTTTTAGCTTGTTGTATTGTAAGGACAACAACTCTCTGAATAGGATTTTCCTTGGCATTATTCATCTATGACCTCAGATCATATCTGTGTTGATCATCAGTTTTCAGAACAACTCCACCATCCCACTCTTGGCTGATTTGGTCATTGAATAATGACTTTTCATAGGCAATTGAGGTGAAAAAGGGGCACTGCCTTTATCTTCCAGACAATGGATCTCATCATCTTATTCAAACTGCTCTTCTTCCTTGACTACATTCTGGAAAGGGGTCTTCACCCTTTGGTCTTCATTATCATCTTTGCTTCTTTGTAGAATCTGCAACTACTCATTAGCTCTTCCATATGGATTTGGATTTGTAGGAGCACGGTATTAGGAACTCTTCCTTTGCTAGGGTGCTACTCAACCTTTTTGGAGTTTTCAGGGGCTAATGACTCTATCATCTTGGTCATTTTATCTATCTTGGGATCTGAAGATGATGAAGATTCTCCCTTCTATTTCCTTCTATTCACATTCCCCTTAAGCTTCTCTATAGCCATGATGTTTGATTCTACTTCCAAGGTTGCATCCTTCATATTAGCCAAAGTAGCACATCGTCTCTCCCTCAACGGTAGACAAAAGTCAGAATCAAAGGCACTGGCAAAGGTGAGTTTAGTAGAAGTAGTGGTGGGTTTTACTTCAGCTGGTATCTTGCTGTACATGCGGTTAACCCTTTTATTAAAATCAGACAAAAACTCACCATTTTCCCTCTTTAAGTTCCCAAACTCACTGTGGTAGTAGAGTAGATCTTTCTTATCCCTCAAATGCTTTGGGAATGCATCATCTAAAGCCTCAATAACTGCTATAGACCTTGGGTTAGTTCTTTGAACCATTTTCTAGCCTCTCCATCTACACTTTGGACAAAGACTCTCATCCATACATCATCTTCACTAATGTCCAGGTTATTAGCATAGCTATAGAATGATTCAAGATGTTCCTTAATTATAACACCTTCAGTCCCAGTGAACTTAGGCATATACTTTTGATATTCTCCAGTAGGCATGTCATTCAAAGGAGTGGGTAGTACTAGAGGTCCATACCTAGCAACTATGATTCTTTCCATTTTGGTAGGTGTTGCCATAGCTATGTTGGCTATAAGGGTACTGGAAGTCTAAATGACAGAGGGTTGAGGAGTGACTAGTAGGACTAAAGGAGTATGATGGATAGGAGGAGAGGCTTCCTTTGAGCTTACAACGAAAGGAGAACCTAAAGAATAAGGAGCTCTATGAATCTCTGAGATCTTTTTTCACTGCTAGTATTAGATGCTATACTCTCAACATGTATTTTTTCTATTACAAGATTTTATTGAAGAGATATAAAATATTATTTAGAGCTACCTGAACCTGATGCTCCTTTCTACAACGCCTTTATTTCTTTGATGATTTTTTCAGGGTTAGGTATTGGGTCAACTTGTGGTTTCTGAGGATTTCTCCAAGTATGCCTCACAAACTGAGCCAGAACTATGGAGTGGAGTTGCCAAGAGGTTCTTCCTCTAGTAGAGTCTCTAGATAGATGACTACAACCAAAATAGTGTCCAGGCTTTGTCTATCATCAAAGCTGGATCTGTGTTGTACCACAAGGAAGCTGAGCTTTAGTCTCCTCTCCTCGGCAATGGTGCCAATTATGTTAGCACTCCAGGAAACTCTCCTAGGTTGTAGCTTGAAGATGCCTTGTAACATATAATTCTTCAATATCATTCTTTGAACTATTGGAATGGATTGGGGTTTGGATCATGTCAAATTATTGTTTCAACTTTGTTTTCACTCAAGGCATGCATGAACACCCTCAGCTTGACAAGGCTTTAGACCACTAATGCTCAATAGTTTATGGATTCAATGAATAGATGGAGAATCCTCATTGTACCAGAAGATACATACATAAACACATATGAATGGCTAACTACAGAAAGTAAATGAAGCTTGAAAATCTAATTTATCAATGCAGAGGCAAGATGATAGTTATCTGGCATTAGACATAGAAGAAAACATGAATAACCTATTCAAGTGCAAGCTTAAAATAGAGGAGAAGATGATGATTGAACATGTAATAGTAAAATAAGCTCGTATTACTGGAATGAAGATGAAACGCTGGGAGGAAAAGCATATCCACAGTCCCCAAAAGTTGAACCCTTAATACATCGAACTTTTAGCCATTTATAGGCTTTTTTCAATGCTCTCGAACACTCTGAGGCTCAAGATGTCTTAATCTATTCCCTCTATCTTCTAACTACTTGATGCTATAACTCAACAAACATGAGCTCAGAGGGATCTTTTTCTAACAAACACAGTAACCAAATTCTAGTAATTTCGCTATACTATCAGGTGGTTCACTCATGCCAGCGATGCTCCATTATCATTTCTGTTGGTTCGGCTGCATCGTGTTGTTGCTTTTTTCCCCTTTCCACCATACCTTCCGTTATTTCAGTTCAACTATCTGATTGTGAAAAACACTGTCAGAGCCAACAAATTTCTTCCCTGGGTGACTGATGGGAAGTGGGGTATGGGGCACTTGGGCTATTGGATGGTGTGAATTGACGATCGAGGTGAATTATGGTGATGGTGAATGAGGGCCATTGGATCAGGAGGAATGGGTGGAGGAGATCAATCATTGAAAGCTTGAAGTCCGACGAGAGCGGAATAAGTTCGAGCCATCAGATCTCAGATCTGTAGATCAAACGACTATCGAGCGAAGGAGGTGCTCCAAGGATAACGCCCGGGAGTGGTTTTATTCAAGCGGAAATGATTTCTATTGAGTGGTCATTGGGTGGTAAGTGGTAAAGGTAAGAGTTGACCCGATTCCATCCATCACCTGCCACGTAGCAGCAGAGGAGAGAGAGGAAACAACTTTTTAGGCGGGTATCCCTCTCTCTTGTTTCCTGAGAGAAATGCATGATAGCCATTAGATCTGGCCGAAATGATGTAATGGTGGTGATTGGTCAGAGTGAGTGAGCGTAAATAGTTAGTCGGATGAAGTGTGGACCATCAAATCAATGGGAAGATCGATGGTGGGCATCGGAGAATGGAGAGTGCAGTGGAAAGGAGACGAACCAAGAGTGGACCTGCTAATTTTATGAGTGCATGTGTATAATTTTGAAGTCCAGCTTATGGCCAAAGCAGCGCAAGAGGAGACATGGGCCATCAGATCTAAAATAGTGATAATTTCCGTTAAAATAGCAGTAGCTCACCTTAGGGCTAACAAGACCAATGGAGAATAACTTCAAACCTTACAGGTGAGTATAGGCTAGGTTTGAATGGGGTTTATTAAAAATGCAGCGTTCCTCCATGCCATTCCAGCTGTAGTTACACATTTTTGTTTTATAAAGATGCCCCTGCATGCTCCAGATATCCAGGCTATCAACAGATCTTACCCAGTTCTCAATAGATGCCAATGAGTGGCTTTGGTTTGAACTCCATAGTTGATTTTCATATTCTCATGGGCTGATTGAAAATTTGTTTGATTTGAAAGGTAATTATGGGTTTAGAAACAACAGAATTATCAGTAGGTTAATGAGGGAGGGAAAAGTTGAATGTGGTGAATGAGGGAAAAACTGAGAGCTAAAACGAGGCTGGAGGACTGAAATCAGTTGGCTGAGAAAGGACTGTGATTCAAAACAGCAGGAAAATAAACTTTACAGAAAACAAAAGGAAAAGATAGAAATACAACTAAACTAACAGCCAAAACACAATGAATCCTAGTCTAATCAGGAAGTAACCACCATGTGGTGGCTACTGGAAGTATCTCTTAAGATGATGGCCATTAACAGGGAGTTTCTCAGTATACCCCTATAGAATTTTCAATCTGTAAGTTCCCCAACCAATTTTTTCCTCAACTTGGAGTGGGCCTAGCCATAAATGTTCGAATTTTGTGTGCCCACCCTTCGGGGTGATGCTACCGGACCAGGGGCTGTTTATTAGAGCATTGTACCAATTCCCCTAGTTGTCGGTGAGAGATGCGTAGATTATGCAGATGAAGTTTTTATTTGAGGATTCTGCGACTTATTTCCCTGGGGGTAATAGCTTGATGCATATCTTATGCGAATTGATTTATCGAGAGCGAATTCAGTTAGATTTAGTGATGAAATTAGGAAACATTATTAAACATGAGAGTGTTAGGGATGCCAAACCTACTAACAATAGATTTCCCAATGAAATATATTACCTCATTTTTACTCTCACTCATAAGCCCGTCATTCTCCTTTTTAACGACGAGTTCACTTCTGAATGTCTTTGCGTAATGCATGAGCTCAAGGATCTACTCGTCACCTTTGAATGCCTACCAATTTGAGATGTTATCAGGTATGAATGGCCTGAAAATCAATTCAACATAATATCTATTCTTGTTTAATCTAAGATCAGGCAAAGATTTCACAGCTATACCAGTCATCAGATCTGCATCTTAGTTTTGCCATCGAGGTATGTGTATGATATTAGAAGAATAAAAACTACTAATTAAACTCCATACATCATGTTGGTATCTTTCCAAGTGTAGTGAATTTTAATGTATCCTTTCCCTCACCTGGTCCACGATTATCTGTGAGTCACCCGAAGCTTTGAGATTTCTCACCTTCATATCAAGGGCCCTTTTCAAGCCCTATAGAAAGCCTCTGTATTCTACTATGTCGTTGGTTCACATGGACTCCAATTGGCTGGCCATCGAATGTTATTTCCCTTGTGGGTCAATAAGAATGCTCCCAACAGCTGTGCCTTCAAGGTAGTTAGAACCATTAAAATAGAGTGTCCAAAAATTAGAGTTTAATGTTACATTAATTGAATTGCTTCCCACGAGACTAGTTTTGTCATATACTATATTATAGGGTGGTTTGTTAGTGTGACTATGGGGAAGAGCTTCCAACCATGTGTTTATTGCAGTTCCTTCACTTGTTTCAGCATGGAATTTTCCAAAATAGGTTTTTGTGGCACAAACATTGAAACTGTAATTCACAAGGATAGAATTGGTAAACATTACAGGTTCATTGGGACCGTTTAGCTCTATCACCACATACTTCATGTATCTTTCACGATCAACTCTCAGCATATCACCCTTCCCCTTCTGAGGTAGCAAGAGATGGGACCAATCAGTTGAGAAATATCCATTCAGTTTTGCTGACCAATCCCTACTAAGCAACATTCAATAAGCCTTGGGTATATTGACTACCACTATATCAACGACTTGTGTGTATTGTGGTTTAGCAGCCATCCGAATCAACACATCTTTCAGTTCCCCAATCACTTTCATGTTTGTCTTGTTTAATTGCATAATTCGAGTCCCAGTTTTCTCAGGTATAGCATGCAGTCTTTTGGGAACAACATAAGGCATCATAGTGGATGAGGCACCAGAATCTACCAAGCAATTGTGTACATTCATGTTGAGGATTTCAAATGTGATAAGGAAAAGTGGAGTCATGGATTTTGATTTCCTCCCTATCATGGCTGCACTGACATATTGGGGTTTTCGATTCATTTTAGATAGAGTGGCTTCCATTGCTGATGGTATTTGGGCTATATTGGAGGTGTTGATAGGTCTGGACACTGGCTTTTTGGTTTGGCTACTTGGGATGGTGGGAGTTTTGGAATTTCACTCATTCATAGCTTTCAGCAGCATATATCTTTACTGCGTTAATTCCAGCAAATCAAAGTATGTGATATTGCCCCTAGATTTCTTAAGATCACCCACAATATTGTAATCAATGCTATAAACATGATAGGGCAGAGTAAACATACCAGTTTTACTGTTCTTAGGTAGGAGTTTACCATTTGGAGTCACCTTCGTTGAAGTGGGAGTTGTGTTCTCTTTCTCTAGATGATTTGCCACTGGGGTATTCTTCGAATGACTACTTGGTCTACACTTCTCAACATGAACTTTGGGAGTGGGTGCCTTCAAAGGGTAGAATTCTTTCTTTGTTTGGTTGACAGGCTTCATTGCCCCTGGAAGTGGCCCTTTACTTCATGTGTGGATTTCATTGGTGTGTATTTTTACCATATAATCTTCTTCATCATCATCATCTGATTTTTATTGAAATCCCACAGTACATTGATCTGAGATTCTTTGTCCATGGGCTCTTCTACTTGATATTCTTCCTCATTTTCTTTTTCTACCTCTAGCTCCACTATAGGTTCTTCTTTGTTAAGTAGCAACCCAATAAGAGCCAACTCTTCCATATTTAAATTCCCTTCATTGGGTCGAGTAGGCAGCGTAAGTTTACCATGACCACCTTCTGTTTTCTTACAATAAAAAGACTTGAAGCGCTTTCTGTTGTTATAGTCTCCTCCACTACCACTAGTACTCTGTCCATGATTCCTTTTCATATCGATGACTATGTTTGTTAGCTTTTTAATGATCTGATGTAAACCTTCCACATTCGTGGTGTCCTTTTGTTTGGTTTCAGCCCCCTTGTTATCACTCCCATTATTACTGTTTGATGCCTGAGAGGCTTTTGTTTCTCCAGTTGTAGGGTGGCATGCTGTGAGACTGAGCATTTCATTCTCAAATTTTACTGCTTCATCGATAGCACCTTGTAAGTTTTGTGTGTTACTCCTCTTGACCCACATCATAGTAGGGACAGGGAGAGTAGTGATGTAGAATTCCATGAGCACCTCCTCAGTGGGTCTAGCGGTGGCTGGGATTCTGTTGAACAAGGTGTTGAACCAGATATTAAAATCCTTGACCTTTTCTTTGATTTCAATTTTCAAATAGGATAGTTCTAGAACTAAGTCCCCAGGGGTTTTGTCATCACCATTCGTGTCTTAAAATTCCTTTTGAAAGGCAGCCCATGAAGTGATTGATCTTGTTCTCAAACTAAAGTACCATGTGGAAGGTGCACCAATAAGGGTAAAAAGGAATAGGCGACAAACTATATCTTCATTAGCTACCCCCAGCATGTGCACGACCACGAAGAATTAATTGATATAGTTTTTAGTGGTGTCTCCCCACTCAGGGTCAAATTTAGGCAGTACTTTTTCTACATTCTTGGGTAAGGGATGATGTTGCCCAAGTATTGCCATGGAATTTTGAGTGAGCCAGGGAGACAATGCTCCTGGAGGAGGTGGCAGCTGGTTTCCACTCGGTGGAGGAATATTAGCCATATCAAGGATAGGGATGTTCTGGTTGAGGGCTTCTTCATCAGGATTTTCCAAATCAGGCTAGGGATTGCCTTCAGATAGGGAATCCTCAGGGATTTCTCCCCAAGGAGAGTTGATACTATGCAAATAATCAAGCAAAATATCTTCAAGAGAAGGTGCTATAGATGTCTCTTCATTTATGTGATAGACCCTTGGTTTCCTTTTTGCTGTCAGAGGTAAAGATTGAAAGATAAGGAGTTGTAATAGGGAATGAGCATAAGCCCGAGTAAGTCTTCTGACTGGTTGTTCCTAAGTGACAAGATATTCCAACAGTGTCTCTTCTTCAAAATGAGGCTTTTCTGAATGAGAGGAGGGGTCTTTTCGACCTTCACAATCCATGTATTAATCTTCCTGAATCCTTGCGTGGCACTTACAGATGAAATATTGAAAAGTTGTGGACAGTGGTTCAGGTCCTCCTTCTAGCACCAATTTGTTGACAAGGAAAATTTTCGATACGCCAACAAGGGGAACTAACCCGATCGCAGGCCCCAATTAAACCTACTTTCATTTGGGATGGCTAGTTCCAACGGGTTTTAAAGGACCCCATAAACTGTTAAATGCATTGATAGATTGCTTCTTGGAGGAAGACTTCAATTAAATCAACAAAAATAAAACATCTAACCTCTATGTGTTAAATCCTATCTACACTACTTTTGACTACGCTAATCTATCCTGCGGAGCATGAAAAAATATAGGTTAAACATCATATATGAATCCCAAGTCTAAACGAATCAATTACTAGTTCACATAAGAACAAGGCCACATCAATTCTAAATTGCAATGGAATCACTCATACAGGAATACACATTCCTTTTATGGAATTAAAGCTTGCAAATGATGTTTAAGATAGTTTCAAATTAGGGACTGCTCATGAATTAACTATGATGAAGAATCACATTCAAACAAGAAAAGCTAATCATAAAATGTAAGTCATCAATGGGCACAAACACAAATAACATTAATATTTATGCTCACAAAAACATCCTAATTCTTAACATATAAAGAAGAGGAAAATCAATCTAAGAAAAGGCTCCTTCTTTGACCCAAACATTCTTCCTTACTCACAATAAACAAAAGTTGTTCTGCCAAACAAAAAAGCCCCCCTCTCATCTATGGAGGTAATATTTATGCCTTTTGGAACTGACCCCATTGTCTACCATGACTTTTGCACTCCCCTTTCTTTTCATTACATTGATCAAAAAAATGTACAGAGGAGAATGGTCGATGAGATTGTTGACACATTGAAGCCACCTTTGCTGGAGTGTCCTTCTTCCTGGTGAAATCAACAGGTGTTGATGAAACAGTGAATGGGTGCATAACATTTTGTTGCACCTGTGTGGAGTGGCTATTATTCGCTATCATTTCTTGGAGGAAACTGAATATGTCGTGCCCATCAACCCACATCTGGCATGCTTTGAGGTGTTTCTAGAGGGAGTGACATCTTGATGGATCAACATTGTGCTTCTCTTTTAACATAAAGCATGCGTTCATTATGCATTATGGTAGTTCATACCCCTTTCTGTAGGCTTCGCCTTTGCAGTATCGACATTGGGGGTGCAGATGTGTCATCTAGACATACAACGCCTTTATCTACTACTGGATCCACTTGAACTCACCTACAGAAATAATTCATATTAGCCTTATGATTACGAACAAATGATAAAAAAACCCAACATCTCTCACCATCATTGAAAAATGATAAGGCATAATGAAATTAAAAGAGCGAGTGTGAAAGAAAAGGCCCCTGGCTCAGCTGAATTTGTGCTATGACGAGTCGCAATTGCACATCCCAATGGGACATCATATGCAACATCACCACTATCGTATTTCCTTTGAAAACCTAGATCATGACATCTTATCGAAAACACAGCAATACACCGAAAAGACCACACTTGACCACAAGGCTAGATTTCAAAATTAATATGCCCAGACGCATAGTTATCGGCGAGTCCGCCAATTCGCATATCACACTGTGCGCAGGCCTAGGGCTCTGCCAATTGCGATATACAATTTGGCTGGACCCGTATATATATATATATATATATATATATATATATATATATATATATATATATATATATATATATATATATATATATATATATATATATATATATATATATATATATATATATATATATATATATGTATGTATATTTAATAACGAGGCTGGTCTGCCAAATCACATTGTGTTTTATAAATGATCTCGGGCTCCGCTGATATGCGATATGCGATGGGGCTTCAGACCCAAAATAAATGTGTTATGTTTAATAGGATCGGTGGGTCCGCCATATCACCACACAGCTTATGTTCAAGTCTTGGGAGCCCGCTAATTGCAATATCCAAAATTCTCTGGACCCGAAAATATATGTATTCCGGTTAATAAAGCCGTAAAGTCCGATGTATTATGGCAAGCATTATGTGTTTAATTTGCATGTGATAAGTGAAAAGGGGAAATTGGGCATGGTTTCGAGGTATTTCCATTATAACAAGTTATGATGGGAATAAATATGCGATGGGAGGTTTTGAGGGGTTAAATAAATTTTGATGAGCATATAAATGAAGGGCTTGAACAAGGTTATATGCAAGGGATTTGTTAAGGGGATTTATACATTTGGAATTGAAGATTTGACTCGTCATAGAGTTAAAATCACTAGGATGAAAGAGATCATTCAGAGAAATGAAAGATCAGATTTCTAGGGGACCCATTCAAAATTGCTACTAGGGCAAGTTTTAATAGGGTGGTGGTTGAGGCCACAACACAATGTTGGTTTATCTATATGGTTCTAGAAATTATTAGTAGCCCTAATATGAGTCACACCTTTTTCATTTTCTCTAACCCAAAATATTTTGGGGTCTAAATATTGTTGAAGAAATCAACAACTCTATCTAGGAGGTCACTAGACGTGGGAGGTATGACTCATATTCTAGAATATGTGTCTACATGAATATCTCCCATCCATTGTCAAAGTCTATAGAAATCTACAACCAAGATGAAATCTAGAGTCAAACATAAATTATGAACATGCTCCTCTTTCGTGTTGGACCTGCCATGAGTATGGCCAACTACTCAGAGATTGCCTAATCCATTAAGAGGAAATGCAAAAGGAACCTCAAGTAACTAATCCAGAAGGTTTTCAAGGAGTTGCAACTAGATGTAGAAACCCTATAAATCATTATGCCCAAAAAGAGGAAACCTATATTCCTACTAGAAATAAGTATTTATCACTTACCACCTAGAATGTTGAAATAGAGCTTCCTCACGATCTCATGAATCTGGACTCAAATGTAGAGGAGACTATATCAAAACCTCAACTTAAAGGAGGACTCTAGAAACCTTCACGAAAATTCCAACCCAGGAGGAGGTATCGATGCCAAATATGTTAAGAATCAATGCATAGGAGGACAATAAAATTTTGAATGGAGATAAGAAAATCATGTTAAATCTACTTAAAGAATGTAGAAACAAAGACCTGAACATCATACCAAATCATTAGAAATATTCACAATAAAATGAGATAAATCTGTATGTTTAATAATCTTGTTACACACACACACACACACACACACACACACACACACATATATATATAACTTGTGTGTAATTTAGCTAATTTTTATAATTTTTTATAATTTTAGTAACTCAAGATATAAGATAAAATATTTTAATGTTTCTTTTCATTTACTAATGATTTAATTTATATAACTACCTGAGTTTATATTTTGTTTAGTCAATTTAATGTTCTGAAATTATAAGCATAAATTATCAACGAGGGCAGGTAAACTGATGAAGTACAAGTGCATTGTATGTGTTAGAAGTTTTTTATGTTGTTAAGATGATTATGTTATTGTTATCTAAATTAATGTCAAACTCTAGAATGAGTGTTGAGGTGATGTTATTATCTGTATTAGGATGTTATTTGTAAGATATGCTAATCGATTACTCTAAATGATATCTCTAGAATTAGTTCTGATTGAATTGAGCTTTTAGACTGGTTGGATAATGATTTTAACTCTTTTCAATGAATATGTTAAGTTAACCTGATTTTCAACTTATCAATTGCTTTTGGTTTTTTATGTCGCATCTAAGCAAAGATAATTATGAAAGCATGAAAGGACATAAAGAAAATCCTATTTTATCAACTTGGGAAAATAAAAAGTGCTTGAATTCATATGCTAAGAAAGACTGTCACTCTTATCTACTACAACTTCATTCAATGCAAAAGAAAAATAGAAACAAGATTACTAAGCTATGAAATGACTGAGCTATGAATAAAAAGAAATGACTGAGTTATGATAGGTATGAAGCAAACGAAATGACTGAGTTTATGCTAGATATTAAGCAAATGAAATTAAGAATACATAGATCAACTAAGTGAACCTAGTCGTGAACTTCATTGAACTGCATCTTAAAAATATGAAAACAGGGCATCCATGAATTAAATCTGTAAAAAAACTTAAAAAAGTCTATTTGCAGTGAACCAAAGACCTGATATGCACATAGGGGCCCTCCACGAGGCAGTCGGTCACCTTAAATCAACAACAAATAAAATGTATGAACCAAGATCTTTGCATTAAACAAAGAAGAGCTTCTACTGGATGGTTCAAAATTACATATGGTGGCACACTGTTACAGAGAGCTGACATTTCTTTTATAGATTTTTAATTAACAATATGAGAAATTCAAGCCTATAGGACTTCGCTACAATCGTTATTAAACTAAATCATATCGCTTGTTTGTTGATTTTCTATTGAAAAAGAAAATCAATAATATCTCTTGAAACCAGGACTCTGTTCTAGCACACTATCTTGCGGTTGAATGTCATGGTTGACCGTATTGGAGTGCAGATATCTTGATGAATTAGCTCGAGTAAATCGGAAGAAATCCATGAGAGGATCATTCCCTATCTACCCATATACTCCTTTATTGAGCTGGTGCACTCGAACCCTATCAACAGTGGAAGTAGTTGTGGATTTGTGGATTACTTGCAGAATCAGGTCAATTCTATAGCTGAATGTAAACTTTAATAAAACAATAAGGTATATTGACAAAATATGAAATAGAGGACATATGAATGTTTACCTTATCAAAATATTATGTTTATTGCATTTATTTGGATGACAGTGATAGGAAAAGGGAGGTGAATATGGACAAAAAGGGTGTCAAGATAAAGCAGTTATTGGACTCTACATTCCCCCACACTAGAGGTTTTGTATGTCCTCATACAACATAGAATTGTCATTCTCCTATATGCCTTTCCTAGCACATCCAGATTTCACGTTCTTCTTCTTCTTGGCAGTCACCACCATCCTTGGTTTCCTCATAAGGATCTTATACTTCAGGTTAATGATTTCACTTTTCATGGCCTTGTTTTCTTTCTTCAATTTCTTGTTCTTTTTATACCATAGACTTAAGTGAAGAATGAGGTTATTACTCTTAGAAATTTGAATTCCATTTTGTGCCTTCAGCATTTGATTTTCAGTTTTTAGGTACCTGTTTAATGTCTCCAGCTCAAAGATTTCTTGTTTCAAGACATTCGATGTTGTAGGTTCTTGTGGATCATTAAACTGATTGCTTCCTTCTTCTGGGATCTAAATTGATCCTTTGGCTAATGCTTCTTTTCTCTATAATGATCCTATGTAATCATAAATTTCTTGTTGAACAAGATCAATACTTGGGCTTTGTACTA
This sequence comes from Pinus tabuliformis, assembly GCA_031772625.1. Lineage (NCBI taxonomy): Eukaryota > Viridiplantae > Streptophyta > Pinopsida > Pinales > Pinaceae > Pinus > Pinus tabuliformis. The sequence goes on from CM062804.1 coordinate 186,158,570, forward strand.
GACTCCTTGGAGGTGAACTGAAGGGAGGTGGTGATACCCTTGGTGACAGTCTCAGTGATTCTCTCAGAGAGTTCTCAAGACCTTTATATTGCTCTTTTGACTCAAGATCGATATGTTCTGCAACTTCTGAGGCTGCTTCTTTCACTGTGTTCAATCTGGTGCTTCTTCTCAAACCTGTGGTTGGTAATCCTTGAATTTTATTTTCTTTAGCTTTTGAATTTTCTTTCTGAGGAAGGATTTTTGTTTGGGGTAAAATCCTTGTTTCCTTGCTGGATTTCTTTCTTCTAAAAATTTCTTTGTTCATTTCCTGCAAAATCTCTACAATTGGTAGATCATCCTCTGACAATTCTTGTTGATGTTGTGTTTCTTGTTCTATTATTGTCTCACTTTTCCTCTTTCTCCCCCTTAGGGATTTGCTACCACTTGACTGTTCATGGGTTTTCTCTTCAAAGTGATTTCTTACTGGAAAGTTTTCCAATTGTCACCTATGCTTTGAAGAGGAAATTCAATCAAGACTTTTATTAACCCATGATGGTTCATTGTGTTGTCTATAAGCTGGATTTTATTCTGAACATTTATTGACATTATCTTCAGGCTATGCAACAGAAAGTATGTAAGATTCATTTGCTGCTCTTGAAGGAAATTCATCAATAGCCTAATGTGATAGAAAAACATACATCCAAATCATCCTTCAAAAGTAACAAATTTATGAAGGACAAAGAGCAAATTTCTCCATTTACTTTGGAGGGAAGAACTAGGAATACCTTTTTGGAAGACAATAGTATCCATGCTTGGGTTTTTCAAGAAAAATTTCCCTTCTTACCCTTCGATTCCATTGTTCTTGAACAATTTTTCTCCAGCTCTAGGCAGTCTAGTGGCTTCTGCAATCAGGGACTCTGTTACTGCGAACTTGACATCGCCTATTTCAACTTCTATTCCATCAAAAGATCGTGCAAAGGTTTTTGTCACTTCCCTGTGGAAACCATCGAAATTTTCTATGAATTCTAACCACTAAAATTTTTGTAACAATTTTCACGCCTTGGGATATCCTTCCAAAAATTTCCTTCCTGTTGGTTCTGTTCGAACAATAACACCAATGGTGAGAGATGTTTCATCTAAGCACTGTTTTACTTGAAGGGGAAAATGGTGTTAGTAGGGTTTCACTCTAGGATGGAGAGATTGTATGAATTGGAAGAATGGATGAACAAGAGGTTCTAATGAAGGTTCACGGAGATCATTTAGCCATTTGAATGCATTTAATTCAATGATTCGGTGATCAAATCGATGGATTTGAAATGAGGAAGAGATAGGAGTTAAAATGGAGGTGGATTATAATGGATTTGACAAGCAACTATCATCCATGAACTGTAATGTTCTCAGTTTTTTCGATAATGTTATGTTCACGTAATTCATAAATGAAATATGTTAACCCCTATTCTAAAATTAAAGCATTACGTACCTTAGATTTATTTACTAAACTTTATTTGTCCTTTGATGTCATTTGCAAGTACTTTGCACTTTGAAAGGATTCAATCATTTCTTCAATTTGAGCCACCAAGTATTCATGTCAGGTTGGCTGTAGAAATCTTATTAGAGCTGCAGAAACTAGCTTGAGCTATAGAAAGTCACTAATTCTGTAGCTAAAAGATTTTCAAGAAAGGGATCTTTAGAAAAAGGGATTTTTTTTAGAAAAAATGGTTAAGAGAAAATTTAAGGTACCAGCAAGAGTTGGTTTTCACTTTATATTTTCTGTATAAGCATGCCAATAACTTGTTGGTTTTCATGTTTATACATTATTATTATTATTTTTTATTTTTTATGAAAATAGAGAAAAATAAAATTTCTAAGGTGGAAAAGAAGAAGAATTCTTCTCAACCATTTTGAATTCTGAATTGTTTTGGAAAATGTTGACAAATTCTTCTTTTGTCAATGGCTTCTGATAAAGTCTAAGTCAATTTCCATTCACTAAAAGAGGAATTTTCTCTTCATAAATAGTCTTTATTCTCATTGCACCATTGTCAAAGACATTTTCAACTTGATAAGGTCCAAGCTAATGAGTTTGGAATTTTCCTTGGATGTTTTTGAACTTTGAATCAAAAAGAAATGCCCAATCTCCTGGATGAAATTTTCTTTCTTTAATGTATTTTTCGTGCCATTTGGATCTCTATTGAAGAACTAGGTTGGTCTTTTGGCAGGCTTCTTGTCTCATTTCATCAAGCTTATTGACTTGTCCCATCCTTTGCTTTTGTGCTTCTGATAAGTCAAGATCCAACTGTACTGTTGTTTTATAGGTATGGATCTGGAACTCTATTGGAGTAAGACATGCTTCTCATAAACAAGTTCATAGGGAGTATGTAATGTAGTGCTTCTCCATGTAGTTCTATAAGCCCACAAAGCTTTTGGAAGCTTTTCTGCCCAGTCATTCCTATGTAAGTGTACAATATTGGTGAGAATTGCTTCAATCACCTTGTTTGTAGACTCAACTTGCCCATTGGTTTGTGGATGGTATGGAGTGGATTTCCGATGCTTGATTTTGTACTATTCCATGAGCTTTTGCACTAATCTCAATGTAAATTGTGTTCCTTGATCTCTTACAATTTTTCTTGGGAGACCAAAACGAGCGAAAATATCCTAAAAAAGAAATGAAACACAACATTTTCAGTAGCAAAAGGAAGTGCTTTAGCTTCTACCCATTTAGTGACATAATTATTACATACAAGAATATACCTTTTTGTTTTGAAGGTGGATTGATTGGACCAACAAAATCTAGTGCCCATTTCTCAAATGATTCAATGAGTACCTGAGGTTGTAATGGCATTTTATTTAAAAGAGTAGGTCTCCCCATTCTCTGATAATTGTCACATCTCTTTACATACTACTTGGTATCCTTGAAAATGGAAGGCCAATAATATCCTAAGAGTAGGACATTATAAGCAATTCTTCTATCAGAAAAATGTCCTCCACATGGTTCATCATGGCATGCTTTAAGTATTTTTGATATCTCATCTTCTCGAACACATCTTCTAATGATGAGATATGGTCTTGTTTTGTAAAATTCTTCATTCATCCATGAATAAGTTGTGTTGTTGTGAATTATCCTCCTCTTTTCTCTGGTGGACAAATGGCATGGTAATTTCCCTGTAGATAAATAATTAGAAATATATGCATACCAAGGTGATTTAGCAGACACTGTAAAAAGATATTCATCAGGAAATTTATCCTCCACAGGTTGATAATTGTTAGCATTCTGAATTCTAGATAAAAGGTCAGCAATTGTATTTTGTTTTTCGGGTCGATCTAGAATGGTGATGTTGAATTCTTGCAACAGTAAGATCCATCTAGTTATTCTGCCATTAGTGATTGGTTTATTCATTATATATCTAATCGAATAATTGTTTGTGTGAATGAAATTTTCATAGTTAGTTATATAATGTCTAAATTTGTTAACGGCATGAACTACAAGTAATAACTCCTTCTCAGTTACAATATAATTTAGCTCTATTGGAGTTAAATTTTTATTGGTATAATAGATTGAATAAGGAGTAATGTATTTTTGTCTAACACGGCTCCCAAGGCTTTGTATGAAGCATCATTTCATATATGGAAAGGAAATTTCCAATTAGGTCTTTTTAAAATAGGTTCTTTAGAGATTTTCTTTTTCAAAGTTTCAAAGGAATTTTGACAATAAGAGTCCCAACTTAATTCATAGTCTTTGGTGTGTAGTTTGAAGAGTGGAGATGTAATTTTTATGAAGTTTTCTATGAATCTTCTATAGTATCTAGTAAAACCAAGAAAAATCCTAACATCTTGTTGACAATTTGGCACTGATAATTTAGAAATGTTCTCTACTTTAGATGAGTGTACCTTAATTCCATCTCCTGAAATATGGTGACCAATAACAATTCCTTCACTAAAAATCATAAAATGTTTCTCATGACTCAATGAAATATTTTTTTCTTTACATCTTATTAGAAAATTTTCAAGTGTTTCTTTAAAAGAATCTCCATAAGCTGTGAAATCATCCATATATACTTCCATGCAATCATGAATAAGCTCAAAGAAAATTCTGAGGACTGCTCTTTGGAATGTTGCCAGAGCATTGTATAATCCAAAAGGAAGTACTCGGTAAGCATAATCTCCCTATGGATAGGTAAATGTGGTTTTATCTTAATCCTCGGGTGCTACCTGAATCTGATTGTGTCCACTGAAACCGTCCAAAAATGAAAAATATTTTTTCCCTGCTAATGTGTCTAAGACTTGAACTATGAAAGGGAGTGGAAAGTGGTATTTTAATGTTGTTTTATTTAATTCCATGTAATTGATACATACTCTCCATTTCCCAATTTTCTTAGGAACAATTACTAGGGGTGAAACCCACTAACTGTCTGGTAATGGGTAGATGAAGTTTACATTTAGCAGCTTTTGTAAATCCTCCTTAATAGTTTCTTTCAGATTGGGTTCATTCTTCTTTGTGGCTATCTAACTGGTCTTGCACTTGTTCAATGTAGATATATTGCATGCAATTATTAGGATTAATTCCTCTCATATCCGTGTATTCCTGTGCATTAGCAGAAGAATGTTTCTCTAAAATTTCTACCAGTTGATTTTTTGTAATTCTTCCAGGTTTTCATTAATGTTCAAAGTTTTACTTGGAAAAAATTCTATTGAAGAGTTTCCAAATTTTTCCACAGAGAGTAAAGACACTTGTCTAGATAATAGATATTTGATTCGACTATAGTCATGACATGAGGAGTGTTTTTTATTTTACATTATATTTAAAATTTGGTCCTCCTCTCTGACTTGTTCAATAGTAAAAAAATGTTGTATATCATCATCATCATCTATCCATTCCTCACTCTCTATTTATATTGTTGTTTTTGTAGGTGGATACAATGTAAATTTATTTGTAGAACTTCCATCTGAGATAAACATGTCACCTAATCTACAACTGATGAAAGCATCAGCCATAGCTAACCAAGGTCTTCCTAGGATTAATGGATGTCCTCCTAGATTATTATTGGGTGTTAAAATCATGAAGTCAACACGATATTTGCAAGAATCTAAGGATACACAAACATATTCTAACACACCATCAGGTTTAATTACAAACCTATCTATTAATTGCAACAATGTTGGCGTGTATTGAACATTAGGAAACCTTAGTGAATCCATGACTTGTTTACTCATTATGTTTATGGGTGCTCCTAGATCAATCAATGTCTTTGGTATTTCAATTCCATTGATGTGAATTTTCACAATGGGGCTCCCTAGATCTAGATATTTTTGTATTGTTGTTTTCCGCATCATGATGTTTGCAATTTTCCGAACTAATTGAATTCTTTTTATGTATTTTCTTTTTCTTTCTAATGTTTGAGTACTTAATTCCTTGATTGTTTTTGCAAATATCGGTATTTATTTTATGGCTTGCAATAAATAAATCTTTATACAAACATCTCTTATTTCATCCAAGATATTATAATCATGAAATGTGATTTGTTTTTCTACTCCTTCATCGATTTTCAACCGTTCAGGAAAATGTGGTCTAATCAATATTGAGGGTTGTTCTATAATAGGAGTATTATCAAAGTTTATAGGAACATTTTCTATTTGATTATTTTCTTTCCGAGGAAGAGAGATTTATCCTTCTTCAGAAATATTTTTATCTTTTTGAATATTTTTCCTTGCTTCCCAAATAACAATAGGGGGTTTTCTTTGCAATACTCTACCAGACCATAATTGAACGTTATTTAGATATAGTGCAGTTATTACATAGGTTTGAGGATTTTTACCCTCCATATTGTAAATAGGTTGTGACATTTTATTATTTGGATTCGGAAGTGGTTGAGTAGGTAACGGATTTGATTTTTGTGTAAATGGTAGGGAGAGCAATGGATTTGGACTTGAGGTAATTTATTATCTTGGGGAATTCGATTAGATTGAGGAGTCTAACTAAATTGGGGTAAGAATTCTGGTGGAAAATTAGGATAGGATGGTAAATATTGTTGATATTGAGCATAAGCCCCATAAGGATTTTTCCATCCTTGATTCCAAGATTGTGGTTGTGGCTAAGCCCAAGGCTGCTAAAATGGATTCCAATTATTTTTTGAAGCCTAAGAAAATTGTTGTTATCTAAAGCGTTGTAGTTGATTTGCTTGAGAGTTATGCCATGGTCCTTTAGCAATAAAATAAAGAGGGTCTACTTGTTATGGTATCCCTTCATCATTAAATATAGCCTTATGACTTGGTAAAGAAGGATATTCCTTAGTATCATGGTTATCTGCACATATAGCACAAGTTTCTATGGTTTTTAAGTCTAAAGGACATTCTCTTAGAGCATGCTTCTTTCTACAACTCAGAAAAAAATGGATAATGCAGCATTTTCGGACTTTTGCTTGTTTTGTAGTTTAAGGGTGTCAATTTTTTCACTTAGACCCCCTAAAATATCTGTCTTAAAAGTATCAAGCAAACTTCCTAATTATGCCCTATTGACCATCCCAGCTGCAGATTTACTGATTCTTGATAACAGAGGGTCCCTAGGACCTTTTCCAACTTGTGCCTTACCCCTTGAGATATGTACACATAGATCACAAATATTTGCAAATGGTAATTGAGAAATATCTCCTTTTCCTATCAAGTTAAGGAGATCAATACACTCATCTTTGATAGATTTGAGTAGCAGGGCTTTCAAAGTTTCCTCATCTAGACTCTCCATTTTTTCTCTTTTAAGATTATAAACAAATCTCTTGACTAAGTCTTCAAGATTCTCATCTTCTTTGTGTCATTTTGAAGAATTTTTCCCTAATTTTGTGAGGCATACAGTAGTCTCTATATTTATCTAAGAAATATTCTTTCATTTGTGCCCATGTCCTTATAGAAATTGTTCTTAGACTCATGAATCATTTTAATGCCAAGTCCTTTAAGGTAGCAGTGAACAATTTTAATTTCTGAGCATCATGTAGATAATCATATGATCTACATAATACTTCAAATTCAAATATAAATGTCTCTGGGTTTTCACTTCTTTTTCCATGGAAATTAAGAAGAATAGAAGGTGAAATATTTTTCATGGTGAGGGTTGTATCTTCATTGAAGATAAGAAATCCAAAAGGTTCTTGATCTCCTCTAGCTCTACCTCCTCCTTCTCCAATCCTGTTTTTCTCACCATTGACATTGTTTACCTCTCCTTCTACAACCATGATAGATTCTTCATAACTAATGTAAGGATCTTCTAATTCTTCTAGTTCCTCTATCAATGGATAATCAAAACGAGTTTCTTGTTCCTCTTGTTCATTGGGAATTTCTAATTCTTCTCCTAGAATTTGTTCACCAGTGGAGGATAGAAAAACTACTGAAGAAGTTCGGGATGTAGGATTTCCTTCAATTAAAGCTTCAGTAGACGAAGTAGGTGAAGTTCGAGATTGGATTTATGATCTTTAGACTTCAGGAATTCTTTGTTGATCTACGAATGGAATTCGGGTTTGAGTGGGTGGTGTGGAAATTCGAAGTCATGGTGGAGTGAGTGGATTTGTGGGAATTAAGCTTCCTCATCCTACAAATCTACCTCTAGAGTCTCTTTCCCTATGCATATCATATATTTATTTGATGATGTTTTTTTAATTTCTATTTACACTTCCCCGACAATGATGCAAAAATGTTTATTCAATTTAATTTTCTTAAATTGTAAACATAAATTATTGACGAGGGTATGTAAACTGATGAAGTACAAGTGCACTATATGTGCTAGAAGTTTTTTATGTCATTAAGATGATTATGTTATTGTTATCTAACGTGAAACTCTAGAATCATTGTTGAGATGATGCTATTATCTATACTAGGATGTTATTTGTAAGATTTGTTAATCAATTACTCTAAATGATATCTATAGAATTAGTTTTGATTGAATTAAGCTTTAAGAATGTTTGGATAATGATTTTAACTACTTTAAATGAATATGTTAAGTTAATCTGATTTTCAACTTATCAATTGTTTTTGGACTTTTATGTTGCAGCTAAACAAATCTAATTGTGAAAGCATGAAAGGACATAAAGAAAATCATATTTTATCAACTTGGGAAAATAAAAAGTGCTTGAATTCAGATATTAAGAAATTCTATCACTCTTATCTACTGCAACTTCATTCAATGCAAAAGCAAATCATAAACAAGATTACTAAGCTATGAATGAAACGAAATTACTGAGCTATGCTAGGTATGAAGAAAACGAAATGATTGAGTTTGTTGGGTCCCTATAATACTAGTGATTACCCCATTACTATTGTAGTTATACCCCTTATTAATATTGTTGTGTCCCTATTTCCCCCATATCGTTATTACTGTGCCCCATAGAATCCCTCTATTGTTATTTTTGTGGCTTTATATTATTATTGTTAAGTCGGCTGGGTTATATTGTGACTCCTTATACTCCTATATATAGAAAGGAGGTTTTCTCATTTGTATCATCCAAGAATTGTTCATTTATGTAATGTAAAGGAGGTTTCCCCTTCGAAGAGGCTGAATTCTAAGGCGTTGATCTATCTTTTCTATCTTTTCTTGAGCTACTTTCATAAAATTTGGTATCAGAGCTTTGGATTCTAGGGTTTTCCTGCTCCAAACAGGTCATCATGGAATTTTCGCTATAACTTTTTTCTGTGACGTTTCAGAAGCTAAAAAAAAACCCATTTGAGAAGACATCGCACTGAATCGCGGGTCCAAATTTTAGATCTTTTTCCACTATATTTGCAGAGATATGATCTGAGGAAGTAGGTCTTCTTGTAGACTCCTAAATTACATTCCAAACAGGTGACCTGGGGAAAATCATCATAAATTTTTCCATGAGTATTGGATTGAAATTTCGTAAGAAGGTGCAGAAAGAGGATGGACTTTAGTTTCTTGTATATATTTTTCAGAGCCAAAGGATGAAACAGTGACTCGTGGAACGTCATACAAGTTCGCTCTACTGAACTAGTGTATAATCAGGTCACTGTGGGAGATTTCGCATAACTCTTCCTTGGAGAATCCAAATTGGATCAGACTGGTGGCATTGGAAAGAGGACACATACTACCATAGGGCTACCATAGGTTACAATTTTAGAACTGGATGATCTGAAAGTACAGAGATACATCAGAGGAAATATCGAGCTCCTACAAAGTGAGAAAAAAGGTGTGTAGATTCTTTTAAATTTTTGCTTAAGAGTAGTTTGAAAATTTATTTTGAAGGAATTCAAAGGGCTAGTAGAGCATTATTATCGGTAACTGATGCCTTGAGGAAAGAAAATGAAAACACCTAGTAAGGAACCTGAAAGCTCTAGCATGACTCATGAAGAAGAAGAAGAAATGCTATATGATATATCAAAATTACAAGAACAAGTGCAACAAGTGTCACTTGCACAAAAAGCAATAGAATCTAAAATGGATGGTTTAAGGAAAGATGTAGAAGCTAAGATGGATGGTTTAAAGAAAGGTGTAAAAGCTAAGATGGATTGTTTAAAGAAAGGTGTAGAAGCTAAGATGGATGGCATGGAAGCTAAGGTGAATGGCATGGACGCTAAAATTGATGGCATGGATGATAAGATGGAACAATTGGAGATAAATATGAATAAGTTGCTACAAGAAATGGTCACTAATGGTGAAAGGGTACTAAAGGAAACTCATGATGAGAACAAAAGAAATGTTAATCATGATTCCATAGACTCTAATGTTGGATCGAAGACTCACCATATTCCAAAAATCGATATGAGGAAGTTTGATGGCAAGGATCCCGCCACATGGATATTACAGATGGAGCAATTCTTCGATTTCAATAATGTGCAAAACACACAAAAGGTACGTATGGCAACTTTATATTTGGAACCAAATCAGTTTGTATGGTATCAATGGCTTTGCTCTCGTAAACAATTTATCACTTGGGCAATTTTTACGTAAGAATTGATAGCACATTACGAGGATACAAAAAGCAACAATTTTTTTAGCCAATTGATAAGTCTCAAACAAAAAGGTTCAATAATGAAGCACATTGAGGAGTTCCAAAAATTGAACATAAGGGTAAAAGATATTTCAGAGGAGCATAGGATTGATGTGTTCATAGGGTCTTTAAAGGAAAATATCCAACAGGATGTTCGCCTTTGGGAACCTGATTCATTAAAGAAGGCATTCAGGTTAGCAAGAAAAATGGAAAGCAAAATTATGGCAACCAGGAAGCATACCACTCACAACTATAAAGACGAAAGTGTTATTGTCCCTAGTCTTCCACAACCTATAAGGTTGACACATCAACAATTGGAAGAAAAAAGAGCAAAATGGCTTTGTTACAGTTGTGATAGCAAATATACTAAAGGTCATAAGTGTGCTGAGAAGAAATTATTCTACATATATTGTGAAGAGGAAGAAGAAAAGAAGCAAGAAAGGTAAAAAGAAGAGGATATACTCCAGGAACAAAGCCTAGATGAAGAACAAATAAATCCGACCATATCTTGTAATGCATTGGCGGGAATTACCACTCCTCAAACCATCAAGATAGAAGGACAAATCAAGAAGAAAAAGGCAATAGTGTTGATTGATTCAGGAAGCACCCACAATTTTATTCATAGTAAGGTAGCAAAAGAATTGAATTGCTTCCTATATCTAGCACCAGAGTGTCAAGCGATGATTGCAAATGGAGGAACAATAAATTGCTTTGGAAAGTGCCATAATATCAAGCTATCCATGGGAGAATATGTATTGACTAGCCCAATGCTTTCCATTCCAATGGGAGGTGCTGATGTTGTACTAGGAGTCCAATGGCTACAATCCTTGGGTAGAATAGCTTTTAATTTTCAAGAACTTTTCATCAAATTTTCTATGGAAGGAAAGGAAGTTGAATTAAAGGGTATTGCAGGGAAAACAAGAAAGATAATCAGCTCTAATGGTATGACAAAGCTTCTAAAAAAGGAACGAAGAGGTCTAATTGCACAATTATGTTCGCTAGATGTTTCCACATCGGAATCATCTATTTCTCCAGATCTCCAAAAAATCCTGGACAATCATTCCAAGGTATTTGAAACTCCCAAAGGTCTCCCACCTATGCGTGACCATGATCATGCTATTCATCTGATTCCAGTAAGTGTTCCTCCAAACATCAGGCCGTACAAATATCCTTATGTCCAAAAGAGTGAAATTGAACGCATGGTTACACAAATGCTAGAGGCTGGTATAATTCAACCGAGTCAAAGTTCTTTCTTTGCTCCAGTAGTATTGGTGCATAAGAAGGATGTATCATGGCGCATGTGTCTGGATTATAGGGAGCTCAATGAGCTCACTATTAAAGATAAGTTCCCCATTCCTGTCATTGATGAATTACTGGATGAATTGCATGGATCAATTTACTTCACCAAGTTGGATCTTCGTTCAGGATATCATCAAATTAGAATGAAGACTGAAGACATTCCGAAAACAACATTTAGAACTCATGAGGGTCATTATGAATTTTTTGTCATGCCTTTTGGCCTTTCCAATGCACCTTCAACATTTCAAGGTTTGATGAATTCAATTTTCAAACCATTCCTTAGAAAATTTGTGTTAGTATTTTTTAATGATATACTAATCTACAGAAAGTCTTGGAAGGATCATGTTGAACATGTTGACAGGGTGCTACAACTATTGGAGGAGAAAAAATTATATGCAAAAAGATCCAAATGTTTCTTTGGAGTCTAGGAGGTGGAATATCTGGGTCATATTGTATCTCATGAAGGAGTTAAGGTAGACCCTAGCAAAATTAAAGCCATTAAGGAATGGAAAATCCCCACATCCATAAAGAATTTGCGAGGATTTCTCAGGTTTACAGGGTATTATCGCAAGTTTGTTAAGAATTATAATAGAATAGCAGCACCTCTAACAACATTATTGAAGAAAGATGCATTTTCATGGACTCCGAAAGCAACAAAGGCCTTTGAACATCTTAAAGAGGTAATGTGCCAAGCACCGGTCTTAGCTACACCAGACTTCACAAAAACCTTTATTGTGGAATGTGATGCTTCAGGAAATGGAATTGGTGCTGTTCTAATGCAAGATGAATGACCCATTTCTTTTGAAAGTCGTCCAATCAAGGGAAAGTTTTTAAGAAAATCTATTTATGAGAAGGAAATGTTGGCAATACTCCATGCACTTAAGAAATGGCGACCCTACCTAATGGGAAGACACTTCAAGGTAAAAACAGATCATGATAGCCTTAAATATTTTTTAGAACAGAGATTATCCTCTGAAGAGCAACAAAAGTGGGTCACAAAGATGTTGGGTTATGACTTTGAAATCATCTACAAAAAAGGGAAGCAAAATGTGGTGGCAGATGCACTCTCAAGAAAGGATGAGGATGTGGAAGCATTGTTGTGTGCCATTTCTATTATCCAACCAGATTGGATAAACGAAGCAAGGGAGGAATGGAAGAATGACGAAGAAGTGTGGGCACTTATTCGAAAGTTACAACAAGATTCCAGTATGTCTTATACATTTAGCTGGCAAAATGATTCGTTATGGTACAAAGATCGCTTATACCTGTGTAAGAATTCCCAGCTAAAACAAAAGATTGTTATGGAATTTCACACTTCTCCCTTAGGAGGGCACTCAGGATTTTTAAAAACTTACCACAGGGTTAAGAAATAATTTTTTTGGGATGGCCTTAAATCAAATATTCAAAAGTTCGTGGCGGAATGTTTGGTTTGCCAACAAAATAAAGTTGAAAAAATTAAGACACCGGGTCTATTACAACCTTTATCCATTCCAAGCCAACGTTGGGAGGAGGTTTCAATGGATTTTATCACAGGTTTACCCAAGTCTGAGAGAAAGAGTGTCATCATGGTGGTAGTTGACAGACTTACCAAGTATGCACACTTTTGTGCATTATCACATCCATTTAAGGCCAGTACAGTTTCTACTGCATTTATGGAAACAATTCAAAAGCTACATGGAAACACAAAGATTATTGTAAGTGACAGAGATCCCATTTTCACTGGAAATTTTTGGACATAACTATTTTCTTGTCTTGGTACTCAGTTAGCTCATAGCTCATCTTATCATCCTCAATCTGATGGGCAAACTGAGATAGTAAACAAATGTTTGGAAAGATATCTTCGTTGCTTTGTATCTGATAAACATACACAATGGGTCAAATGGTTGCCTCTGGCTGAATGGTGGTATAACACTTCCTTCCATACAACAACAAAAATGACCCCATTTATGGCACTTTATGGGTATCAACCACCATCCATCACATCATATTTAAGAGAAAATTCTAAGGTTCAGGCAGTGGAACATCACATCGAACATCAACAACAAGTCCTCCAACTCTTAAATGATAACCTCGTGTTGGCACAGAATAGAATGAAACAACAGGCAGATCAACATCGCAGTGAAAGAAGTTTTGATGTAGGTGATTGGGTATTCCTACGGCTACAACCATATAAGCAAATGTCCCTCAAGCAAGCTAAGAAGGATAATAAATTATCACCAAAGTATTATGGTCTGTACAAGGTGTTGCAAAAGATTGGTACTATGGCATACAAATTGGAGCTTCCTGCGGCTTCTCAATTGCACCCAGTTTTCCATGGTTCATGTTTAAAGAAGGTTATAGGCAACAAGCTCCCAGTTCAAACAATATTACCAGAACTTAACGAGGAAGGAAAAATTATATTGGAACCGAAAGCAGTCAGAGAAACAAGGACTCGACAACTACGAAATTGATCAATTTCGGAGTATCTTATCAAGTGGAAGAACTTATCTACTGAAGATTCCACATGGGAGGATGATAATTTTATACAGAAGTATCCATAACTACTCAAGCATTGAAGACAACACTTTTTTGAAGGAGAGGGGCATGTTGGGTCCCTATAATACTAGTGATTACCCCATTACTATTGTAGTTATACCCCTTATTAATATTTTTGTGCCCTTATTGCCCCCATATTGTTATTATTGTGCCCCATAGAATCCCTCTATTGTTATTTTTGTGGCTTTATATTATTATTGTTAGGTCGGCTGGGTTATATTGTGACTCCTTAGACTCCTATATATAGAAAGGAGGTTTTGTCATTTGTATCATCCAAGAATTGTTCATTTATGTAATGTAAAGGAGGTTTCCCCCTCGAAGAGGCTGAATTCTAAGGCGTTGATCTATCTTTTCTATCTTTTCTTGAGCTGATTTCATAACAGAGTTTATGCCAGATATTAAGCAAACGAAATTGACAATAAAAAGATCAATTAAGTGAACCTAGTCGCGAACTTCATTGAAATATATTTTAAAAATATGAAAATAGGGAATCCATGAATTAAATCTATAAAACAAAAAAAACAAAAATTCCAATTGCAGTGAATCAAAGACCTAATATCCGTGTAGGGGCCCTCCATGAGGCAGTTAGTCACCTTAAATCAACAACACATAAAATGTATGAACCAAGATCTTTGCATTAAACAGAAAAGAGTTTCTACATGATACTTCAAAATTATATACAATGGTGCAATGTTATACATAGCTACCATTGTTTTTATATAGTTTTAATTAACAATATGAGAAATTCAAGCCTACAGGACTTCGCTACAATCCTTATTAAATTAAATCATATCACTTATTTGTCAATTTTCTACTAAAAAAGTAGATCGATAATATCTCTTGAATCTCATACTCTATTCCAGCACACTATCTTGCGGTTGATTGTCATGGTTGATCGTGTTGTAGTGCAGATATATTGATGAATTAGCTTGAATAAATGAGGATAAATCCATGAGAGGATCATTCCCTATCTATCCATATACTCCTTTGCTGAGCTAGTGCACTCAAACCGTGTCAACAATGGAAGTAGTTGCGGATCTGTGGATTAGTTGCAGAATCAGGTCAATTCTATAGCTGGATGTAAACTTTAACAAAACAATAAGGAATATTGACAAAATATGAAAAAGATGACGTATGAATGTTTACTTTATCAAAACCTTATGTTTATTGCATTTATTTAGATGATAGCAATAGGAAACCAGAGGTGAATATGAACAAAAAGGTTGTCAAGATAAAGCAGTTCTCAAATACACGTTATGAAATTTAATTTAAATAATATGAATATATTATGTTGGCTGTAGTATAATGATTATGCTTTTTTCCTTGAAAGTTATGGAAATTTCGACCATATTTGGATTTTTGTAAATCTAAGTAAAAGCTATCAAACATCATAATTTTAGGTTTCCTAGAAGTTGTTGATGGTGCTGAATCTATTTCCACCATCAAAAACATAATTCAAACCCTACGTCTGCAAGATTTTTTGAAAATTTTTTGCCCAAATTCCAGCCACTTTTGACCATCCAAACAATTCCTCTACCTCCATAGACAACTCCTGTTATGTTGTGTATTTCGACATTTGGTAAGAAGAAATTGCCCCCCTTCACTTTATGATTTCTCATACATTTACTCATTCCATGGATGTAAATGTGGCATGTTTGTATTGAGTGTTCAATTTGGTTGATAGTACCTAATATCATTAAAAAAATTGTGTTTTGATTTTTTTCTCATACATTTACTCATTCCATGGATGTAAATGTGGCATGTTTGTATTGAGTGTTCAATTTGGTTAATAGTACCTAATATCATTAAAAAAAAATGTGTTTTGATTTTTTTTTTGGGGCATATTCCAATAACTTTATCAAAATTGTATTTCTATACTTTCGCGATAACTCCAAATAAAGTAAAATTTGAATGGTTGAAAATATGGCCAACCAAGATATATATAATTTAAATTTCGGCCACAGAGGAATGGAAGCTTATGAGTCATACCTTATACAAGTTGGTATTTTGTGTCTTCTTAAAGTTTGGGTATAATTGTATGTTTTATTAAAATAGAATATATCAAGATCGCAGTGATGGTTAAACTAAAATAAATATTTATGTAAAGAAACAATAGGGAATTGTAAATAAATTAAAAAAATTATTAATGTAAAATTGTAACTAAAATAAAAAAATAAATTAAGTTTATAGTTTTTTTTATTGTAAGGTTTATTGAGAATAAAGCTTTTGATGATTTATGTAGGACTCTATCCATTGATTTGTATATGGATAACTTTTAGTTTATTATTGATCAATACAACTTAGAATATTTAACTTTGAAAAATAAGTAATTGTTTTTAAATATTATTAAAGAAAAAGATTCAAACTTTTGATTGGATAATAACTTGAAAATCTTATTGTAACCTTTGTACAATATAATGCCATGTGGATAACTTGCTCATATATTATATGTCATAATTTATGGATATCGTTGCAATATTCACCCATGATTTTTAGATATTTCTATAGTAATTTTGTATCCTTAAAAAACATCCAAAACTAAAATCACTCATAATAGGTTACACTTAGGTAAATAACATATTACCATCAATTATTTCACTCCTAATTTAAGTTTTTGCATAAAAAATGGATAGAAAAAATGTCTAAATAAATATACTTTGCAGAAATTACTTTTCAATGTTATTTATTTATTCTTCTATACTTTATATAGGAGTAAAATTATAAATATGTAGATTTACTAGTGGTTATTACCTATTAAAAATTATATAAATCTTTATGACTAAACAAACAATTAATATATCTATTTCACATCTCAATTTATTAATTCCTACCAAAAATATTTATTAATTCCTATAAAACAAAACTATAAAATTTTAGTTACTTAATAACCATTATTAATTTAGAACTAATTAATATAAATTATAATTTCCTATACACATTTTTATCGAACATAACCTACCCTGCCACGCTTATTTTTTACTAGTGAATTGAGAGATTTCACGAAATTATTTTATTTCAGTGCGAGTTAGTCAAACACCAATAATTTTCTTAAATACTACTCCTTAGTGGTGTTTCGAGGCAGTGTTTGTTGGCCGCCCATTTTATTTGGTCATTTCATCATTTAAGGAATTAAGATGTTGTAGGATATTATTTATTTCAATTCCAATGAGTTAAGCATCACTGGATGTTTTTGACATATTAATGCTTTCTTTATTCATGGAAGAGTAGGGATAAGCTTATTTTTCCTCATGATATTGGGTTATTATTTTCTGTTTACTTCATGTAAATCATATGAAGTTCCTTCTAGCGAAGGAAGCTATCATGAACAAATATACCCACTCTTTGAAAACAATAAAGTGTTCACTTTCTTTAGGTGAACAAATATGTTCACTCTTTGAAAACAATAAAGTATTCACCTTCTATAGGTCGTTGATGCTTCATGAAAGAGGATATGATCAATTCAATATTTATATATGAATTTTTGAAATATTTAGTGTAAATATTAAACATATTTTACTTCATAAGGATAGTTTAATTCACAATCACTTATTTGTTCATTATTATTTTTTCATTAATACAAAATGTACAATGTCAAATGTGAAATGTGAAAGAGGATATGATCAATTCAATATTTATATATGAATTTTTGAAATATTTAGTGTAAATATTAAACATATTTTACTTCATAAGGATAGTTTAATTCACAATCACTTATTTGTTCATTATTATTTTTTCATTAATACAAAATGTACAATGTCAAATGTGAAATGTGAATGTTTTTAATTGAAAGTAACAAAAATAGATTATGTTTTAATATGAAAACAATAAGTAGTTTTCTCACTTTTTAATATGGAGTTGGCAAATAACATATTAAAATAATATTATTCATATTATATGTTTAGTTTATTTTATGTTAATTTTCGAAATCATTTGATGTTTCATATGAAATTAACATGTCAAGATTATATATATATATATGGCGAAAGAAAAAATTAATTACAGATAAAATATTTCAGCATGAACTATGTTATTATATATAATTAGTGAAAATAAAAAAATTCTTAGAGTTAAAATATTTCATTAGTTTTTTTTTGTTCAAAGTAGAATAGCTCCATTTTAATTCCCCATGTACAAAAGTCAAGAGGAACTTGAAATCTCGAGGTCCGAACATTTTCTCAATTTTTACATTCAATTTTTTTTTTTTACATCTTGAGATATTTGATCCTTATCGACATTTTATCCATACTAATATTATACATATTCAAAACATTATTATAAAACAAGGAATAAATACTAACCTACATGTAAATCTTATTTCAAAAATATTTTAAATAAAAATACTATATATCATATTTATATTATACTAACTTTATAATTGTGGATATGAATAACTTTTAATTTTAACATGAAATACTAATAAATCAACACCTTGTTCAAAGAAAACATTTCCTTAAATGTGTTGTAAGTGTCAACCAATCATATGATTCATTTTTTTTAGCTTGATATTACAAGAGTGACCTTATTTTATTTTTCTTCAAATTAATAAAGATGTTAAAAATGTTTACATGTGGAGTTTAATTTCACAAAGATGTTAAAATTTTATAAATCTATTTTTCTTGTTATTTTTTGGTTGAATATTTTTGGATATCAATGTAATATTATTTTATTGAATATTTTTGTATAATTATTTACAAAAAAATAAATCATTAGTTTTATTATTATAGTTGTTTAACATATATGAGGTTTTCATTTTTCATTTTTTTTTTGCCCCATGAAAAATAGTCTTATATTTTATGTGAGGAATATATATGTTTTGGTCTTAGAGGCATTTTTCACTCTAAACAACCACTAAATCCATTACAACAAAGATTATCATGTCACTCACAGAAATTGAGCTAAACTAAGTGTAAAGGATAACAATCTTAGTGGTAACCACCCAAGATAAGCCCAATTGACTTATGTTTTGTAGTACATGTTAAAGTAGAATTTAATATATTAATATTGTAAAATCTAATAAACTATAGTATAAAAAACTATATAATAATTTTAACAAATTGAAATAAAGAATAAACTATATAGTAGTTATCATTTTTCCTATAGATAAGAGGTAGATAACAGGTCGGCCAAGTACATTAATCTAGTATTTTTGTTGGACATAATCTGCAACACTGCAAGCTAAGTGAAAAATTACTGCACTTACTTATTGAGTTTAATTTTATGTTTCACTGCATTAAATTTTTAAATTGTGTTGTTAAATATAACAATGAGTGAGGCTGAAAGGTCAGTATACATTTGGCTACCTGATTAATGGATAATTAGGAATTCAGATATGTTAATTAACATAAAAACTATTTCCAATAGCTAAAAGAAACATTTATCAAGAAACAATTACCATCTGCCCTGGAAGGGGAAATATAAAGGTGGAAAGTATCTAGAAAGAGCTCCTAGAGCTGGGTGGAATAAACCAGTGGCAAGCATGCTCAAGAAAAGTCTCGAAAGGTACAGGACTTGAGGCGAACAGTGTGGAAAGGTATAGGACTTGAGGCTAGACAATGTAGTCCTGAGGCCAAAGGTACCGGACTATAGCTGGATATACATTTATTGACTGTAAGGAAATGAAAATGCTGGGGGGAGAGTCTAGACTAGACTCGTGGTAAGGAGGAGAGACTTTCTAGACAACAAACAAGTTATATGCTGACAAGCAGTAGACATATAAGTAAAATATAGTACTTTCAAAAGGCTATATTTTCACAACCAGACAGATAAGTAAAATAGAATTCCTTCAGAAATGATAATAAAGTCTAGAAAGTATTGTTAAAGGGCTGACACAATTTAAGGAAAAGCTTCTCCAAATTATATCTGAACCGAAACAAAATTGAAAATGTTAGATAAGGCATCAATAGTAAAACATTACGGTAAGATTTAAACATTAACTAAAATATGTACATTTCATAACAAATGTATTTTTTCCTTGTATTCAATAGTTACTGTACATAAACTTAAAAATTGTAGAAACCCTTTTTATTAAATGGTGAAAACGGTTCCTATGGTATATTATTACCAGGACATAGAACGATAATAGTCATCATAGTTCTGGGATTTCCAGACTTCTACCGCATCAATTAAGCACACTACAAGCAGCGGTGGAACAGTATAAAGGTGCCAACTCTAAATCAACAGTGAAACTATTAAATTGCTAGCAGAGAAACCCTGTTCTGTTGCATAAGTTCTCAGCAAAATGAAGGACAACATATATATATATATATATATATATATATATATAATTCTGAAACTCCTACTAAGGTCAAACCCTCGAACATGTAGAGTAAACCCCAAACTCAACCTTATACAAAAGTTTATATAAAAGCCAGAGAGCAAGATCCCGGAATAAGCCTCGGTCATCGAGCAAACCATTTGCTTAGCACTTCATAGCGGAAGCAAGTATGGAACCAGAGAACAGATTTCCAAACTGAAAGCAACGGAGGTAGACAAACCTTGAGGACTTCGGCACACACCATTGCAACCATGAACAAAGCTGACGCGTTGGAGGTGGATTACCTACAAGACAACACCTTCGTTAGCAATGGATTAAGGGTGCCAAGCTTACTAAAAAAGCAGACTAAAGGAATGGCCAAGGGTGGAACAATCACCTATGTTTGGAGGGCTCCCGTCCATGGTGGCCCACCTTCCTTGCAACAAAAGTCATTGACCATTTGGATTCAGAATTCTTGACTGTAAAAATAATTATATATATTGGATTTAATTATATACTTAATAATATAAGTATAATATTAATAATTTAAGTATAATAATAATAATTAGTATTTAATTACAACATTTATAATAATTATGACAATAGCTATTACTATTATCAGTATCTATTATTATAAATTGTTATTATTAAGTATTAATTAAAATCTATTAATGAATCTTTTAAATAATTAAACTAGTTATAAAAATTAAGCATATCCTAGGAAAAAAAATTTATAATACTAATTATTATTTTAATTATTAATATTAATTATTAAGTCCTTATATTAATTATTAATTAATTAATTTTAATATATTAATTATTAATATTATTATTAATATATTTTAAATAATAATAATAATAATTTCAATATTAATACAATATACTAATACTAATAATCACTAAATACTAATATATATAAAAATAAATGTTTAACATACTATTATCATTAACAATTATTATTATTAAAATCTATTATTAAATCTATTAATTAGTTAATCTATTTATAAAAATTAAACATGTCCTAATTTTAATTATTAATATTAATTATTAGATCTTGATATTAATCATCAATTATTAATATTTATTAATTATTAATTATTAATTATGAATTATTAAATAATTATTAAGTATTAATTATTAATATTGATTTTTGATACTATTAGTATTAATTAATTTTAATATATTAATTATTATGAATATCAACATATTTATTTTAATACAATACACAAATATTAATATTCTTTAAATAATAACGTATATTAAAAATAAATAATTCACATACTAATTTAAAATTAATAATATTATACTAACATTTATTAATTATTAAATATTAAATGTTTATATGAATTATTAGTATAATAATTACTAAATATTTATAATAATGACTACTATCTTAGTTATTAATATTTATTATTAAGATTTTTATTAAAATTAAGGATTATAATAATAATTTAAATTAATAAATTAACAAATTTGCATTTAATATTATTAAAACAAGCCGACATTAATCTCTTCCCTAAAATCTATTGTCATAACTATTTAAATACTTAAATTAAGCTCTTCTACTATCATCATTCAAGAAATCCCAATGATGGATCCTCGTTGGGATTTGAAACATTGAAAGAAAATGGTTTTTACTGTGGATTCTTCGGTAACAAAGTCAAAAAATAATTATATAATTGACTTTAGGAAACAGAGTGTTCATATGTTACCTTCTTTAACCCTGCATTGTTCCAAGTTACCTTCCGTAGAAACAGAGTACCCCCAAACCATTCTTAAATGAGGAAGGCCACTAATTAGCGACCAACCCAGTTTAACAATGGACATAGAAACTGATCCGGATTTAAACAGGAACGCAACAAATCACAGAGATAACCATATACACAAAGATGTAGCAGAAATAATACTTCATTTCATTAATGGAAAATACTGAAATATGCTTACAACCAGAAATGGAAATAAACCAGCTAGGGCGATGGTAGCTTATCTCTGAGAAGAGATGTGGTGGCTACATGCCTCTGAACTGTGTTACAATGAGGCTCGAAGGCCTACTTATTGTTGAGAAACAATGGAAAACCCTTAACATTCCAAAACCTAACCCTAGGAGATGAAACGCCAAACTGTGGGCCCTGTTTGCGTAAATTGGTACATCAACTTCCCGGGGTCGTAACTTTGGCATACGATCTCCGTTTGACGCATACAATAGCTCGTTAGAAAGATCTATCCGAGCACTACCACTTTGGGAAGGGAAACATCGATCCATGGAGCCATGGTGCCCCTAGATTTCCAAAAAAAACGTCGTTTAGGGCCTCAAAACGGCTCCAGAAGTTTAGGACCCGAAAAACTGCTAAAAATAGTAAGTTGTGCTACAATTAAGGAAACTGAAAATGCTGAGAGAAATAATGGTGGGGGTCCAGGTGGACTTGGCAGGTGGCCACCAATATCCACCTGGATCATTCCTCCCCCCTTAGGAAGCAATGGTCCCCATTGCGTTGAGTTCCTCCATGAGATGAGGAAACTTCTGCTGAACTTGTTCCCTGGTGAGCCACTTGCCCTGCTGAAGGAGTTGGCCTGCTTTGACAACTCGATACAGTTGGATATTCTGTTGGCGAGTGTTCTTGATCTGTGTGTCCATGATCCGATCAATTGCAGCTTGTTCCATGCCATCTGGATTTAATTCTGTGGGTTTGAGCTGTTCTGCAATGTCGGATGTGTCTAGCAATGGTGGAAAGTATGGCTGAAGGCAGTCCACATTGAACACTGGGTGCAGGCCAAGGAATGGGGGAATGCTGAGCTCAAATGCATTGTCTCCCACAGCCTTAGTAATGGTGTAAGGACCATATCGGAGTGGTCTCAATTTCCGATAGGCTCCAGTAAGGCATTCCTTTTGCAAATGCAACCAGACTTTGTCGCCCACCTGAAACTTGTGTGGCACCCGATGTTGATCATGTCGCTGCTTGTACTTGGCATTTGATTTCTCCAGAATGTCACGGACCTACTGGCGAATATGTTGGATGCGCTCAATGAAGCTAGCGGCCTTATCTGTTTCAGACTGGACATGAGCTGAATTTATGTGAGTAGCTACAAGTGGCATGGCCACATCAATGGGGCATAGTGGCTGGAATCCCAAACCCACCTGAAAAGGTCTATGGCCAGTGGAGCTGTGAAGAGCTCGGTTGTAGCTGTGTTGAACATAGGGGAGGCTCTCATCCCATGTGCGTGGATGCTTTGAGTTATACATGCGCATAATGTGCACAATCATCCTATTGACAACCTTTGTATGGCCATCAGTTTGAGGATGGAAGGCTGTGGACTTCGTGAGTTTGGTGTCTAGCATTGACCAGAGACTGGACCAAAATTTGCTGAGAAACCGACTGTCCCGATCTAAGATGATAGACTGTGGGATCCCAAAGTGCACCCACACTCGTTCAAATAAGAGTTTAGCAGTGGCTTCTGCTGTGATATTCTTCTTGCAGGCCGCCATAATGGCCATCTTCGAGAACCTGTCGACGACCACAAAAACACAGTCATTTCCATGCTTAGTGGAAGGAAGGCCTGACATGTAATCCATGGAGATGGATTCCCAAGGTCGACTAGGGGTAGGCAATGGGGCATAGAGGCCGTGATTCTTAATGGTCGGTTTGGCAATGGCATAGGAAGTACATGATCTGATGTACTTCCCAACATCCTGTCGAAGATTCGGCCAATAGAAATAATTTTGTAGTACTGCCACTGTTTTCTCGACCCCGAAATGCCCAGCAACCCGACTGAGTGTGCTTCCCAAATCATCTTGGCACGCTTGATTGAAGGAACACAAAGGTGACCCAGGTGGCATAACAGGGCATCCTGGAGGTGAAAATCTGGAACATGCCGACCCTCCAAGAGTGTCTGGTATGTGTGGCCGAATTCTGGGTCGCTTTTGTAGAGAAGTGGCCAATCAGAAGTCTCGTGCCCACAAGAGTTGAGCATGGTGGTTAACGCCATGATCGGTGGTCGACTGAGGAAATCTGCAACATTATCGGTGCGGCCCTTCTTATACTTGATATTCAAGTGGAACTGTTGCAGGTATGTAGACCACTTCTGATGGCGATCATTCTGCAATTTCCCTTGGGTCTGTATGAACTGCAGGGGTCGGTGGTCTGTGTGGATGACTGTTTCCTTCCCCAAAATGTAATGCTTCCATTTTCGGCAGTCTTGTACAATGGAATACATCTCTTTATCATAAGTGGGGTACTTCCGGACTGTGTTTGAAAGTGTTTCACTGTGATATGCCACTGGATGTCCATGTTGAGTAAGGACTGCCCCAATAGCATAGTTAGAGGCATCTGTCTCGACCTCAAATGGTTGTTGTAAATATGGTAACGCGAGCACTGGTGTCGTGCAGAAGCGATCCTTCAACTCCATGAATGCCTTCTGTTGAGATTCAGACCAAAAGAATTTTGCTTTCGCCCCTCCCTTGGTGACTTGACTCAAGGGCCAAGTAATATGAGAAAACCCCAATACGAACCTCCGGTAGAAGTTGGCAAGACCTAGAAAGTTGCAGAGCTCTGTTAGAGTGGTTGGAGATGGCCAATCCCGAATGACTTGGATCTTGGCTGGATCGACATGCACCCCCTGTTCATCAATGATGTATCCTAGATACTGAACCTGGGTCATGCCAAAAGTGCATTTCTCCAAATTGGCACATAGCTTGTGTTGCCGCAGTGTTTGGAGAACCTGTTGGATGTTGTGGAGGTGCTCTTCCCAACTCTGGCTAAAGATCAGAATGTCATCCAAGTATACTACTACAAAGGAGTTGGTGAATGGCCGCAAGATGTCATCCATTAGGCTCATGAAGGTTGCAGGAGCATTCGTCAATCTGAAAGGCATAACCAACCATTCGAAAAGGCCCTCCTTGGATTTGAAGGTAGTCTTGCACACATCAGAGGGTTCGATTGGTACCTGGTGATATCCTGACTTTAGATCGATCTTGCTGAAATATTTCGCCCCCTTTAGTTGGTCCAAGAGGTCATCAATCCGCGGGATCGGGTACCTATTACGGACAGTGATCTTCTTCAGCACCCGATAGTCAATACAGAGTCTCCACGTCCCATCCTGATTCTGTACCAACACGATCGGGCTCCCACAAGGCGATGAACTTGGACGGATGTGACCTTTCTATAGGAATCCTAAATCTGCCTCTTGATTTCATTGTTCTCCAGAACGGAGCGCCGATAAATTGGTCCATTGGGTAGCGGCGCACCTGGGGTCAGATCGATGGAGTGCTTGACCTGACAGTGCAGAGGAACCCCTGCAGGGGAGGTGAAGATGTCCTCGTACTCCTCCACAACCTTGTCCATCTGTAGTTGTCGTGCAGAGGGACCCCATCTAGAGGCCGCGGCCACCGTCTTCTTCTTTCCTTGAGGGCGTATCATCAGGAAAACAAATTTCCTGGTTTTGGAAATGATCTTACTGCATTGTTTTGCAGTAATCAAAGAGATGGTAGTAGGTGGCACTACCTCTGGTATCCTGTACAACTTATTTCCCAATGTAATAATAACAGCATGGGGCCTTGATTCATACACAGCATGTCGCTTCCACAAGTATGGTTGTCCTAATAATACATCACAAACTTCAAGGGGAGCAATGTCACACAATACCTCATCCGTGAAGGGCTTGATGTTGTATGGAAGGTGACACTGCTGGCTCACGCGAAGATCTCGTCCTTGGTGAAGCCACCCAATGGTGTATGGTTGTGGATGTGTTGTTGTCAGTAAGCCCAATGGCTTCACGACCTCTGCCGAAATGAGGTTCTTTTGACTCCCGCTATCAACAACGAACTGCATCGGGGAGCCCTTTACCCACATCTGGGAGTGGAAGAGATGCTCCTCCTCCTCTGGATCTTCGGGTTCATTTTCCTGGATCTTGGCGGTAGCAACAGTGGCGTTGGGATCCACATCAATGATCTGCTTCCCTTTGTCATTCCCCTTATCGGGTTCTGACTCAGAGTCGGAACATGCATCTAATTCTGAAACCTTTAGCTCAGCCACCAGTGACTGCTTGGCCCGACACTCACTTGTGTTGTGAGTGGAGCTCTTATGGAACTCACACCATTTTCTAGTGTCCTTTTTCGGCTTCGTGGTGCTGTTCTTTGCTTGTAGCTTCGATGGGTTGTCTTGGGCTGTCCCGCCTTGGCTTTGTCCTTTGTTTTGTGGTTTAGGGGCACCTTTCCCCTGCTTTGGATTCCTAGATCCAAAGTCTCGCTTCTTTTGTTTAAACTTTTGCTCGACCTTGACGGCATATCGGTATGCTGCGCCGAGCGAGGAGATGTTCAGGAATTGTATTTCTTCCTGGATGTACTTGTGCAGGCAACCACGGTATTTGAGTATCAAATGTTGCTCTGAATCCTTAATACCCAACTTTGTGCGAAGGGTATGGAAAAGATTGGTGAACTCCGGCACGTCTTGGTCCCTCCCCTGCCGCAGCATGGTCCATTTTATGTATTCATCCTCATAGCTTCTGACAGGGTAGTACTACTCCTTGATGGTATCCCGTGATGAATTCCAGGTGGGTGCGGCTGAAAATAGTGAGCCGGTACTTTCATCCTTCTGCTCACAGTAGGTTTCCCATTAGTCCCTGACGTGGGGGGCTACTTTGAGAAGAGCACAAAACAATATTTTCCCGACTCGAAAATTCATGAACAGAAAAATAACCCTCTAGCAGATTTAACCATTTATCTACGGCATCTGCGTCTATCTGACCCTTGAATATGCGGATTTCAAAATTAACTTGTACCTTAAAGGGTGTGGCGTTTCTAGAGTAGTTGCTGGAAGCCGATGCGTCGCTTCTGGGTAGCCGCTGAAGGATCTAGGCAAAGCTGTCCATCATCGCGTTCCGTTGTCGCTCGAGGGCTTCTTCGAGCAAGATTTTGGTGGGATCTCCTGCCAAGATCTAAAAGATTGAAATGGATCTTGGGGGCCTACCCCCAAGATCCAGATCAGAAACCCAACCCAAGTCACATGTAAAGCCTGAACTATGCAAAGGCGAATAGATAAGAATACCTTGTGATACCAGGTGATGAGAGGTCACCATGGCTCGTGGCAATAAGGGTTTCAAGCCAGTTTGAAAACTCACAGGGCAAACTAGCTGCTGAGCCTCAAGAACCTCCCACTTACCAACAAAAATCACTAACCATCCCGCTCGATAGGGTGAACCGCTTAGTTGGGTAAACCCTAAACCCCTCGCAGATCAACGATCGAGAGTGAAGCCATCTATAGCAGGCCATCCCATCTCGTTGACATTTGCAGGCAAAAGTACTGGTCTTCGTCATGATGCATGGCGTAGCCTTGAATGTTAATTTAATACCAAATCGTGTTATGGGTTCACATGTTGGGAGTTTAATGAAATCATTAAATGTTATGTATACTATGACAACCAATTGTGTACATTGTAATGCTTAAATCAGTGTTAATACCTACAAACTCTGTATCCACCTTACGAATATTTAATATAGTCCATATTCTATTAACGTTGGATTGATTTTATTGATTTTCGGTTAATTTTTTTTTTTCTAAGATATGCAGGTGTTAAAAATGGTATTAGAGCTCAGGTTCACACGCTAAGACTCTTTGGGAAATATATGTACATGAAAATAATGTGATTTCCTAAAATTAACTAAGTAAATATGTATGTGAACAAAGAGACCCACAGCAATACAAAAAGGGTCAGAATGTAGAGGATCTGAGGACCACCAAACCCATCAGAAAAAACTTATGTGAATGCTAACCCTGACATTTCGATATAGCTGGGAGAGGAACCTCGTCAAGCTAATGCCATTTTACTCGAAACCATTCAGCAGTTACATGCTAAGACGACCAATTTAAGGACAAACAATGAATGGCTATGACTAGAACAAGAGAGAATTCCCCGAAGTCTATTCAATCGGAAGAACCAAAGAGATCCAGATGCTAGTGTTGAAGACAGAGAGAAGACACTAACAGCTCAGCATGGAGAAGAGAATGCTGAGTTAGAAGCAAAACATGGGGAAGACAAAGAAGGGCGCTCAGACAATGTCTCTAACCTGCGCAAAATAAAAAGACAAAAATATGAATTACAAGGAGAATTAAAAAAAAAATCGTCACTATTTGAAGGGGAATCCGAAGAAGCGGCTAAGGCCTCGTTAATTGGTATGAGAAAATATTTCTAGATTTATGATTACACTGATAAACTGAAATCACGTTTGGCAGTCTATCAGCTAAGGGGTAAGGCTACCCTTTGGTGGGAGGAAATCAAAACAGTAAGTAAAATTGATGAGGAACAAGTTACTTGGAAAGAGTTTCAAAAGCATTTCAAGGATAAGTATCTGACCAAGTGTTATTATGACGAAAAGGCAAAGGAATTTCACGAGTTAAGATTGGGAACCTTAACCATGGATGAATATGTAAAACAATTCACCTCCCTACTGCGTTATGTGCCTTATATGCAAGAGGAAAAGGCCAAAATTCAGCATTTCATCAGTAGTCTACCCAATTTTATGAAAGAAAAACTTGAATTCGATTACCCAAGGTCAATGGATGATGCACTGCAAAAAGCCCGCATCTTGTACCAACAAATGAAATAGAAAAATGAGGGACGTAAAGGAGTAGTGTACAGAAAGGGAAGGAACCTAATCCCAAATAGGCAAGCAAAATTTGCTAATAGTATATATGTACAACACAAACCTCTCAGCAAATTCCTACTAAGGAACCAACCGAAAGTTGCATATTCTGAAAGTAGACAATCAGAAGGAGCTAATAAATCGATTAATGATCAGCAGTGAAAACCACCGCTGCAATGTTGGGGGTGTGGAGAATCCCACCATTACAAAAATTGTCCACATAAAGCAAGAATGGAACAACTGTCAAACACGGAGGAAGCATCCACGGTCTGAAGTGGCGAGGAGCATGCCCATAATTAATGTTGCGTTAGATAATCATCAAGCAAAATACCAGCCCACCATGAATGAATGTGAAGGTACAACCACTAAGCAATTTGTTTCTGTTTTTTTTATCCTAGTGCTAGCCTAAGCTATTTCAGTCCTAGGGTGGTAGAAAAATGTCAATTGCAGAGAAGTAAGTTTCCAAAATGATGGCTAGTTCAATTAGACACCATGACAAAAAGAAGGGTAATTGCAAAAACATACTGTTGTCCCATAACATTTTCAGGGAAACCCATTTACGTTGACCTTAATATACTTCCTTTGGGGTCTTATGAAATTCTAATTGGGATGGATTGGTTGGAAAAATGTTGGTTCCTAGTGGATTGCAAATAAAAAAATATCAGTTTTATCGCTAAAATGAGCCAAAGGAAGGAACTCCAAGGAATTAAAACCAATACCAAGTTATGTCGTATCACTACTAGTCAGCTAAGAAAATGTATCAGAAAGGGTTGTCAAATATATGCTATTCAGGTGGGAGTTACACACCAAAAATAAAATGATCTTCTTAGAAAACATTACGATCATCCAGGAATTTACTGATGTATTTCCTAAATCCATTCTTGGATTGCCACCCAAGTTTGATATCGATTTCACCATTGAATTAATTCTAGGAGCAACCCCAGTATCCAGGGCTCCTTATAAAATGAGCATACTTTTGTTAACATAACTGAAAATGCAGCTTCAAGAGATTTTGGATAAAAAGTATATCTACCCCAGCATGTCCCCTTGGGGAGCCCCCGTATTATTTGTATGGAAGAAAGACGAAACCTTGAGATTATGCATCAATTATCGTTAGTTGAACAAACTTACGATCAAGAACAAATACCCTTGCCACGTATTGATGATCTATTTTATCAAGTGCAAGGAGCCAAAGTATGCTCAAAGATCGATTTAAGATCTGGATACCACTAAATAAGGGTAAAGGATGAGGACATCTACAAGACTGCATTCAGAACTCATTATGGTCATTACAAATTCATGGAGTTGCCTTTTGGTCTCACAAATGCCCCAGCTACTCTCAGGAGTTTGATGCACGATATTTTCCAGCCCTATCTCGATAAATCCGTGCTAATTTTTATCAATGACATATTAATATACTCCAAGAATCAAGAGAAGCATAAAGATCATCAAGGATAGTGTTGAAAACTCTACAGAAAAACCAGTTATATGCTAAATACAACAAGTGTGACTTTTTCAAAGACCAGATTCAGTACCTCAATCACGTTATATGAGCCGATGGGACAACAGTAGACCCAAAAAATATCAAAACGATTATGGAATGGACCGCATCAAAGAATGTCACAGATATTAGATCATTCCTAGGGTTGGTTGGATACTACTCTAGGTTTTGTTATCACGATGTAATTTGAAGGTTGTAGGAAAAATCACAAGAATGTAACATCAAACCAACTTCGGGACGGGAATCTAGCCCTTCCAATCCCTGAGAGGGCTCTCTATATAAAATTTATCTTTGTTTCTTGAAAATCTTATACTAGTTATGATAGTACTTGTGTTTTGGGTTTTGGAAGACTAATTGTAAACAATTTAATTAACATCTATTGGGAAATGGAGTCAAAAGGTAAACTGTATGGTTGCATCAATTTTTCACAGAGTAAACTCGGGGCAAGCTAGGAATATTTATTGGATCTTTTAGAATAATAAGTGGGTGATGGCAGAGCAATGAAAACCTTCAGCATAACTAAAGAGCAGTCAAGAATTATTTAGTATGGCCTTCAGTAGAAAACATATAGATTGCAAAAGCAACCAGAATAAGGTACTCAAAAGTAAATCCTATTCATCACATTTTTTGTTTCGCAATTGGAATTTATATGATTACAGTGAAGAGATGACAGTGAAACACTTTAACATAAGAAAAACATCACCGATATTTAAGCCGCAAGAATCCTATGAATGGTCTGCTTAATATTGATGCTCAAATGCTTTAAAAAAAACATACAATGCTCCAACAGATCACTAAAGAAACCAAGAATAAAGAAACAATCCATATACATTTATCTTGTCATAAAGCATTTAATGAAAGAATAAAATTGCAGGAAGTAGACAAAGAAGGCTTGGTGCATCACACCAACATGCACTGGTGTAGGTTCATTTCTCCTCCTTCGACCAGGTGGGGAAAACCAACCAAACAGAACTGTAGAAAAGGAAATATCACACCAACATGCACTGGTGCAAGTTTATTTCTTCTGCTTGGACCAGGTGGGGAAAACCAATCTGAAATAAAGTGCAGGAAAGGAAATTTATCTACTTCACATAATGGATCCGCTTTCACTCAAACAGGAATGCATGTGCTTGAAATTAAATCACACTTGATAATATAAACACAAATTACAGGAAACAGGAAATGGGGCAAACATGCTGGGTTGGTTGGGCCCTAGCCAACCAGCGCATTTCCCCTTTAAATAAAAACGTTGCTCAGTACTCAATCAATTCATCAAATCAAATACAGAAATGTGATTTATAAAACATGAGGTGGAGCTCCCTTTTTATTAATTCACTGAGCTAAGTACATGTGTTAATACATTGTCTAGCCCAAATTCAGGCGATAACAAAACACAGCAACCTGTTACCGCCTCTCTGCATGTGTCTCTGTTCTATCCAAAAACTCCCTTAGTCCTATTTACATTCTACGTTATATAGATCTCTGGCCAAGGGCCAAAATAGATCTTTCAACTGATTACATAACCATCCATAGAATTTAGCTTCTTGACCTTTAAACTTAGACATTTAACAAAACTGGTCGTAGCCAATCTCCAGCTTTCGTTCTTCAAAGTTTTGATCTCGGCTGCCTTTGGATCGATCTTGTTGTTGTGGTTGAAGCTACTCAAAATGAGGCTGTGATCAAGGATGTTCAAATTTGCTGCAAGGATTTGCTATGCTAGCAACAGTGCAAGATCTGATCCTGCACTAGGATCAGCGGTCACGGTAAGTACTATAGCTACCAAATAAACATTGGAGATATCGATAAGTTACAAAGAGTGATTAAAAGTAAGAAATCATTTAATAGATGATTAATTAATGCTAAGTTAAGTTAAAAATATGAAAAATAAAGTTCATACGAAATATGTCACCGTGCTTGTATTGGTGCAAGATGAGGGTGTATAAGAGAGGTAAAACAACGGTAAATGGTTATGATTTAGGAAGGGGAAAATGGAAAAAAGAGAGAAAATTAGGGGGCTAACATCCTCCCATCTCTAAACTATTGTGTGTCCTCACACAGCTCTTTACCTTTGCAGAAAACCTTCAAAAATTGGAGCATTGCAGCTCAATCCTGCTCTGCCATACTGACATCAGCCTGCAATGTTTCAGACTCCTTCTTTCTGATGTTCTTTAGTTTCTTTGTCACCTTTCTAAGTCACTTGAAACATTGTGCAACTTGGTACTTCCAAACTTTAACTTCTCTTTTCCTTTTTTGGATCTCTGTAGTTAATTCTTCTTTACTCTATTCTTTATCTTCCTGCACTTTATCTATGAGCTATTCTAAGTTTTGCACTTGAAGCTCTAGTTCAACTACCCAAGTAGTAGGAGTTACCAAATATTTTCTTTTTTTTTTTCTTGACAGGGGCCGTGTCTTCCTCAGGGACCTCAATATCCCTCATGATTACATTAGAAATTCTTCTTCTTTTGGTTCATCTTCTTCTGCTTCTTCTTCTTCTACTTCTTCTTCTTCTGCTTAGTCTTCTTCTGGTTCTTTTTCTTACAGTTCTTCTTCTTGTACTGGTGCAGGAAGGGACTCAACATCTTCTGGGAACTGTGGTTCTCTGCACGCATCAAATTCTTTATTCTTTTTTCCGGTGCTTTTTAATGAAATTTGCCAACAAAGTGTCATCTTCGACCTCTGCAAATTTTTTTGCATCTACAAGGACTAACAGGTTGTCTTCTTCGGGGGTTTCTGCCTGTACTAATGGTGTAGAAGGAGTCTCTTCAATAGGTTCAGTAGCTATATTCTTATTTGGAAATGGGGCCCTTTCTTCTTTTGATTTTTTAGGTCATTTCCTTTTTGCACTGGTGTAAGAAGGACTCCCCTTTAGATTCTTACTCGGACCCTTGCTTGTGTTGGCAAGGTCCTCTGTCTCCTTTCTAGCAACTGTCTTTTTATGTAGCTATTTTAATAGTGCCTCCCAGGTCATGCCTTTAACTTCTAATTGTTTCTGGACCAAAATCTTTATCAAGCCATGGTGATATAATGTTTTGTTAGCCTGGTCTACCCGTCCATCCTGCATACCTTTGGCCATTTTTTCCAAGCTCTTAAGCAAAAACTAGGGGAAATTCATCCTCCACCGGATATGTCGAGCAGCTTCGAAATGCTGCAAGATCCTAAAATGGTACACAAAACTACAGGAGTACCTTCCATCACAGGTTACAAATTTCTGTAGGATGAAAAGGAGGTCCTGCCATTGCCCCAGCAGGGCACTGCACAGAACTCCTTCCTTCTAATGTACCTTCATATTCTTGTTGATGATAAAATGCTGCCATTGCTTGCTTTCTAGTTTCTAATTTTTAAACCACTACTCACCAATATTTTCTAGGCATGTCGCTGCTGCTACAAACTCTTTTGTAACTTCAAATTTTGGAGGCCCAATTTTTACTCGGCCATTTTTTAAACTTCTGGCAAACTGTAAGGCCACTTCTTTGTCATTCCCTTCAAACTTTTGCAAGAACTAAAGAAAGCTCGAGTTGCACTATTGCGATACTCAGCAGTCTATTCTACCCTACTGATAGATGAGGTTTCGCTTCGAATAGGCAGCATCACTGCTTAATGGTTATGAAAAGTCAGAGAATTTGCATGCAACACCGGAAAATTAGTTCTTATAGATAGGGATCCAACTATCCACCATCCTTTCCTTCTCATCACCCATTCATTCCATTGAAATGGCTGTGGATGCATGAAATCTTTGCAATTGGGTCGAATTGGTACTTGCGGCGATCTTTTAACGGCTAGGTGAGGTAATCATTATGAGTGAAGGACAGCTAGGATTATGGTGAAAAGGGGCAATTATGTCCAAGCAATGGTTAAAAACTTTCGCATTCCTTCATAATTCAAAAAAGTGAACTTAGCATTCATTAAAAAATGATCATGATTCTTAACTTAAAACACCTTGTACTTTAAATAATTTTCTCCTAGTTAATATGATAGCACAAGTACTCATCAACTAAGTGAAAGGACTTCTTATAAATTTTCATGATGACCACTTTCCTATGACATATACTATGAAAAGAACAAATTGTACTATGTTTTTGATAGGGTGCATGCTTGCACTGGTCTGCTTGCACCGCTTAAATTATGTTATTCTGCTGGTACCATTGTGCTTGCATTATCATATACGACAACATGTTTACACTAGTCCAAGCATAATATCTAAAAAAGAACAAAGACTTCCAACATGGCTTCCTCAACTTATACTGGAAATTTGCTTCGCCCTTTCTTAATGCTTCAGAGCATATCCTTTTGCTCTTTGTGTGCGAGATCCTGCAATGAATTCGTGAGGAAACAAAGAAGTTGGAAAAGGGAAATTTCGGAATGGGAAGGAATTCTGTTGCAGGGATTCCAGGAATAGTACCACAAGAGGAGATAAACAAAAGTGGGATAGAGAAAAAAAATTCAGGGGTAAAGTGGGATTTTTTCGAAACAGACAGGGTAAATTCAGAAGAATATGGGGAGGTTAATCATTATGGGATTGAAGAAGAAAACTAAAAGAATATTACAAAAGTGGAATATGAAGAAAGGCAGAAAATTTCAGGAAGGTCTGCCTGCTTTGGTACAAGAAAAATAACTGCAACAAAAATTAAGTACTACTTGAATAAAAATATCCACGCTAATTACCCCAATTGTATAAAGGTTGGTTTTGCTGGACCTGCTTTTACTTGGTGGTTGCTAGTATATCTAAAGATCAAGCAACATTTTCTTTTTATTAGAAATTTTTGATCTTCCTGCCAGCAAGCTGGTTTTCAGGTTGACCCTTCTGCAATCATGTCAGTGAATTGATTTTCATAATTACAGGAAAACGTTTTTTTTTTTTTACTATTTTTTTTTTAAGAAGAAGAAGAATTCATGTTTTCAAAAGGTTGGTATTACCATTCACCACTACCATCCCGAATTTTTGTTGGACTTGCTATGTAAAATCTTTCCTGGTAAGTGCCTGAAAATACTTCTTTAATTTGTGTCCATTCACCAAGAATACTGAATTTTGTCCATCAATAGTTTTAACTTCTTCTGCTCCATTCTTGAGTACTTGGATCACTTCATAAGGTCCCATCCAATGTGTATGGAATTTCCCTTTAAAGATTTTAAATCTAGAATCATAAAGGAGCACCCAATCACCTGGTTGGAATTGCTTTTTCTGAATAGACTTGTCATGCCACCTTTTGCATTGCTGCTGAATTAGTATGTTCGGCTGAATAGCATCCCTACAAAATTCATCTAACTCATTGAATTGGAGAAGATGTTGTTGTTGTGCCTTAAAGAGATCTAGTCCTAACTGAACTATAGTTCTGAAAGTTTTAATCTAGAATTCAATTGGTAACAGAACCTGTTTGCCATATACCAACTCATATGGTGTATGTCTCGTGCTATTTCTCCAAGTGGTTCTGTATGCCCACAAGGCTTCTGGTAATATTTTAGCCCAGTATTTTTGATGCATATTTACTGTCTTTGTAAGAATGGACTTGATCACTTTGTTTGTTGATTCCAGCTGGCCATTTTCTTGCGGGTGATACGGCGTGGATTTCCTATGCCGAATCTTGTATTGCTCCATCACATCCTATAGTAGATTAGAAATAAACTGTGGACCATTTTCAGAAATAATTTCTCCAGGCACACCAAATCTAGTAAATATTTCAGGAAAAAGAAAATCAACAACAACTTTTTCTGTAGCAAAAGAAATAGCTTTAGCTTCTACCCATTTTGTAACAAAATCTGTATAAACGAAAATATTCTTTTTACTTAATGATGTTGGATTTATTGGCCCTATAAAATCAATAGCCCAATTTTCAAGTGGCTTGATCATAACTTAGGGGCATAAAGGTATTTCATTGGTTTGATTAGGCTGGCCCATTCGTTGATAGCTATCACATCCCCTGGCATACTATTTGGCATCCTTAAACAAGGCCAAAAGTAACTATCACGCAATACTTTATATGTAGTCTGCTTATCAACGAAGTGGCCTCCACAAGGTTCATCATGAGAAAATTTCAATATGTCAAACACTTCCTCCTCTCTTACACACGTATGGATAATCAGATCTGGACCGTTGTAAAAGAGATCTCCTTGAATCCAGGAGTATGAAGCACTTTTCTGAATAATATTCCACTTTTCACGAGCGGACAAGTGGGGTGGTGTTTTCACAGTAACTAAGTAGTTAGCAATGTCAACAAACCACAGAGAATCTATTGACATAGCAAAAAGATGTTCAATCGAAAAATCATCATTAACAGGAGTTGCTTCACCAGGATTATCTAATCTAGAAACAAAATCTTCTACAACATTAGATTTTCCTGGTATATCAACACTAGTAATATTAAATTCCTACAACAATAGTAACCACCTAGTCACTCTACCACTAGTCAATGGTTTGTTCATCAAATATTTAATCACGGAATGATCCATATGTATGAATAATTGATATCCTGTAATATGTTATGCTCTTAACCTGCAAAGCGATACCCAAACATAGAATTTGCGAAGAAAAGATACCGAGAACACAAAATATGCGAAGAAAATATACCCAGAGCACAGAATAGCAATGATTTTATTATCCAGAGAGAAATGTTCACAGGCCTCTTCGAGGGGGCAACCTCCAATAGAGCAGTGCTCGATTACAAAACAAGACACAATGCTCCTCGCAGGGAGTCTCTATCCTTTATATATGACTCATACATGCAATACCATGAGCCAATATCGTGGATTTTATTAATACCATCTATCTAATACTACCGCCCATTTACCATCTAACTAATACTACCGCCCATTTGCAACTAACTGTGGTCCCGTCATTAATTGCGGGTTAACCACTTACAAATATTAATATGGGCTTTATTGACTCTTGACTATGACGTGATCCCATGACATAAATAAGGGGGTTAGGGTGGGACCCTAACATGCCCTCCCCCTTAAGACTAGCCTTGTCCTCAAGGCTGAAGCTGCGGAAACTGCTGAAGAATAGCGGCTGGTTCCCAAGTTGCATCTTCCGGCGAGGTGTCTTTCCATTTGACGAGGACCTCCTTAATCATGCGGCCGCGCAGGTGCTTGTCTCGTGTGTCTAGAACCTGTTCAGGTTGAAGCCAGATTGATCCTTCTTCATCCAATTCAGGTAGACTGGTTTGAACTCAGCAATTGTTCCCAATCACTTTCTTGAGGCACGATACATGGAAAACTGGGTGGATTTTTGCTGTGGGTGGCAAAGCCAGCTTGTAAGCCACTTCTCCAATGTGCTGAAGTACTTGATATGGTCTGTAGAATTTTGGAGAGAGCTTTTGACATCCCTTGTCTTTGAGTGATGTTTGCTTATATGGTTGCAGCTTCAAAAAGACCTGATCCCCTTCTTGAAATTGGCGCTCTGAGCGATGTTGGTCAGCCTGTTGCTTCATACGGTTCTGAGCTTGATGAAGATTCTTGCGCAGGTGGGCAAGCATGGTTACACGGTGTTGTAAGAGTTGATCCACTGCTTGTACTTTGGAGCACCCCGTGAGATAAGAAGTAGGGGACAGCGGAAGTTGTCCATAGACTGCTTCATAGGGAGTCATTTTGGTGGTGGCATGATAGTTGGTGTTATACCACCATTCCGCCAGAGGTAACCACTGTACCCAAAGGTGTTGTTTTTCTGAAGTGAAACACCTAGGGTAGGTTTCTAGACATTTGTTGACGACTTCGGTTTGACCATCTGTTTGCGGATGATATGAAGTACTGAGTTTGAGTTGAGTGCCTTGTATTCTGAAGAGCTCTTGCCAAAAATTACTAGTGAAGATTGGGTCGCGGTCGGACACAATAGAAGTGGGCATGCCATGCAATTTGAAGATTTGATCCATGAAAGTTTGAGCAACCAAAGTAGGTGTGAATGGTTGGGGTAGAGCGCAAAAATGAGCATACTTCGATAGTTGGTCCACAACCACCATGATGACTGATTTGTTCCCAGACTTTGGAAGACCTGTAATGAAATCCATGGAGACCTCCATCCAAATTGACGCCGGAATGGGCAATGGTTGTAATGTGCCTGGTGTGTTGATGGTTTCCCCCTTGTGGCGTTGACAGACGTCACATTCTGCTACAAAAGTAAGGATGTCCTGTTTCATGCCGGTCCAAAAAAATGATCTTCTGGTGCGAGCGTATGTCTTCTGAAAGCCCGAATGTCCTGCAATGGGAGAGGAATGCAATTCTGCCAAAATGCGACTTTTGAGGGTGGATGTTGGTGATATGACGACTCTGTCCTTGTAGTGAAGAATATCATTCTGCCACGAGTAGCCCTTGCTGGAATTAGGATCTGCCTGTAATTGAGAAATGAGTTGGAAGAGCCCAGGATGTGAAAACCATTCCCTGCGAGCCTCTTCAATCCAGTCTGGAATGGGGAGGGATATTGCAAGCAGAGTACTTTCCTCCTCAAATTGGCGTGACAATGCATCTGCTACCCTGTTGTCTTTCCGTTTCTTGTAAATTATCTCATAATCATAACCCAGCATTTTGGCTAACCATTTATTTTGTTGGGGGGAAGATAGGCGTTGCTCTAAAAAATATTTAAGACTGTGATGATCTGTGCGGATCTGGAAACGTCGCCCCAACAAGTGAGGTCGCCAGGTCTCAACTGCATGTAAGATGGCCATCATTTCCTTCTCATAGGTGGATTGGCCCAAGTTCTTCCCACTTAGTTGTTGGCTGGTGAAGGCCAATGGTCTCCCTTCCTGCATTAAGACAACTCCAATACCTGTTCCCGAAGCATCAGATTCAATGACAAATGTTTTGGTGAAGTCCAGTAGTGCTAAGACCGGAGTGGAGCACATGGTGGTTTTGAGAGCGGTAAATGCCTGTTGTGCTTCTTTGTTCCAAAAGAAGGAATTTTTCTTTAGAAGTTGCGTCAGGGGCTTCGCTATGTGGCCATAGTTGCGGACAAATTTACGATAATAGCCTGTGAGACCCAAAAATCCTCTCAAGCTTTTCAAGGTCTTAGGTTGATGCCATTCTTGCATTGCCTGGATCTTTTTGGGAACCACCTTGACACCTTCACGGCCCACAATGTGGCCTAAATACTCCACTTCTTCCATGCCAAATGCACACTTAGACATTTTGACAAATAGTTTATTATTGCGGAGCAGTTGCAAGAGGATATCTACATGCTGAAGATGCGCCGCCCAAGTGCCACTATAGATGAGGATGTCATCGAAGAAGACCAGGACAAATTTTCTGAGATATGGTTTGAGGAGGTGATTCATAAGGCTCTGAAAAGTAGAGGGGGCATTAAAGAGACCAAATGGCATGACCAGGAACTCATAATGGCCTTCATGAGTTCTGAAAGCTGTCTTGGGAATGTCGACTTCCTTCATGCGAATTTGGTGGTAGCCCGAGCGAAGATCCAATTTAGTGAAGAATTGAGCCCCATTGAGTTCGTCCAGCAAATCGTCAACCACTGGGATGGGAAATTTATCTTTGACTGTTAACTTATTAAGGGCCCTGAAGTCTGGACACATCCGCCACTCCCCATCTTTCTTGAGGACCATGACGACTGGAGATGAGTAAGGACTAATGCTAGGACGAATGACACCTGCTTCCAACAATTCCTTGATGATTTTTTCTATTTCATTCTTTTGGGTGAACGGATGTCTGTATGGCCGCACATTTGGGGGTTGGGCCCCTGGAACCAATGTGATACTATGATCATGTTCCCCTCGCGAGGGTGGAAGTCCATGAGGTTTGTCAAAGATCGTCCGATGTTTATTCAAAATCTGTTGCATCTCATGATGAATTGGCGAAGACATGGTGTCTACTACCTGGATGGCATTAAATTTATTACTCCATGATGGCCCTTTTTTAACAATTTTTCCATACGATGCGAGCTTATGATAGAGGGGGCTCCCGCTTGTAGTCCACGGAGGGTATGTGTGTAGTCGTTCTGCTTAAAACTCATATATAACTCCTGGAAATCCATTGTGATTGGCCCAAGAGTGCGGAGCCATTCCGCACCTAGGAAAATGTCGCAACCCCCCATGTGTATTGCAAACATGTGGGTTTTCAAGTGATAATCCCCCATTTGAATTTTGACATTTTCACAGCGACCTTCACATTTCATTGTGCCCCCATCTGCAATCTGGACTTGGAAGTTAGAAACTGCTCGGACAAAACAATGTGCTGCTTCAGCGATCTTTTGGTGGATGAAATTATGGGTACTTCCACTATCAATCAAGACTACTACTGGGCGATGTTTAAGAAAACCCCCGATTTTGAGAGTATGAGGGGAAGAAATTCCTGCCAATGCATGTAGCGAAATCATTGGTTCATCAGATACCATCTCCTGTTGGTTATCTTCTTCGGTCGCCTCTGGTTCCTCAAGTGGTGGATCTTCCTCGGTGGAGCTATAGTCAGTGGCATCTATTTGAAAAAACTTGTGCTCTTTGCATTTATGACCCGGGGAATATTTTTCATCACAGTAGTAACATAGTCCTTGCTTCCTTCTTTCGGCCATTTCTGCAGGTGACACCTTTTGAACCTTAAGTGTTTGGGTCATATTGGGAGCCTGTGAGGGACAACCTTTAGCGGTGAAGTTGGGACGGCTGGATTGGGCTGTTAGTGCCTGTTCCACCTTACGGGCTACCTGGCAAGCCTCGTTCCATGTGGGGGGGTGGTGGTGTAGAACCTGAGCTTTGATGGCTTCTTTAAGACCGCTGATAAAGCATTCCATGTAGAATTCATCTGTGAGACCCTTAGTGCGGAAGGCTAAGGCTTCAAAAGCGGTAATATATTCATCTACTGTACCCGTCTGTCGGAGCTTAATGAGACGCCCCAAAAAAGAGTCTTCCTGTTCAAAGTGATTTCGAAGAGCTTTGGTAAATTGGCCCCAATTCTGAAATTGTCCATTGCAACGCTGATACCATTCCTTCCATTGCCATCGTTCACTGTCCAAGTACATGGTGCCCACCATAAGCTTAGTCCCCTCATCTATGATATGATTCAATTGAAAATACTGCGCCATTTGTGCTAGCCATGCGGACGTGTGAGAACCGTCAAATTTATGCATATCCAACTTGGGAGGTCTCTGATTGGGTGGTGGATGGGTGTGCCAGACGTGAGGAGAGTGGCTAGACTCCCCCTCATGGTATTCATGACCCTTATACGCCTCCTCGTGGGCTGGCTCCTTGCCCTTGTCCTGTAGTTGGAGACCTATTCCTTTAAGCTGATTTTCGAGCCTTTCCATGGCAGTGTGGAGGGAGTGCACATGGTCTTCAATTTGGTCTAACCTTTCATTGGCCATTGCTTGAGCGCGAGTTTCTACCATACACCCGCCTGACGAAAATTTGGGACCGCCTAAAAATTGTTACTAAGAATTGAATGGTACCACTTTGCTCAGCTCGTCGTCCTGATTCTGATGGGCTAGGTCACCAATAAGCGCCCCGGAAGATCTCAGACTCTTTTTTTTTTTTTTTTTTTTTTTTTAGAAAACTCCTAACGGAGTTTTACTCCTTCCTGATCAATACTGCAGTCGCCAAATCCTCAAAATGTCAATGCCACCAAAAGTCCTGCGAAAATGATATCCAGGTACAGGAACCCTTCCCAACTACTCCGATCTAGCGAATCTGAGAGATCTAAATGGTGGAACAACTGTTGCTGGAATATCCGATCTGGTGGATCTGAGAGATCTGAATGGTGGACAACTGCTACTGCTCCGATCTGGTGGATCTGAGAGATCTGAATGGTGGAACAACTACTGCTCCTGATCTGGAATAGATGATGTGTGATCCCCTGATAGAAATGGAACTATGGTCTTGGGGAGTGTCAGGTGCTACAGATCGCAATATACATAAGGGTCTGACAGTAGTACTCGGCCCAATGTTTCAGGGCTCTAACTAAGGAGGATCGACCGTACCCTTAGCCGTACAACCCGACTACCCTATCGTACGAGCGAGTAATCTCTCCGAGTGCTGTTCTCGGTGTATTGTAGCCACAAGACGGCCGAAGTTTTATCTATGGCGAGGTTTCAAGGGAGCTAGGGGGCTTCCTATATACCCAGAGGGTACGTGGAAGACAGTCCGTGCGCGGTTCTGTCTAATGCGCTACTACTCGAAGGGGTACCCACAGGGGTTACAAGGGAGTCCAACAGACGTGACCACCTCTTGTATTTCCTGCGTGCATGCCTCCCCAAATCCGCAGGTTTATGCGCTTAACGACAGATCCCGTGGTTTAAAGACGCCGGAACACGTCTCTAGCCTAAAAAAAAATTTGCTAAAATTTGGAGATCCCACCGAGCCCTGGAAAGTGCTCTGGTACCACTTGTTATGCTCTTAACCTGCAAAGCGATACCCAAACATAGAATTTGCGAAGAAAAGATACCGAGAACACAAAATATGCGAAGAAAATATACCCAGAGCACATAATAGCAATGATTTTATTATCCAGAGAGAAATGTTCACAGGCCTCTTCGAGGGGGCAACCTCCAATAGAGCAGAGCTCGATTACAAAACAAGACACAATGCTCCTCGCAGGGAGTCTCTATCCTTTATATATGACTCATACATGCAATACCACGAGCCAATATCGTGGATTTTATTAATACCATCTATCTAATACTACCGCCCATTTACCATCTAACTAATACTACCACCCATTTGCAACTAACTATGGTCCCGTCATTAGTTGCGGGTTAACCACTTACAAATATTAATATGGGCTTTATTGACTCTTGACTATGACGTGATCACATGACATAAATAAGGGGGTTAGGGTGGGACCCTAACATAATATAGTGCCTGAACTTATTAATTGCAAAAATTATAGCTAAAAACTCTTTCTCTATAACTATACAATTTAATTCAGCGAAAGACAAATTCTTACTAATATAATAAATAGCATATGATTGCTTATTTTCCTCTTGTCCTAAAGCTATGCCAATAGCCAAATTTGAAGCATTAAAGGAAATGTGAAAAGGTAGGGAGCAATTAGGACCTCTCAAAACCGATGCATGTACTAACTTTTCCTTCAACGTTTCAAAAGACTGTTGGCAAGCTGTGGTCCAAGAAAAATCATTATCGTTAGCTAGAAGTCGGAAAAGAGGGGCAGCTATCTTAGAAAAAATTTCAATGAATCTCTTATAGTAACCAGCATGTCCTAAGAAAGCTCTTACTTCCCCTTGAGATTTGGGTGCGGGAAGATGCAGAATGATTTCAATCTTTGCTGGATCAACCTGGATACCTTTACCAGAAATCAAATGGCCATGTACCACTCCCGCTTTGCACATTAATATACATTTCTTGTCACTCAAGGCGAGGTGGGCTTCCTGACAACAAAGAAGTACTTTCTTTAGACTTTTGAGAGCTTCCTAAAAAGAATCACCAAACACAGAAAAGTCATCCATATAAATTTCTATAAATTCTAGATCAACAAAAATGGCCAGGATTTCCCTTTGAAAGGTAGCCAGGGAATTACATAAACCAAAGGGAAGCACTCTGTAAGAAAATGTAACCCAGGGACATGTAAAAGTAGTTTTATCCTGATATTCGGGTGCAATATATATCTAGTTATAACCACTGAAGTCATCCAAAAAGGAAAAATATTTCTTTCCTGTAAGGGTATCAAGCACCTTGTCAATGAAAGGGAGAGGGAAATAATCTTTAAGAGTGGCTTTGTTTAATTCTCGATAATCAATACAGATATTCCATCTTCCATCTTTCTTAGGCACAAGCACTAATGGAGAGACCCACTGACTGTCGGAAATTGGATAGATAAAACTGGCATCC
Organism: Pinus tabuliformis; assembly: GCA_031772625.1. Classification (NCBI taxonomy): domain Eukaryota; kingdom Viridiplantae; phylum Streptophyta; class Pinopsida; order Pinales; family Pinaceae; genus Pinus; species Pinus tabuliformis. Next base: position 186,202,521 of record CM062804.1, read on the forward strand.
AAGAGCTTCTATACTTCTTCCTTCACAATATCTCTTAGAGCTGGATTCATTCACCTTTGGGGTTGTCGAAAAAGTCGGGTTCCTTCCAAAATATAGATATGATGTGTACAAGTTTTAGGAGGAATACCCTTCATATCTTCATAGCCGCATGCAAGGGCACTAAGATGGTTTTGCAACAAATTCACAAGTTGCTCCTACTAAGATGAGTCCAAATCTAAACAAATATGCAAGGATTTACTAGGGCTAATCTCAACAAGAGTAGTATCAGGCTCAGGAGTACTCAAGGGAGTGGTCAAATGTAGTGGTACAGAAGAATGAGAATCATGATTATCTTGAAAATCTAGGCTGAAAATCTGGCTCAATATCTCAAAATTAGGCATAGTGTCTAGATTATTCAGGAAATCTTGAATCCCATCTTCTTCTGAAGGCCCAATATAATGATGGATAAGAGAAATGGGTTGAGTCTCCTCATCACTGCTTTGATCCAACCATAAAGTATCTCGAAGGTCCTGAATGGATTTGGCAGGGGGGAATAAGGTAACTTTCTTCCTAGAATCTCTATGTGAAATACACATATCACCAGAATGACATCCAATATATGGATTGACCGTAGCAAGCCATGGTCGACCCAAGATCAAGGGATGTCCTCCTACTGGTTTCTTTGGCTGAAGCGAAATGAAATTAACAGGATATTCCCAAGAATCTAATTAGATGATCACATCATCCAATACTCCTTCTGGCTTAATTTTATATCTATCCACTAATTCAAGCACAGTGGGAGTAGGCCAAAGATGAGATAACCGAAGTTGATCCATGGTTTGCTTAATAATGACATTAATGGCTACCCTCGGGTCTATAATAACATTAGAGACAAGGACATTACCAATTTGAACTGAAACAATAGGGTTTTCGAGATCAGTATTTTTTTCCATAGACACACATCCCGTCATCAACTCTGCTACCCTACCAACAAATTAAATGGTTTGGGGTTACATTCTCTTCCTCCCGAATTTCTTGAGAAAGAGTTCCTTACTAATCTTGGTACAAATGGGGATATCTTTGATGGCTTGAAGCAAAGGTATCTTAATGAAAATATTCTGATGCTCTGATGCCAAGCTAGTCTCAGAAATAGGCTCACTTCTTTCCATTACTAGCCTCTCTGGGAAGGGAGGCTAGTTGGAAGAAGGTGGCAAGGATTCAAAGGGTAAGGGCTGCTTAGTGATAGTTTTAGGAGAATGGTTAAGAGTTTCCACTTCTCCTTTCTATTCATCAATCACTTTCAGATGCTTTTGATTTTCTGATGTTATAGTCCTTCCTGATCTTAATTGAATATCATGAACCCCAACTGGAATAGACTGGTACTGGAATGGTAAAGGTGGGTTTGTTACATAGATCATTTTCACTGCTTTATTATTGTTAAGATTGGGCATAGGTTGAGCAGGAAACTAAGGAGGTGGAAAAGGTGGAGGTAAAGGAAACGATGGAGTAGACTGACTCAGAAGTTGAGGCATTGAATGAAGTGTATGTGTAGATGGATATGACTGCATAGGTGGCTGGTAGAAATATGGAGAATGATTTGGCCCTTTCCAACCTTGTTGCCATGGTTGAGAAGGTTACCCATGCTGATATTGATTCCCATACTGCCACTACTGATTAGTGTTAGGATAAGAATATGCATGTGAATTATAACCAAAATAGTGTGGAGAAAATTCAGGAGCCATACCTGCACCTACCTGAGGGCAATTCCTTCTTGCTCCCATAGCATACAAGTATTCAGCTTCAGGATATCACCCTATAAATACAACTTTAAATCCTGGTATAGAGGGATGTTTTTCTATGACATGGTCTTCTGCACAAATAGAAAACTTATTAGTTTCTTTCAAATTAAGAGGACACTCTTTAGGAGGATGCTTGTCTCTACATTTAGGACAGAAAATACATAATGAATCTTGTTCCTTCATGAGTTTTTGCTGAAATTTTAAAGAGCCCAACTATTTGGTAACCGTATTCATTGTATCAATTTTCATGTTTTCCATTTTATTTTCCAGTCCAATAATCATAGCATCAGTAGATTTAGATTTTCAATTTCTGTTTCGTGTTCCTCTACCAGATCTATACTGATTTCTTGAAAATTTCCTGCATAATTCACAAATCTATTCAAAAATTTGCTAAGAAATATCACCTTGTCCTAACAGATTTAAATTATTTCTACCATTATCAATAAGTCATCTTAAGAACATGGTTCTAATAGTACTAGGATCAAGCTTAAGTTTTGACCTTTGTAAAATATACAGAAATATTTCTAAGTAATATTCAAGAGTTTCATCATCATCCTATATGATTGTAAAAATCTCATCCTGCATGTCTCGAGTTTTGCAATATTCTTGATATTCAGACAAAAACACTCTTTTCATCTGATCCCAAGAGTTTATGGTGTTTCCTCCTAACCCCATAAAGCAGCGTAGCGCTGAGTCATTGAGAGTAACAGGAAATAATCTTAACTTCTGAGTGTCAGTTGAATAATCATAACTTTTACAGAGAATATCAAACTCGAATAGAAAAGAGTCAGGGTCTTCATGAACTTTACCATGGAAATGAGGGAGAGCTGATGGTGGGATATTCTTCATTTACGCCACAGTATCAGGGTCCACATTTGGAAACACAAAAGTGGATTGTTCTCTAGTTACCTGGTTTTCACTAGTCCCTTCCACATGATCATCATGGTCCGCCCTTGCTTCCCTTTTGCTCCCAACAGGCTGAACCACACCTGACCTATTGTCACCAGAATCCAGGTGGATTGTTCCTGCATGATGGGTTTGAATTGGATTGGGCTTCCTACATACAGAAGGAGACCCAATATGAGAATTGTTTTCAGAATTCTTTCGGCACTTAGTGGGCTTCGAACCCTTACTGTTTCTAGGCATTCATTTAAAAAAAAAAAGAAAAATAACAAACAACTTCTAATAAAAAATGTTGTTAGAAATGAATCAACACCAATAAAATTCCTTCAAAGAAGCTTTTCCAAACAATACTCCAAAAATAAAGGAAAAATTACCTCTGTTGTATAATTAGAAAATTCTTACCAAATCAAATCACCTCCCCGGCAATGGCACCAAAATGTTGGGTGCGGGAATTACACTTAAGCAAACTCCTCAACACTTAATTTGTCAACCCGGGGGATCTGTAAACTTAGAGATGAAGCATAGGCAATGCCAGAGATGGTATGAACCTTTCTAATATAAATCCCTACTTTCTTTAAAGGAAGGATTGCAAAATCAAACTAAAAAGAGAAAAAGGAAACTTGAACCATCAAAATAATCTAAGACTAGAACAACGAAGAATGCATTTGCAAGAGGGAATTAAAAATAAAGGGAAATCACTCTAGCTAATTATTGTTTAACTATTGAGTGTGCATTTTTCTTTAGCAGAGACATTTAGCAGTCTCATCATATGGGCCGTTAAACTTGCTCCTTTAGAGATTTCCTTCCTGCACTAATCTCTCCTGTACTATCACAGTTTTCTTGCACTAGTATAAAGATTTGTGCAAAAGGTATAAATGGTGTCCTTACTAAAGGAATTTTACTTCCTGCAAGGGCTTGAACTTTTCTAGGTTCAAAGCACTCAGATCCCGTGGAAAGAAACTAGTTCTTGCATCAGATCAGAGCTTCTTTCACTTAGCATTTAATTCTTAAAATGAGTGCTTAATTATTGCAAGTGCTATTATACTGTTAAATCAAATTGCACACATAAAAATGAATGTTTCGGATCTTGACAGAGTGCAGGAAAAAAGAAACAATCCATATACATTTATCCTGTCATAAAGCATTTAATGAAAGAAAGAAAATTGTGGGAAGTAGACTAAGAAGACTTGTTTCATCACACTAACGTGCATTTGTGCACGTTTATTTCTCCTGCTTAGACCAGGCGGGGAAAACCAACCAAACAGAACTGTAGAAAAAGAAATATCACACCAACGTGCACTGGTGTAGGTTTATTTCTCCTGCTTGGACTAGGCGGGGAAAACCAATCTAAAATCAAGTGCAGGAAACAAAATTTATCTACTCCACACAACAGATCCGCTTTCACTCAAATAGGAATGCATGTGCTTGAAATTAGATCACACTTGAAAATATAAACACAAATTACAGGAAACAGGAAATGTGGCAAACATACTGGGTTGGTTGGGCCCTAGCCAACCAGCATGTTTCCCATTTGTTAGTTTAGGTATGTTCTATGCCTACAACAATTTATTTCAAATATCATAGTTAGCTCCATATCTTTTCCAGATTAGCAATCACATCAACATTAAAGTAAACTACAGATAGAACCTAAACATAAATCGCAGAAGACAAGCCAAGACAAGACGACACAAGATGTGGTGCTAGCCAGGGATAAACCCCAATGTGGGGAAACCCTTCATCAAATCTTCTTTTATGTTCTTCAATAGTTCAATAGACAAAGAGAGATAGATAGTACATTTACAACAGAAGTCAACATTTTGACTTTCTATATCTACATGAGATCAGTTTGAAGACATGTTTCTTCAATTGATTCTCCAAGGTGACTCCTTCACCATTCACAATACTGCATCTCATCCACTTGATGCACCTCTCTATGCTGCACCATGCTACACTTATCATGAAAATGCTATACACTTCATGTTGTTTCTCTTATCATTGAGCTGCTCCAATTATTAAGCTGCTCTTTATCACAGATCTGTACCCAATATTGCTGATCTGCACTCAATGATTGCTATGCTGCACTCATCATACAACATCACTTTGTTGCCCCCATCATGCTGCAACCATCACCATGTTGCATTCTTGTTACAACATCATACTATGTTCCTGAGTTGCATCATGCTACTCCATTATTGAGTTACTGTGCACAACTTTGCTGCTCTCCATCATCATGTTGCACACATCATGTTAGCTATCACTACTTTATGAAATAGGACATAGTCAATAATAGATTTGTTGTTGTCATCATGATGACTGGTTAGGGCACCAAGCACTATTGAAACAATCCTCCAATTGTCATCAAAACAATCTGGCACAACTCTTTGGTTATGCTATTGATCTGAGCATATATACAAGCCCTCAAATACCCATACACAATCCTTGACTGTGGTGTTATGGACTGCGACCTAACACATAGTCTTCCTATAGCTTCTAGGCAGCATAAACCTTACTCCTTGTCCTTCCAACAAGACCCCAACAGATCTATCCCTTAGCTCCTCTAACTCGTCTCTCCAATAAGAAGAGAATAGCTTCATGCAGTCACAAAAGGATACTTAAACAATCCTGTCTCTATGACGGTGCTGTCATCTACAACAACTCGAAATTTTCTTATTCTTTCACACTATCAGCAAGCTTCATTTAGCTACATTAGTGTCTATCCTTGGGGTGCATATTATGCATAGTCCTAGCTATGGATTAGACCTCTTCTAATAGTGCCTCCTTTGCTCAGTGGATATGGACTAATTTAGGCTGCGTATTAGGACTTCTTTAGCCTGCGTATATGAGCTTCTTTAGTCAACGTATTAGGGCTTCTTCAAGTAGCATATTAAGGCTCCTCCTTGACTGCATATAAGAGCCTCTTGGATAGCGGATAATGGCCTTCATTAAGTGTGGATTAAAGCTCTTCTTCGAATGGATTAGAGCCTTCCTTAAGAGTGAATTAAGGCTCCTCTTGGCCTACAGCTAGGGCACCTTCTACTATGGCTAGGGAAAAAGCTACTACGGCTAGGGCATCAGCTACTATGGCTAGGGCATCATCTATTACATCTATGGCATCAACTACTACGGCTACGGCATCATCTATTGTGGCTAGGGCATCATCTACTTAGGCCAGTGTACTCTTAATGTCTCTCTCCTTCACCAAAAACCCAAAGACGTGGACAGGAGGAGATCACATGAAGAGTGTGTCACTCAAATGACTTAAAGTCCTCTCCTATTTATACTAAAACGTAGATGATGAATAGACATGACTATTGGGCTTCTGAGCCTACCTAAGTTTCTGGCCGACTTGACAATTTGTCTTATAACAAAAATAAATTCATAACTCCATGAATACTTGTCAGAATCGGATGATCTTTAGATCAATCCTACACCTCTCGATGAGAGGTATCCAAGAAAAATATTAGCTGCCATAAATATGATTACCCACATGGAGTTGGCCCTAGTTTCCAAATTTAACACTCCCTCTCAACTAGGGAGAACTCCATCTGTTGATACATATGTCTGACTATACTATCTCTACCATCAGTGCCCTGCACTAATCTGCTCTACTCTGATCTGTTGAGCTCTGCTCTACTTTGATCTGATCTGCTCGAACTATGAAGAAGAAGAAGTGATTGAGGACGTATCATACCATCCTCCACTAACCCGAAGTCAGTCTCAGAGTGTGTACCACTTTCACTAGTCCCAGACCAGTCCTCTACGGACCCGAAGTCAGTTTCTAAGCGTGTACCACTCTCATTGGTCCCAGACCAATATCATTGATCCCAGATCAATGAAGTTCATCCTAGCATAGGGAGTATGGTAGATACAACGATGCATCCATTGGTACTACTATGGTCCCTATCCCCATTTCCCTGCTCATTGATCAGATGAGAAGTACTTCCCATGAGTCCCAGACTACATGGGTATGATGCCTTGGTAGGAGAACTAATCATCCTATCCACAGGAGAACGAATAATCCTATCCAGTGGATGCCATGGAGAACTAATCATCCTAGTCTATAGGAGAACGAATCATCCTGTTCCACAATTGCCGCAGAGAACAAATCATACTAGCCCATAAGAGAACAAATCATCCTGTTCCATAATCTCCATGGAGAATGAATCATCCTAGCCCATAGGAGAACTAATCATCCTATTCATAGCACACCACCAGGGGAGGGTGAGTCACCCTGTGATCGTATGTTTCTCCAGTAAGTACCCCAAGCCCCCAGAGCTCCCAAAGCTCATTGTATGCAACATGTAGGACCCTTATAAGAAGGTCTCTTAGCGACTTCAAGTTGTTCGGGAAAGTCACAGATTTGACCTTTCCTCAGGGCTTTGACAAAATGTCTATGACCTATACATCAGTCTCAATGCGATGAAGCGTCCTTGCTCATCGACTTACCACATCCCAGATAAGGTAATATCCGATGTCTATCTACTAGAGAAATCATCGAATACGGGATTCCTCAGTAATCGAATCCCACACTGGTTGTCACAGAGAATCACAGTGGTATTCATCATGTGTACAAACAACTCACTTAAGGGCTTTTGCAGCCATTCTGCTTCACACGAGATCATACTCGTAGCTATGTATTCAGTCTCCGCGGTGCTTATAGCAACCAACTTCTGCTTCCTTCTCATCCATGATATCAAAGCAGAATCCAAAGAGAACCAACAATAAGAAGTGCTCTGGTCATCCTCCACACTGCCTGCCCACTCAATATTCAAATAATCATACAGTTTCATATTTCTAGTAGTGTATCTCAATCCATGAGAGATTATGCCCTGAAGATATCTTAGAAGATTCTTGGCACCAATCTAGTGAGGCTCAACCAAATATGAGCTCACCATGCTAACTACAAAACATATGTCTAGATGGAAGTTCACCAAGGACATCAACGCGAATGAGTTTATGCAACTCAGGGGAATTTCCCAAATCTGGTCTGACATCACTACCATATAACTTCTGAAAGTTAAGATCCTTGAGGTAGTCACAGGCTTGCAGTTTATCATTCCACATTTGCAATTCAACTCCCTCTTACTTCTGCAAATGAGAGGGTTTGCACCTGTCAGAAATAGATCGTCCTCATGAGGTGCCGGTATGAGATGTCTATCATCCACAACCTTCAAGTAATGGTCTGGATCAATTTCACTCCTAGTGAATCTCAGCTTCATCAGACAGCTATCAATCCTCTCATACTATGCCTGTGGTGTTTTAATTCAAGCCATAGAGAGCTTTCTTCCACCTGTATACATGAGATTCCCGATCATGAATCTCAAACTCCTTGGGTTGTTCCAAACCTATGGAGCTGCAACATGAGGGGAATGGTCCCCTTGTAAGAATTTCCTTTGTACATCTCAGACATGTACTTTCATGCTCTTTTTGAATTCAGGCATTCCTGTCACCATCTGAGTCACAAACCTTCACTACTATGTGTCAATGGACATGGTCCCCAATGGACTTCCTGTAACTTGACACAACCCTAAACTTAAAAACATCTTTGAAAATTCTATTTCATACACGTACCTTTCCATCGATGAGTGCCACCCTAAAACCTTTGACTTCTATTGCTGAAATGGACACCAGGTTATTCTTGCGATTAGGTACATAAAAGAGATTCTGTAAATGAATCGAGTTACCCTTATTAAATTGAGGGATAACATTCCCTACACCCTTTCTGGGATAGCTGGCATCGGCTCCAAGTATAATCCCACGATTGTTTCCATCTCTACCAAATTAGAGAGTGCACCCATCTATCCGATGAAGCGCCTTAAAGCACTACAATCAATAAGCCAGATTCCCAAAGAATCTGAAGGAGAGGGCCAATACAAGATAACACTTCTTTATCTTATCAGAAACAACATTTAATTTTTCATACCTGGGGCTCCTTGCTTTCTTTGAAGAGTCAACCATTTCCTTGATGACCTGCATTACCTATCATTCCTTTCATCATTGAAGATGTTCGTGGAATGATTGTTATCATCATCAAGTGATGTGTCCCTTCCATTTGGACACTCTTTCACATAATGGCCGAACTAGCTATCTGCCTTTCCTTCCACCCTTAGATCCGAACTTCCTAATGAAGTGATCTTTAGGTAGGCCATCAGAAACTTCCACTGTGCCATTCTGATAATATTCTCTGCATCGACTTCACCCTCAGTGAATTTGAAGAGGGATGATGAATCCACTTATCCTTTTGTCCTTTCCCAACTGTCTTCGATGATTGCTCTTTCACTCTTGCTTGGGAATTGTCTTCACCTTAGCTATGATACCATGTTAATTTTAGGCATGTTCTATGCTTAGAGAAATTTATTTCAAATTTCACAGTTAGCTCCATGTCTTTTCCAGATTAGCAATCACATCAACATTAAAGTAAACTGTAGATAGAACATAAACATAAATCACAGAGGACAATCCAATACAAGAGGACACAAGATGTGGTGCTAGTCAAGGATAAACCCCAATGTGGGGAAACCCTTCATCAAATCTTCTTTTATGTTCTTCAATAGTTCAGCAAAGAAATAGAGAGAGATAGTACATTTACAATAAAAGTCAACATTTTGACTTTCTATATCTACATGAGATCAGTTGAAGACATATTGCTTCAATTTATTCTCCAAGGTGACTCCTTCACCATTCACAGTGTTGCATCTCATCCACTTGCTGCACCATGCTGCACTTATCATGACCATGCTATGCACTTCATGTTGCTGCTCTTGTCACTGAGCTGGTCCAATTATTGAGCTGCTCTTTATCACGGATCTATACCCAATGTTGCTCATCTGCACTCAATGATTGCTATGTTGAACTCATCATGCAGCATCACTTTTCTACCCCCATCATGCTGATACCATCACCATGCTGCATTCTTGTTACAACATCATACTATGTTCCTAAGCTGCATCATGCTGCTCCACTACTGAGTTGTTGTGCACAACTTTGCTGCTCTCCATCATCATGATGCACACATCATACTAGCTATCACTACTTTATGAAATAGGACATAGTCAATAATATATTTGTTGCTGTTTCATCATGATGACTGGTTAGGGCACCAAGCACTATTGAAACAATTCTCCAACAGTCATCAAAACAATCTAGGACAACTCTTTGGTTATGATATTGATCTGAGCATATATACAAGCCCTCAAATACCCATACACAGTCCTTGACTATGGTGTTATGGACTGTGGCCGAACACACAATCTTCCTGTAGCTTCCAGGTAGCATAAACCTTACTCCTTGTCCTTCCAACAAGACCCCAATAGATCTGTCCCTTAGCTCCTCTAACTTGGCTCTCCTAGAAGAAGAGAATAGCTTCAAGCAGTCACAAAAGGATACCCAAACAATCCTATCTCAATGACAATCTACAACAACTCAAAATTTTCTTCTTCTTTCACTCTATCAACAAGCTTCATTTAGCTGTGTTAGTGTCTATCCTTGGGGTGTGTATTATGCATACTCCTAGCTGTGGATTAGACCTCTCTTAACAGGGCCTCCTTTGGTCAGCAGATATGGACCACATTACGCTACGTATTAGCACTTCTTTAGCCTGTGTATATGAGCTTCTTTAGTCAACGTATTAGGGCTTCTTCAGGCAACATATTAAGGCTCCTCCTTGACTGCGTATAATATCCTCTTGGATAGAGGATAAGGGCCTTCATTAAGTGTGGATTATAGCTCTTCCTTCAGTGGATTAGAGCCTTCCTTAAGAGCGGATTAAGGCTCCTCTTGACCTACAACTAGGGAACCTTCTGCTATAGCTAGGGCATCAACTATTGCGGCTAGGGCATCAGCTAATGTAGCTAGGGCATCATCTACTATAGCTAGGGCTCCAGCTACTGCAGCTAGGGCATCATCTACTTAAGCCAGTGTCTCTCTCCTTCACCAAAAACCCAAAGATGTGGAGAGGAGGAGATCACATGAAGAGTGTGTCACTCAAATGACTTCAAGTCCTCTCCTATTTATACTAAAACATATATGATGAATAGACATGACTATTGGGCTTCTGAGCCTACCTAAGTTGCTGGCCGACTTGACAATTTGTCTTATAACAAAAATAAATTCATAACTCCATGAATACTTGTCAGAATTGGATGATCTTTAGATCAATCCTACACCTCTTGATGAGATGGATCCAAGAAAAATATCAACCGCCATAAATATGATGACCCACATGGAGTTTAGCCCTAGTTGCCAAATTTAACACCCTTTAAGTAAAAACACTGCTCAGTACTTCAATCAATTCATAAACTCAAAGACAGAAATGCAATTTATAAAACATGAGGTGGAGCTCCCTTTTTATTAATTCACCGAGGCAAGTACATGCGTTAATACATCGTCTAGCCCAGATTTGGTTGATAAAAAAACATAGCAACCTGTTACCACCTGTTATGAAACCAGCTCACAAAAATATAGAAAAGAGAAATCAATGCCTTAGAATTCAGCCTCTTCGAGGGGAAAACCTCCTTTACATTACATAAAAGAAAAATTCTTGGATGATACAAATGAAAAGACCTCCTTTCTATGTATAGGAGTCTAAGGGGTCATAAAATAATCAGAACCGACATAACAATAATAATGTAAGGGCACAATAATAACAATAGTGGGATTCTATGGGGCACAATAGTAACAATATGGGCACTACATGGGTACATCAATATAATAAGTGGGTTGTACTAATAACAATAAGGGGTTACACTAGTAGTATAGGGGCCTAACATGCCCCTCTCCTTCAAAAAGCATTGTGCTCAACGCTTGAGTAGTTCTTGATGCTTCTGTATAAAATTCTTGTCCTCCCATGTGGAATCTTCAGCAGGTAAGTTCTTCCACTTGAGAGATACTCTGAAATTGATCGATTTCATAGTTGTTGGGTTCTTGTTTCTTTGACTGCTCCAGGTTCCAATATGATTTTTCCTTCCTCTTCAATTTCTAGCAATATTGTTTGAATTGGGATCTTTTCAACTTTTGAATAAGTGGCCATACTTCTTCATCCTTCTTCCATTCATCCCTTGTTTCGTTTATCCAATCTGGTTGGATAATAGAAATAGCACAAAAAAATGCTTCCACATCCTCATCCTTGAAGAGTCTTCCCATTCCGTAAGGTCGCCATTTTTTAAGTGCATGTAGTATTGCCAACATTTCCTTCTCATAAATAGCTTTCTTGCGATGTAGCAGTAAAAATACCTAATCAAAACATTTTTCACTACGATGTTGATCTACCTGTTGTTTCGTTTGATTTTGCACCGAAGTGGCATTATTCTTTAAAAGTTGGAGAACTTGTTGTTGATGCTCGATGTGATCTTTCACTACTTGAACCTTTTTCTTCTTCATATGTCCTTCTATCTCTAGATTTTGAGGAGTGGTAATTTCTTCCAATCCTTTACAAGATATGGTTGGATTCATTTCTTGATTCTTAATGTGATCTTTCACTTCTTGAACATTTTTATTCTTGATATGTCCTTCTATCTTGATAGTCTGAGGAGTGGTAATTTCGACCAATTAATTACAAGATATGGTTGGATTCATTTCTTCTTTCTCGGTGTGATCTTTCACTTCTTGCACCTTTTTCTTCTTGATATGTCCTTCTATCTTGAGAGTTTGAGGAGTGGTAATTCTTGCCAATGCTTTACAAGATATGGTCTGATTCATTTCTTGTTTCTCTGGGGTGGGGTCCTGGTGTATATCTTCTTCTTTTGATGTTTCTTGATCCTTTTCTTCCTCCTCTTCATATTCTATGTAAAATAATTTCTTCTCAGCACACGTATGACCTTTAGTGCATTTGCTATCACAATTGTAACAAAGCCATTTTTCTCTTTTTTCTTCCAATTGTTGTGGTGTAACCCTTGTAGGTTGTGGAAGGCTAGGAGAAACAACACTTCCATCTTTATAGTTGTGAGGGGTATGCTTCCTGGTTTCCATAATTTTTCTTTCCACTATGTCACAAAACCCTTTCTCTTTCCAATTGTTGTGGTGTTGCTCTAAAGAAGGTGTTGCTCTTTGTATCCTCATAATGTGCTATCATTTCCTCCATGAAAATTGACCACGTAACAAGTTGTTTACGAGAACAAAGCCCTTCATACCATAAAAATTGATCCCATTCTAAATATGAAGATGCAATACATACCTTTTGTAACAATGGTACACCATGTAGATCAAAATATTGCTCCATATGAAGTATCCAATTTATCGTATCCTTGCCTTCAAACTTCCTCATCTCGCTTTTTCTTAATTTTAGGAGCTCGATCTTGAAATGACTGTAACTCTGTAATTTCAGATCTTCTAGTTCTGAAATTATGATATGTAGTATCCCTCTGCTTCCTCTTTCCAATGCCACTAGTCTGATCCAAATTGGATTCTCCAAGGAAGCGTTATGCACAATCTCCCAAGATGACCTGATTATAGACTATTTCAGTAGAGCGAACTTGTAGGAAGTGCCACGAGTCACTGTATCAACTTTTTGATCTGAAAAAGATATACTGGAAACTACAGTCCATCCTCTTTCTATACCTTCTTGCGAAATTTCAATCCGATGCTAAGCGAGAATGTTATGACGATTTTCCCCAGGTCACTTGTTTGGAATGTAATTCAGGAGTCTACAAAAAGACCAACTTCCTCAGATCATATCTCTGCAAATGTAGCGCGAAAAGATCTAAAATTCGGACCTAAGATTCAACGTGATTTCTTCTGAAATGGGTTTTTTATTAGCTTCTGAAACATTGCACAAAAAAATTTATAGTGAAAATACCGCAATGACCTGTTTGGAGCAACAAAACCCTAGAATCCAAAGCTCTGATACCAAATGTCATGAAACCAGCTCACAAAAATATAGAAAAGAGAAATCAACGCCTTAGAATTCATCCTCTTCAAGGGGGCAACCTCCTTTACATTACATAAATGAACAATTCTTGGATGATACAAATGAAAAGACCTCCTTTCTATATATAGGAGTCTAAGGGGTCATAACATAATCAGAGCCGACATAACAATAATAATGTAAGGGCATAATAATAACAATAGTGGGCTTCTATGGGGCACAATAGTAACAATATGGGCATTACATGGGTACATCAATATAATAAGTGGGTTGTACTAATAACAATAAGGGGTTACACTAGTAGTATAGGGGCCTAACACCACCTCTTTGGCTGTGTCTCTATTTTATCTAAAAACTCCCTTAGTCCTATTTACATTCTACATTATATAGATCTTTGGCCAAGGGCCAAAATCGATATTTCAACCAATTATATAACCAACCACGGAATTTAGCTTCTCGACCTTTAAACTTAGATAGTTAACAAAACTGGCCATAGCCAATCTCTAGCTTTCATTCTTCACAGTTTTGATCTCGGCTGCCTTTGGATCGATCTTACTGTCATGGTTGAAGCTGCTAAAAATGAGGCGGTTATGAAGGAGGTTCAGATCTGCTGCAAGGATTTGCTGTGCTGGCAACGGTGCAAGATCCGATCCTACACTAGGATCAGTGGTCACGGTATGTACTATAACTATGAAATAAACATTGGAGATATCGATAAGTTACAAAGAGTGATTAAAATTAAGAAATCATGTAATAGATGATTAATTAATGCTATTTTAAGTAAAAAATATGAAAAATAAAGTTTATATGAAATATGTCACCATGTTTGTACTGGTTCAAGATGAGGGTGTATAAGAGAGGTAAAATAACGGTAAATGGTTATGATTTAGGAAAGGGAAATTGGCAAAAAGAGAGCAAATTAAGGGGCTAACACTAAGCACATGATATGGAATTTTAACCGTTCATTTATTTTTACGAATCTCGAGGAAAATAAAAATGAAGGGGGTTTAATTCTTAGTGCGGGGTGGGCCATTGGTTGACTTTGCAAGGGGAAGAGGTAGTATAGGCTTGCGAGGAGAAATTAACATAAAGTCCAAAACTTTATATTAATACGGTTTTGTGAAGTAAGCGGTAAAAAAAAAACATTTTAAATGGTGAAAACAGTCCAATTAAATTTATTTATTTTTAAATATGTAGGTGCTACATAATCTTAACCATAACTTTATGACCTTAACAATAATATAAAGTTTACATTATTATTATTATTTTTTTTTACTGAATATTAACAATCTTATCCTTTCTAAAAAGGTTTAAAACCCTTTTAAACCATCATATTCATATTCACATTCACAATATTCTAATATTCCAAAAACCGTCCTAAAGCATGACATAATATTAATTTAAAACTTTATAAAAATATATTATAACCAATTTTAACTTTTAATTCTTAAAATATTTTAATTTTTATTAATTTTTTAGATTAATGACACCATTATATATTTAATGGCAAATATTTTTCAATACATATATTTTATCGCTTTCATTTTCATATTTTCCGTTGATGTGTTCTTAATAGTATTAGAATGCTATGTTTTTAATTTTAAATTAAATTATATATTTTAATTTACTTTTTATTTTTTATTTATAAATATTTTTATTTATATAATAAATATTAACTAAATATTTATATAAAATAAAATATTATTTGATAATTTTTAAAAGTATTTTATATTAATTATAAATTAATAAATAAATTATTATTTTCTTAATTAAGAACATATTTTAATATCTCTATCAAATTTCAAACTTTTTTATAATTTTAAAAATATATTATATTTAAAAAAAAATAAAGTTTAATATCAAAATTTTTTTATTTAAAAGTTAAAAAGGAAGGTTAAAAAGATATTTAATAATGATTAAAAAGTTAAAGTTTGTATTAAATTTTAATAATTCAGTTATAAATTAAAAGTCAATGATGGTAAATTTAAATATATGTTAATGATCATGGAGTCTGATTTAAAACTGTTTTGTTTAGTTGAGAGATTTTATATTTAAAATGTAAAAAAAAATGTTAAAAGATATTTAGTAATTATAAGTAAATTATTTTAAGTAATGTAGTTTTTTAAATAAAAATGATATTAAAATTATTGACACTCTATAACTAATTATAATTTTATATAAAAATACATTTATTTATATTATAAAATAAAATATAAATTAAAAAATATTTTTATTAAATATTCCAGTAGTGTAGGAGGATATAAGCAATATCAAAGCAAATCTTATCATTAATTTAAGTAAATCTTATCATTAATTTAAATTTAAGAAATTTTGGTATTTGAAATCAACTTACAGTAGTCTCACAAATGCTTATCCTTACCTAAGAGCCAGCTCTAATAAACCTTACACCACCTGTTTAGCGGTTCTTATCCTACCTGAGACCCAGCTCTAATATGCCTTATATCACCTCGTTATGTGTATCAACCTAGGCTCCTAACATAGCTGATCAACCAATCAATAGTAGAGTAAGGAATCACATAGATCACATTGTATACTTTTAGAACCTCCTTATTAACTGAATCTATTAAACCCGGGCATATATCGATTAGTTTGTGTCACCGTTTTTCCCTGAAGTTACTATTCAAATCTTAGCATTGATTTGGGTCACATTTATTCAACTCTTATAATGAGAAGTATATGGCAGTGCATTTTAATATTGCGCAACTACAGAGTGGGCAGAATGATGCATCCAGCCTATCAAACTCTCCTCCTCTTTGGAATATTTGATCGTGAACTCTCTTTAATTGTCATCTCGATTCTTTCTTTACGTTTTCTTTCACTCCATATTTGTACCGTGAATTGACATGCAGAGATGACCCGTTGTGAAAAGTGATTGCAGAACAATAAACTCTCTGCACGTATTAGATCGCGAATAACATTTCATGCAATCCAAGCAAAGTACGTAAAGTGTATTCAACTTTTTCCGTATATGACAATCCATTTTAGTGCTCGTAGAGTTATCAGATTCGCTAGTGGAATTTGAAGTCCTCAAATCAGCTTTCACTAACCCAAAATCAGATATTTATAAGAAATAATTTCTGCTTTCATGTCGTTTCGTCCGCCTATCTACTTTTATTGCCTTCAATCTAAAAGGATGAAGAGAAACTTCATCTAAGATTCTGACAAACACTGCTCAGAGGAAAAATTCGAGAACCCAAGTACAGCACCGAGCGTAGAGATTGACAGGTATGCACACGATCAAAATATTGATTTGTGCAGGCATGCATAAGATTTTCATTGGGATCACATGAATATTTGGCATACTATCAAACTTTACTGTAGTACTAGGGTTCTTTTAATGTAACTGGATATTGATATTTTTCTTACTCTATCATTATTATATTTAATATTGAACTTTTTAAGAATGTGATATAAATCATTCTATTTTTATCAATATTGTGATATAACATTTATATATAACCTACTAATTTAAATATATAATTTTTATTTCATTCAAACAGTATCATATAACGTCGCTCATCATATAAAACATTACAAAGTAGTCTCTCAATATCTTGATGGAAACAGTGTTTCCTAGATCTTGTATCAATATCAGGTCATCATTCGTAAAGGTATTCATCCTTCAGGTGATCATTCGTAAAGGGTATTCATCCTTGATGTGCAGGCTTGTCCCAGATTCAATCCTACGATAAAAATCGATTTTTTTTTAATTGGACTCGTTTTCTTTCATTTAACCAAAAACGAGAATATGTGATGTGAATGCCTCTCGTTTAAAAAACGAGAATATGTGATGTGAATGCCTGTCGTTAGACACCCCCTCCATAGGGGATAGGGTTCTAAGGGGAATGCAAGGAATTAGAAAGGTAAAGTTCATATTATAAATTTTGGTTTTCTATATGGGTTGAGAGAAAGATATGGACATCCCTTACATAGGAGTTAGGATTGGGGTATTCAAGGAAATTAAAAAGGTAAAAAGATAAAGTTCACATTATAAATTTTGGTCTTCCATATGGGCCAAGAGAAACGTATATGTAAAGTCTTGTGGATGCCTCATTTCATGTTGTTGGGAAGATATTATTCGTCTTGATCTAAATGTTGTCGACCAATAATGCAACTAAATGCGTAATCCCTTGCGGATGCCTACAAAACACTGCTCTTGATGCTATCTCATAGGTTTCTTATGTTATCTTCTAGGCTCTATATGTGGAAATGTGTAGTTTAGGGGGTACTCCGTCAACCCCTCGGGTACTGGGTTTGTGAGGATTTCACCCACAAAATAAATTGTTCTGTGGGAAATATACCCAAGTGGTGGGCTTAGTGCCTAAATTCGTGGGTGAAGGACCCAAGGCAAAATTGATTGTTTTTTCATTGGATGCATGAGGGGCACCCTTGAAGGCCTAAAGGGAACTTGGGCCTTCAATGGAGTGGTGATAAATAAATGATTTTTTTTATCTCTTATGATTAGTGTTGTTTTTATGTGTAGCCTCATGTCGGCTTGGGCAACAAGACATGACCCTTGGGGTTTAATGTTATCCCCTAGGATCACTATAAGTAGGGATCAGATTGAGACCATTTGGTTATCCATCAAGCATATCTTCTCAAGTAAATAAAAGCCAAAGTAGCCATTGACCTCAGGAGTTGAGTTAGAAAGGAGAAGAAGGATGCATTTTGGTTCTGTAGTTCCCATGTTCTAGTAGAAGTCAGGAGGAGGGAAGTTGGTTGAGAGTATGTCTATGGTTTTGAGTTTAAGGTTGAGTTTCGGTGCATCTAACCTAAGGTAAATCTCTATGATTAGGATCTGAAATTCTCTATGCATACAAACTGTGTTAGGCATGGGTAATCTCCTTTTCTTCAAGAAGGTTGAGACTCCCTTAAAGGGTTGTGTGTGAGGCAGAGAAGGTTTACTGCTGGTTGAGTAATGGTTGAGCTCAATTGGAATGGAGAGAAGGAGATTAGGGTGATTGTCTGCCAATTTTAAGAGTTGTTGTGATGGAGTTGTGAGGGTCGGGTTCTCTAATGTGGTACAAAAGTGTGAAGGATGGTCCAAACTGTGATAGGGATGAGTTTATTTTACACAAGACCAAGTTCCTTGTAGGTTGAGAAGAGGTTGTAAGGAGTACATGTGGCTAAGTATTTAACTGGAAGAAGATTTGGGTCTATGGTGTGAAAAGCCTGTCCTACAAGGAAGTTTAGGATAGTGTGTTGTATGCCCTAGATCAATCTCCCTAATGTATGTTAATGAACTATGTGAGGGTTGGGTGTTAATACCCTAAGTACATTCAATACGGGAGGTTATTCATTACTGTGATGACTACTTAGTGAATCCCAAATTTTTTTCATCTTCAGAGCAACAAAGAGATAGTTTGATGGCTCACTTACCAAGCCCTAATTTCTTTACGAGGGAATGCATTAATGTTAGGGCAGCACGTTGAAAACCCTAAGAAAATAAACTATTTGAGTAGCAAAGGAATGTTAGAGGGTAGAATACGTTTAGTATTCTTAGAGAATGTAAAGTTGTTGGCCATATTATGAGTAGTAGTGGCAGAGGCATTGGAGCAGCAATACCTTCTACAAGATAGGTAGCAAAGGACTTGCTAGGTGTTTAAGGTTTGTAGACTAAGAGGGATATGGTAAGCACTTCATCAACATGTAATTGAAGTGGGTCTTGCTCAAGGGAAGATCGATGGTCATGTGTTTTGGACATCAAGCCCTAGTCTTTTATTTTTATCAAGGATAACTGTAAGGGACATGATCCCTCGTACGGGAGCCCTATGTTTGTTGTATTAAAGTTGTAATACAACAAGTTTTGAGTTGTGCAAAAGAATTTCTTGTGTACTACATTCGTTAATTATTGTACATTTTCTGTTGTGCGAAGGGATAATAGGTTGAGGTATTTTAGTGTGTTTATGATCTTGTTTATAGACATAGACCTATAGCTAGAGTGCCAACAAAATATCACCATGATATCAGAGCTACTTTGAAGGAACAACTAAATCAGTGTGTGCACAATGTACAACTCAAGCAGGAGTTGGTTTCCTTATTGGTGAAGGACTTACATCATGGAAAAACTGATCACTAATATGAGGTATGAAGATAGATTGGATGTATTATCTAATTATTGTCCTCGGAAGGAAAGGATCAAGCTAGGCTTGTTGGTGAACAAGATTTAGGTATTTTCAAACGAGGATATTATGAAAATGATAGACCCTAGGGAGTTGGAATTTTATGAGGAGTTGGATGTTAAGGAAAATCTGACAATCCTAGATGGTGTCAAAGGTCACTTGATACCTCAACTAACAAAGAAGAACACTTCCCATGGTAAGTGGAAATCTCTTGAAGACTTGTTCCAGAATAAGAACGAGAACCGATTGTTGGTATTAAGAGAGAAATTGAAGAAAACCAAGATGTCGGATGGTGAAGGTGTGGCTTTGTATCTAACAAGGCTTTCTGAAGTTCATGATGAGCTTGTTTCCATCGGTGATAATGTTCTAGAGACTAAGCTAGTGACGACTACTTTGAAGGTATTTTTCTAGGAATGAAAGATATTTATTAAAGGCATCATCACTCATGATAAGTTTCCATATTAAAACATGTTATGGGATGACTTCTTCCAAGAAGAACTGTGGGATGAGGACCTTCCCAAGAAGAAGAAGACTTTTAATGATAACATGGATCTTGCAAGAAAGATGAAGGGAAAAGAGAAGAAGGAATTGAGAAAGTTTAAGAGTTATACCTATGGTAAATATGGTTATTATGCGAGTAAGTCTCTATGAAGGAAGTGATAAAAAAAGAAGAGGAAGGGAAAGAAAGTTGTTGGGGATGCTACATCTTTAAGTGAACTAAATGACTTATTAAGAAGTTTCGAGGAGGAATTTTATATAGTTTCTCATTTCTCCAAGGGTACCATTGACGAGGCTGCATGGTACATGGATAGTAGAGTATCAAAATATATAATAGTTTCACATGATTTTTTTGAGACTTTAATTGAATGGTAGTGAAAAAATAACATGGAGGTTAGTGATAAAAGTCAAAAAGTTGTTAGACAGTCTAGTTTTGTGTAATTTAGGATGAAGTCAATTGGGATTTTACAATTTCAAGATGTATTGTGGGTACTAGAGCTCAGATATAGTGTGTTTTCTATCTCAGTGATCAAGGCGATGATGTTTCAGGTGATTTTCCAAGATGGGAAGAGAAATTAAGGCCTAGAGGCTTTAACACTACTAGGGCGATTATTGGAGTTAGGGAGCATCATATATATTGTTTGACGAGAAAGCGTATAGAGCAATGGAAGAAGTAGTTTCCCGAGGTTTAAAGGGAGTCAAGTTTGAGTGAGAGTATGCAGGTTCGGAGGGAAAATCTACAACACAGGAAGAGTGCATGGTCTGTGGGGAGTAAGGAGACTTCTCCTTGTAAGAAGGAACCATGGAATGGTCTAAAGGAATTCCAGGAGAAGAATAAGGAAGAAGTTTTTGATGGTAGGGAAACTACTAAGAATAGTGTGGTCAATTCTACAAGGTATGCTGAAGTGGTGAATGCGAGAGATTGGACTAGTGTCGTTGATGATGACGAGATACTTCCAAGTGGTGTAAGTACCTTCCTCAATAAGAGGGAGTGCTAAAATGTGTATCATGGGAGGTACTCCTACAACCTCTAAGGTACTGGGTTTCTGAGGGGTGGAACCACGAAATAGTAGTTTCATGGGAAACATACTCAAGTGGTAGGATTTGTACCAAAAGTTGTGGGAAAAAGAACTAAGGAAAAATGATTTTTTATTCATTCAATACATGAGGGGTACCCTTGAATGGCTAAGGGGCACCTAGGGATTCAATAGATTCATGAAAAATAAATGAAAATAATTTTATCTCGTACGATTAGTGGGGTTTTGATGTGTAGGCTCATTTTAGCCTACCCTACAAAACATGACCCCTGGGGTTTAATGTTATCCCATAAGATCACTATAAGTAGATATGAGATTGAGACCATTTGGGTATCCATTAAACATATATTCTCAAGTAAAGACAATCCAAAGCAACCACTAACATCAGGACAAGAGTTATAAAGGATAAGAAGGATGATTTTTTATTCTAGATTTCTCATGTTCTAGTATAGGTCAAGAGGAGGGATGCTAGTCGAGTGCTTATGCATGGTTTTTTAGTTTAAGGTCAAGTTTATGTGCATCCAAGATGCGTTAAGTATCTGTGATTAGGGTCTGAAATTCTCTATGCATACAAACTATGTTAGGGTCAAGTAATATCCTTCTATTCAAGAGGGTTGAGACTCCCTCAAAGGGTTGTGCATGATGCCTAGAGGGTTTATTTCCTACTGAGTAAGGGATGAGCTCAACTGGAGTGGGAAAAATGAGATTAGGTTGACTGTATGAAAAGCTTAGGAGCTATTTTGATGGATATGTGAGGGCCTAGTTCTCTAAGGTGGTGCATAGGTGTGAAGAACAATTTGAACTCTGATAGGGATGAGCTTATTTTACAAAGGACCAAGTTCCTTGTAGGGTGAGTAGAGGCTGTAAGGAGGACATGTTATTGAGCCTTTAAGGAGAAGAAGTGTTGGGTTGATGGTTTGAAAATCATATCCTACAAGGAAGTTTAGGATAGTGTGTTGTATTCCCTAGATCAGTCTCCTTAAATTATGTTAGTGGATTGTGCATGGGCTAGGTATTAATGCCCTAATTACATTGAATGCAAGAGGTTATTCATTATTTTGAGAGCTACCCGGTGAAGCCCTATGCTTTGTCATGTTTGAAGCAACATAGAGACAATTTGAGGGTAGAATCATTGAGGCCTAAGTTCAGTGAGTTTAGGAGGGAATTTATTGATGTGATGATAGTGTGTTGAAGACCTTACTAGCATAAACCTTTGGAGTAGAAGAGGATTGTTAGAGGGAAGCCTATGTTTAGTATTTTTATATAAGTAAAATGTAGTTTGAGCAACTGAATATACAATAGAATCTGATGTTACAAAACTTCATGTGAGTAGCAGTGGGAAAGGCATTAGAGGAGAAGTACCTTTTGCAAGATAGCTGGAAAGGACCTTCCAGGTGCTCAAGGTACATGGATTGAAAAAGTTGTGGTAAGCACTTCATCAGAAGGTCAAGTTTGTCATGTTCAAGGTTGGATTGATGGTAATGTGTATTTGACATCAAGCACTAGTATTTTTATTGTATCAAGGCTAATTGTAAGGGACATGATCCTTGGTATGTGAGCCCTATGTTTGTTGTATTAAATTTGTAATATAGCATGTTTTGGGTTGTCTAAAAATCTCTTATGTACTACATCAATTTACTATTGTAAATTTTCCATTGTGCAAAGTGTTAATAGGTTGGGGTATTTATGTGTGTTTATGATCGTGTTTTTAGACATAGATCTATTGTTGAAGTTCTGAGGAAAAATCAATTGTATATAGCTCATTATTATATGTTTTAATATTTTCTTTCCACTTCTTTTCTTCCATTAGAAACATGGAAAACCAATATATATTTTCAAGAATGTAGTAATGATATTTTTTTCTAATAATTCTGAAATTAAACATTTCATTCTTAGTTCTCCATCGGGGGAGATGAGGTTTAGTAATGAGATTCTTTGTTGATAATTCTCAAATCAATAATTTCAATATTAGTTCTCCATTGAGGGAGATTAGGTTTAAGATGAAGAAAGGCATAGGTCTTAAAGATAATTTTATCAAGGAGGGAATTAATAAACTACTAAGCTTCTTTAACATGAGTCTTTGCAAAGTTATGGGGTTTCCTCAAATGTATAGCACTTGGAATATTTTATTTAGAAATGATGTCAATGAGATCATAATTTGCTTTATATGGTGAGAGAGGAAATTTTATAAGTACGACATAAAATATAAACACTAGTTTTCATTGTCGGCTAAGATGATTTCCAAGATAAATTCAATAGTGTATTCACTAATTTTCTATACACATGATGGGCCTCGTCATACTTAATCTTTGATATTGAAAATATGCACACCTATTTACATTATGGAAAAAGAATTAGATATGAATTAGAAAATTTGATTTCAATATAATTTAGACCCTGCTGATCATATGTAGGACTGAAGAGAAAATGGATGCAAAACTTCCTATTATCCTTTATTATCCTTTATGAAAATCCATGCATATTTCACAATGGTGTTAGGTAACCGTTGCTTCCAAATAATCATTAGTCTCATGTCAAGTGTGACTACCATGAAAATCCATGCATATTTCACAATGATATTAGGTAACCATTGTTGCCACATAATCACTAGTCTCATGTCCAATGTGACTACCATGACCACCTTCTTGAGTCTACTCTCCTAGATGATAATTATTGCAACTACATGACTTCAATAGCCTTCATTGTAAAATCTCAGTTCTTATTTAATCTAAGTCATATCATACTCATATAGATTTAAAAAAACATCTAATTGATAATATATTTATAATAACGAAGCGTATAACTTATACTGGTTTTCTTCTTGAGGTGATAAAAAATATTTGTTACTACATAGGAGGAGGAGGATGGACTTCAAAAGTTTTAGGAAAACAATATTGGTTTTGCATAATCACAATTAGAAATTTGGTTAGTACATGGTGGATTCATTTCATTGAGAGGTGAATTCTATATCCAAGTATGACCATGATGTGTAAGTATGTCACATCCTCAAAAAATAATAAAAGTGATTTTAGCTAATATCAGAAACTTAAATTATATATAACTTGAATATTTAGATTATATATAACCTTTTAATCTTGTTAATTGCATAAGATTAATTATTAAAATATAAATATGTACTATTTAAAGAATTTGAATGGATAATAAATTATCTTATCCGTTTAATAGTTCATTTATCATATACGTGAATTTGAATGGATCATAAATTTACCTTTAACAAAAAAGTTACCACATTAAAATTCCAAATTAAGTAAAATTTTAAACATATTTACTCGATGCTAAAGCCAATACCATTTCTTAAATAAAAGGAAATAGGTTAATTCAGCACAAGGAATCAAAATCTTGCTCCAAATTTTTTCAATATTTCTTTTAATTAAATATTTGTAAAATGAATTTTGAAAGGAAAAGCTATGTGATATCGATATATTAAAATCCTTAAAGGTATAAATATTTCCACAACAAAATTGTAATATTTGAAAATATTAATTTGATGTAGATTTATTATAAATTTTGTTATCATGCCATGAAAAATACATCATTGAACCTAATATTGATATGAAAAGATTAATATTAATATTAAAATATAACATTAATATTAATAATATAGTAACTTGGGATTAATACAATATTTAATTTAATATAATATTCAATTTGTTATATATATATATATATATATGTAGTGTGGGTTTTCTTCTGGGACTTCAAGGTTCAGGTCCTGGGTCAACCCAGCCAGTAAGGTCCTGATCAACCCTCTCATTTTGAATTGAGGGGAAGAAATCAATTTGAGGGGAAGAAATATGGATAACCTTCATATTTGTTTGCGTGCGATGGATCGCCATCATTCTTTCTTTTTGCTCCGATCGGAACTATTCCGAATTTGCGACAAGTCCTAGCATTAGTATGAGTTCGTTGACCGCGTAAGGGCAATCCATCTTGATGACGAATTCCACGATAACAAGAAATAGGAATGAATCGTTCGATGTCTGCTCGTTTGTATATACATACATATATATATATATATATATATATATATATATATAGATACATATATATATATATATATATATATACATATATATATATACATATATATACATATATATATATATACATATATACATATATATACATATATATATATATATATATATATATATATATATATATATATATATATATATATATATATATATATATATATATACATATTAACTTTAGATATATATGGAGGGGAGAACAAAGGCATAGAGTGATAGAGATGGAGAGATAGAGGGAGTGAGATAGTGAAAAAGTTGGAGAAAGAGAGAGAGAGATGGGGGAGAGAAAGAGAGGGGAAGGACCAAAGAGAGGACTTGAGGGAGAGGAGGAGAGAGGAAGGGACATAGAGATGGAGTTGGAGGGGGAGAGAGGGAGTGAAAAAATAATTCGTAGAGAGAGAAAAGTGGAGAGAGAGAGAGGGGAGAGAGAGAGTCTGCATGTTTTGGGGTAATATAGAGAGATAGAGAAGGATAGATGGAAGGAAGGGGGGAGAGGAGGAGAGAGGGAGGAAAATTGTGATAGAATTGGAGAGAGAAGAGGGGGGGGATAGAGGATGAAGGGAGAGAAAGGGAGAGAGAGGAAGGAAGAGAGACAGGACATAAGAAAGAGGAGGGGAGAGGGAGGGAGACAAAGATGTAGTTGGAGGGGGAGAGAGAGGTAGGTAAGAAGAAATACATAGAGAGATTGTAGTATACCTAGGGGGGATAGTATGGGCTACAGAGGGTGGTACCAAAGGGAATAATCTAATAATGGGATTTGCCATAGTTAATAAATAAAGTGGTTAACCCACATCATGTAAGGGACCACAAGTAGTTAACAATAACGTGATAAGCCCATGGTATTAGATATATGGTATTGAGAGACCCATGGTATTGTATGTGTGAAGCCTATATAAAGGCTAGAGACTCCCCATGGAGAAATGTCAAGGATTATTGTATTTGCAAGCATATGGATTGTGGAGTGTTCTCCATCCTTAAGGAGTGATTGTATGGTGTAACCCTACCTCAAGGGTTTGATATTAATAAAGATCTGAAGTTTATTTATCTCTATCTTGTTATTTTTGGGTATATTCCTATTTTCATATATTTTCAGGTCAGATCCATTACAAGTGGTATCAGAGCTAGGGGGATCTGACCTGTAGCTAGTTAGCTAGTTAGCTTTACCAGAGCTAGGGGGATCTGACCTGTAGCTAGTTAGCTAGTTAGCTAATGCTAACTAGCTAACTAAATAATTAAATAACTAAATAGTAAGAATCTCTTTTCCACGTCGCTATGATATACAACCTCAGAAAATTGGTCTTACAGAAGAGAGAAAGAAATGAGTAAAGAAGTTGGCATCCTCAATCTCTTTGTTTTCACTAGAAATCATCAAAGAAAGAAATTGAAGAATGACTCCTGAGGAAGAATTTGGGCTCCCAAAGACTAGGAATCTTAAAATATGCACTAAAAGATGGAAGAATAGGTATCTATTTTCATACCTTCATGAAATTTTCTTTGCGTAATTTCATTTTGTTTTATTTCAATGACTGAAGCGGCAGATGGAGATAAATTCCCTCTTGCGCTGAAATATGGAAGAATAGGTATCTATTTTTAGACCTTCATGAAACTTTCTTTGCAAAATTTCATTTTCTTTTATTTCAATGGCTAAAGTGGGAGACAGAGATAAAATCCCTCTGGCCATCACAGGAATGGATGGTGTGGAATGAACAAATGTTGTGACGCCTCATAATTATTAATAGGGTTTGTGACTGACCAAACCTACCAAAATTTTAGATAAGTACTTTTTACTGGTTCTGTAATGGTTCTTAGAACGTATATGATTCAAACACTCTTATGCATCATATAAATAATAAAAAGCTTACTTCCCATGCCTCCTTTTATTGAACCGTGCAGGTATGGACCTGCACCACACCATGATAATCGTTAGAGATCATGGGTGTCTCCTAACTGATTTCTTTGAAATAAAGACAAGTGTCCTTCAACTAATTTGCACTTATGGCATTTCGAAGTGGGAAAAGAGTAATTGCCCGACAATTGCATTTATCAATTTTCCGTACTTTAATTTATCAAAAACTTAATATGGGTGTCTATAAAGAATATAATGGTCACAATCACACAATTTGGCCAACTCCCTCATAAAATAATCTGCAAGGGAGAAAATTATTTAATGGTCGTGATCACACAATCGGATAGCTCACCATCAAATGATCTCCTAGGTCCTACATGCATCTGATAACATCACTTTCGTATCTGAATTTAGCAGAAGAATGATTTGAATTTTCTGTAATTGTTTTCGATCATTAATTTATGCCTTTTGAGCCTCGAACATTTAATATAGAATTTGCATGCCAGTCAGGCAAAAATTTCCTTACATATTTACAGCTCTCTTCATCCCAGCACTACCAATCCTCCTCAGAAGCATTGTTATCATACCCTCCATAGGCTACCACTTACCTATACCCAGCACAGGCTAACTGCTCGCCTATGCCAAACCAAATTATGAGAATAAAATGTCAATAAAGTCTGATAGCAGAGGCCTAAGCCCAGATACAACTGCTTCCAACCCTCCCACTAGAAGAAAGAAGACACAACAATCTATGTAAACCTCCGACCCCTCTGCACCTGGCCTCTTTGGTGCAACAAAGGAATTTAGGGCAATGACGGTGATTTCTCAGGCAACGTTAAGAACATTGTGAAAACTTATAACCTCCGAGTCCGAACATTGGTAAAATTTTACCAGAGGTTTACATCCATAAAGATAAATCTTGGTGGGAGGTGGGAGCCTCCCATGCCCGTTGCTTCAAGATCTCAAATGTTACAAGATCAATGGGAAGAGTAGCAAGAGTTTGAAAGGGAGGCACATGCAAAATTTTTGAAAGTGCTAAAGTTGGAGTTGGAATTGGTGACCTCTGAAGACCCTGACAGCCCCAAATGATTTCAGTTTTTTTTGCATATTTCCGGAAAGAAATATAGCAACAATTAGCATTTGATTTTTTTGTTTTGTCATTTTGGTACTAGTTTTTCGGTCGCTATTTTTAGTTAATGACAAAATTTCGGTAACCATTCTTATCAAGTGGAAGTAATTGCAATACACAATATGTTGCATCCCCAAAGAAAGAATAATGAAAGAATAGAGCTATGTATATGGAATTACATTTGTTTGTATTTGATAATTGGAAGGTTTTGAGAGACATCATTGGTTTTCTTTGGTTTGTGCCTGGTTCATTGGTTTGTGGTTACTTAGAGGCATAGTTGGTTGACGCGAGGTTTTTTTGATTGGTTGATCAATGTCCATGTTGACAAGTCTGATTTTTATATATATAGAGATTACAAAACAACTAATATTTTTTTTAAAGAGATATTGCAATCTGTGGTAAGAAAAATTAATAGAAATTAAACTACACACCTATTCAATAGAAATTAAATTGTATAACAATTTAATAGAAATCAAGGTTTTTCTATTCAATTTCTTTTATTTCAACTATTCTCGTAGTTAATCATTCAATTAATGTGTAAATGTTTTATTTATTTTAATAACACTTTATTTATGAAATTTTATTTATTTATTTATTTTCAAAATTGAATTGTAATGTATTTAGTGTTATTTCTAAGCAAGCATAACTGGAAAAAATGCTAATATGAATAGTTTTATTTACATTATAGTCTATATAAATAATGTAAAGTGTAATTTTTATGTATTTATATAAATAATGCGAAGTGTAATTCTTAAATATTTTATCTTTCAAATGTTCAATGGTTAGAGGGTCTTAACCGGTCTCTCGACCACCTAACAACATGGCAAGTACTCCAAAAACAAAATAGAATAAGTCTATCGAGTCAAAGTCTATTGACCACCTAACAACATGATAAGTACTCCAAAAACAAAATAGAATAAGTCCGTCAACTCATACTAGAAATTCTGATTGGCAAGTAAAAGTTGTAAATGGATCATGAAGCATTTTATGATTTTGTTTACATTAATTTCATAATTATCTGAAAGAACTAATCGAAGTTGCATGTTTTACACCAAAATTATAAGTCATCCAAAAACAAAATAGAATAAGTCTATCGAGTCATACTAGAAAGTTCTGATTCGCAAGTAAAAGTTGTAAATGGATCATGAATCATTTTATGATTTTGTTTATATTAATTTCATTTTCCCTGCCATTGATGAAAACTATAATTTGGAAAATTATCTGAGAAAACCAACCACCTAACAACATGATAAGTCATCCAAAAACAAAATAGAATAAGTCTATCCAGCCATACTAGAAAGGTCGGATTGACAAGTAAAAGTTGTAATGGATCATTAATCATTTTATGATTTTGTTTATATTAATTTCTTTTTCCCTACCATTCATGAAAGCTATAATTTGGAAAACTATGATTTGGAAAATTATCTAAGAAAACCAATCGAAGTTGCATGTTTTACACCAAAATTATAAGTCATCCAATAACAAAATAGAATAAGTCTATCCAGTCATACTAGAAAGGTCTGATTGGCAAGTAAAAGTTGTAAACGGATTGTGAATCATTTTATAATTTTGTTTATATTAATTCCACTTTCCCTACCATTCATGAAAACAGTAGTTTGGAAAATTATCTGAGAAAACCAATCGAAGTTTTAGGTTTTACACCAAAAGTTATGAATAATTAGGAGCTGATGTCTAGCTCATTTTTATCTAATACATGATGATTTCTTAAATAATACATGATGATTTCTGAAATTAGATTTAGAAAGATAACCATCAAAATTTGGATTTGGAAAGATAGCCATCATGAATTAATATTATTTTCGAATCGAAGTTGCAGGTTTGACACAAAAAGTTATGAATAATTAGGAAGGTTGTGATGCAAATTTAGATTTGGAAAGATAACCATCAAAATTTGGATTTGGAAAGATAATCATCATGAATTAATATCATTTTATTGAGCATATATGATGGCATCTACTACCTATAGTTTTTTCAAAATATATCAAATATTTACTATTGGAACTTGAAAACCCATCTTTGAATATTAAGAAGCAATCTACGTTGGAATAGTTGGCATAATGTAAGTCATTTATCTTTATTTTCTACCTTAGAATAACACATTTTATTTACTAATTTTTATTTTCATTGATTTTTTATGTCACAATGCTTCTCAAATTTATACATTACAATGCTTCCTTTGCAACATCTAGTGCAGTTACTAATTTAAACGCAACCAAAATGATCAAAATGGTCATTATGCGCAATATGTGAATGAGTGAAGACATCTTTAATTACGACATATTTAATCAGTACAAGAAGCTAGGCCAATGGAATCATGCATGTTAGTAACCTGACAAATAATAGTGGATGAAAATATTGAATATCTAATCGACTTAGATGCTTGGAGTCTCCTCATATATATCCTCAAATAAATAACGGATACAGTGACCAAAATTCTCAAGAGGGAGGAATATTAGTAGAGAAGAGGAATTTTCAATAGAAAGGTATGAATAATGAAAAAAATTCACTCTCAAAATACACAAAGATGGATCAATGGCTCACTTCAATGAAGATGATTATATTAAGAGAATGTATGCATTTAAAAATAAAAGACGTTATAAGAGAATCAATAGAAACCTCACTAATAAACTAATGAAGAACATAAAATAAGCCATTAAAAATCCTTTCATGGATGAAGAAAGTAAGAGTAAATTTATTTCAAAACCTCCTATCATACCTAGGATTTATGGAACACCTAATATCCATAAAGATAATGTCCTCCTTAGACCCATTATTGACATGAATAGGTCTTTAATGTATCTTCAATAAAGTATGTAAGTAACAATTTTAAAGGCTTGGTAGCTAGGATTGATTCCTACATATGAAATTTGATCGATTTTATTAATAAGACCAAGATAATTAGGGAGATTAATAATAGCATAGTTCCTATCCTTATGTATTACTATGATTCTATATTAATGAAGTTGTTAATTCTATTAAGCATGTCAATAACTACCAAAAAACATACTTAATGGATGTTTGTCTTAGATTTACTTTTGTTAACTTCCAATCAGAATTATACCAAAAAAAAAGTGTTGATTTTCAATGCAATACCCCAGTATAAAATGTTTACACCAAACATTCTGAGTGGATTCCTCTTGAATCCTCTGGTTTGAAAAATAATTTTTGGGTGAGATAAATTCATGGCACTAATGTGAACTGTTCTCATGCTATTGATTGTGTCAACAATTTTGTAAAACATATTAATAAAAGTTATATTCTATATCAAATAGAACTGAGGAAAATAATTCAATTCCATTTTTAGACATTCTCGTCACTACAAGTGTTATGAAGCCAACTCACAAAAATATAGAAAAGATAGATAAACGCTTTCAAAATAAGCCTCTTCGAGGGGGCAACCTCCTTTACATTACACAAATGAACAATTCTTGGATGATAGAAATGACAAGACCTCCTTTCTATATATAGGAGTCTAAGCAGTCATAATATAATCAGAGCCGACATAACAATAATAATGTAAAGGCACAATAATAACAATAGTGGTCTTCTATGGAGCACAATAATAACAATATGGAGACTACATGGGCACAAAAATATAATAAGTAGGTTACGCTAATAACAATAAGGGGTTACACTAGTAGTATAGGGACCTATGATGCCCTTCTCATTCAAAAGGTGTTGTCCTCAATGCTTGAGTAGTTCTAGATGCTTTTGTATAAAATTCTCATCTTCCATGTGGAATCTTCAACGGATAAGTTCTTCCACTTGATGAGATACTCTGAAATTGATTGATTGCGTAGCTGTTAGGTTCTTTTTTCCGTGACTGCTTTAGGTTCCAACATGATTTTTCCTTCCTCTTCAAGTTCCGACAATATTGTTTGAACTAGGAGCTTGACACTTAGAACCTTATTTAAGCATGAAACATGGAAAACTAGGGGCACTCGGGAAGATGCAGGAAGCTCCAATTTGTATGCCATAGTACCAATCTATTGTAGCACATTGTAAGGACCATAGTACTTTGGTGATAGTTTATTATCCTTCTTAGCTTGCTTGAGGGACATTTGTTTGTATGGTTGCACTCATAAAAATACCTAGTCACCTATATCAAAACTTCTTTCTTCACGATGTTGATCTGCCTGTTATTTCATTCATTTTTGCATGAAAGTGAGGTTATCCTTTTTCTTCTTCATATGTCCTTCTATTTTGAGAGTTTGAGGAGTGGTAATTCCTGCCAATTCATTACAAGATATGGTCAGATTCATTTCTTCTTTCTTTGGGGTTGGCTCCTAGTGTATATCCTCTTCTTTTGATGTTTTTTGATCCTTTTCTTCCTCCTATTCACAATCAACGTAAGATAATTTATTCTTAGCACACTTATGGCCTTTAGTGTATTTGTTATCACATCTATAACAAAGGTCATTTTTTGCTTTTTCTTCCAATTGCTGTGCTGTCAACCTTGTAGGTTGTGGAAGGCTAGGAGCAACAACACTTCCATATTTATAATTGTGAGTGGTAGGATTCCTTGTTGCTATAATTTTTTCTTTCACTTTTTTTTTAGAGCCTGAATTCCTTCTCCAATGAATCAGGTTTCCAAATAAAAACCTCATGTTTAATTTTATCCTTTAAATTCCCTATGAAGACATCAATCCTTTGCTTCTCTAGAATATCATTTACCCTTATATTCAATTTTTGGAATTCCTTAATGTGCTCTGCCATTGAACCCTTTTGTTTGATATTTATCAAATAACTAAAGAAGATGTTTCTCTTTGTATCCTCATAATGTGCTATCATTTACTCCGTAGAAATTGATGAAGTGGCAAGTGGTTTATGAGCACAAAGCCATTTATACCATAAAAATTGCTTTGTTTCTAAATACAAAGATGCGATACATACCTTTTGTAATAGTTGCACATCATGTAGATCAAAATATTTCTTCATCCAAGTATCCATCTTATGGGATCCTTGCCTTAAAACATCCTCATATTTATATTTGGAATATGGTGGGTCTTCAATCCAATGTTAGATTCTATGAAATCATGATTAACATTTATTTCTTTCTCATCATGAGTTTCCTCTACTACCTTTTCGTCATTAGGAAGCCTTTCTTGTAGTAGCTTTGTCCCACCTTCCTTCAAACCTTCCATGTCTTTATTCCAATATGCTTCCATACCATCAATATCAGCTTCCATGGCATAGATAAAATTATTTATCTTAGCTTCGATCACATTCTTCAAATCATCCATCCAGTTTTGATTACTAGGTGTTTCTACTTTCTTGATTGAAGTCATTCTTTTTCTTTCTTTTAGCATCTCGATATTTAATCTATTATATCTGTCAAAATTTTGGATCTCCAAGGTCTAAACTTGTGAACTGGAGTAGCCCTCTGTGTCCTCTTTCTAATGCCACCAATCTGATCGAAATTGGATTCTCCAATAAAGAGTTATGCCCAATCTCTAAAGGTGACCTAATTATACACTTTTTTAGTAAAGAAAACTTGTACAAAGTCTGTCCTCTTTCTGTAACTTCTTACGAAATTTCAATCTGATGCTCAGAGAGAAAGTTATAATGATTTTCCTAAGGTCACTTGTTTGGAATGTAATTTAGGAGTCTGCAAAACCCCTAACTTCCTCGGATCATATATCTGAAAGTATAGAGAGACAAGATTTGAAATTCAGACCCGAGGTTCAGCGAGCGTTCGGCTCAAACGTGTTTTTGTTTTAGATTATAAAACAGTGCAAAAGAAAATTTATACCGAAAATTCTACGATGACCTGTTTGGAGGAGCAAAACCCTACAATCCAAAGCTCTGATGCCATATGTTATGAAACTAGCTCACAAAAATATAGAAAAGATAGATAAACGCTTTCAAAATAAGCCTCTTCGAGGGGGAAACCTCCTTTACATTACACAAATGAACAATTCTTGGATGATAGAAATGAAAATACCTCCTTTCTATATACAGGAGTCTAAGGGGTCATAATATAATCAGAGCTGACATAACAATAATAATGTAAGGGCACAACAATAAAAATAGTGGGCTTCTATGGGGCACAATAATAACAATATTGAGACTACATGCGCAAATCAATATAATAATGGAGTTACACTAATAACAATAAGGGGTTACACTAGTAGTACAGGGACCTAACAACAAGGGAGAATGGCTCTTTAAGCTATTGAATATTTGATTAAAAGACACAATAAATAGTAACTTCATTCTCACACCCATCATCACTCCTCTAGACAATTAAGGAATTTTCAAAATAATCATACTACTAAGGCCTTTATAATATTGATGTGAGCATTTGTATCAAGAGAAACACCACCTAATAAACTTTTTAAATAGGGGATACAAAAAATGGGATGTTGAGAAATTTTTTTAGAAAGCAATAAAGGTTCCCAAAATTTGTGACTATAACAAGATCCTTGATCTGTAATAGAATGTGATGCCCCCCTTACATTCAAGGTATCTAAAATATTACTAGATTCATATGTAGGAAGAAGGATATAATTAATTTTAGATCCCTTCATACCATCCAATGTTGTCTTAAATTAGCAAAAGTCCCCACTAGCCCATATCTTCATAAAAATGTTTATCATATTCTTAATTTCTATGACCTTTACTATATTATTGTGAGCAAGAGGTATTTTCAAGTTGGGATTAAAGAGAGCAAGACTATTCTTATTAATAATTATATCACATGCTCAAACATTGTTGATCATTCTAGCAACACTAGTCATCATATTTTTCTTTTATTGTTCTCTTAATTTTCCCCTTCATTAGTCGCCATTTTACTATCCCTTTCTTTATTTTATTTTACCCTTTATCATGTAAATTGCTAAATTTATGTTTTCTATGTATTTGTACTTCTATTTATGAGATCGATTTTCCTTTAGTTTTAAGTGTGTATTTCCATGGAAGAATAAATATAATTATATTCCTTAATATAAAAGTCATTACAAGGTTATACTTTTATAAGATCAATTAATCACATGAAATACTTGTTCTCGAGTATAACAAATTTCTCCCAACTATATATATATATATATATATAATTGATAACTTATAATCTTAAAATTAAACGTAATACAATCTATCCTATCCACATAGAAGTGATCCTTACCCCCATTAAAAGACAAATTATGACTTGGTACTTGATGATGTCTTTTCCTATTAAAGAAAAGAGTTAGCCTCTTAGGAAAATAATAAAGTAAATGTTATGATCCCCTTTTCAATTTCAAAGAAGCAATGCTTCCCTTTTGATATGTGGAATATTCTTACTATAGCCTTAGATGAATGCAATGACCCAACATATCTTCCAACAATGTATTATACAACATATTTATAGTTTAAGCGTACATGAAATGAATATGAAAATAAATCATTTATGTATTTAGGTGTATCATTCATAAGTATTATTAATTCCACTTTAAAATTATTTGAATCTTTGAATTAGCCATGACATTGCCGATGAAATAAAAAATAAAATAAAATGGATAGGTTTTCGAAGAACATTAAATGCCTAATTATGTTAGAATAACATGATTTTATAAAGCCTTAGATGAAGAAGAATCCATCAATACATCACCATACAAAATCATGCCTGCAACATGAAAATTGAATATAACCTTATGGAGAAATTTAATGATTAATTATTAGTGTAACAAGTTTAACATGATCTAAAATTATAACAATCCCTTATATAACAACCAGATAAATTGAAATAATATACATTTCCTTTAATAATAGTAGGGATCTCGATCCCTTGAAACTAAAAAGCTATGGGAGGAGATGATAAAACATAAGTCGATCTATATGTTCTTGCTAATAACAACAAATGGAAAACCTAAGGGAGGGGAACATTTATAAGAGTATGTGGGAGGGAATTTTCAGAAGGTTAATCAACAATATCTTCTAGAAATGAAAACTCATCTTTACAAAAGACTCTAACCCCATTCTAAATCTGAGACTTTCCTTTTATAATATTCTATCCATATTTGCAACTACTTGAAGATTAGGTTTTTATTCTTTGTATTAATTGAGTATAAATTCCTTCTTCAAAAAATAATTTATTGATAAGCCCAAAATGATCACAACAATTGTTTCAATCTTAAAAAATGATATCTATACTGTAATATGTTGAAACCAACCACAAAATTTTCTTTGCATTTTTGTATTTCCAATGAATACTTTTCTTCTCTATTTGGATGTTGAGAGATTGAGTTATGGCATCTAGAAATTCATGCCTCAACCACTATTAATTTTTTTGAGGTATATTTTAGTTTTTAATGTACAAAATCCCCTATGCATACTGGTGATATAATTCAACATGTTTGTAAGGATATCCTCCTCGATATTGTTCATGTATTAAGCATAGAAATTCATGGAACTATGTATAGTTTGTGAGAGTGTAAATGTAGAAATATTAAAAATTAGGTTGAAATGGAATTGTAAAATTATAGAAATGGTGAATAGGAAAAGACAGAAAAATGGAAAGTGGAAAGGATAGGAGTGATATAATAGAAATATTGAAAATTATAAAATAATATGAGGTTAACTAAACATAATGGAAGGGAAAAAAATAAATCAAAAATGAATAATGATTGAGGGAAAATAGAAGGTAAAATGATAAATGGTAAATGTAAAAGGTAGATGGTAAAAGAATAATGATAGATTAAGATACAATGGATGAATTTATGAGGGTAGAAGGAAAATTATATGGTTAGTTTAACTACATGGGTTGTTTCATTAAATTGGCAATATGTTAGTTGAACGACCTCCATTTTAGACTTTGTAAAGTTCTACATGTAGCTAGAACATGGATATCAAATAAAATGATGAAATCATATGGTTTCTTCATTTTAAGTAACAATTAAACTTTACAAATGAGAAACCATATTGGTTATCCTTCGATAAGGAAGAACCATATCTTGAAATTGATTTGAAGATCTTACATAATTTAGGTCTTCATGAGAGTCAACTCTAGCTATGCGGCAATGACCTTGTGTGGTTATTGAGAAATATTAGGAAAATTTGATGCAAGTAAATAAATTATATACCATATATACACACCTATTGTGCTCAAAGATAATGGTACCTACGAAGCTAGAATTCCTATGGATCCATGTACTAAACAAATTATATGCTTGTTCCTAACTAGGTTCGAGAGTATTGGCCTAGGGGAAATATTTTTAAGATACTCCTCCATCAAGAAGTAACAATTTTTCCATAATGAAGTTGTAAAAATGAATTGATGTTTAAATACACGGATAATTGGAGGTTTAGTCCTCGTTTCTTACTAAAAAATTGTGTTGTCTTCAAACATCAAACGTTCCATCCATCCCACACATTGTATATAGCCTTGTTTTTGTATCTTTTGAAATGTCGAAAAAAAAAAATCGAAAATTCTAAATGTAAATATTTGGTAGCGTATGAATATTTCTTTGCAACTTTAGGGTACTATCATACACTAGTTTATTTCTTTGGGGATCTTCTAATTTTTCCATAGATTGGAAAAGTCTTGACGACATTGGTGGGGAATGTATTATATCATTACAACATGGAAGAAAATCTTCATTAGAGTCACCATAGATATCTTTGTTCAATTTTGGGATCTTTTCAGTGGATTCATCATGGTTTATTTATTCATAGGGAGCTCATTCTTACCAAACTTGGATAGAATTTTTTCTTCATGAAGTCATCATAAAATATTTGTACATAAATTACCATTAAATTTAAAGTAATTTAATTTTCTTAAGCGATGTTTTCAAGAACATAATTTATTTCCAGCGATGTGGCTAGAAATATACTAAATACTTTTCAAATGAAAGCTAAACTAGAGAGCTTCTAGCTTCTCTATAATTTCTAATCCCTAAAAAAATCGTATCAAATTTCATGAAAATCAATTTACTCCCTACCATGTTTGCCAAAAATTCTAATCACTTTTCCTATTTGGGACAAAATCAAAACTCTTAGGGAATTCACATAGAACTTATCAGAATCTCCTCTTTATTTTTAGAGAGTTAGTACACCTCTTTTGATATGTGTAAGATTCTTTTGATATGCGTAAGATTCTTATTATTATATTAAATGAATGAAACAAGTGATTTTTGAACACCAAACCCCAACGAATATTTCGACAATATTCTCATGTAATAGATTTGGTCATTAAGTGCACAAGAAATGAATATGAAAAATAGAAAAACACTATGTTTTGAGGTTTTTATTTTAAAAAAAATGTAATTTCTTCTTTAAAATAATGTGAATTTAGAATAAACTATGACATTTCAAGATGAAAAAATAGATGGAAAAGTATTCAAATAACTTTCAAGGACTTTTTACATTAGAAAAAATTGGAAATCCTCAGTTACAAAAGAATCCATTGTTACATCACCATATAAATACATGCTTGTGACATGAAACATGAATAGCTCTTTGTGAGGGTAATTGAAAGTAATACTTAATGTAACAATTTTAACATTGTTTCAAACTAGAATAGTCTCTTAAACGACAACTAGATAAAATGAATTAAATTACATTCACTTCATTACAGGTAGATATATTTCTCTTTTGAACATGAAATACAATAAGAATTTCTTGGAAAATATGAGATGATATAATTTGACTTATATATTCCTATTTATAAGCACACATAGATAACCTAATGGAGAGATAAATGTATAATGATAGATGAGAGGGAAAGTTGAGTAGGGTGACTCATAAGATATTCTGTAAATCCAAACTCATCTTCAACAAAAACCCCAACCACATTCTAAATGTGATGTTTTCCCTTTATAAGATTATCTTCATGGTTACAATACTTTACTATTAGGTTTTTTATCTTTTCGTTAACTGAATGTAAATTGATTTTCAAAATATGAAATTAGGTATTAGGTTTTTTATCTTTTCGTTAACTGAATGTAAATTGATTTTCAAAATATGAAATTAGGAATTTGTCCTCCATATTATGTTCCATTTTTTATATTCTACACTTCTATCTGTTTTATAAAATAATAGTAATAAAAAACAATTTAGTGATAAGCCCAAGATGGTTGTAATTTCATTTAAAATTCTTTATATAGTATCTATAAATTTAGCTATAAAAGTATCCCAACATGTTCTTCACACTTTCAATATTCCAACGAGCTCTCATTTCCCTGATTTGGACATTAGGAGCTTAACTTTTGAACATTTTTGTTTTAGAAACCACTGATTTTTCTCAATGTGGATCTATTTCCTTTGATCTCCAAATATATGTCTTAATCTCACATGCCTAGTGGTCATATTCTTCAACATATTTATAAATATAGCCTCCCCATTTTTTCCATCTATTAGGAATAGAGATTCACAAAACTCTACATAGTTTTGGAATATTGCAAAACTTTATATTGTGCCTATCAACTAATTACCTACTAATTAATGTAAGATAAAAATGGCACGTGAAATAGTATTTTAATAACATGGAGGTGAGATTTGAGAACTTTGAAACTATTTAAGTGTTGATAATTAAAATAAAATAAATGTAAATTTTACAGAGTAATAAAATGGGTTGTGCCGATTTGCACAAAGAGAGTATGCACCAAATCTCCACACTTTTCAAAAATCAACCAAGTCTAGTAAGATATATACTATGAGTGTGGATGGTTTGTGAACATGTTAGGTGTGGGTTGGTAGGGTTGGTGATATAAATCATATATACTAAGAGTATGGATG
Source organism: Pinus tabuliformis (assembly GCA_031772625.1). Taxonomy (NCBI): domain Eukaryota; kingdom Viridiplantae; phylum Streptophyta; class Pinopsida; order Pinales; family Pinaceae; genus Pinus; species Pinus tabuliformis. Next base: position 186,242,504 of record CM062804.1, read on the forward strand.
GTTTATGAATATGTTAGGCATGAGTTGGTAGGGTTGGTGATATAAATCTTATATGCTAAGAGTGTGGATAGTTTATGAAGATGTTATGGGTGAGTTGGTGATATAAATTGTTGTTAAATATGGGAAAAGAAATAATATGGAAAATAAATTAGTTTTTTTTAAGAAATATGACATAAGAAATATTGAGAATAATGATATAAAAATATGAAGGATTAGTTGGAAATGCAAATGGAAAATTATAAAAATCGTAAAAGGAAAAATGTAGGAAAATAGAAGTGGAAAGGCTAAGTATGTAAGAATAGAAGTATGAAATATTATAGAATAATACATAGGTAGATAAATTAGTGGAAAATGTATTATGGTTGATGGTAAATGAAAAAAATAAAATGATAAATGGTAAATGCATAAGCTAAATGGAAAAGGGATAAAAATTGGGAAAATGATACAATGGATAAGTCTTGTAATGTAGAATAAAAATGACGTTTGTTGGTTAACTTCACAGGTTCTTGGATCAAATTGGAAATATCTGAGGTGAATGACCTCCATTTTAGATTATCTAAAGCGTTGATGCATATAAGACATAGGGATATGTGATGAAAAGATGAACATATCAGATTTCTTTCTTTGTAGTAAATCTTTAATTTTCCAAATGAAAATTCATCTTGGTTAAGCTTTTAGAAGGAAGCACCATGCCTTGAAACTAATTTCAAACTCTTAAAACTTTTGGTTCTTCATGGGGTCATCTGGTACATCCAAAGGATAAACTTTTTATCTTCAATTTTATCAAGGAATGTTGATCAATAGTACCTAATCCATTGAAACAAGTTAAAATAACATGAAAGGAAAGAAGCCATCCAACTTGTCTTCGAACTACAACCAAAATCAACTTTTTCTCAAGGAAGAATGACATCAAGATGCATAATATTAGATACAACATTAGGGAGAAAAGGAAGAGATTGTTGCGTAGAATAATCATAATTTTAAAAATATATTATTTTTAAGTTTAATGATGAATTATGATGCAATAGAGAATTAGAGGATAAAATAAAATTAAGATACTATAAAGAGATTATCATCCCTAATATATAAGACAAATGTATATCTCTATTTCAACCTATGTAAAAAAGCAAATCAACATTGCTAAAACAAAAGAAATTTTTATAAAATCCATAGTAAAAAAAAACATGAGACAATTTCGAAAATACCATAAAAATAAAATAATCTATCATCATTGTCACCCTAAAAAGGTTAAACATAAAAAACACATAATCATAAAATATTTAACATACATACAAATTAAATCTCAACTCTAATAAATTTGTCACACCACAAACCTTTCTCACATAGGTCAACTAATTATAATATTTAAAATGATTATCTTTTTTCTTTCTCAATACTAAAATAAAATTTTATTAAATTTAATTAATCAGTTATCTTTTTAAAACATTCTACACTAAATTCGTTTTAGTAAAGGTTAATAACCAGTATTATGATATTATACTTTGATAATAGATATGTTGTTTCCTTTTCTTTGTTTTAGTATTTTTATTGTGACTCTCTTTTTCTAATTCATTCTCCTTTGCGGTGATTTTAGTTCCTTCCCTCTTTCTTTCGTATATTTATTTTTTAAGTTATTTTATTAGTAATTTTTTAATTATATATATATATATATATATATATATATATATAACTAACTAACTTTATTATTATTAATATTTAATGATTTCCATTTTTATTGATTTTTAAAATAAACACTTCCATAGAAAATTCGTTGTGAATCCTTTGCCTTAGTTGTATGTGATGATTGAGTAACATTTTTATGGTAATTGAATATTTTTCTTGTAACATTCTTCTCAATTCTTTTTCATAATTTATATGGTGATTGAACATTTTTTTTACGATAATTCAACTTTTGGTGGTGGACTTTTATTATATTTTTAATTTACTAAACTCAGATATGTAAGGTTGTGATGAGATTTCTAACACCATTTTTTTATGTTATAAATATATAGTTTTCATGAATATTTGAAAACATGCGACGGTAAATTTATTTTCATATTTGTCAGTGAATTTTTATGATTGTTATTTCTAACTTTTCTTTTTTATAAAATCTCATTGGTTTAGAAGATCAAAAATCAAAATTTTCAATGTCATTATTAAATATAATAATTTTATAGTTTGTTTATCTTTAATAATAAAAACTTTATAATGATCATGTTCTTTTACTAACAAAAATGAGGGATTCATTATACATACCAAAATTTCTTGGGGATATATAGTAAACTAACCCTAGAAAAATAATATGAAGAGATAGAATTATTAAAAAAAAAAGTCAAACTTCAAATTGAGTGAGAAGTAATATTTTATAAAACATTTAGATACTTCAGAGATAGATTCAGGCATATATAGATAATACAATATTAGAGATAATGACTTTGTTACAAAAATATAGATTAAATTACAAGAAATGTAAAATATAATCCAAGAAAAGGAATAATCAATTAAGAAAAAAAAATGAATAACTTCTTAATCTCAAGGAAAATATTAAAAAGCCACAAAGAAATAAATAATTAATAATTAAATTGTCAGTAAATTATTTAAAGCTTACTTTGGATATCCAATTCATTAAATAGGAAATGAGTAAACATATAGAGTTAGACCATGAGCATGGAAAAAAACCCTTGAGTCTCATAATTTCTTATGTAAAAGGATAGAAATATGAGAGTGTGATAGCTCTAGTTAAGGAAGAAATAAAAATAAATAACAAATTGAAGTATCGTACCTCAGAAAACACTTAGGAAAATAATCAAATACAATGATAATTTAATTCATGTTAAGGAAAACTCTAATGGATATACATATGTCACAAGGTTAAGGTGTCAAATATATTTATAAATAAAGACCTCATTCTAGTGAACCAAGTTTAAATAAGGAATAAAATTCAAAAGATAAAAAAAAAGACAGAAAGAAAGGAAGATGGGAAATAGTTAGGAATACAAAAAAAAAAATGAGAGTGACCAAAATTATAACAATAAATAAGATTTTGGGACACTCCACACCTTCCCTCAAAAATAAAATGTGTTCCTATAGAGAAAAGGTTGTATTATTTTTTGTTGGTAATGTTTCTTTTTTCAATTTAAACTTGAGAGCATGAACTACCTAAGATCCTTAACATAGAAGGATAGGTACTATATTCAAAATGGGACATGAAATTCTCTTTTCATGGGATTGGAGTTAGATATTTTTATTTAAAAATGAACATTTATCCTCCCATTAGGATTCATAAGACAATCCCTCTCAATTAGTATATATGCATAAAGATTTTAGATATAATGTTATCATATATTATTTTTCACCTATTAACTATATCATTTACAAGTCAAAGGATATTAGCTTTAGTGTTTTGGTGAAAAAATTGTTACCAGGACTATGTAGGTTCAAGTCTCCATAAGCATGTTATAACAGGTGAGTTTGTGGGTTTTATGAAATATTTGTATCTAGTGTAATAGTGGAAGCCAATCTTTCAAAGTTATCTATTCTCAGGAAAAAAACGTTCCCTTAAGAAAAAACATTCTAAATTATTCTAACCCTAATTCTTTATGGCTACATAAAGACATTGTTTTATCTAATATGTACAAAAGAAACATTAAAGACCTGACCAAACCTTAGTTTGGTACCAAATTAACAAAGATTCATATTTTTTAAGATCTAATAATATTCAATGGTGGAATGAAGTGGCAGATACCTATCCAAATGTATTGTGTCCATGGGATAAGAAATATTGTTATGGATTATGTTATATTAGATATCCCTACATATAACTAAATAATAAAATTTTACATTTTAAATAATCACAAGGCCAACTGAAATAAAATATCACTAATTCTAACACAACATTTTTTAATGGGGAAAATCCCCATTAAAAAGAAATCCAATGAGCAAATGTACTCATCTTTTGGAAAAAAAAATATATTAAATTTTCTTGAAGAACTAGATAGTGAATTAAATTTCCTATCACATAAGAAAAAGATTGAATACTTATATCATAATTTTACAACAACCCCTTTATTTCTATTAACAAAATATTGATCAAGGCATTATCCAAAAATAAGAATATAACATTCAACCCCTTTTATAATAATGAGTGTCAAAATATTAGAAATACATTAGAAATGATTCTAGTGAGTTTATAAGTAAATGAGAATTATTGATTAAAATTAAGAAATACTTAACTTGACTAAGAAAAAAAGATAGAGACTTTTTTATCTGTATATAAAACATAACCTAAGAAACTAGAGAGCCATATTTTGACTCATAAATATAAAGAAAATAATATGAGGCTCCTAAGGATCTATAATTCCTACCCTAAAAATCTGTATGAATCCCCTAATTCTTGGAACACATATATAATAATTATAAAAAGGATGATGATTTTAATATTTGTTTTGGAGAAGGAAAAACTAAGGAAATTAAAGGCTTCTAAGCAAAAACATCAATAATTACAGGGTGTATCCTCATTCCTCACATACAAAAAAACTCTTTAATATAGTAGTCAAGTATGTCTTCCTCAAACCATTGAATCAAAGCCACATTGTACCTACTTTTAAATGTGGGAATAAAGGACATAATTCTAATTGTAGCACCATTATTATTACTATCATTTTATCCAACAATACAAAGTTATTATAATAAAGAACATCAACATATCCTTAGAAAGCTATGAAAAAGATTTGGAGGCTATCATTCAGTTGCGTACCACCCTACTACCCTTAGGATCAATATAGAGGAGTGTAATGATATATCCAATCTTCATTGATGTTTCATGAACTTTATGAAATATTTTGACAGAGTTCTTAAGACTAACCTATGGAATAGGTTAGAAGAGATAAGAGCCCCTGCTCAGTGGATAGGCATAGGCATTGGAGTGATTTTGTATGAGAATATTATTGCTAAGTGTAGGAATATGAAGTGTTAATAAGATAAAATTAACTACAATATAGCACAAAATTAACTATAATATAGGAGTCACTCAAGGTTCTCCCATGCCCCATATCCTTTGTGGCATACAAATTGACCAGTTAATGGATTTCTTGGGGGATGCAGGTCATATCGACCTGAATTTCACTAGTACAGTCATCATCCTTCTTTACATTGGTGATATTGTTCTTATGATTATGAATCAGTATGATCTTAGTAGAAATTATGAATACTCAAGGACTTCTATGTTAGTGCAAGTATGACTATAAACAATAACAAAATAAATGTTATGATAATGAAATCCAAAAATATCACCTATGATAAATTAGTGTATGACAAAAATATTTTTGTAAGAAATGACTTCACACAAATATGTAAAAATTGATATGCATCACATGGTCAAATTGAACTATAGCATTGAAAAATGATAAAGATTGAGTGGAAATATTACTATGGGCTTCAAATCAATTATAAAATAGAAAACCTATAGTTATTGTATTTGTTAAAGAAGAAAACTCCTCTTTCAAAAGTTTAGGATCCCTATTATTTTATAATAATTTGAACTCTCGGATGAATTATCTATAAATAATTCTAGAGAAAGGTAGAGAAAGTAAAAAAAAAATTTATAATCTTGAAATTAAAGCCACTATAAAGTATCCTACCTTTCTTATAGAAGTGAGTATTTCTATGAATAAGAGGATGACAATTATTAGCTATTTATTGCATAAGAACAATATAACCAACAAGGATGTTAAAAGGCTCCCAAAAATTTTTCATAACACAACCCTAACTTTCGTGGTCTCAAACACCAATAGCATAAGGATTCAAAGTCTTGGCTAGATCCTTAGGTAATAAATGAAGAAGTCATTTTGTAAATTAGCTATAACATTTAAAACATTATTATATCTAAATTTAAGGAGAATATAACTACAATAAAAAATTAGAGGATGAATAATATTAGGATAATATAAAGAGGTGGTCAACCTTGATGTAGAAGATCAAAAGTATCTCTTTGATAACTTTGAGAACATAATGAGATGGGAAATTTTATGTGAAATTAAAAAGGTTGAAGATGAAAAGTAATTTTTCATATAGTGCCCCACATAAACCCAATTTGGATCACAATTTCAAAAGGTTTGTCCCAATAGCAGCCTTCCTACCTTTCTAAGTCATCTAAATTATGGCAATCTTTGAACACTTACATTAAAGTTGAAAATTTTATAAGCATTCTGAAAAATTAAAAATCAAAAATATTTTCGGATTAGAATATCAACCTTCCTAACTTTCTAAACCAACATAAATTTAATACGCCATATAAATAGTCATCATCCATTATAATCTAGTCCTTCTTCATAATTAATTTTTTTTTTGATGGCTTGAACTTTTATTTTGTTTTAAAAGTTTAATCCATAGCAGGAGCCAGGTAACAACCTGACTACTGGCCGGTCAACCGCAAAAGCTTGAGAAATTCTTGCGCATGTTCTCTAAGCGATCAAATTGATGTTGTGTAGGTTGTCAGTGATGATTTTGTGCATTCACCAGAGGTCAGTGAAGACAAAACTCTTCTTAATGAGTGCCAAGTGGGAAAGTTATCATTAGTAGAGGGGGACAGAACAATTCTTAATGAATGCCAATAGGAAATATATCTGGTGATGAACATATGTTTTGTGCATTCACCGGAGGTCAATGAAGGCCAAACCTTCCTTAATGAGTCTCAAATGGGAAAGTTATCATTAGTAGAGGGAGACAGAACCCTTCTTAATGAGTACCAATAGGAAAGCTATCGAGTGCCAATAGGAAAGTTATCGTTAGTAGAGGGAGGGAATAAAGCGAATAACATGTGGTGATAAACCTATGTTACAGTAAAGATATAATATTGTAAATATTATGAAAATATGTAAATATAATTTGGATTTAGAGATAAATGTACTTAACACGTATAATTTCTGCACCACAAAGTTTCTTAATATAACATTGTGTCACCCTTGGTCTACTCCTTAGATTTTTCTTTATAATTTTAAAATAAAAATTTGAATTGAGAAAGACTATAAAATATTTATAATATATTTGAATTATTTTAACCTATAATTTTATTTTGTTTTTTACCTTCTTTTAGTCTTTAGTTGAAAAGTGTTTTCTGTTCTTTTATTTCTTTTTCTATACGTATAATCGGCATCAGTATCCTTTTCCTTTTCTATGCTGGTAATGGATAGTGGGGATATTTTATTTTATTCTTATAAGTTATTCACTCTCTATTCTTCTTTTCCAGTCTTCAGCTATCTCTCACAAGTTCTAAACAATATCAAAAATAATACTTTACTCATTGTGAATCGAAAAAACCATGAGTATGAATGTAACTCTAGACAATTAAAATATTCTATTTCAAATTCTTAATTAGAAAAAACTTAACGTTTAAAATTATAGAAATTAAGGATAAAGTGAGAAAAAGCGTAACATAAACCTATAATATTAGTAAAATTGAGTTGCATAATAAACTAATCAAAAGCCCATGCACGCCTGTACTATCTTGGATCTTATGCATGCTATGGCTATCCCCGTAATTGTCAATATCTACGTTTACATTTGGTGTGGTATGTGGGACTTATTTTCTTTTAGGTCAGGGTTCTCTGCTATCCTCTATTCGGTGTTTTCCGAAATCTTAGTTGAAGTATAATTGAAGACAATAAAATAGATCGACGGATAAAAAGAGGTGCAACTATAAGTTGTTCCTTATCAATATCTGAATATGGTGTTCGTGAAGGCTGATTTGAAAACTTAAAATTCCATAAACAAATCTGGTCACCCTAGAAGCAATAAAATGGAAAAACAAATCTGGACTTTACGTATTTCTCTTATGTTTGGATTGGATGAGAGTTTTTCGTGGCCTCGCACATCGGTGAGAATTTAATGTACTTCAATCATTTCCGCCAATGGGTTGTCTCTCCACCTGACGAATGTCGAATGAGACAACCTAAATATGTGATCGAAATGACATTAAATAGAATTTTATGATGAGACGTTCCAATGAAAAAGAGAGCTTCATACTCTGGAGGGTGGAGGCATCAAGCCACGCAATCTGTAGTTGTCATAACAGCCAGAAAATGGATTGTCATATACGTCTTTTATAGCAAGTCCTCTTCGGAAGGGAAGTTTACGACGCAATTCGGAGTTTAGGGTTTTGAATGCCCGGAATGGTACCTGCACCGAACCAACGAGGTCAAGTCATGATAGGGATTTTTTTTGGACTTCGCAGTTTTAGAGTTTAATAGCATTACATTGCGTCAGATAGTACTCTCGTAGCAAAAACAAATTGCTGTAGAAATGATTCAACGTTGCTTTTTCATAAACTAAGTTAATAATGTTGGGCCAGCTAGTCTTTTCGTAGAAAAAATAAATCGAAAGTCGTAGAAATTATTCAATGTTGTTTCATTTTAAGAAAATTAATGGACAGCTCCGTCAGCATTTTTAAGTTTCATTAAAAATAATATATAAAAATGTAAACATTTAAAAATAATTAGTTAAATTAGCATCTATTTTACTTTAAAAATATTAAATTTATTTATTTATTCTGATTATTGATTGTAATTTTTTATTTAAATATAATAATAATTTTTTTTATTATTTTTTTAAATATTATTATTCATTCCACATATAGCCTATTCTAAAATTAATGAAATGTTGTTAGATATGCAAGTTACTTGATAGTTTATAACAAGTTTTGTGTAGTTATGTTAGTGTTTTCCTCTAAATTATATAATGATTTAATAGGCTTATCATCATGATTCAGATTGGATCATTATATTGTTTGTCAACCATATTGATGCTTTTAAGTGGAAAAAGTGAAGGAATCAATGCAGGTCTAATTTTACCAGCGGGACCTAGTTTGGAAAATTAGGGTCTCAAACCTTCATTAAGCATTTCAAGGCATCAAACTACGAAACTTTAACACTTTATTTTTGCATTTTTATTTCATATTCTACACACAGAGACCTTTCAAACGACATAAGAATCATGTCCATGAGAGTCTTGCAAAAGTTGTCACTCCAAATTGACCTTCATATGTTCACCACCATAATTCAAGAGGATGCCATGTCCACCCCCATTATTCATGGAAAAGGGGCTAGGCATGTGATTATGGTGAAAAATACTTTAGAAGAGTCCATATTGTAACTTTGGTTAAGAGTTGAGGTGGTCAAAGCTAACCACTAGTAGGTTATCGAGTTGTGTTATAATCGGGCCACTAAGAGTAAGAGGTTTCCATTCCTTCTACTGAATTTGTTACATAGATGAGCAAAAACAACTAAGAAGTATAGGAGATTGAGCACACCGAGAATATATATGCACTTTAGTAGCCCATGGGCCAAAGGCTATACTTCTTCGTACTCGTATTCATTTTCTATTTAGCAAAAAGGGAGTAGTGTGACCTCACCTTCCAACTAGGTTTTCTCCTGAAAGAGTTTCACAAGTCATATATTTTGTTAAAACGTGGCTTGTGAGTTTTCATTCCATAGTTGTTTATTGTTTGCATACATATGCAATTTAAAGTAATCACTAATCGAAAAATATAAACAAGGAATGAAACCCTAATAGTGTGAATTTTGTATTTTTAGCGGAATATAGATTATCAGATCCTTGTGATGATCTGTTTAGGCGGAATATTCATTGAAATTAA